>OX381708.1:32251014-33451014 GCA_947462335.1 Harmothoe impar
GGTCCTATATGCTTTGTACGGGTTTTTATAGGATGGCCATCATTATTGGCGCGGTCCAGCCCTCCAGCCCCACCCCTTGTTCCTACAAACAGTGGCAAAATAGCTAAAAGAAACAGGCTTCTAGTTCTACCATAGCCTTTCTTTTTAATTTAAACATATTAGGGAAGGATGGCATATGTGTGTCCTACTTATAATAGTACATTGTTTTCATAGGACAACCAAACGTAGCAAGTATTGTGTACCCTTTTCTTTTTGAGTGGAATATCGTCCTCCTTGTGTTCCAGAAACATGGTCGACCCCCCCGCTCGTGGTGTCTGTATCTGTGCAGATGGGACTCCTCAGACACCTTTCCTTGCACTTTCCCAATTCGAGGAAGCCAGGGTCGACTGTACTAGCCACTACAATGTGCACTTTGTAGGCAAGGGCAAACTGCCAAAACCACTGTGTGGTAGCAGTCCATGTTGTTCATGTTGAAGGCGGGAGATGACCAGTGTGTGGGTGTACTGCCCTGTGTATGGGCTGCCTTCATAGTGCCCTCTATAGGAGACTGACCAGTCCCTGAGCTGTGACAAGCTCTGTCTGTGGTGACCTGTTCCTGACGGTCTGTGACAGAGGCTACCCCCGGGGCTACCACACCAGCAGCAGCAGCAGCAGCAGCAGCAGCAGCAGCAGCAGCAGGAACTGAGTCAGTAGGGCAGACAGTGGTCGCGAGCTGCTCACATAGCAGGGTAGGGGGAGGACACCATTCTACACAGGAGAGGGGGTACTAGGGCAAGACGTATTAAAGCATGCCTTGCGAGGCTTCATAATTTTAAGTGGCGTATAGGCTAAATGACTATGCAATACATGTACAACTGAACTGTACTGAGTAAGTCACTCTCACTGTATACCGCGCCCGGGATCGGCGCCCGGGATAAGTACATGTATAGCACAGCACATGGGGTGGGGGTGGGGGGGGGGGGGGAGGGGGACCAGTATGGCACGACTAGCCCACACACGACAGAGATAAAGACGCCGGCCACTCCCCCTGTGTGAGGCACCAGTGGGAGCAGGTCAGTCTCTGTATGTGCCATGTACACTGTGATCCACCACACAGTGTGTATGTTACACCACACAAGGCATGGGGTTTGGGGAGGCTGACAAACACACACCATCTCCCATTCAGAGGTATTCAGAACAACAGTGATAAGCGGCAGTGTTGAAAATTGTAGTCATGAAAATAGTAGTATAAAAAAAAGATAGACACCTCCAGTTTCCAAGTGATGTGCAATCTCATTTTAGCGTCATTAACATGTATTGCCCATGATGTTGACTTCCCTTTAGCTGCCTTTAGTTGGTGTAAGCTGTAGGTAATGAAGGCTTTCTTATTGCAAACTTAGTACAAGTGTGCCAGTGACCAATTTTGTCCTTCACATACTTTAACATTAGTACTGTATAATGTAGAGCCTTTACCTCCCAGTGTATGTTACATTATGATGGCATTTCGGAGTACTGCTGTACAACTGTAGTATGTGTGTCAATGGGACGAACTTTCATCCTAAACAACTCCCCAATCTTATCTGACCGGTGACAGGGAGTACAGAGAATGACATGCTCAACCCTACGTACATGTATATAACATACACGGACACATTCCATACCCAACACTGGGCAATGCCCACCTCCACATACACTATAAAAGTAGACTGACCTCATAAACTGAACTCAACAACTATATATAAAGTCATTCCACCCGCAAATTAGTTGAGCAAAACAGTTGGAGACAAAATACCCATAGCCCTGCTGTCCCTACCATCCATCAGAACACTAACAGTATTTAATACATTGTAAGCCTCCACATCCAAACCGGGATTCACCCTACCATGATCCCCACCTTGTCTGCAGGAACTTTGAC
The DNA here is from genome assembly GCA_947462335.1 of Harmothoe impar. Taxonomy (NCBI): domain Eukaryota; kingdom Metazoa; phylum Annelida; class Polychaeta; order Phyllodocida; family Polynoidae; genus Harmothoe; species Harmothoe impar. Next base: position 32,252,909 of record OX381708.1, read on the forward strand.
ACAGCCTGCAGGCCATGAGCCCTAGTCTCAGGGAGAAGGTCCCACTTACCTGTCAGCAGGTGGGCGGTGGTGTAACAAGATTGTAGTGGTCAGAAATTAAGGAGCCTGAAGTACAAGGCAGCGGCGTGGGTAAGTCCTGGGTGTGAGGTCTGAGAGCGGCGCCTGTGGTGGTGGTGAGGTATGTGTCCTGGATGGTGTGTGACTGTGGTGAGTGGGTGGGTGGGTGTGACTGGTGCTAGTGGTGGTGGTGGTGGTGGTGGTGGTAGGGGCTTAGCAGTAGTAAGGCCTAATGCCTGTACACCACCAGTGTCTGCATAGTAAACCATCTTACTGCAATCCTGTACACAGCTCTACTATCCAAGGCACTGTTGATTTGTAAACAGTGGGTGGATAATTTAGTTTGTTGTTTTTGTTTTGATTTAGTTTTCGTGGGGGGACTTCTTGGCTTTTTTTTCGGGGAGATATGAACTTGTTGCTTAAAACACATAAAATGGTCACATATGGCAGTCATATATGTATGACAATCCTACTAATATCTCTATAATATATCCATCTACACTCCATCTAAACTTGGATAAAGTATATCACTACTGGTCCGTGGTATAGTACAGACAGACACCCTATCCATGGCCACCACTACGTCACACAGGGCCATCATATACTATAACCCCCCCCCCAACACACATACAGTGGGGTCTGTCTCTAGTAACCCACATTCTGAAGGGACATCATGTCACAAGTATGTCCCAGTACCCACAGTAGCCCCCACCACCCTGCACAATGTACGATAAATGTCTACTTGTTGTACAACTATCTGCCCACCCCCTCTCTCTTTACTGCAGGTTTACACAAACAGGGCCACAAAAACCCCAAATGGCTATCTCTAATATGTCCTATATCCGACACTACCGGAAGGCTAAGGGAGTGGTCATTTCTAACCGGGCGGGGGCGGCGGCAAATTCAGACCCCTTGAAGGGTTGGGGGGGGGGGGCCAAACAATTTTGACCTCTCTAGTGGCGAAAAAGCCAGCGCGTTACTATAGGGGTCGGCCACAATAAATTTGAACTCTGGTTTGGTATGGCGTGAGGGGTGGGGGTGGGGATTGGGGGCTCCAACGTATACCCCCCCCCCCCCCCCCCCGTTGGGGAGTTGGTGATCACTCCCTGATCTCTTATCTTATTTTTTCATGAACCTGATACACATACCGATATCAGTCAAAGTATAACCGGAACCACTGCAGTATTACATATACCGTAAATTCCCGCGTACTACCCGCGGGTTGTACGCGAACCAAACACAGCTTTCATTTGATACCAAACATGCCTATATAGGGTGCGGGTTATACGAGGGTTTTAATTATTATAGAACAGTACTAAAATAAGAATTTTCAGATCCTAAAACGGGTTATAGGATTCTCCTAAGTTAGGGGTGCGGGTTATACGCGAGATGCGGGTTATACGCGGGAATTTACGGTACATCAAGTCACTCACATGTCCAGAATATTGGTAGAAACTGTTATGTATACTATCTACCCTTGTTAACTGCAGAGATATATGCCACCCCCTAATTTCTACAAATGCAGGAAACGTGACATGTTTAATGTTACTAAGAGTTTACTGTGGAGTCACCTGGGGTGAGGTACTGCAGCTGCATGTGGGTTGTATGTCCCAAGGTGTCCAACAGTTAGACCGTGGAGGTACCTTTTGAACCTCATAGATGGCAGGATGAGAGCTCTGATAATATAAGCTGATCCCATCATGCGCCTATGTCAGCCATGTCCACATAAGGCGTGCTTCCACGTGAGATACCTACGCTGCTAAATGTCGTCTGCTATTGTTATTACATGACTGTGTACACCGGACGTGGTAAACCACCACCTTGTGCCATGTTGTAATCTGCGGTTAATGCAGCCTACCCTGACAGGTGGCTGAAAAGTCAACAACACTCAGTTCTATTAGACTTTAAAGCAGACTTGTAGTTCAATCTGTCTATTGAAGTTACCGAGGGAATGTTCCCCAACTACTTCTCATTTTCTCCCCCACCCCCCCCCCCCTCCACCATCTGTGTCACTTAGTATTTCGGGAAATTTTCCAATTTGCATGGACAAATATATAGCCTCGGTAATGTTTCGTCACATAACCCAGAGACCATGGAGATTTATTGCATAGCCTAAGGACCCTCAAGCTTGTCACGTCATTTGTGAACAGTTCTCAATTTAAGATGATGCAAAAGTATGTTCTGAACCTACCATATGGGTGATTATACTATTCTACAAATAATTACTCAAATCAATATCAAATATATATAAATACCAGGATACCTCCACATCTACAGAAACCTGGTCAACACTTTGAACTCTGAACAGTCGTGTGTAAAGGGGCAGGTCTGGGCTCTTTTCCTGGCTCTATCATGGTGTTGGCACTGAGAGGGGCAGCTGACTGGGACATCATCATGATGCATAGGATGCCTCTGTCCCAGCACGCTAATACATGTACTGTTCTACCTCACCCACCCACATCCATAACACCACCCACCACACCAATCAAGACACAATACTGCTTGTGTTACCCGTGTTTGGCACAGTGTATTCCACTCATACTACACGGACATACAAGGTTATGGCGTTCACCAATCTGCCTGGACGCATCCAGGTGTTAGAAAAGTCATTTAAATACAATTCGGATTGGCACATCTGAAAGGGTAATCCTGCATAAATACAACCAATGTCATATATTTTTGGACGTTAATGTACTTGTCTGTTGGTGCATGTGTTTTCCTCCCTCTACAAGTATTTACTTTTACAGTGGCCAGATAAGAAGTGTCAGTGCCAGGTGGTTTGAAGGTTTATGTGTACATCATGTATGCCCAGTGAGGGGTCAGTGCACGGGTGACCATGCTCCAGGTGTAGTCCTTATCATGACCAGCCGTAGAAAGGTACACAGAGCATGTCCTTATCACCTGCAGACAGATAACACCAAATAGGACTGTTAGGTCTGTCACACAATCAGTGTGCCCCACCATGCCCCACACGCAGCAGCCCCCCCCCCATGCCCCACACTCAGCACCCCCCCCCACCATGCCCCACACGCAGCAGCCCCCCCCCCATGCCCCACACTCAGCACCCCCCCCCCCCCACCATGCCCCACACGCAGCACGTCCCACCATGCCCCACACTCAGCACCCCCACCATGCTCTACACTCAGCATGCCCAACCATACCTCACACTCAGCATCCCCCCCCCCCCACCATGCCCCACACTCAGCCCGGCCCACCATGCCTCAACTGGTGCCTCACACTCAACACGCCCCACCACCATTGGCTGAATAAGATCCTCTATTAAATTGTGGGAACACATTTGCCATTTTGGTACATTCAGGCAATCCCTATATAATATCATATGGTTCCCTTATCGCCTAACACCTACTCCCCTACTCTGTGACATACAACCGGATGGGGTAAAGTACCCTCTGGGGACAGAGACCCATACCGATATACACCTATGTGCTAGTGATAAGGGTAAAGAATGTAACTACTTCCTCTGGAGGGACATTCTTGTCACTAATTGCACTTCCAACCCAAACCATTAACCAGTAACAGCATATCCTTTACTAGTAGTGGTACAAAGTCGTGTTCTTCTATTCTAAAATGATTCATTGTATGCGGACACAACAGGCAAATCATTATAAATAAAACATGAATTGGTATGTGCTATTGGTTTTAGAACAATTCATAGTGCACTTACAAAGAGAACCACTATCAACCACTATCAACTACTAACTGCTTGAGTACAAGTTGATCGTTTACTGTGGTAGACTGTGTTGTCTATAAACTAAGTGCCTGGCAAGTTTTATTTATCATAAGGTTCAGTGCATTCAAAGCTTCTTATATTATGGTTTAGCCTTCCATATCAAAACCAAATCTAATCTTCATATAGTATACTACGTACCAACGTTTATCGAGACAGACCTTGGCGGATGGCGCATTTATACCAGATTTTACATTCCATTTAGCAAATATATGTACTGTCTTAATGGCCGCTTTCTAAAAACAATTGCAAACTTTTTTTTGTTTAATCATGTGTGTACAGAGCAGTGTATAGACTTGCATATGTATAGACTTGAGCAAATCATTTTACGACTCGAGTGTTGTGCCCGAGATATGTCACATACTTTTGGCACTGTTAATTTACATCATACATAATTGAACGACATTACACAGACTGACCACTACCAGCGACTCTAGAAAGAGAGAAGCAGTTGCCCCTTTAAGAAGGCTAGGTCTTGCCTGTCTGGACTCTGAAGGTATCATGACAGAGACCCATGCATGTTACTTTGTCGTCATCTTGCTATATATGCACATGGAATCTCAAAAATTCTACAAGAACTCGTGTGATATGGTAGAGACTTAATACTATATCTGATAATGTCTCTACCATGACTTTTATTTTCCACTTAGTATTTACGAATATAAGTATAATCTACTCTTGTAATATTGTACAATATTGTATTAACAATATAACTACATATACATGTACTGGTCATACCACCCTGGAGGATAGGCACATGTATGCCATTCATTGTAAATCTACACACGGATCAAAACGGAAATAAAAGTTCAATTTATTCTTAAAAGATGTAGTACGGTGATGTCTATTCTGAGAGGATCTTGATGCCGTGTGTCTTATACACTAACAGCAGGATGTGCGGTACATGTAACACCTCTTTATGTACCATGACTGACACAGACAGATGACACACACGGTGACATCAACCCTAATTAATAAACCATTTATCACATGCCGAGTAGGTTCTTTATACTGTTAGTATTACCCTATTTCTAGATGTGTGTAAGCCTTTCTCAGAAAGTACTCACTTGGTGCCTGCGTCACTAATGACTGTACAGACCAACTCTTTCCATGCCTCGGATTTCAGCAAGAAAGCTCCTCCTAATCCACATTCCTTCTTCCGTAAATACGGATTTTTATAATATAATTGTAGAGAAATAGAACATTTTTTTCCAGAAGTTGGGGATGTTGATTTTAGTCTGGTCTGGTACATATACAGCTGGCGCTGCTAAGTTCTATACACATCATCTATTTGTACCTATTCTTAGTTCCTTACGTGTGTGTGTACATTTGATCCATGTCACCTTCCTTCCTTTAACACCTGTGGAATGTTGTCACGCCTTACATATTCCCTGTGAATGGGTACATATACCCCCTCCCCCCCTTTCTATTCAATGTCGGCAGGGGGCTCCCTCCAGGTATACCAATTAGCACGGCAAGTCGACACTTTCTCACTGCCTGCCCCTTCTACAAGGGAGCACCTGGAGGCTTGGCAAGCTAATGTATGGAAAAGGGTATAAAAGGAAAAGATGAATTGATTGTAAGGCATGAAGGCAAAAGGAAGTAGGAAAAGAACTGGAGATACATTCATATTGGATCAGATGTCATTGTATGTTAAACAAGAGCGCAACTCCCATGGAAATGTTGAAAGTGAAAATGTGTGTGTTCTATGAACCCATAAAGGAACGTGTCAATGTTTTAAATTTAGAAATATATATATTTTTTTTGCAATAGTTTTCTTGTCTATTTTATCCTGTACTCCTTTTTTCACTTGAATAAGATAAGGTAACAAACAGTTATTGAAAAATAGGCCATCTTGGTAGCTATCTTGGAATTTTCCAAATTGTAATTTTGATCCAAAATATGGATTCTACACCCTAGATAATGCTAAAATCAATGTACTACACAAGGAAATCAGACAATCTTGAGTTTTTGGCAGCCATCTTGGCAGCCATCTTTGAATTTTCCAAATTGTACTTTTGATCCAAAATATGGATTCTACACCCTAGATAACCCTAAAATCCATGTATTACACAAGGAAATCGGACAATCTTGAGTTTTTGGCGGCCATCTTGGCAGCCATCTTGGAATTTTCCAAATTGTAATTTTGATCCAAAATATGGATTCCACACCCTCGTTAACCCTAAAATCCATGTATTACACTAGGAAATCAGACAGTCTTGAGTTCTTGGCGGCCATCTTGGAATTTGTAATTTTGATCCAAAATATGGATTCTACACCCTAGATATTACACAAGGAAATCAGACAATCTTTCAAGAGTTTTTGGCACCCCCCCCCCTTTTTTGAATTGTCTAGGTTACAGGCTGTGTCTCAGGAACTTGGGCCAATGTGTTTGTCTATGACCGGGTGCCGTCTATGACCGGGTGCCGTCTATGACCGGCTATCTAAAAAGGTTGTTTGGAGGGATAAACATTTTAAAAAAACACTTTTTTACTATTTATATTTATAAAGATTTTTTTTTTAATTTAAAAAATCTTTTTTATTCCTCCAAACAACTTTTTTTAGATAGCCGGTCATAGACAGCACCCAGTCATAGACAGCCCCCAGTCATAGACGGCACCCGGTCATAGACAAACACAATGGCCCAAGTTCCTGAGACACAGCCTACAGTAGGCCTACATTGATAAAATTGCCTAGAGAACCGGCGTCCCCCCCTTTTCAATAATCCAGGCTACAGTTAGTAGGCCTACATTGATAAAATTGCCTATAGCAGCCCCCCCCCCCCCATATTTTTTCAATAGTCTAGGCTACAGTTAGTAGGCCTACATTGATAGAATTGCCTATAGCACCACTTTCCCGTTTTTTCAAATAGTCTAGGCTACAGTTAGTAGGCCTACATTGATAAAATTGCCTATAGCAGCCCCCCCCCCCATATTTTTTCAATAGTCTAGGCTACAGTTAGTAGGCCTACATTGATAGAATTGCCTATAGCACCACTTTCCCGTTTTTTCAAATAGTCTAGGCTACAGTTAGTAGGCCTACATTGATAAAATTTTCTAGAGAACCGGCGCCCCCCCCCCTAGTCGAGGCTACAGTTGGCAGTTAGTAGGCCTATATTGGGCTGATTTCCAGACGCGTGTAGTGCTGAGCACTACAGTACACTACATATATATAGTGCTGAGGACTACGCATTTAGTCCCCAGCACTATGCAGTGCTATTCAGTACCTTTAGAATGCAGAGGTGTAGGCCCTTTATGATATGATAAGGGGCCTATAGTAGCTGTATACTAATTTATAGTGCTGGGGACTACGTTTGTAGTGCTCAGCACTGCACCTGTAGTACTCAGCACTACAACCGTAGTGCTGAGTACGGTAGTCCCCAGCACTACAAGCATAGTCCCCAGCACTACAAATGTAGTCCTCAGCACTACCCTGACATATTCCTTGGGTAAGGGGCAGCATGCAGCAATAGCAATAGGAGTAGGCCTAGACCTAGAGAATCCCCCCCCCCCCTCCGCCAATGTCCCTACTCCGCGCGGCAGGCGAGTTACGCGTAGCGGGTGGCGGCGCGGTCGCCGTAGTCCTCAGCACAACAGTGGCCGCAGCAATCGGTCTGCTGCACCCAGCAGGCGACGGCATAGTCCTTAGGACTACAGTGGCCAGAGCAATCCGTCTGCTGCATCTGCTGCAATCTGATTGGTGGATGAGAAATCACGCTGCAGGCCTCGTCATTTGGGCGCCAAGTGGCAAGGAAATATTGCTGTGAATTTGAATTGCTGCCATGGGGTGGGGGCTGATAATTAGAGGTGGAATCGATGTATCAGGCCTGTTTTGCTCAATATCGATGGTAGATTGTGGTTCTTGGTACAATAAAAGGATAAAATCGAGTCGAGATGGAAAGTCACCGGAAGCTGCGATCAGCTGATCGAGCCAACATTTTAATATTTTGCGGATATCCATTTCGACACTTTGGTAGATTTCAGGATTAAAATGGAGTTATTTGCATTGAAACAAAGCCCAAGCATTAGAAAACATCCTATATTTGGACGCCCAATAGATGAATTATGCCCAAACCGCCTAAATATTCCGTTTTGAGCAAGTTAAGCCTTGTCTTGCCCCCGGTCGTGTCGATCGTCGATTTTGTTAGGTCTGGTCACGTGACCCCTGTGCTCGTCTGTCTGGCATATTTCCTTGCCGAACACGAAATAAATCACCTTGGATTGAGAAATATATGGATATGGTACTGAATTATGTATTGGAGACATGTGCCCGGACTTCTCGTGCACAAGATGACAGGTAAATAAAGTACAGGGAAGAAAATTTCATGGAGCTGTGGGGATTTAAGTGATCTGTTATAAGTGACTTCTCCATTTTGTTTTGCAATGCTGAACGGCCATAGACGAAAAGTCACTACATTTTGGTCATCAAAATAAGCCGTATTATATTTTGAATAAAAAGTGAAACATGACTGAAATAGAGTGGACAACAGCTTGGGAGGGAGTAGGAAGAAAAAAAATTGGGCTTAATACAATATATCATATGAAAAATAAGGTTCTTGCGAGCGTGACGTTTGACAGAAAAGTGACCCAAAGACAAAAAAATACGGCGAAAACATATAAATGCATAAGAAATGGACACAATTTAAGTATTAGACACAATGGGGACATGTAACTGTAGTTTAGCATATGGTGATTTATGTCAGCCAATGATTTTAAAGAAAGAATGTGAATTCGATGAAATATTTGAGATATAGTGCATAGAATTGGCAGGTATATAAACGTTAGTCCATGTTGGCGTGAGCCAAATAAGGACATAGGGCCACAGTAGCAGAAAACCAACATTGACACGTTAATATATAGTTCATCCCCTTTCAACAGTATAAATAGTAAATTGGCACATCTCGATCTGAATCCAGTTGTGTTCGTATCATAATACATCTAAATTGAAGGAGTCACAACACTTGGAAATCAAAGCAGAAATACGTTATAATGAAGATTTATCCAACTGGAAGCACTTATTATAGTCCTAGAATGTGACTGATGGAAACGTCAGTGAATTGTACTGAGAGATATGGGTACACTGTCTCTACCTATAGATTGAGGTGAGAGGACATGGATCATGATAAGGATCTACAGGGACATCTCACTTCTATGGATGCACCTGAATGCTCCTTGACGTAAGAACCCTATCCCTTACAGTTACGCGTTACCCTCCCCTTTGCCCTATCTTTCACCTCAAGTCTCTAGTCACTGAATGAAAAGTCAGGATACACTTGACTGCATTTGAATCCCCACCCTAACGGTACAGAGGCATGGGTGACTGGTTAAAGTGAAGAGAGAGTGGAGTAGATGTGTAAAGATACATTGGTACGGTATGTACAAAGCTGCACACCAGGGGTGCACACTTACATAGCGGGGGAGGACCTACTGGGTGGTTAGACCATTACTATGGGGCTGTGGTCATGTCAGTGACTCTACCCTCCTCCCTCAAGGCCCCACTCACCTGGCTGACTGCTGGAGGACGGTGGTTACCTGCCTTTCTACCTGTCCCGTGGAGGCCCAGCTGCTACACCTGTGCCAGGTATCTAACTTACCTGGGTACCTGGAGGAGCGGGAGGGGGTGCTGGTACAGTGGTGGTGGTGGTGGTGGTGGTACACCTGACCATGCCCTGGTCCCCTGGTCTACATGCACCGTTAGCTACCGACTGGAGGTCCCATTCACGTACACAGTCAAGTGTGTAAAGTGTACACCCCCCCCCCCCATTTCTGTCCCAGTCTAAACAGGACCATTACACTGCAAGACTAGCAGAGATATCAGTCACATAGACCCAGTCTAAACAGGCCAATTACACTAAAAGACTAGTAGAGATATCAGTCATATAGACCCAGTCTAAATAGGCCAATTACAATACAAGACTAGCAGAGATATCAGGCACATAGACCCAGTCTAAATAGGCCGATTACACTACAAGACTAGCGGAGATATCAGTTACAGAGACCCTGTCTAAACAGGCCAATTACATTACAAGACTAGCAGAGATATCAGTCACAGAGACCCCGTCTAAACAGGCCAATTACACTACAAGACTAGCAGAGATATCAGTCACAGAGACCCAGTCTAAACAGGCTAATTACATTACAAGACTAGTAGAGATATCAGTCACATAGACCCAGTCTAAATAGGCCAATTACAATACAAGACTAGCAGAGATATCAGTCACATAGACCCAGTCTAAACAGGCCAATTACATTACAAAACTAGCAGAGATATCAGTCACATAGACCCAGTCTAAACAGGCCAATTACATTACAAGACTAGCGGAGATATCAGTCACATAGACCCAGTCTAAACAGGCCAATTACACTACAAGACTAGCAGAGATATCAGTCCCAGAGACCCCGTCTAAACAGGCCAATTACAATACAAGACTAGCGGAGATATCAGTCACAGAGACCCAGTCTAAATCGGCCAATTACAATACAAGACTAGCAGAGATATCAGTCACAGAGACCCCGTCTAAATTGGCCAATTACAATACAAGACTAGCAGAGATATCAGTCACAGAGACCCCGTCTTAATAGGCCAATTACAATACAAGACTAGCAGAGTTATCAGTCACAGAGACCCAGTCTAAACAGGCCAATTACAATAAAATGGAGTGTGTGAGTGGCCTCACAGATGACTCAGGGTAATCTGTCAATTCTGGCATCAGAAATGAATTCGAATGAGTGATCTAATTTGTGTACAATACATTATTTCTCATTTCTGACAGCAGAATCGTAATCGCCAGAAAAAGCTACCCTAATTTCATATATTGGAAGTCATATATAATCAAATTCCAGGTGGTGGCTGTAGGTGAGCAGGTGGCTGTGGGAAAGCAGGTGGCTGGGGGCGAGCAGGTGGCTGTCGGCGTCAGCGCCCAGCAGCGCGTAACCGCTGTTTTACGTCTCGGCCGTAAAGCGAGTCGATCGGAGCATCAGCAGCGACACCATCCCCGTTTCCGTTTCGCTGTGTCGGTCGGCTACAGGGCGGCGTGTGTTACGCGTCCATGCCTTTGCCGTCCATCCCCTGTCCCCCCGCCCCTGGTGTACATTCGCTATCTGTATCATAACCGCTATCTGTTAACATATAGATATAGACTGGATGTGACTTGTTGCATAGGTCCTGGCGGTAGAATATGCCCAGTTTTTGCCCGCTTTGGGGGTAGAAAGAGAGAAATACGGGCAAATTCGCTCAAAATGTCATTTCTATCTTGCACCCAAAAACTTAATGCCTTGCAGCCTATGGAGGCCCATGGAGGTGGTAGCTTTTTTTTACTACATTTCCATAATAGTGAAAGAGAGAAATAAATTCGTGAAGATCGCAGTTCAATTTCCTCAAGAAAAATTGAGATTTTTAGAAAAAAAATTGCGGAAAATGCTGTCCCCCGACCTTGCCTATCTCATGTTTTTTTCCGCTTTTGTCTATCTCGAATGATAACCGCAATACAACGATTCTCCTATGTCACAAAATTGTCTTAAAATGCAAAATTAGTAGGTGTATATTACTCAGGGTTAATTAAACCCTGAGTCAACAAGACTAGTAGAGATATCAGTCACAGAGACCCCGTCTTAAAAGGCCAATTACAATACAAGACTAGCAGAGATATCAGTCACAGAGACCCAGTCTAAACAGGCCAATTACAATACAAGACTAGTAGAGATATCAGTCACATAGACTCAGTCCAAACAGGCCAATTACAATACAAGACTAGCAGAGATATCAGTCACAGAGACCCCGTCTAAATAGGCCAATTACAATACAAGACTAGCGTAGATATCGGTTACCGCAGAGGGGCTACAGACCGGCGAGGAAAAGCAGGGGGGGGGGGGCTACCTCAAGTCCATCTTACTAGTATTTTCAATTGGACATGGTCCCAGCAGGTGGTATCTGCCCCGACCCCTATTAAACCCCATAATGAGCAGCTCATCCCTCCTGCTGTGAGGGGGTGATGCAGGAGATGAGGGGAAGGTGGTGAGGTATGGTGTACATTTAGAAAGAGATTGAATAGTTGCTTCCTGATACAGCAACATGGGCATTTCTTAAAACCGATATGGCAACATGGGCATTTCTTAAAATTGACATGGGACCCCCCCCCCCCCCCCCCCAATCAAGGGCCCCAACCTTACAATCAGACCTGTACAATATACAGAGATCATTGGCAGTAGTTCAGCCAAGCGCTACCAGTAGACCTATACATGATGGGATCTGAAGTGTGGAGGGGGGGGTGTATAATATGGAAGGATCCACGGTGCTAATGGTGATGGTGGAGGTTGGGAGCAACTTAGGCAGAGGAGTTGGAGGTGGGCAGCCGGCTCTCCTAAACCACTTTACACTTCACGCTCGGCCTCCCAGGGGATCTTTCATTATAATATTGGCACCCGTCCCCCGGCCGAGTCTGCCACTCCAAGGCTATTCCTTTAGGCCTCAGTCATTGTGTCAGATTGGGCTCAAGGTGCCGGTTGTAGTCTTACTGTGTCTATGTGTGCCGGTTTTCCTTAGTAGCAACCCTATATTTTTTTGGCCCTACCCAAATCTTTTTTTCTTTTTTTTTCTTCTTTTTTTGGAAGGCATTTTTGTGTTTTTTTCTACCAAATCGAAATTCTTCTTACTAAAATAATGCGAAAAAAGGGGGATTTTGTCTCATAATCGTCGGTGTGCTAAGTAGAAAAGCCTTGAAAGGGGTTCGTTGCAGACATTTGGGTTTCTAACGAACCCCGTATATAAACATAATTCCTACAATAAAGTTTCAAAACAACACTGTAAAATTTGATCTGTTTTTTAGGCCCTACCAGTAATTTAAGAACATCCGATCAAATAGGAAAATCCTAAAATCTAGTTTACCGGTATATATTATAGGCTTACCCTATACAAAAATAAACAGAGGAGGCCTCACATTGCAGAGGCATTATATATCCTCTCAACTTAGTTATGGCACATAAGAGGATATCATATCACAGCATACAATCACACTTTAATAGGAAGGTGTATTATTATAGACTGGGGGAAGCATCGGTAGAAGTCGAGAAATACATTCTGTACTTTATTCTGTATTGTTCTCTAGGCCCACTCTTAGAAGTAATTCATCATTCTTAAATACAGAAATCAGAAGTGGCATAATAGTGATATCAATCCAAAATATCAAAGACTCCCTACCCACAGTGCTAATGACCCAAGAGTCATGGGCTCATTCTTATGTATATATGTAGTGCAGCTCTGGGAAGAGGTGTGAGTGGTGTGTTGGATACTGGTCAGTGGGCTCTACACACCTGGTCAGACTACGCCCTACAGGTATGTGGGGACCACACCTACAAACTGACCCTTGTTCTGATAAGAATGAACAAGGTATTAAGCACATCCAGTCGTAGTCTGTGTAGCCGGGGGCCACAGCCGCAGCGTAAAGTTGGTAGGAAACATACTTAGCATTGATAGAAATGCAGAAACTTGTCCAGGCCGAGTGAGTGCCTACAGTCTATCGTGAAGGGATAGATGATCACCTGGTATAAGGCAGAATCAATATTTTGGAGCAAAATTATATTCTAAAAAATGTTAAATGCCCTGTAAAATGTTAATTTCTTTAGGAAATCGTTCCAGTTTTTCAGGGTCCGTCCCGATTTGCTTAAATGAGAAAAGAAAAGGCGTGGGATGACCCAAAACACGTTGTACACCTTTATATTAAAGCAATGAGAACTATATCAATGGACTCTATAGATGCCTCCATGGATTTTCTTTTACTCTTATCGACGTGTTGTTTGTTCTATGGCCCTAAAAGCAAATGTGTAAAAGGATTCACCTCATTGATATGCGCCGAGATAAGAGGTGCTTTTGTCTATAATTTGAACATATTGGGGGAAAAACTTTTTTTTCCCCAGAATATATTATACTTTAGTAGGTGACAGGAGTCACAGGGGCAGAACTTCCTTACACTTTATATAACCATGTAAGTTGTGAGATGGGTGTGTGTACATTTAATGGATCTGGTAGTGGTGTCCTAGGACCTAGTGTGATCAAATCTAAACACGGGGCAGCAGCAGCAGCGATGTTTGGTGACGGGCTGTAGCCTCTGACTAATAATTAGTGTATAGCCTACTAGGTGGGAAATACACTGAGATCAGAACTCTAACCACTATATAGGGCCGATAAAGATGTGGTTCACTGTCTGACAGTCCAACCCTGTAGTACGGTAGCTATACGGGAGAATACAGTGAGGGGCTCGTCTCACTGAACAGCATAAACTGGAATAGTTTGGGTTATTCATACAGTGCACCACATAGATCACTGTGGAGCCCCTAGCACACCATGCAGTGTGATTTTTCGACCCCAATTGGTGGCTTAGGCCTGTCCCCAACCCATCTGCCCCCTGCCTCTAGTTTTAAAATAAACCTGGTGGACTGAGAAATTGAAGAGATGATCACTTTGGAGAAGCAATGCCCAATCGCCAATGGCAGGCTTTTATACTAATTATACTTATAGGAAGTGCTCTTTGCTTAACACCAAAGGGGGGGGGGCAATGTCACCTGTTTTCAGCGAAAAGGCCTGCACATTACTAGTTCTCTATCAGCCTACACTGTACGGACAAAATGTCACCCCTTCACCCAGTGCTATCTATGAAAAAAAACACCTCTAATTTCTAGACAAGGAATATTACCGATACCGTACCTCTATATACACAAAGGTAATTTTTAGATTATAATTGCAACTGTAGGCCTACATATTGTTGATTTGAAGCTATATAGGAGCCTGCAGGGTGTTTTCATATAGGTAGGCCTATATGTAGCCTACATGGTATCACTATTAGATTGCAACTATGCCTGATGCATGGAACCCTGCACGCGTCATGATAAACCCCTCTAGACCTAGTCTAAGAGTCTAGACTGTTTGTGTAGGGAGATAAATTGAACTTGAACTACAGACTCCTCCTTGGGATGAGGGGCCTAAAAAATACCGCCCCTTTTTTAGCGAAAAACCCAGGGCGTTACTTTAGTTCAAAGCCAAGACAAAGATGTCCAAGGGGGCGGGGCGATTTTTTTTCTTTCAAATAAATGAACACTCCCTGAAATGATTGTTTTGACTCCCCAAGCATGGTTGCTTATAATGCAATTGTTTTGACACCTGCCTATCCCTAGGCTATGCTAGGACCTGTTGGTATTTTTATTATGACCCCCCCCCCCCCCGAATCTAGATCCACTAAGTCCAAGCCCCTCCCCCCCTAGCCACTTTCGTACCCCTACTAAGCCTCCCGATCCTCTCACGTCAGTAGACAGGTACCCATTCTACCCCCCCCCCCCCCCACCTCCAGTTGGCAATCATGAAATGACTCATAGTCAGACCTAATTTTAATATTTATCTACACATTTCCAAAACGACACCAAATTGATTGACTTCCAAAAAAGCCGTAGGAGGTTGGGTAGTAACCCACTATAAGGCCTAAATCTCTGATAGGGTATCATGGGTAGGCCTACACTGTAAAAAGTGATCAGCCTCAGCCTCAGGCAAGGTGGTTGCTAAAGCTAGTCTGGCATCTTCATCACTGACACTGACAGCCTCACCCTCACCTCAGCCTCCACTGCCCCAGCCCTCTTCAAACTATCTTGCTTGTGTCAGCGTTTTCTAATAAAGTACAACTTGGCAAACCACTATGGAATCATGAGAGAACACAAGAGATGCCCTGCTCGTAATACGTGTGGTAATCTGCACCGATTGGTGGTTAATTCGGTGTCTGTGACGGCAGTGGTTTGGCTCATGCATTGTCAGTGACTGTCACTCTGTCCACAACCACCAGCAGCCTACCACCGCCGCCACCCCTACCACTGCCGCTGCCAGACTCCAACCCTGTGGGGCTGCTTCCAATTACCAATGCACAGCCCTGCAACATCGCAAACGATTGCAATTCGCACATAATGTAGATGATGCAATGCACGAGAATGTGTGTTGCTTCTTAAAGCGTTTTCATTTGATACCAGACTGGCTGAAAAAAATAATTTTAGAAGGGCAAAGCCGTTACTGACCCGAGAACAGAGTTGACCTATTTCTTCACTGGTAGTTGCAGCCCATGTAAATTGGTAAAGCCTTCCATTTTCTCCGACTCACTAGACATATACAAGGTGCAAACGTTCTTGTACTTACTGCATTCATTAACCCATGGATCCGTCTCCTACATGTTCGAAAAAATCCAGGTCTTCTCAGCGCATATATAAAGAAACATAACGGTATTCGAAATTTTGGCTCGACCCGGAAATGAATCGGCGGGAGCGGTTATTATGTCGGGCGAGGTTAACCCCTCCCCGAACGCTCGAATACCCCTCGACGCTGGTTTTCCCGGCCCTCGCTAGATGGTGGTACCGCATGGAAAAACACATTGACATTCATGTCCATTCATTCCCCTGGTTCTTTGTCAATTTATTTTCTTTCTTGGGGATAAAAATTTAGCTAATGCACAATTGAGGTCGTATTAGTGTTCATGATTTTTCAATTCAATTTTTGACGCGGGGTTAGGGAGTGTTCATTTATAAATTATAGGGGTGGTGGTGAGATTTTGCGGGGAGGGCCGAAATTTTTTTACGCCCCCCCCCCCCCCTGTAGTGCGCGTGGAATGTTTCGCGCCCCCCCCCCCTCGCTGAAGGCGCCGAAAAATTTTCGCCCACCCCCCTTTGAGCTATAGTAACGTGCTGGCTTTTTTGCTAAAAAGGGGCTACAATTTTTACGCCTCCCCCCTCAGGAGGGGTCAGAATTTTTTTACGCTTCCCCATACATGCCAACTCTCCCGGATTACCCGGGAGACTCCCGGTTTTGGGTCGCTTTTTGAGCAATCTCCCGGTCTCCCCTAGGTCTCCCGGAATCTCCCGGTTTCAGGCTTTCCAGAGCTGAAAGAATTTTTCAAATATTCCTACTAGAACCAGACTTATTGAAATATTCTCAGAAGTCACCAGAATTCATATTTGACGTTTAGATTTTTTTTTTTTTTCCAAAGGCCAGAACATTTTTGCAGCCTGTAACCAGGCTTTTTTCGCCAACGATGGGTGAGATCTCCCCCCCCCCTCCTTCGCTGGTTCCCCGTCCATTATCAAGGAGCCCCCCCCCCCCGCACCGATGGGGACCAGCGAACCCCCCTCCCCTCTAGAGGGTTGAAATCTTTTTTGCCCACCCGACCCCGGGACCCGACCCTGCTTGGGTCCCCCATCTGCCCGGTCCATCTGTTTGGAAAACAATGATATTGTAGGACCAGAATAACCTTGAATGCATGAATCTCAAAGTAAAATTCCATCTTGAAAAACAAGCTCAAACTCCTTCAGAACACATCAGTTCTGATCTAAAGTTCCAAAAATGTTTATGGATCATATGCCTGCGCGTCAGTAGGCCTATGCCTCGAAAGGCCTGCACGCACGCCAATTTTCGACCTGTAAGGGTGGGGGGGTAATTTTTGGAAAAAAAACGATTTTGCGCGCTCTGCGCGAACCCCCACCCCCCCCCCCCATTATTAAAAAATGATCACACCCTAAGATGGATCAGATTGCACCATTTCCAGTCAAGAATCTCAAAATTTTTAAACCTTTCCATTAAAGCAAAATGCAAAGTTCTAGGCCCTATCCCCAATCATGAAGGCTGAACAATAGGTAGGCCTACAGTTCTAAGCATTCATCGGCCCCATTCAAAAATATTCCCAAGACCTTCCCACCAAAAAGAGGTTTGATAATACTGATCTGAGCGTTCACATATTTTTGGCCAAAATAAACCAGAATGCACTATTTCAAGTCTAGAATTACAAATCTTACCAAAAACCCTCCCTCAAAAAAAAAGACAAGGCCCCAATCATAGAGGCCAGATAAAATAGATTTGAGCTGAAATATATTTATGGCCAGAATGCACTATGTCAATCCTTGATTTTCCCAAAACCTTTCCTAAAAAAACAAGATTCCAACCCTCTAGGCTGGATAAAATAGATCAGAGCTTTGATGTATTTTTTGGTCAAAATGCAGCAGAATGCACCCAAAACATTAGTTCCGAAACAACAAAAAATAAAGTCCCAGTGACAATCATAGAAATAAATCCTAATGCAGCGTTCAAGTTGAAGTTGTAGCCTACACTTTCAGATTTTCCATGTGGGGATGGGGCGTGGTTTCAGATATTTTCCTCTTCATAGTTTGCATGTATGACAAAGGCATGGGGGACAATAAAACTTTCATGCACTCCAAGAAGGTGGGGGGGGGGGGGGGGGGGTCATAAGCTATTATTGCTAGGGAAGGGGGTTACCGTTACCTGGGCTCTGTAGACCTTCAACTTTTTCTGAAAACTCTCCCCTTCCAAAAATGAACTGTATGTCTCAGCCCCAATGGCAATGACAGAGGATGCATACAGATCTGAGTCGTAATAAATTGTGTGCTAAAATGCATCAGAATGCACCATATCAAGTCTAGACATTCAAAATTTTCGTGGGGGGGCATGCCCCCAAACCCCCCTAGTCATCTAGGCTAGTGTTACCGCTGCGCTACGCTTGCGGAACTCAGGGCCGACATAGAGTCTAGACCCCCTTAGCCAGATCTGTCTCCAAAAAAAGTCTCCCGGTTTTAGTCCTCCAAATGTTGGCATGTATGCTTCCCACTCAGGAGGGGTCGGAGTTTTACGCCTCCCCTGAACCCACCACCCCCCTCCCTGTAACTAATAAATGAACACTCCTTTACTAACCCAGAGTACTGTAAACGTATATATTTTCGCGCAGCTAAATCTTCGCGCATTTGCATAGAGGGACATGTTCGCGCATTTATATTTTCGCGCAGCTGTAAGCACCACATCATATGCTACATGTCATTTTTTACGGTTTGTAAATCGGACAATTATTAAGGGTTTTAGGGCCCAAAGACTAGGGGCTATGACTTACGGCCTACTGTGGTTGTAATATCTCCAAGGAAGGAAAAGAAAAAAAGTTTATCCATAGGCCTACTACTTCACTACCCAGCTAGCACCTTATGTAAAAATTACGTCTTTTACTGGTCATATTCACGTTGATACGTAAAAATGACCCCATAATGACATCTTGAGGGAGTAAATCATTTTACATGGTGGTTTGACAAGAAACTTACGTATTATTTACATATAAATGGCCATGTGAAAGAGACATAAGTCATTTGATATCATCCATACGTTTGAATGTGGTCACTATTTAGCATAACAAGTGGTTAAATCTTGATCAGAATATTACATCTTTTTTTGGAGAAATTATACACGTAATACATTGATGTTAAATTCATGAATTAAGGTACATGCTAAAATGATGTGATAGATTTGACATCAATATTCCGTATAGTCTAAATATGTGGTACATCCTTATCTGGTCAGATTATGACGTCTATAACACATCTGTACTTTACCTTTCAAGTGGTTCACTCTTTTAACACAAGATGTCTCTCTTAACCAATATCAATAGAATCCAATCTACATTGGCAATACTTTGACCATGAATGAGTATTTATTCAACACAATGAATTTCCAAAGAAGATGAAATTTGAACAACTTTTTGTCTGGAATGTATAATATGTTATTTTTGTTCCTGTAGAATGATTGTTTAAAGGGAAATGCGGGTTCCTACACATAGGCCACCTGGTGGCAAAAATCAATACTCATGAAAATTCTTCTTTTGGCTAAATTTGTATTCCAATGTATGGTACTTTCCCTTAACCAACCATTTTATTTGCCATCCAGAGATTATACCTGTGTGTATGGCATTTATTAGTCACTGGGACACCCATAGCATCCTATAGTTAAGGCAAAATAAGTATTTTTGAAAAATTCATAACTTTCTTATTTCATCGGTGACCCCTTAGTATTTTACATCTGGAATGTTCCTATAGATGCCCATGAAACATTCCCAAGTTTTGGTTGATATAGCAATAGAGGGGGATAATCCATGACCGATAATGTGAGAAACTACTGTTTTCCCGTTCATTTCTATAATTAAGGTATTCATTTGCTCAAATGGCTGTATCATGAAAATTAGCTCGGTGAAAAGTCACTTTCTTTTCATTTTCTATCTGATAATAAATCAATCTAATATAATGTTGAGTTACATGCAAATAGCAATAGAATTTCAGTATTATCTCGACAAGTAGCATTTCCCTTTAAGGGAGAACCAGGAGATTAGTATGAGCACACCTTTTCTGTGGTTGCTACAACTATTCAAATCAAAATACTGACCATGAGCTGGCATCACATCTTGGCCAATTTGCTAGGATCAATGTGCTAAGTCTCTGCAGGAATACTGGTGATGTCTACAGGCAAAATACGCTGATTGCCTTCGATGTTACCTATTTCTGATGGAGAAGTCTTACTCTAGGTGTAGGGTAGACATTAGATACATGTCTTTTCATGATGTCTAAAATGTGTTTGCATGTGGCATCTTATTTATAAAATAAATTTATACCACAATTAAAATGATTTTGGAATATACCCACCTCACACAATGTCACAATTATTCCACTTACTTACATCATTATATCGCATAGATCTTCCTGATGTCTTTCAAATCTTTCAAAGCAGGTCATATTGATATTATTATATTACATCAAAAAGATGTCTGAAGAATGATGTCTAAACCATTTGCATATAAGACGTCATGAGGCCAAGAATACGACGTAACCAAATGTAGTAAATATCTGTTGAGAAAAGATGTAGAGATGACGTGATTTACTACGAGTTTTGCTAGCTGGGTAATGAAGATTATTCTGGCATCCATTACCATTATAAATACTAGTAGCAATATATAGTGCTACACATCATTGGAAAGCTAATTTTATGGGCATAATTTTCGCGCACATCATAATTTCGCGCACCTAAGCATGTGTGCGAAAAACGCGAAAATATGTACTGAGCGAAAATTAATACGTTTACAGTAATATACACTGCCTGATTTTCAGTTTTAAGACATTTTTGGGCCATGGGAGTGTCATTCAGTGTCTATTGGACATAGATAAAAGGAGACAAATGAGACAGAAAGCCAAGATCGGGGGACAGATGATTCTTTCTAAATTTCATTCAAACGCTCACGTATAGTTATATTCGCCTGCGATCTTTAACAGTTTTTTTTCTATCTTTCTTTACTATGGAAATGTACTAAAACCAAACTACCCTTGGTAACGGGCGACCATAGACTCTATGGCAGTATTTTTTTTTGTCAAAGATAGAAATGCTATTGTGAGCAAAAATTGCACTCTTTCTCTCATCTCTTACCTCTATCTTACTTGAAATACCATCTAACTTCAAAGATCTACTGCCAAACCGGGTGAAAACTGGGCATATCCTGTGGTAACACATTTCAAGCACTGCAATACAACCCAATATTCCATACTGTAGCATATAAGAATTTCGCGGATTTTTCATTTCCGTGAATATAGCGAAAATATATACCCAGCGAAATTAAGTACGACCACAGTAGTACGTAACATTATTGCCACAATCTTCAGACATCTTCACAGACGTGAAGGTTTAATATCAGTTTGCAAGGAGAGGAACGAAAAATGATCAAACTCTTCTAACTGTCGGGTCGGGTCGTATCTAGGTTGGACCACGTTGGGTCGAGTCAAATTATATACGTGTGGTCCGGGCTTCAAACAGCTTGTGGTTTAGTTCTCTTTCCACTCGTCAAAAAAATGGTGGCGCCAATGGTACTTCCCATACTTGGCGAGAACTCAATGACACATCACAAGAGTACTGCATCGGCAGCATAAAGGGAGTGTCCCGAGCAGTTCAAAACTGTGCCACCCATACCCAGCTAGCACCTTATGTAAAAAGCATGTCTTTTACTGGTCATATTCACGTTAATACGTGAAAATGACCTCATCATGACATATTGAGGGAGTAAATCCTTTTACATAGTAGTTTGACAGGAAACTGACATATTATTCACATCTAAATGGCAATGTGAAAGAGACATTAGTCATTTGATATCATCTGTACGTTTGAGTGTGGTAACTTTTTTTATGTAATGACTTGTTAAATCTTGATTCGAATATTACATCTTTTTTTGAGAAATTATACACATAATACATTCATGTCAAATTCATGCCTTATGGTGAATGTTAAAATAATGTGATAGATTTGACACCAACATTACGTATACTTTACATATGTTGAACATCTTTAGCTGGGCAGGTTATGATGTCTATAACACATCTGTACTTTAGCTCTCAAGTAGTTCACACTTTTGACACAAGATGTCTCCCTTAACCAATATCAATAGAATTCAATCTACATTGGCAATAGTTTGACCATGAATGAGTATCTATTCGACACAATTAATTTACATAGAAGATGAAACTTGAATAACTTTTTCTCTGGAATGTATGATCTGTTATTATTGTTTCCATAGAATAATCATTAATCAAACAACCAGGATATTAGTACGAGCACACCTTTTCTGTGGTGGCTTAATCTATTCAAATACCATAGACTGACCATGAGCTAACATCACATCTTGGCCTCTGTGCTAGCATCGATGTGCTAAGTCTCTGCAGGAATATTGGCGATGTCTATAGGCAAAATGTCCTGATTAAATCAACTGCCTTCAATGTTACCTACTTCTGATGGAGAAGTCCTACTCTAGGTGTAGGGTAGATGTTGGATAGGGTTGATTCAGGTAAAGTGGGACATCAGGTAAAGTGGGACGATTAACATTAAGGCCGTTTTTAGAGGTTATTTTCTCTCCTGGGTGTAAAATTTAGTTTTTTTCTTTACAATATATGTTTGACCCCTCTAAACTGTACCTATCTCACCAAAGTTAAGAGGTAATTATACCTTCTAAATTTCAACAGGATATGGGTGGACACATTTTGCAGCTATAAATTTGGAATTACATAAGAAATAGTACAAATATTTGTTAGTAGTGGTATTAAGAATGATCACATCATATTCCAAAATGTATGTATATATTAGGTACATATATTGTTTCTTTACATCTTGATATTTTTTTATTAGTCAGATATTGAAATAAAGTACACTGAGACCATAAATGCAAGCGTCCCACTTTAGCTGAAGGTGTTAGGTAAAGTGGGACAGGCAGATTCAGGTTAAGTGGGACACTATATTAATTTCTTTTATCAGAGTAGCATTATGCGATATGTCTATACTGTGAGTTATAATGACAAGAAATATCATAGAAAATATCATTACAAAACTGTAGCGGAGGGGATCTCCGCCACGGGGAGTCGCGGGGAGTCTCGCGGGGAGTATAGTGCGTCACCGTCCCGCAGGGGGGCGCCCCGCGTCGGAGTGCTATATAAGCGAGCACGACGGCGCGGGCCGCCAGTCTTGCTTTGGCTCTCGTTCGGGACGGACGTGCTGTGCTCCCTGAGAGACTCCCCGCAGAGCTTGACTCCCCGCCTTTATCAAGGCGAGTTTCAGTAGACATTAAGTCGTTCTTGTGATATCCAGCAGCATTAGCCATAAAGGCTCCGGTATCTCTTATTCTGTACCATCATTCCGTCAATAGAGAACTATCTTATATCACAACTTCTCCTCTCATCGTTTTCCTTCCTAGTAATTAGCCAACATCTAATACCGTTACAGTGGTGACAGTCGGGTTTATTTTAGAGAAGAACAACACGCCCGGTAGAAGATGGATGGTTTGTCCTTAGATACAGGTCTGGAAGCAGTGGAGAGAAGGATGGCAGACCTAGCAGTGGGGAGAAGGAGGGAAGTGCCGGCAGGAGATGGCATCTACTTGAGGATGCCGGAGGTGGAGGCACCGCCGGGGTTCGAAAATCCTATAGAGAGGCTCCCAACAGAGGACGTGGTGGCTGCCGGCGATGCAGGGGAAGCTGAGAAACAGAGACAGTGGGTGATGGACTGGCGCACCGGCGAGGAAGAGCGTATTCGGAAGCTGGAGGAAGAAAGGAGGGTCCAAGACGAGAGATGGCAGTTGCTCGCGGGTAATTTGGGCGGTCTGGGGGCCGTCGGTGAGGGGAGGCCTACCTCCGGTGCCAGTCTCGGGTCCAGCCAGGCCGATACCATCCCGTGGGGAGCTGGGGGTGGTCAGCGAGAGGCGGAAGGGGCCAGCCGGCCACCTCGAGAGGAAACCCCCCGAGAGGACTCACCCAGAGCAGCGTTGGCGACTCCCCGGGGCGGGGAGTCCGCTCGGGGCAGTCTAACCGGAGAGACAGCAACTCCCCCCGGCGGGGAGGTGACTCCCCGGGGCGGGGAGTCAGGGATAAGGGCCGGTAGTGCCCCCACCACGCCGGCTACCGAGGCAGGGGTGGATCCCGCGGTGCTGGAAGTGATCCGGCGACAGGTGCGGGAGTCGGCGGCCCGCCGGGAAGCTGAGAGGGTGGAGCAGGTTAACCAGCTTGAAGTAGCCAGGAGGGAAGTAGAGCGGAAGGCGGCGGAGAACAGTCTGAGAACGGCAGCCGAGACCGCGGCCAGGGAGGAAGAACGGATGCTCCGGGAAGCAGAGGAGGATAGAAGGGAGATGGCTGAGGAGGTGGCGCTCCGCGCCGACTCAGTACAGAAAGAGATTGTGGCCGTGGAGGCAGCCCGAGCGGAGGTGACCCGCCGGGAAGGGGCGTATAGGGAGGCCATCCGCAGCGAGGTGCAGAGGGGTGAGAAGGAGGCTTGGGGCGCATACCCCATACCGTCACCCCAGGGGGAGCTTCCCCGGCTACTCCCTTCTTACGCCGTTCAGAGCCGTAATAATAGGGGGGAAGTACCAACTAGGGAGAGTGGGGAACGTTACCCTTTTGGGCATGGGGCGACGCCCACTCTGCCGGCAGCAGCAACCGTGGCCATGCGCAACCCGGAGTCCCGGCAACTGGGGGGGAGCTTCGGGGGGTACGGTCCCGTCGGCCCCTCCATCTGGTCTCCGCACCCCCCGGTGGGGCTTCCGGCGCAGCCCAGTACCCTGCACCTGGGGAGAACTCCACCAGCCCTCCTGGGTAGGCCGAAGGAGGAGAAGGCGGGAACACCCACTGTGGCGGGGGAGACGAGTAAGGAATTGTCTAACGCGGAGCGCAAGGCCAAGCCGGTCTACACCCCGGCTAAGTTCGACGGAACAGGCTCCCTAACGGAATACCTCGCCCACTTTGAACTATGCGCGGAAGTGAACGGCTTGGATGAGAGCACGGCAGGCCTCTTCCTGGGTCTGAGCCTAACGGGGATGGCACGCCGCCTGCTAGCAGGTATCCAGCCCAACTGCGAGAAGGGGTATCTTCGCCTGAAGGAGGCCCTCGTAGCACGCTTCCAGCCACCGAACCAAAGTGCGATGTACAAGGCCCTACTCCGCTCTAAGGAGAGAGGAAAAGGGGAGTGTTTGCAGTCGTACGCGGAGGATATCGCGCGGGTAACTTGTCTTGCCTACCCGCAAGCTGACCTGGCCACCATCGATTGCATGGCTAAGGATCGCTTCGTGGATAGCCTCAGAGATCACCAGCTCCAACTGTGGATACACCAGAGCACGGCCGCTACACTGTTGGAGGCCGTGCAAGTAGCGTTACATGCAGAGGCCTGTATGCGGCCACACGGGCAGCCTTCTCAGACAGTGAGAGCAACGGCTCAGACCATGGGAGAAGAGGTTCGAGTTCTGCGGGAAGACGCAGCGAAAGAGAGGGAAGCCGCGGCTCGATTCCGGGAGACGGTTACCAACGCTCTGGCCAACCCCTCTCACTCCTCGGCCGGGCAAGGGGGGGAGAGAAGGGGCGGAGGGGACCGTTCCGACCGGTCCCGCAATCCTTCCAGGACTCCCTTGTCCGAGATGCGGTGCTACCATTGTGCTGCTTTGGGCCACCAGCGATCAGGTTGTCCGGTATGGAGGGACCAGATGGCAGCAGCTGACGCAAGAGCAGCGAGTCAGACCGGAACCGTGCGGGCCGCAGGACAAATGATGGTCATGCCCTCCGCGCCGCCGGCGCCGATACCGTTCACACCCGTGGGGCCCGAGGCGGTGCAGTTCGGCTACTCCGCGGCACCTCCATCTGCGCAGTTCGCACCCACAATGACAGAGGGGGCGGAAAACTAGAAACGACCCTACAGGATAGCCACTGTAGGGTCGGCGATGGGATGAGGCAGAGGACAGAGATCGTGGTGGGCCGCCTGGAAAGGGGAGGGTCCGGCCTCCTGGTGGAGGGCAAGATAGAAGGGAGTGTTGCGGTGTGCTTGGTCGACACCGGGGCTTCCGTCAATCTGTTGGCCCTATCATGGTGGCGGACCCACGGGGAGCCAGGCCGCCTGGAGGACACCACGCAAGCTGTCTACTCGGTGGAGGGGCGGCCGATGAAGCTGCACGGGCGTGTACAGACGGCGGTGGTTATCGGAGACCGGCCGTGGCCTGTGGTTTTTGAACTAACAGAGATTCCAACTGACGTCATATTGGGAACTAGCTTCCTATTACAATCTCGCTTCCTGGTGGACCTCGCTCGAGAACGGTTGGTCCTGGACGACCCTCCCGAGGAGGAGGAGGGCATCCGAGTGTGCAGAGTCATCAGCTGCGGGACGGCGGTGATCGAAGCAGGGGAGGAAGCGGTTATTAACGCGTACTTGGTAGGAGACTGGCAAGGCGAGGAGGAGGGCCTCGTGGAGGGGCTCCGGGAGGTGGAGGAGAAGCAGGGGTTCCTGGTAGGGCGGGGCCTGGTCGACGTCCGAGACGAGGGCTCCACACCATTACGCATCTTCAACCCGGGGCAAGACTCCGTGATCATTTATAAAGATATGACGGTGGCCTCACTGGAGCCAGTGACGCTGCCCCCTCCGCCCGGGGGAGTGGAGACGGGAGAGAGCTGCAGGATGGTAGGGGATAAACCCCTACCCACGACAGAGGAAACCGAGGGAGTAATCCGACTTTTGACGCAAGGGGTGGAGGCGGAATGTCAGCAGCCCCTCAGTGAGCTGCTGAGGAGGCACAAGGGGGCATTCCAGCTGAATCCCGGGGATACCGGGAGGGCCACCACCGTGCAGCACAAGATTGACACCGGGCATAGTCCCCCATTGCGGATGCCACCGAGGAGGCTGGCCCCCCATCAGCGGGCTGTGGTTGACATGGAGGTGGATAAGATGTTGGAATCCGGGACCATGGAGCCAGGGGAGGGACCGTGGGCCTCCCCGGTAGTCCTGGTGAAGAAGAAGGACGGTAGCATGCGGTTCTGCGTGGACTACCGCCGGCTCAACCATGTCACGAGGAAGGATGCGTACCCCTTACCCCGGATCGACGACTCCCTGGATACGCTGGCTGGATCCCGCTGGTTTAGCACCATGGATCTGGTCAGCGGCTACTGGCAGGTCGCCATGGCTCCTGAGGATAAGGAAAAGACAGCCTTCTCAACGCACCGGGGCCTCTTCCAGTTTACCGTAATGCCTTTCGGCTTATGCAATGCCCCGGGGACGTTCGAGCGGTTGATGGAGGTAGCCATGCGCGGCCTGCAGTGGACATCCTGTCTAGTTTACCTGGACGACATAGTGGTGTTTTCCAGGGACTTCGAGGGGCACTTAAAACGACTGGGGGAGGTACTGAACCGGCTGGAGTTGGCTGGACTCAAGGTGAAGCCCTCAAAGTGTCACCTAGCAAGAAGAGAGGTGGCCTTCCTGGGTCACGTCGTGAATGAGAGGGGAATCTCCACCGATCCCGCCAAAATAGAGGCGGTGCAAAACTGGCCGATCCCTAACAGTCTGATGGAGGTGAGAAGCTTCATCGGCTTGGCGGGGTATTACCGCTCGTTCGTCCCCGAATTTGCCACCCTGGCCAAGCCACTCACCTCCTTAGCAGAGAAAGGACGGATGTTCCAGTGGCATGAGGGGTGCCAACGGTCCTTCGAGGAGCTGAGGAAGAGGCTGATCGAAGCACCCATCCTCGGGTACCCCCGGGAAGAGGGGCAAATCATCCTCGACACCGACGCCTCAGACAGTGGACTGGGCGCGGTGCTCTCCCAAGATCAAGACGGGTCGGAGATCGTTCTCTCGTACGGTAGCAGGACGCTGGACCGAGCAGAGCGCAATTATTGCGTCACCCGACGGGAGCTCCTGGCAGTTATCTTCGGACTAAAAAAGTTCAGGCATTACTTGCTGGGCCGTCATGTGCGTGTACGTACCGACCACGCTGCGTTGAAGTGGGTCACCCGACGGGAGCTCCTGGCAGTTATCTTCGGACTAAAAAAGTTCAGGCATTACTTGCTGGGCCGTCATGTGCGTGTACGTACCGACCACGCTGCGTTGAAGTGGGTAACCTCGTTCAAGGAGCCGGAGGGCCAGGTGGCACGTGGATCTCGATCCTCGACACCTATGATTATACCATCGAGCACAGACCCGGTCGCTTGCACGGGAACGCAGATGGCCTCTCCCGTATACCGTGCCGGCAGTGCGGACGCACAAATGGGGAGGATGACGAAATGCCACCCTCCGTCAGGGCAGTCACCAGGCAGGGGGCCGCGGATCCAGAGGTATCGTCGGAAATCCGGGACGACTGGATCCGCGACCAGAGGGACGACCCAGTATTGGGGA
This sequence comes from Harmothoe impar, assembly GCA_947462335.1. Lineage (NCBI taxonomy): Eukaryota > Metazoa > Annelida > Polychaeta > Phyllodocida > Polynoidae > Harmothoe > Harmothoe impar. The sequence continues at coordinate 32,281,218 of OX381708.1, forward strand.
GGGTTTTCCAGTGGGTGGAGACCGGCTCCACCCCCCCTCCCGCAGAACTGGCGGAAGGATCATACGCCTTGAAGTCGTTGGCCAGCCAGCTAGGCCGTATCGAACTTCGCAAGGGTCTTCTGGGGAGATTGTGGTTTGTACCAGGGACGGTGCGGGCATTCCAGATCCTCGTGCCAGAGAAAAGGAGGGAGGAAGCCTGGGAGTCGTCCCACGGAGGCGGAATGATAGGCCATTTCGGACGGGACCGGACTATAAGGAAGGTTCAAGAGAAATGGTACTGGCCGGAATTCCGTCGGGACGTCACCTACTGGACAGCCACCTGCCAGAAGTGTCTGCAGAGGAAGCCCCCTCCCCACCCACGGCGCGCCCCCATGGAGAGACTGGCTATCGACGTTATGGGTCCGTTACCCATAACCCCACGAGACAACCGCTATGTGGTTGTCATCATCGACTACTTCACAAAGTGGGGGGAAGCCCTGGCCATACCAAACCAAGAGGCGGCGAGCGTGGCAAAAGTGCTTGTGGAGAGCGTGGTCTGCCGCTTTGGAGCCCCCACCAGCCTCCATTCGGACCAGGGACGAAATTTCCAGTCGCACCTCTTCTGCAAGGTGGTGGAGCTTTTGGGGGTGAAGCAGTCCAGGACTTGTGCCTTCAATCCCCGCTCGGACGGACTGGTGGAAAGGGCCAACCGCACGATAGAAGCCCTCCTATCGGCGGTGGTGGCGGAAGATCACAAGGATTGGGACGAGCATCTGCCCATGGTTATGTCTGCCTACCGATCCTCTGTCCACTCCACCACCGGCGTTACCCCCAATATGATGATGTTGGGGCGGGAGACTAATACCCCCCTCTCCTTGCTGTACCCCGATCCCGAAGAGAGGGTAGGAGAGGGCGAGGTGGGGTATGTGGCCCGACTTCAGAGGCAGATAGCCAAGGCACACGCCTTGGCTCGGGAGCACATCGGCACTTCGGTGGAGCGGCAGAAGCGCAATTATGACGGACGGGCCGTACTACGGGAGATACCGGTGGGGGCGGTGGTGTATTACCACCACCCTGGAAAGAAGGTGGGGCGGAGCCCCAAGTTCCAGCGTCTGTGGACTGGCCCTTGGCGAGTTACACACCGAGTGGCCGGATCCATTTACGAAATAAAACGGGACCGGACTACCAAGATAGTCCCCTTTGACCAGCTGAAGGTGGTCCCCGAGGCACCTTTGGGGGTGCCCGAAAGGGAGGGGGAAGCATTGGCACACGTAAGGCTGGTGTGGAGCCATGGCAGCACCGCCGAACTAACTCCCTGCCACGGGGAGGGTGGAGCCGTGGCGCCACCTGGTAGGGGGAGGCATAACTCCCCGCTGACTCCCCGGCTACATACGGGCACTCACCAGCAAACTACTTCACTGATGAGCGTCTGGCAGCGTCTGGGCCAGAAAATGACTAAGAAAAGGAGCAAGGCGGGGTTTACCATCCCCAAGGTACGGGGGGAAGCAGGAGGGAGCCCCATAGCACCCCGGCTGTCACCATTGGAGGAGCGGGAGCCATCCGATACTCCCCGGGGAGGGGAAAAGAGTGGGGGGAGTCGCGCAGACGATCGCGACTCCTCTCGCCACCTCTCGCGGAGGCACGAGAAACCGCGAGAGGGGAGTGAGCGGGCCGCCATCTTGAAGAAAAACGAAAACAAGGACTCCCCGCATAGAAGCCGGTCCAAGGAAAGGCGTCCAACTACCAAGAGGAGGTCTGACACCCCTCCCTGGCGAGACAGACATCGAAGAGAGGACAAGGGCGCTTCAGAGGTGAGAAGGCACGCGGGAGAATCCCGTACTATTACGAAAAGAGGACACGTGGGCCGAGCTGGCAGCCCGAACTCCCCGCGGCGGGGAGTCAGTGAAGCTGTTATGGCCTCAGCGAGTACCAGCAGTGCGGGTGGAGGGGGAGGAGACGGCCCCTGGAGGCCCCCGGGGGAGAAGGAGAAGCCACAGGACGCCCCCCCAAACTCCCTGCAAAAGGAGGATACGGAGGAGGACGCCCGAGGCAGGAAAAGTAAGTCGCCAGTAGGGCAGTTCCCCTGCCCCCACTGCGCCACCACCTTTACCAAAACGTGCAATCTTTTAAGGCACATCAAAAGCATCCATGAGGAATACCCGCAGGGCTGGCTGTGCCCCTTGCTCAAATGCAAGGAGGGGGACAGCGGCTCCCGCTTTGCGAGCGTGCGGAAATATGGAATCCAGAGACACTTAAAGGAGGCGCACGGCATGGATCAACATCCATGGGTGGGGGACAGCAGCCTGTTCCCCAAGAAGCGGAGCATAACCCCTACCTGTCGGGCGCGAAGCCGGAGCCGGTCCTCCTCATCGGACTAGCGGGACGGGTCCGTGGATGGCTCCTCCATCATCACCCCCACTCCCTCCGGGTCGCGGCCCCGACCGGAAGCATCGGCTGCCGCCTCCAAGGCGCCTCCGCCCGACAAGAGGGTAGTGGTGCTGCACCAAACACCGCGCCGATCGCCTCGCATCGCGCAGGAAGGGCAGCAAGCCGGGGAGGAGCTCCAGCCCCCACCACCTAAAAAGTGCCGGGTGGCAACAAAAGCCAAGCGGAAGGTGCCGCCCTCCCCCTTACCCGGTCCAGACCCGAGAGTGCGACTGGAGAGACTACCACTGCACCGGTCGCCCACCCCATCTGTCTCCACCCACGGTATGCCTCCCACCTCTTTGGGAGCCTCGCCAACCTTTAGTTTGGGTACCCCATCCTTGCTGGAGGTGCAGCGACTCGGAGTGAGCGAGGAGGACGCACAGAACGCAGTACAGCTCCTCCTCATGTCACCCCAACAGGGGCAGGAGACACCCTCCATCCCCGACACTCCGGAGGAAACCGGGAGGCAGTACCGAGATACAGCGTCCGGGGAGCAGATACTCCGCCAGCCCCCGATAGAGCCGACGCTGGGGAGAGAGGAAACGCTCCCGGAAACGGTCACCCGGGCAACCCCTAGCAGCCAAGTGGCCCCACAGAGAGCGGCGCCGGAGACCGCAGCCCCTGCCCCCGTGAGCGGTGCGCTCCAGGTGGCTCGCGACCAAGCAGACAATATTAGCACCCTGACCCGCGTGCTGGAGGCGTTGGATTGTACGGTGGCCAGCATACCGGCAGCAGACGGAGGGGAAGACATCGTAGCAATAGTACGGAAGGCCGCCCTACCCCCCCCCCACCCGGCACACCCTCCTTCCTCGTCACCATAGAGGAGACGGTCGAGGAGGAGGAGCTCCCTGCTGACACGGCGGCCGGGGACTCAACCCAAAGGGATGAGGCAGCCCTTCTTCCTCACCCTCCCTCAGCTACCCCGGGGAGTAGCGGGGAGTTCGCCACGAAGGCCTCCAGCGAGGAGTCAACCCAGAGGGGTGAGGCAGCCCTTCTCCCGCACCCTACCTCAGCCACCCCGGGGAGTGGCGGGGAGTTCGCCACGAAGGCCTCCAGCAGCGTGTGTGCGGAGTCTCCCCCCAACCCGGCCGCGACCGCCACGGGGAGTGTCGGGGAGTCAGGCCCACCTAACTCTGCCGAAGCCACCCGATACCTACCCCTCTCCTTCGACGATGCTACGGAGTCGGACACAGATCCTGACAGTAAGGGGGTGGTCATCGACTTGCTGAGTGAGGAGGAGGAGACCGGCACGGAGGCCATACCTCCCCATGACCTCCCCACGTACGTACAGACCCAGGAGAGGCGCCGGGGTCCCACCCCTTGGACTCTGCCAGCCGGGGTGCTACAGCACATGTTAGTGGACCACGATGGGTCCTCCGCTGTGGTGGTGACACCGGGGTGCACCGAGACTGGCGAGTGGGACCGGTCCTTCTCGGTTCTGCTACCCCCCCACGACCCCCAGAGGGAAGTCACCTTCTACCCTTACGAGGAGTCCCGGGGAGTCGAAGTCACGCGGCTAGCTGAGCATTCAGCCACCGTTTCTCAGAGTGACACACGACGACCTGAGGGGTTAGACTCCTTCGTATCCGACGAAGTGCCCCCCACCGTGCTACCCGAGGAATGGAGGTCCCCGGAGCATCCCCCGCCCCCTCCCACCAAGCCCCGCGCGGCGCGAGCCGCCTGTGCGCAGGCATCAGCAACGGGACCTCCGCCAACCGACGCCGGACCGGCAGCACCAAACCACCCTGGGACATGGGGAAGACTACAGCCGCGACGAAAGTATGCGGAGAAGGCGGCCGCAGAGAACCGGTCCCCGCAGATCACCACAGCAAGCCAGCCCGGACGGGTCTCGGCTCCAGCCGCCTCTGGGGGGCCGCCCTTCTTCCGGGGGACACCTCCGGCGTCGCTGGGTCCGGGCACCTCCTTCCGGCGTACCCCACCCAGTGCGCGGAGGAGTACGCGGAGGCCCCGGTCTTCCGGCGCAGCTACCCTGTTGGGTTCCCCCAGCCTGAGGACCCCACCGCTTCCCCCTCACCCAGCAGCCCCCGCCCCCGGTACCCCTGCCGCATGGATGCCATGGTGGCTGGTGTCTGGACGGGACCCCACGCGGCTGGAACGGTGGGCAGCCTTCCTGCTCCCTCCCTTGTCCATGGGGGAGGACTACGACGCTACGGGAGGAGAGGTCAACTCCCGGTTGGTCGCCCTCGGAGACGACACCTTCGACGTGGTGGCGTCCGTCCGGACCCTGTATAGGCTGCGGAGACGAGCCCGACAGCCCACCGCAGCACCCCCACCCCCACCGGTGAGTTAAAAAGGGATCTACCACTAGGGGTACGCGGGCAAGCATCATGACGGGAGGGGTCAATTTAACGGGAGGAGGGAAGTATACGATGCTGGTACATCATACACGTAAGCAGAGACGCGGGGTCCAGTACAGGACCGAGCCGGGCCAGAGAGGGAGATCGGTAAGGGGACGTAGGGAGAGGCGACCAAGGCGCCGCGGGAGGACCTAAAAGGGAGATGACTTACCTGGCTCTTTGTGTTGCAGAAGAAGCAGTAGGCAGGGGCCTCGTCGCGGGGTTGGCGCCTACGCGTCACCCCTTCCGGTTAGGAGCCTGGCTCGCCGGTACCCTGTGTGGCCGTCACACCACACAGGGGGTCATAGCATCACCCTCATCCTTCGATTCGGTCACCAATTCACGTGCTGTTGCCCGCCGTCGGGCCTACCTGTGCCGTCCATGAGTTAAGACAGGGATCCTTGTTCGTCGCCGTCAGTGCCTTGTTCGTCGCCGACAGTACCAGGGGCGTCAACGGTCACCAGCCAGCCCAGAGGGCCCTCTCATATTAGTTTAAAGTTGCATGATGTTAATTGTTATGATGTATCTCCGACTACGGAGTAGTCCAGACTGTGTAATCATATTAAGGATATATTTACGACACCTTGTGCCATAGGCGTTCAGATAATAATAACTAACTCAGGTTTGGTAAACTGCCTGTTTATTATAAGTCAGTTATCCGGGGAAACACTAAGTATAAGGGTGGGAATATTCTAAGCAGGGGAGGGTGTAGCGGAGGGGGTCTCCGCCACGGGGAGTCGCGGGGAGTCTCGCGGGGATTATAGTGCGTCACCGTCCCGCAGGGGGGCGCCCCGCGTCGGAGTGCTATATAAGCGAGCACGACGGCGCGGGCCGCCAGTCTTGCTTTGGCTCTCGTTTGGGAAGGACGTGCTGTGCTCCCTGAGAGACTCCCCGCAGAGCTTGACTCCCCGCCTTTATCAAGGCGAGTTTCAGTAGACATTAAGTCGTTCTTGTGATATCCAGCAGCATTAGCCATAAAGGCTCCGGTATCTCTTATTCTGTACCATCATTCCGTCAATAGAGAACTATCTTATATCACAACTTCTCCTCTCATCGTTTTCCTTCCTAGTAATAAGCAAACATCTAATACCGTTACAATACTTAGTAGTGTAAATAATACTAAATTATTAAGTATAATAGCCAGAATAGGACTTTGTTAGTACTCCAGATTGTGGTTTATCTAGTGACTTAACTCATGATCATTATTTAGATGAGCGAATCATTGACTCATAGTCTGGTGACCATAGCAGGCAATCATAATTTAGATAATTATCATGAGATTTCTTACTTTTAATGATATTTAATCATACATTATGATGTTGAATTGTAAAATATGTAGCAAATTCATTTAGAATTGGTATTTATATATATATTGAGGCTAAAACTATAGATATCATTCACCAATACTACTTTCTTACAATTTATAGAAATTATTGCCATTTATAGTTATTTATAGTGAGTAATATGCCCCTGAAATGCTCCTGCATTACTACCTCATTTACAAAACCTTTCATTTTAGATGCTTATAATTAAGAGAATGAGTTATATAATTGTGCATAAATTATTTTGCACTTTGTAAAAAAATTTGAGGATAGAGATTCAGTTAAGTAGAAAATATGTTGGCATGTGACATAATGCAGTGTAGCTCGCCCACAGTTAGGCCCACATGCACAGTATTTTGGCAGTTTTACATGTTTTTTGGTGTAGTACATCAAAATATATATCTCACCTTCAAATTTTGACATTTACCATTTTTGTCACATGGATTATAAAGCATGGGGGTCAATTCTTATCAATTGTCCCACTTCACATGAAGCAAGTGTCCCACTTTACCAAAAGTACAAGTAAAGTGGGACGCTTCAATTTTGAAATGGCATCTCTAAGAAATGGGCTATTTAGGCAACATTGGTCAAGATATTTCATATCTTTTTTATATTTTGGTTCAAAGGAATAAATACTAAACCTATTTGATGTGTTTGACATGTTCTACTATTCGTACCAAATCTTTTTTTATTGACACCAGGGGAAGATGGGGTAGGCCTATTAAATACGGGGACACCTAGGGTTTTATGCAATGTCTGCCTCACTGGTGACCATGAGCTTAGCAAAATGACTTTTTATTTATTTTTTAAGCATTCCTCTTTTATATTTTATTGTGTGGAAGACACTTTTCCTAAAATGGTTATGGTTAATACATGTAATTTCAAAGATTTTGTAACAAATATTTAAATTATTTTAGGGAATGTTCATTGATTAGTTACAGGGGGGTGGTGGGTTGGGGGGCACAAAAATTTCCGACCCCTCCTCAGGTGGGGTGCGTAAAAAATTCTGACCCCTCTTGAGGGGGAGGCGTAAGTAGTGTATAGTGAACTTATTGAGTCCTGACTTTGCTGTCAATCACACAATCATATCAATAGAGATAAAAATGAATTTATTGATTTAATTAATTATATTGGTTTTGATGCTGTCAATGATTAGGGATAGAGGAAGTGGGCTGACAGCTATGCTGACTCATGTTTTGTAATGTTATTTATGTATAAACTGTGTTTGATATAAATTGTATATATAAAATGCAATAAAAACAATATACAGCATGTAATTTGAGTTGCTTTTATATATATATATATATATATATATATATATATATATATATATATATATATATATATACATACATATATATACATACATATATATATACGAAATACTCCCTCCCCTTAGCGTTTCCCGGAGTACTATCTTAATTCACTAGCTCGCCGTCCGCGGCATCGTCGTGGAGGGGGCTCCGCTGCCCTCCGTCTTGTACCTAACTATTTACACTGCGTAGTCGTGGAGGGGGCCTCCGCTGCCCTCCGTTCCTCCATTCCCGTCGCCCTCGTCTCGGAATGGCCTCTCCGCCCTCCGCCCGCCGCGACGTCCCGGCGTCTCCCGCCGCCTCCGGACCCACCCGGGTGCCGGCCCCCGGCTCACGGCCGCTCCGGTGCTGTTCTCGGCTGCAAAACAGGAATGGTGCCCTCGTCAGAACTTACACCCGGCCGTGTTACCCCCGCCCGGCAGAATCCCGTCCGGATACCTCTTCCCCGGGGGGAATGGTTATGGTTAATACATGTAATTTCAAAGATTTTGTAACAAATATTTAAATTATTTTAGGGAATGTTCATTGATTAGTTACAGGGGGGTGGTGGGTTGGGGGGCACAAAAATTTCCGACCCCTCCTCAGGTGGGGTGCGTAAAAAATTCTGACCCCTCTTGAGGGGGAGGCGTAAGTAGTGTATAGTGAACTTATTGAGTCCTGACTTTGCTGTCAATCACACAATCATATCAATAGAGATAAAAATGAATTTATTGATTTAATTAATTATATTGGTTTTGATGCTGTCAATGATTAGGGATAGAGGAAGTGGGCTGACAGCTATGCTGACTCATGTTTTGTAATGTTATTTATGTATAAACTGTGTTTGATATAAATTGTATATATAAAATGCAATAAAAACAATATACAGCATGTAATTTGAGTTGCTTTTATATATATATATATATATATATATATATATATATATATACATACATATATATATATATATATATATATATATATATATATATATTGTAAGGAAATTAAGGGCATCGGATAGAGAACACGACAGCTGACCATGTAGGGTATTCCAAGCGATCCTTTATTGCATGTAACACAAACTCAACTGAAACTACTGCGGCGGTGCCGCTCCTTATATAGCCCCCACCCACCCCAGCGTCCATACGCTCGTCCGGAAAAGGGTCGGGGCGGTTCCGTACGACTTGTCCTCGTACGAACCCGCCCCGCCCGAGAGTGTAGCGACAGGGGAGGCCTCGCGTGACCGTCCTCCCCTCTCCCGCCCGCTACACTCTCCCCACCCTACTTTATAACATGTCCCCTTAACTTATACATAGTTCAACATCAACAATGTAGTCATCATAACTTATAGATATACAACTTATGTCTAGCCCCGCCCCGTACGAAATACTCCCTCCCCTTAGCGTTTCCCGGAGTACTATCTTAATTCACTAGCTCGCCGTCCGCGGCATCGTCGTGGAGGGGGCTCCGCTGCCCTCCGTCTTGTACCTAACTATTTACACTGCGTAGTCGTGGAGGGGGCCTCCGCTGCCCTCCGTTCCTCCATTCCCGTCGCCCTCGTCTCGGAATGGCCTCTCCGCCCTCCGCCCGCCGCGACGTCCCGGCGTCTCCCGCCGCCTCCGGACCCACCCGGGTGCCGGCCCCCGGCTCACGGCCGCTCCGGTGCTGTTCTCGGCTGCAAAACAGGAATGGTGCCCTCGTCAGAACTTACACCCGGCCGTGTTACCCCCGCCCGGCAGAATCCCGTCCGGATACCTCTTCCCCGGGGGGGCGGGCCACTACAGGCCCACCACCGCCAGCAATTCGGACAGCAAGTCGATGTAGGGGCCTGTCTCCTGTACTGGAGTTGCCCACGCCGTTCCCGTCTCTGCCTCCCTACTCCCCGCCACCCGTACAGGTGCGGTGCCTACTTCGGCCGATACGGGCCCGAACTGCATTTCCCCCGTATACACGGTCATTCTCTCGTCCGCCTCCCTACTCCCCGCCACCCGTACAGGTGCGGTGCCTACTTCGGCCGATACGGGCCCGAACTGCATTTCCCCCGTATACGCGGTCGTTCTCTCGTCTGCCAATACAGGCTCCTTTTCCCCCACCTCGTGCGATTGGGTACGTCCTACTTCCCCTCCGGCCGGTACAGGCCCCTCGTACGGGAGTATTAATTGACTTACCACGTTACTCTCGGTGTAGACGTACACTCTTCGTTGCTCGACCAGCCACTCCCCTCTGCAGCGCGCCTCTATGGAGGTGGTGTTTCGGCCGCCGACCAGGGTCAGGGGGCGCTGGTCCAGATGGAGCCCGGTGGTGGACAGATGCCGGCGCAGCTCGAGCTCGGGATCTAGGGGGACGGTTGCTCTCCAGGGTAGTGCCACCTGCACCCCGCAGTGGACCGCCTCCGTCGACGGCACGCCCCGGCCCTCCTGAGGTCGTGGTGTGGGGTGACGGGTCGTCGCCCCCCCCCGGAGCCGCCCGGTACCGCCTCGTCCGGCGGGTTCGTCCCCTTCCGCCCTTCGTCGGGTTTCTCCGGGGTCGGCCGCTGCGTTGTGTCGCCCGGCGGCTGTCCCTCGGGGGAGGTCTCCTCCTCTCCGTCGTCGTCCGGTTCACCCCCCTCCTCCAACACCTCGATCGCCTCGGACCCGCCGGCGGCAGCTTCGTCCGGGGCGGTCTCGCTCTCCTCCTCTCCGCCCCCCTCCTTGTGCACCTGGGCCACCACCGTAATCTTGGTACTAGTGTCCGGGGTGGTGGGCGATACGTCTGAGTACAACCTTCGTCGGGGCGAGGAGCGTGGGGTTGCCTTATCCGGGGAGGCCCCCCCTGCTCTCGGGGTCCCGATGACTTCCGTGACCGATTCCTGGAGGACTGTCACACTGCCTCCCGGCGTCTTGGTCAGGGTCGTGGTCTGGGTGGTGCCGGAGGCACCCATCACCTCTCTAATCGTATCCTCCGACAATCCGGCCAGGAGGTGCATCAGTCCTTCTTTCCCCCCGATCGCTGCTAACCGGGCGGATCTCCCCTCCTCCGGTTCTCGGATCCCCCCGCTGGTACTCTGCCGGCTCGGGGGGCTACGCCCCTCCACGCGAGGTGACGGGGTGGCCGTCCCGGTGACCGGGGAGTGCGACCTGGACCGTCGGGGGCTGCTGCGGACCGGCGTCTCCCTCTTCTCCGGCGAGGGCGAAGTCGTCCGGCGAGAGGAGGAGGAGTCCCTCCTCCGGCGGCTCTTCTGGCCGTCCTTCTTCCCCATCTCATCGTCCTGCTCCTCTTCCTCCCTGGAGGCCTTGGACTTCCCCCCCGCCGAGTCGGACGACGCCCTCCGCTTCTTGGAGGACTTCCCGGTGCCTGTGCCTTTGGGAGCGGGTTTCGGCCGTTTGGTAAGGAGGGTGGCGTCCGGCATCCCCCCGGGCTTCTCCCACGGATGCTTTTTGCTGCTGCGGGCACCCCCCTCCCTGTGCTGCTTCATATGTGTAACTAAGTCCGCCCTCCGGTCCTTCGGTTTCTGGATGCGGCAGGGGTTCCCTTCTTCGTCCTTTTCCGGGCAATTCCACCCCATGATGGTCACTGGGTGGGCAGCAACGTGGGCGTCCCACTCGCCCGCCGGTATCACCCAGGGCAGGTCGGGGTCGAGTTGGTGGCAGAAGCCGCAGTTGTAAGTGTCGGTGGCCATGTCGTAAGAGAAGTTGTCCCGGCCTGACTCCTCCTCCGGTTTAAATACTGGCGTCCCGCCCGGCTCCTCTACCTCCTCACCTCCTGATTGGCTCCCGTCCCGCGGAGCCGGATGACTTCCGTCCGTGCGGAAGATTTCCACACCGCTGATTGGCTGCGCGTCCGCTGGCCGGACCGTGGGAAGGTGCGGCGCAGCGTCTGCTCGGAGCGTGGGACCCGCGCCACCCTGGCTGTCGTCGGTCCCCGCCGTGGGAAGTGTCTGTTTCGCGCCCGTCTCGTCGCTTTTCCCATCCTTCGCACGGGACCGGGGTGGGGAATCCCCCTTTCTTTCGTCGGACGCTCCCCTCTTGTCCCCTGCCCGCTTTTGGTGGGTGCTCTTCCCCCTCCCCTCCCGGGAGGACCGTCGCTCTCCCCTCTCTGTGCGGGACGATCTTCGGCTTCCCGAGCCGTCTGTACAGGAGGAGCCCGAGGGGCGTCGGTCCCTCGACCTGTCCGGCCGGGAGGACCCCCTTTTCCTTGACTTGTCCTTTTCCCGGCCTCTCTTCTCTGGCGCCGGGCGGTCGCTTCCTCTCCTGCGGCTCGTCCCCTCGTGCCGATCCCCCGCGGGCCTCCCCGGGGAGCTGGACCTGCCCCGGCTCTTGGTGGATCCCTGCGGCATCTCCCTCCCCGGGAAGGGTCCCCCCACCGTGATCGTGCGGGTTTCCTCCCCCGTCTTAGGTAGTACCGGGACGGAGATCGTTTCGTCTCTCCTCCGCCTCGACTTCCACGGCCTGTCCCGCTGCGCTGTAGCCGTCTCCCACTTCACCGGAATTCGTACGGTGTCGTCTTCTTCGTCCGAGGAAATGTTGTTCAGCAACTGGAACTCCCTCTTCCTTCCGTGGGCCTCTTTCCAAATATAATACTCAGCCGGCGGTGGCTCCCGGTCCCCCTTCTCCACCCGTTCTACCCACTTCCGCACCACGGGAACGTTGTTCTGGGCTATCGCCCCCCAGTGGGTCGGAGACTCGCTTCGTACTTGCCTCCTCTGTTCTTCCGCCAGCTCCTCTTCTCTTACCTCTCCCGATTCCGCCGACTCAGATCCCGACTCCCAGCCTTTCATCCCACTCAGTATAGCCGGATAGAAATCGTCTCTTGGGTGTAGAGCCATGACTGGCTGCTCCCAGCTATCCCCCGGCCTTATATAGCCCTCCCGGGACCCGTCTTTGCCATGGCTACCCCCGCCTTTTTCCCCGGGGCGAATGGCCGGGCCGCCCCGGTCTCCCGCCCCGCCCTCCGGCCGGCCCGGGGACCCTGGATCCCGCGACACGGGCGCCCCCCCCCCGGTCGGCGGGGTCCTCTGCCGTCCCGGTTACCATGCCCACCAGGTCCGCCCCCTCTGCTGGGTTGCCCGGCACCACCTTGAGGTTGTCGTAGTGCTCTACCCGCCGTTTTCGACCCATCTCTATCTCATACACGGGACCGCCGATGCACCTCAGAACCGTCCAGGGCCCCGTCCAGTACCTCTGTAGCTTCGGGCTGAGCCCCACCTTCTTTATCGGGTGATAGAAATACACCTGCGCGCCGTCCTCGATGGGGTCCAACACCGCCCTCTGGTCATAATTCCTCTTCTGTCTTTCCACCGCCCGGCCCAGGCTTTCCCTAGCCGAGGCATGCGCCTCCGCCATCCACCCTTGCAGGCGGGCGACGTAGCCCTCCCCCGGGGGAACATCCTGCAGCTCTCGTACGGGATATATTAAGCTCAAGGGCGCTGCCGTCTCCCTCCCCAGCATCATGGCGTTTGGCGATACTCCCGACGAAGAGTGTTCTGTCGCCCGGTACGCTGCCATCACGAAGGGGAGTCTCTTTGGTCCTCCCTCACAACGGTGGAGAGGAGGGCCTCTATGGTCCTATTACACCTCTCCACCATCCCGTCCGACTTCGGGTTGAAGGGGCAGGTACGCGACTGCCGGACTCCCAGCAACTTCACCACCTCCCGGAAGGTGGAGGACTGAAACTCTCTCCCCTGGTCCGTATGCAGAGTCACCGGGGTGCCGAACCGGCACACGAAATTCTCCACGATAGCCCTGGCCACCGTGGGGGCCCGGTGGTCCGGGAGCGCGTACGCCTCCGCCCATTTCGTGAAATACTCCACGAGGACCAGTATGTATACGTTCCCGCCCGCCGAGGGGCTCAACGGGCCCATTATGTCTGCCCCGATCCGCTCCATCGGCATCCCGACGGGGACATGTCCCATAGGATGGCGGTGGGGGGCCGCCGGCGGCTTCCGTTGGTTGCACGGGACGCACCGGGCGGACCAACCGGTGAGGTCCCTCCTGAAGTTTGGCCAGTAAAAGAAATCCTGGCATCTCCGGATAACCCTACGCCGCCCCAGATGCCCCGCCAGCCCGTCCCCGTGCAGCCCCTTCATGACCTCAGACTGCATTTCCGCCGGTACCAGTATCTGCAGCCTGTCTGCCCCTCCCGGCGTGTACCATGCCCGCGATAGCACCCCTCCAGGCCCCTCCCTCAGCCGGGTCACCTGATGGGCATACGTCCGGTGATCGTAGGACTCCGTCTGTTCGTCCGCCCCGGCGGCAGGGTCTCCCCCGCGCACCCACTCACGGACCCGGACCAGTAGCGGGTCCCGGTCTTGTGCCGCCTTCCACTCTGCCGGGCTCCCCAGCCGGGTCACTGTGGTCTCATCCGCCCCCTGCTCCATATCCTCCTCCTCCGGCTCCGCCTGAGCCCTGCCCCGGGTCAGGGCGAAGCACGCGGTAGGCTGCGACCCCCCCAGCCCGCACTGCCGGCACGGTCGTCGGGAGAGGGCGTCCGCATTGCTGTGGTCCTTCCCCGGGCGATGCTGTATCGTAAAATCGTGCGTCCCCAGCACCTGCAGCCACCGGGCGACCTGGCCCTCCGGTTCCTTAAAGTCCGTCACCCAACGGAGGGCCGCGTGGTCCGTGCGGATGAGAACCGGCCGACCCACCAGATAGTGCCGAAACTTTTTGAGCCCAAACATCACTGCTAGCAGTTCCCGCCGGGTCACGCAATAATTTCTCTCCGGCCTAGACATGGTGCGGCTGGCGTATGCCAACGCCCTCTCGGTCTCGCCCTGCTTCTGGGAGAGCACCGCCCCCAGGCCGAAATTGCTGGCGTCGGTATCCAGGATCAATTGGCCCTCCGGTTCGGGGTACGCTAGAACCGGCGAAGATGTCAGTTTCGCCTTCAGCTCTTCAAACGCCGCCTCGCACTCCGGGGACCAGGTGAACCTCCGGTCCTTCTCCGCCGCCGCCGAGAGGGGCTTAGCTATGCTAGCAAAATCCCGCACGAACGTCCGGTAGTACCCGGCCAGCCCTAAAAAGCTCCGGACTTCCCCCACCGTCTGTGGTCGGGGCCATTCCCGTACGGCCCGTACCTTTTCGGGATCCGTCGCCACCCCGTCCTTATTTACTATATGTCCGAGGAAGGACACTTCCCTCCGGGCTAGTTGACATTTCCGCGGTTTCACTTTCAGGCCCGCCCCCACCAACCTCTGGAGCACCTCCGCCACCCTCTGAAGGTGCGTCTCCAGGTCCGGAGAGAACACTATGACGTCGTCGAGATATACCAAACACGTTTTCCAGTGCAATCCCTTCAACACTACCTCCATCAGCCGCTCGAATGTCGACGGCGCATTGCACAGGCCGAACGGCATGACCTTGTACTGAAAAAGGCCGCTATGGGAGACGAACGCCGTTTTCTCCCGATCACACTCATCCATGGCCACCTGCCAATATCCGTTAGTCAGGTCCATGGTACTGAACCAGCTGGCCCCGGCCAGCGTGTCAAGCGAGTCGTCTATCCTCGGAATGGGGTAGGCATCTTTCTTCGTAACCGCATTAAGTTTCCGGTAGTCGATACAAAATCTCGGGCGGCCGTCCTTCTTTCGTGCCAGGACTATGGGCGACGCCCACGGGCTTGTGGAACGTTCAATAATGCCGAGGTCCAGCATCTCCCCGATCTTTGCCTCAGCTTCCGCCCGTTTGTGGGGTGCCAATCGTCGGGGCCGCTGTTTCACCGGGGTAGCCTCCCCCGTCTGTATGCCGTGTTTCACTAGGTGCGTTTCCCCCATATCGTCCTCCCAGTGCGAAAATGCCCCGATGTTCGCCCGGATCATGGCCTCCACGCTCGGCCGGGCCCCCTCGTCCACCCCGTCCAGCAGCGTGTTGACCACCCCGTCCGCTCCGTCTGGATCCGCCGGTGCCGCCCCTAGCATTGCACACGATGCCCCTTCCTCGTCCGACTCGTAATCCTCCAGGGGCAGCGCCGTCCCCAGGCGGGTGTTCTCCCTTAGCCAGAGCGGCCTGGCCCCCACGTTCAATAGGATGACCGGTGTACGGCACTTCTTGTTGGGTGCCACTATCCCCCGCCCGACCCGGAAACCTTCTTTCCGCTCGTTCTCCGGTATCCCCTGGATGACACAATACAGCCCGTCGTCGAAGTCCCACCCGGCTATACGCGCCGTCACCACCAACTGCTCCCCCGGCGGTATACAACAGTCTTGTGTTAATATTGCCCCGCATCCGCCCGTCCGAGCCTTCTTCGTTTCCGGGGGTCCCTCGCCCGACTCCTCCCACAGCAACCTCTCCCCATTCATATCTACTAGTATGCCGTTGCTCCTTATGAGGTCGGCTCCCAGTATCCCCTCCGGCGAGATGTCGGCGACCAAGAACGTCCCCATCATTTTCTCTCCGGCGAATTGCAGTGCCCCCTCCGTACGACCTTTTATCTGCATGGGCCTCCCGTCCGCGCACACTACCGTCCGGTCGTGCGCCACCAGGGCCGCCGGGGCATTTTGTCGTTGCCACCACCGCGTGGATAGCATGCTGGCCGAGGCGCCCGTGTCCACCAACATACTGATGTCGTGCCCGAAGAGTTTTCCCTCCACTATGAGGCCTGTCCCCTTCTTCTCCCGGCCCTGTACCGACGTTACGGATATTTCCGGTCGTCCTTTCTCGGCCCCAGGACTCCCTAGTTCTGGGGCCGCTGGCCGTTTCCCGATGCCGGTTTCCCCTCCACCGGTTTCCCGCCTTCCTGTCCTTGCCGGCCCTCCTCGGGAGGCCGCTCCGGGCATTCCCGCCGGAAGTGTCCGTCCTTTCCGCACCTGAAGCATCCCCTCCCGGAGGGCCGCTGTCCTCCCGTCGCCGCCCCGGGACCCCCGGCCGGCGGGCACAAATCCTTTCGGAGGTTCGCCAGCTCCCGCATGAAGTCCGCCCTCAGGGGCGCCAGCTCCCGTGTGAACTCTTTCCGCAAGGACTCGAGTTCGTCCGCCATGGTGGCGTCTGTGGCAAATACCCGATCGTTCCTCTTCCCCGACTGCCGGTCCTTCGTTAGATGGGCTTCCGCCCGTACCCCCACGGTTACCGCGTCTTCCAGCGTCCGGGGCTGGGAATATAATATGAAATACCTCAACTGACTGTCCTTCAGGCCGTCGAGGAACCTGTCTTTTGCCAGACTGCAGATAGTCTCCCCGTCCGCGTCCGGATATCCCAGTCTGGCTAGCCGCTCCAACTCCTCTGAGTAGGAGACCAGGTCCTCCTCTGCTCGTCGGTCCCGCCCCCGGAATACAGCCTTGTGCGACTCCGCCTGGTTCCTCGGTTGGAACCTTTGCTGCAGCGCCCCGACCAATTCCGCGTACGCCAGCTGCTCCCCCGGCGCCAGGCAGGACAGGAGCCGTCTCGCGTTCCCCCGGAGGCTTATTCCCAGAAACATACCCGCCGTTTGGTCGTCCCACTTGTTGGCCTGCACACAAAGTCGGAAGTGCGCCATAAATTCATCCAGGTCGGTCGTACCGTCGAACTGTGCGGGCATCACCACCGGGCGTCCCCGTCTCCCGCCGGCGTATTAGGCACCGTTACCTGCAGTCCCCCTGCCGGTCCCTGCTCCCGGACGATCCGTTGGCCCCCCAACTCGTCCCCCTCGCCACTTCTCGGTCTCTCCCCTCTCCGGACGGGCTCCTTCCGCCGCCCCCCGGCCCTTTCTCGCGGCAAGTCGCCACCGGCCCCTGCGGATTCTGCCGAGCCCCATCCCGTCCGTCGCCGACCGTCTGTGCGCCACGGCGCCGTCCCTCGAGCCCCGCCCGCTGAGTCCAGCCGTCCGAAGTTCCACACGTCTGGCGTCCGTTCTGTGTCCCTGCTCCTCCGCAGGAAGACATCCTCGTCCGCGCATTCGACCAAGTTGCCGCCCAAGCGCCCTTCCAGCGCCGCCCCTCTCGGTTCCCCCGCGGTTCCCGGGTCCCGCATCTCCACCGTGCGTCTTCCCTCCGGGTGTTCATCACTCGTCCGCAACGCCTCTCCCCTCTCGCCGCTGTCCATCCCGTTCTCGCCCCTTAACATCGTGTAATGTCCGTGGGTCCTATGCCTGTTGTTCACCGCTGTCACCAATGTAAGGACATTAAGGGCATCGGATAGAGAACACGACAGCTGACCATGTAGGGTATTCCAAGCGATCCTTTATTGCATGTAACACAAACTCAACTGAAACTACTGCGGCGGTGCCGCTCCTTATATAGCCCCCACCCACCCCAGCGTCCATACGCTCGTCCGGAAAAGGGTCGGGGCGGTTCCGTACGACTTGTCCTCGTACGAACCCGCCCCGCCCGAGAGTGTAGCGACAGGGGAGGCCTCGCGTGACCGTCCTCCCCTCTCCCTCCCGCTACAATATATATATATATATATATATATATATATACATTCATATTAAAAGTGATATATTGACAGTAAAGAATGGATATAATAGAGGTCAATAGCTGTCACTGGTTGCACCGTTTACGAATGGTTACACCACTTTTAGATGGTTGCTCCACTTTCTGATGGTAACACCACCTTTACATGGAAGCCATCTCGGGGTCTACGTTTGGTTCGGACTGGTGGAGCTGCTGCTCGGACATCCTCACCGGCAAAAGTGTCTTTCGACAGGTGGTTTGACGGGAAACAAAAATTTCTCCGCCGCCCCAATCCATTCCAGACGGTCAGTAAGAGGGTTCTGGCTTACCAGCTCTTTTTACAGGGCTTGGCATACAAGAAAACAACTTCAAAACTATGTTTTCCCACTGCTGACGATCGCACCACTGATTTGGCGGAACGCCAAAACCAAGATGGCGATTCCCCGCTTTGTTTTTAAAACAATGCGCATGCGTAGTGTCTCGCGTGATTAGACGCGATCCCTGTTACCCGGTCTGACCTAATTTCTCTTAATGAGGTCAGGACCTTTCCCGCCCCGCCACTTCCGGGGTGGAGGATCACCACTCGGGCGGCTCACAAGGCTCGTAGGTACTTAGAACAAGAAGCTCATCGGGAGTTTTTAGTGAATATATAAGGGATATCAAAGATCACCCAACCGGATTATCTGTTCACCACCCTCTGGGTTCACTTCTCTATTCTTTCCCAGCGACTCCGAGCGACCCTGTATGCAGCACACATATAACATAAATAGACAACACAGGACACCACACTCGTTGTGTAACAGGCTAGGTCACTGCCCCTCTAGCCATCAGCCGAGGGCTCCACCGGACGGGATTACCTTCCGCATCAAGTAACCTGGCTGGAGGACACTCGTTCTTAACCAATAATCTAGCCCTGATCTTGGTTTTCCGTGCCCTCCTCCCTTCGCCTGCCGAGACTTTCTTTTTCACGGACTTCCGAGGCAGTTTCTTTACCTTCCTTCTTGGTACACCCGCTGGTACACCCCCCAAGGTAAGAAATTCTCCCTCCGGATTCTCTTCCTCCACCTCCGTTTCCGGGGTGAGCTCCCTCCCAGCCCAAGCGTGTAACTGAACCACATGGCTTGTCCGGATATGCCCCACTTTGGACTGGATCAATACAGTCGTTTGACTGATACATTTGACCACCGTATGTGGTCCACCCAGTTATTCGCCAACTTGATGTTACACAGTGGTTTATGCAGGCGGATCACCTTATCCCCTACCATGAACCGGCGCAACTTCAAACGCGCTTCCCAGTAGAATCCCCTACCGACGGCTACCCATAGCTAAAAAGGAGGCTTTGGAGGCTGAGGTAGAAAAGATGTTGCATGAGGATCCGTTGATCAACGTTCAGAACGTGGACTCAAACCAACGTTGATTTAACCATTTGGATAAACATTGCTTTAACGTTTTTTAGTGATTCAAAGCTAACCCACCAGATGGCAGTTTAGCTGCTGATCGAACTAGGCTCCATGCTTCCCCCTTATATTAGTATAAAATAAAGAATGTTTCTAATATTCATGTAATTTAGTATAGAGATATAGCCATGCTAAATAATCAGTTAAAATGTTGATCCTAAGCCTATATTATGATAAATGTTATGGTACACACCCACTTTGTGACATTGAAAGATAGATTAAGACCCAGCTGACATGTGGAGCCCCTATAAAAGGCAGCTACCCTGATTTGTTCAAACAAACAGTAAAGTGTGGTTCTTGACCTTTGTATAAGCCTTACTATTAGAAGATAGACAAAGGCTATAGTAATAATCCCTTTAGGGGTCTGCATGAATCAATACGCTACTAGTGGTCTTTGTTCTCTTTATTGAATAATTGTTTTAACCTGAGCTGTGTAAGTTTGGAGAAACAATATGAAATAAAAACATGATTGGAAATGAACCTTATTGCATTAGAATAGGGGATTAAATCAACGTTAATTTAACATTAATTCAACATTGATTTGAGTCCACGAAATGGAGTTAGGCTAGATGCAAAATACACGTTTTTCCAATCCTTAAATGACGTTTAACCAACGTTAAACCAACCTCAACTTGTTACCTGGGCAGGCGCGAAATGCCCAATCTCCAAGCACTTGGCAGTCCTCCTGTTGACCTTTCTCAGGGTAGGCTGTGTAGCCTTTAAAACACCTTTAGAACGACCCCCTAGTTGGGAAAAATATACCCCAAAAAAGACTGTCTTAAAGGAGGGTTTTTATGGTACATGCCATGAAGCAACATAGTGCCTCTACATGGGTCCCCACAGTATTGGCTGTGTCGCCGTGTCAATCTTTAGCAAAAGGGCTGTGTCACTGTGTCAATTTTTATGTGTGTAGCATATATAAGGACCTCATGAAGATATCAATGTCCGTTGATTTTTAAAAGGGCTGTGTCACCCGTGTCAATTTTTAAAAGGGCTGTGTCACCCGTGTCGATTTTTAAAAGGGCCGTGTCACCCGTGTTGATTTTTACCCATGTAGAGGCACAACATAGGATAGGCATTGTAAATAAGGCCTATATCCTATATATCAAGTATATATTCATTTCTAGGTAGCAATGATGCGACACAGCGATGTAACACAAATTGATGCAGAACAATACCATCCTTAGAACGATTTGATATGAATATGCCTATTCCAACAGGAAGGCGTTTCACCGTATGTTGATATAAAAAACAACATACGGCCGAAAGATGCGGTCAAGATGCGGACAAAATATCACCAAAGCAAATTTTCCGTTTCTTTTCATCCTCCGCATACCCTCCGTATCTTTTTTTACAAAATATCAACATACGGCATCCAACATACGGCCCTCTCAAGATACGGACATTGTCACCTGTCCCTTTTAGAAAAATATGCAAAAACCAGTCTACATTCCGGGAAACCCCTAGGGAATTCCCTCTGTGACGTCATAATATGTAGCAACATACGGAGGTAGAGTGGGGAGGGTATATATAGGGTCCGTATGTTGGGGGAAGAGACAGGGGAGGGACAGGAGAGGTTTGGGAAGGGACAGGATAGGTCGGGGAAGAGATAGAAAAGGTCAGGAAAGGCACCTCTGTACTCTGATAGCTATTGCCTGTTTAAACACAAGGAGTCTGTTGGCAAAGTTTCAGCTCTGTAGGGCCATTATTTACCGAGTTATGGAAGAAAAGACTCTTTTTCACGTAATTTCTCCCAAAATCCATATAATTTTTTATTTATTTTTTTATCATGAAAAAGAGGGAATTCCCTAGGGGTTTTGACATAAAAAACAGGGTATATGTGCATTTTTTGACATAGCACCCCCCCCTACCCCTCCGTATATCTTGTACTAAATACGCCAAAGATGCGGAATTTTTGTGCTCCGCATGTTGAGCTGAAACGCAATTTTCGCCGTATGTACATAAGGCCGGCCGTATGTACATACGGCGGCCGTATCTTTTTCCGTAAGATGCGGACATGTTGAGCTGAAACGCAAAAATGAACTGAAACGCAAAAAAGACACATACGGCCCCTCCGTATGATATGGTGAAACGCCTTCCTGATTAACTGGATATATTTATAGCCTGGAATATCTGGTTTGATGTCCTTATTTTTCCATATCTCACTTAAAATAATAACATCATGACTAGTTATTATGTTTTGAATATGGGGATATGTCAGTTTGTCACCCAGACCATGAATGTTGCAGTTATGATTATAGTGATACACTTTTAATTCCACCTTTATTAAGGATGGCCCCTGCTTGGTCTGTATGCCCAATGTCCTATTTAGTTGTGAAGGACAGTCGAGCAAGCCTATTGCAGTAGGCCTTTTTGGCACGCCAGTAAAATGAATGTTGTCCTTAATTTCTGGACCACCATTGTCCAGGAGGCATGTTTTGTAGTCTTTAGAAAATTTATGTCTGATATAGGCCTCGATGTGCTGTTTTGGCTTGTCTAGCTTCCTGTTCTTACTGTCTGGCAGACCTGATATGACAACGTGTGAATCTGGAAATGCAGATGTTATCCAGCAGACGGTCTACGCCTTCGAACAGTGCTGGCAGTGGTAGGCTACATTTTCATGAATGTCAATGTCCATGTCATGCACAACAACATATTCAGGTTTCTGGTTTGTTTTGAGGGCAGCCTTAGCGATATCAACTTTTTTGGCACCAGGCATAACAATGCCAGTCGCTGAGAGCAACTCGAGCTCCCAACCCGACGCCGCTCCCGCTACCCTCCGCAGTACGTAGTATCAGAGCGGGCTGCCGTGCGGGGGACTGCACTCTCGTAAATATACATATAAATGCTTACACCCTTTATATAGTCATAATGATGGCACCCGGTCAAAGACGATCACATTGACCCGAAGTGGTGAGACATGCCAACCAGTAGTTAGTTGAAGTAAAATACCGAGTTTCTACATAGATACCGAGTTTCTGCGTAGAATACCAGCCATCCCCTTAACATAACTGTTCCCGATCAGAAGGTAGTCAGTGGCCTTGGGTGTAGGTTTGCTGCCAGGCAAAATTATAATGACCCGTCCCTAGAAGAAGGGTGTAGTACCCTATTCAGGAATCTTCTGGAACCATGTGTTATACTTGTTTACTGTCTGCCTGATTGGGAAGCTTCCAGAAGCATGTACTATTGTGTCATACCTGTTCTAGAGTGTTCTAGTGTCTGACATCAGCATTCTGTAGGTCTATAAAAGGTCAGTCAGCCAGAGGTGTCATGGCAGTTGCAGTTATACTTCAGTTTTGATTGTCACACCATCATACAGGAATAAAGATCCACTATCAATCCAGCTACCAGAGTTCTCATCTATTCACACACAAAACTCTACAATGGCGACGATGGACCCATGCAGCACCTGTTTGGAGTTTTGACATATTTCTGTGTGTGATTTTTGGTCTTTGCGCTTTGGACATTGTGGCTGGATTATTTATGTGGACTTTCTGGAACCTTCTCCTGGGAGCAACTGTACTCTACTTCTGTGCACTTCAGTTTGTGTGATCTTGTTACATTGGACATCACAAGGTAGGCCAGTTACACATACTTATAGTTGCCTGTGTGTCCTGCTGCTGATTGACTGCTCCTGCCACTTGTTTCCACTGGGTAGTTCTGTGTGCCTCAGCTGACATTAAGTTTCTACAGACATTTTGTGACTATGGAGGGTGCATTTCCTACATTCCCTTCATTTGATTATGAGGCAGACAAGGCCAGTGCAGGCCCAGGTGGAAAAAGTGGTTGGCAAGGTTGGAGAATTTGTTTGTGGCTATGGACATTGTTGGTGATGAAGATGACAACCGCCGCCGTGCTCTGCTTCTGCACTATGCAGGGGAGAGAGTTTATGACATTTATGATGCAGAGAAGGGGGATGGCCCTAAGTCATACGAGGAGACTAATGAGGTTTTGACAAAATAGTTTGAGCCCAAAACCAATGTGCAGATGGAGATCTTCACATTTAGAAGTTGTGTCCAGAAACCAGGACAGTCTTTAGATGACTTTGTTACAGAACTTCGTACACTATCAAGAAACTGTAAGTTTGCACAGGTTGATCATGAAATTCTGTGCCAGTTAACACAGCATTTCCGGTCAAACAGGCTCCGAAGACGTGCACTGCGCGAGTCCGACAAATCCCTGGCTGACATCCTTGAGCTTGGTCTTACCCTGGAGTTAGCAGATACTCAAGCATCGCTCATGGAGAAGGATAGTCGGCAGGAGACTTCAGTGAATGCTGTTAAGCACACAGGAACTCTCGACGTACTAACCGGTCTGGACCCCCTAAGACAGGTCGTTCTGACACAAAACCGGACAGTGACTATCTGTGTAACCGACCACACACAAAAGACAAAAAGTGTCCTGCCATTGGGAAAACTTGCAACTACTGCAAGGTAGATGGACACTTCCGATCCGTTTGTTTCAAGCTCAAGCGCAAGGAACAGTACAACAGACACAAGGAACAGTCCAGTTCTAGGGTCAAAGTGAATGCTGTTGCCGAGGACTCTGCACAGTCCGACTCCAGCGATGATGACTACAGCTACGAGGGAAGACGACGCCAAACTGCGCCAGTCAATCACGTCTGCACGAAAGACTGTATTTGCGTGAACTTTGTGAATTCTGGTCTTCCAATCGCTTCTGTGAAAATAGACAATGTTGCGTGCAAAGTAATGGTAGATACAGGAAGCGTTGCGAACATTCTTGACAAACAATCATACAGCAAATTAGGTAAACCCCAGCTCAAATCAGGTAAAAAACGGTTATGTCCGTATGGGAGTGGTAAGCCACTCAAGGTACTAGGTACTTGTAGTTTCACTGTAGAGACCAAAAAGAGAATCCAGGTTCATGACTTTCAGGTAGTTTGGTACCATGGTGCCCTACTTGGGTACAGTGCAGCGACAGAACTCGGTTCGGTTAAAGTAAATCTGAATTCAGTACAAGGAGCGGGGGAGCGTGAAAAACTTTAAAATGACTTTCCGAAGTTGTTTAAAGGTATTGGAAAGTTGAAGGGTGCAAAAGTGAAATTACATATTGACAAATCCGTTAGGTCACCCTTAAAGGCGCACTGAACCCATGACGTCATTTGCGTACAAAAGTCGGCAGGGCTAGGTCCTCAACTCAGTGCGCCTTTAACTAGGTCACTTCCGGTCACTTGACCTCTCACCCTTAAGTAGGTCACTTCCGGTCACGTGACGCCCCTTTTGAATTTCCCGCCCAAAGGGAGCCCTCTGATTGGTCAATTATGTAGATCACTTCCGGTCACGTGACCAAATGGAGGCCTGTGATTGGTCTCTTGTCGTTTGGACCATTCTAGTAGCTTAGTCATAGTCCCATCCCGATACACACTATACACTTGTTTCATCAGCCATGTTCCACTAGGGGGAGCCCCTGTAGAGCAGCTGGTTACAGGGGCTAACTCCTAACGCTGCCCCTGGGCCCCATAGGTTTAACATGGGGGCAGAGACACCATATAGAAATTATACTCCCCTGGCTTAGAAATTTCTCATGTCTAAAGGGAAACAGTGTAAGTATATATGCCTCTGATATTGGACCAATATCTTATTTCAAAAATGATTTAGATCATGATAAATATGAGTGTAAAACCATAGCAAGAGGAGGAGTGCAGGAGGAGGTTAATGGGTGTGGGTGTTGACTGGTAACATAAACAAAAACGGCCCATAGGGGGCATCAAGGTGATTGAATGTACCTTACTCCACCACAGGGGATGGTGTTAATCATTATCACAGGCCTGAAAATCTTATCTCTGGGGTAAGTATCCCACCTCCAGTGTCTGGTCCTGTCACCGCAAGGTGGCTGGGGCTTGTCTCAGCCCCCTTTGGCTGACCAAGAAAGTGTGGGTAACCAGATCAGCCCCTGTAGACCAAGGAAACTACCCAGGTCGACACTAGCGCCATCTACTGTTGACCACTGATGAAACCAGTGTATAGGCCTACCACTCCAATGTGGGCTTTAGCTTGTGTAGATACTAGATGGCTGGGTTCCAGCCTCCACATACAAATTTCAGACCCCTTCTGAGGGGTGTTGGAGTACAAATTTTTGACCCCTCTTGAGGGGGGGCGTAAAAAATAATTCCGCTTTTTAAAAGCTTGCCTGTTACTATCGTTCAAAGAGGGGGTGCGCAAATTTGACGGCGCCTTCAGCGAGGGGGGTCGCGAAACCTTACACGCTTAAACTAACTAACAATCAATCGATCAATCCGGGGCGGGGGGGGAGGGTAGGTGTAAAAAAAATTTCACTTCTCTGAGCGAAATCTCACCACCCCCACCCCTGTAACCCTAAAGGCTAAACGTATAATCACTAGGCAGGGACAAGTTCTTGGCCAGACTTAGGGGATTCAATTATTCAACTGGGGCCATTGTGTATTAAAGTTTAACTTAAAGCTAACTTGTTGCCCTCCAATAGTGTGGCGACAAGTACAAATGCCCCTAATACAAGTGAGTAGTATAGTTTGTATCGGAACGGGACTAAGGTTAAGTACTGTTTATTACTCATTGGACTTGCAGCCAATCAGAAGCCTCCATTTGACCGGAAGTGACGTCATATGCCCATATAAGGGCATACCGGAAGTGACGTCACGTGACCTTGACCTACTTAGAGGTCAAGGTCATGACCCCAGCCAATCAGAGGCCTCCATTTGACCGGAAATGACTTCCTCATTTGCATAATGGGTCACTTCCGGTGTACCAGCCAATCAGAGGCCTCCATTTGACCAGAAGTGACCCCCCTCATTTGCATAATAGACCACACCCCGTGACCGGAAGTGACCTTCTTAAGATGACTGGAAGTGACGTCACGTGACCTACTTAGGGGAGGGATTAGCGATGACCGGAAGTGACAGAAGTGACGCAATTTAAAAAAGCTCTCTTAGGGTGCTAGTAGTGAAGGGGGGGGAAAAAAGAATTTTACTTAATTAAGAGACTCGCCTCCTCTTCCGAGTCTCTTAATTCTTTTTTCTGTTTAGATTTCGTATGAAAATAAAAACACAACAATTTTCATTTTTTATTTTTTTATTTTCTCATTCTCACATGTATTGATGATATACTAAACACACTTAATGAATCAAACCATCTTAAAGAACAATAGCAATAACAACACACACCTCTTAATTTCCAAGTGAAAAAAAAAGAGATCGCAAGCAAGCAAGCAAACAACCAACCAACCAACCAACCAAGAACGCGACGCTGTCTTGTTGCGATATATATTTTTTTTTTTTCCAACACCAATACACCTCTTTTGTTTTTCATAACTCTAGAGGACTCGTTGTCACTCCGTCAGAATGCACGCAACGCTTAAAATATAAGTATCGCACTCCAGTTTTCTTTATTGTGTAAGTGACCATTTTGTTTCGTACCACTTTGAAATTTCTATTAGCAGCAAGGATAGATTTTCGGTTGAGTGAAGCGCACGGATATCGCTGCAGTGGTATGGACTCGTGAACGTGGAACCAACACCCATGAAACTGGAAAACCGTATTAGAGGCCGGGTGAAACCCGTCGACGCAAATTCTTTGACAACCTAGAACCATCTCGCCGCCGTTCAAAGCATGGCGTAGTTTCACATCGCGAGCATGCTCTACGAAGCGTAGCCACTCCAAAGCGCTCTGAGAGTGGTTTTGTCTAATTTCAGCTTTGAACCCAGTCTCACGACGTCTCACCACGTAATTACCCGTGCAGTGCGCTTCGCTCATGCAGCGCAAGTACAGCGAGTTAGCGTCTACTCCTAGGATGTGCTCGCACGTTCTCGCTTCTTCGCCGTACTTGTGCTCCCTTATTCGTGTGGTACCTTTCTCGTGAAATCTATGGAAGATTATTGAAGGACCGCCGACTAGATTTTCTTTGATCAGAGAGTGGAGGCGAGCGTCGAACTGGGGAAACGTTACGGACATTGCCTCTGTGTTTTGGAACAAGAACCGTAAAGTCAAACCCGGAAGGGAGACTCTGTCTTTGAACATGTCAATTCCGCGATCTCTGAAAAATTTAGGGTGATTGTTCAGAGCCTCTATGAAAGGTTTCACGTCTTTGTTGTTGTAGTAGATCAAGTAATCTCTCACAGTTTGCATGTTCTGTTCGGACCAAACTTTTCCACATTTGATTTAGTTGGATTCAGTCATCTTGGTACCGGTCAGTTTGCTGTCAAAAACGGATCTCGGTGGTAGTGTTCTCTTTTCCAGTTTCCTGGTAGACGTCATCCATTAGTAAGGAAAGTGACCTTTCTCTTGATTTCTGGTGAAAGCTAGCAAATAATTCGCATAATTGTAACCGGGTGCCAAATAGTTTACTACGTCCAAGAAAACCGTGTGCTGTGTGTAAACTGCCAAGTATTGGTTACTTCTCTTTATGACGCTGAATTCTTCTTTATTTCGGTCTTTGGAGGAGAAGAATGCGTGAAGCTGTATTTTGATCAGGTTCAAGACCGGAACTTGACAGAGATATCTCAAAAGCCTCTGCTTCAGTTAAACCAACGGATGTCTGTGTCGAGTTGCAGTGAAGTCGCCTGTACCCGGAGAAAGTCTGAACACTGCTTCCTCTAGCAGGAGAGCTTCACTTATTGCTGCATCTAACTTCGCTAACATCGGTCGGTAAACTTCTAGCATCCTCGCCCCGATGACTTTGGCGGTGTCGTTTATGTGATTTAAAACTCTATCTAACAAAGGGTCGGAATCTGCGTCGGATTAGCTCGCGAAGCAGACCGGACCCTCCCACCCAGGAAAGTCGGATGGGACGCTAGCCGACAAAGGGACGTGATATCAAAGCACAGACACATGTTCGGTGGACGGTTCTTTCGACGCTCTGAAGAATGCCTCGAAATCGAAGGTGATCTTGTAAGGGTACATTCCCGAATCGCCTTCAGGGGGAAAAATGGAGAAATCTGCTAGCGCTTTGAATTGTGGTAGATTCCACCCACATATCTCAACTTGACTTGTCGACAAGGGGAAAGCTGGTTCCTGTGTCTTTTCAGTAAGAACTCTGTGGTGAACGCCGCCTTACACTTGCAACACTCGTAGATGCCTGCGTATGCGTTGAAATCCGTAACCAGAGACACGTGCAAACCGTCTTTCGCCGTCAAGTGTAGGTTGACTTTACCTCGGGCGGCCTGAGTTTTCGAAGGTGGTCTGATCAGACTAACTCGTCTTTTCAACTTCTGGCCTCTCACTGCACGCACGGTGTAAAGCGCTATTTGTATATCAAACAAGTTCTCTAACGCAGGTAAGTTGCGGATGTTCAAACCCGGAAAGGTTTCAGGTTCGGCAGTGGGATCGAACTGACGTAACAATTCCGAAGCGTGTTTGCCAGTCTTGTATAAGTGAAAGGAAAAGCAGCGAAAGACGCACAGTTTGTCCGCGTTGGGAATATCTAACACACCGCTTCTTTTTCCAACTCGACCCGAGTGGGTAACCCTACCACCTATGGGAAATTCCCCCGGTCCCATGTAAACGCAAATGTTCAAATTGGTGGGGAAAAGAACGTGCCACTTGGTGTCAGAGTCGCAAAGTTTCCGTACTTCTTCGCAAGCGATGGTGTTTTGCATGAGCGAGAGGAGCTCTTCTAAAGTTCCTGAATTAGTTATGGTGGGAAGCCGTTGTATAAGAGTTGCCTTGTTTTTTGAGGCGTGAAAGTAGCGTAGTTTGCTTTTGTCCTCTTTGTGTTGTAATATTAAACCTAGCAACAAACCTACTTTGTATCTGAATCTTTGTGTCAAGTGAATGTGTCGCATAGTATCTACAGCGTCACTCAACTCACCGGTTGGTAGTCTTAAGTTTGTCACACTCACACGAGTCCCGTGCACCCTGACACCTGTTTGTATTGCAGACCAATTCGCGGTGAATATTTCTTCACCGTTCGGTATAGCGCATATCATGGGAGGGATAGTTACTCCGTTGAGAGATTTGCGTCGACAGGTGATTTTTTGACAACTACCTTTGCCGCATAGAGGACAAAACCTCTGTATTACTTTACATTGTTCCACGTGTCTGTCGTGATTGTACGACCGTTTAAAACTTTTGAGACACTTTTCGCAGACGTACTGCGACATGTTTTCATCTATCTATCTATCTATCTATCTATCTGTCTATCTATCTTATTCTTTCTGTCTAAGCAGCATCCGTCAAACACTTTCTCACGTGTGTGTGTGCGTGCATACCTCTCATTCCAGAACTCTACCGAGAAATTTGAGAATAATCTCTCTTTTGTCATCCAACTCTTTGAGCGCCTTGTTGGACACCCTCACACCCTCCAGTGTGGGGTTTTTGTCTACGCCTTCGTACTTGCGGACGTGGATCACGTTCTTACCCTTGTAGTAGCTGACAGCGGCGTACACTTCCTGCGTACACTTTCTGCGTCCAACAACATAAACCAAGCTTCGTGAAAGGGGAGGCCCTGCGTAGCCGCTGCGTCGCGTATCCGTGCCACCTGGTAGATGTTGGCAATGTTCGCTATCGGCTTGAGCAGTCCGTCGATGGTGAAGCGCACTTGTTTGGTGGGGGTTGGAGGCGAGTGTTTGATACTGTAGCGCTCCTTGGACAGTCTAACCTGATCCAACCAGATCTCGAGCTTCAAACCATCGAAGAAGAACTCTAACATGCCGACCTTTGTGTCATCTTTCTCTGCTTCTTCTCTTTTTCTCTTCTTGGAGGTCAGGTTGTGACTCTTCTTAGAAGACAAGAAGAGTATCACCATCAGGGTGAGCTGAATCAGGAGCAGAGCCAACAACAGGGGCAACGTCCGTGCCGGTAGTGGTGAAGGCGGGGTCATAAGTCGTCGAGGAGGAGGGAGCATGAAAAAACACCTGAACCTCCTCACCCCCCCTCAGCGTCCTCTGTCTCCGCCGTCACCACCTCCTCCTCCTCCTTCTCTGTCTCCTCCTTGTCCTCGTCCTCTGTCTCCTCCTCGTCCTCTCCCTCTTCCACCTCCTCCACTCCTACTACTATGTGGTGCATGCGCTGAGTGTTGAAATCGATGTAAGTGTATTCAGCGTCGGTTGAGGATGATGGAGCGGCCCCTTCTCCAACGTGCGCCGGTTGATGACGGTCTTCATCGAAATCAGCAACGGTGGTGGGGAGGTAAAAACCCGGTTGCCAGTAAAGACCGTCTGTTGTGAGAGGCGACCCGATGTCGGTAGTAGTAGCAGCAGTAGCTGGATCAGTCGAGGTCTCTGTAGTAGTAAGTGTATCACTACATACATCAGCAGCAGCAGCAGCAACACCAACAGCAGCAGCAGTAGCAGCAGCAGCAGTAGCAGCAGCAGCAGGAGTAGGGTCGTTAGCAGTAGTAGCCAGGTGTAGCAGTGCAGGTGCCACAGTAGGTGTAGCCGTGGGAACCGACAGGTGTGCAGTAGGGGTCCTTGTTGTCGATGTTGTAGTCGTAGCAGTAGCACACGAAGCAGTAGCATGTGTAGGAGGTGCAGTTGGTGTAGTAGGTTTAGTAACACTACTACCACTAGTACCACTGCTAGCACTACCGTCACTAGTACTCGCTACACCGCGAAGGTTATAAGACGTTAAGGTTGTGGTGATAGCACCATCTTCAATAGCAAGGGAAGCCGCTAAACGCCCACTCTTCGTCGTCTTCTTGTGTAGGTGTAGCTTAGTTGGTCTTCTGCTCATGATGGTGTGTGTAGAGAAAAGAGTGGGTGAGTGAATGGTGGTTTTCCACCTCCCTTATATACCACTGCTTCTGGATACCTGCTGGTTTTGCTGACTCTTAGAAGCAATAGCGCTAAGCCTATTATCACAGTAGGTTGTCTATTAATCTGTTTTTCACCTGACCTCTGCTGTTACATCATAAAAGGAGCTTGTGGTCTTCAGGGAAAATAGTCGATATGGTGTCTATAAATCTGATTTTCACCTGTCCTCTGCTGTTACATCATAAAAGGGAGGGTGGTCCTCATAAGCTCTTAATGAGCGGATGAAAAGTCTCATGTGGATAAGACGGGTATGCAGATGGAAACGGGATTAGTATAAAAATCACATTTCAGCTGCCCTCCACAGATGGATATGAAAAGGAAAGCCGAATACCACGTGTCCGCCTCATAAGCTCTTAATGAGCGGATGAAAAAGTCTCATGTGGATAAGTCGGGTATGCAGATGGAAACAGGATTAGTATAAAAAATCACATTTCAGCTGCCCTCCACAGATGGAGATGAAAAGGAAAGCCGAATACCATGTGTCTTCCTCATAAGCTCTTAATGAGGGGATGAAAAGTCTCATGTGGATAAGTCGGGTATCCAGATGGAAATGAGATTAAAATCCTCTGTATAAAAAGCTCTGATTTTTCAGTTGTAAAACCCATATCACATCTGACCACTACACCTACCACATCTACCAACGCCACTACCTTGGGCGTTACCACCAAACAGTAGCACCGCCACCACCACCACCGCCACCACCACCACCACCACGTCGTTTACCTACAGATGAGATGAGAGGTGAAACATTTGCAATGGCACAGGCGATCTCTCCCTGTAAAGAGCAGCGTGACGCGCGTGTGGAGACTGCGGGTAACAGCCTGAGAAGAGAGGTGGTATCGGACTTCACATATAGCGATCAGTTGCTTCATGAAATAGGTCGGCGACTAGTTGGATCTTGGAGAGTGTTGGGCGGTTACTTGGGCATGACTGTCGCCCATATGGACACCCTAGTAGGTGGTGCCAAGACGACGGCGGAGATGTGTACAGAGATGTTCAAAGCTTGGTGGCGTATAACTACACCTCATGCGAGATGGCGAGAGCTCACCCTCGCCTTCCTCAGTATCGCTCGACCGGATCTGTTGCTAAAGACGCTACACTTTTTCACCAAGTGTGAGTTGGATCACGACAATCCCGACTTGTCTACAATGGAGCGATACTTTAGCGTCATGACCGAATCGCTAGGTAGTGAGTGGAAACACTTGGGGCAATATTTACCTTTGGCGTCTGACGAGTTAGATAGGATAGCTCAACAATCCAAAGAAAAAGACCTCACTCGCCCGATCTTCGAAGTGTTGAAAATATGGCGAGCTGATCATCGCACTACACATTTTCAATTCATTTGAGTGTTGTTTGAGCACATGGACAGGTCTGACGTCGTCATCCATATATTTGGGGAAGATGGGGGAATACGGGACACCCAAGGGTTTGCATGCAATTTCTGCCTTACTGGTAACCATAAGCAAAATATTTTTTACCTACTTTTTAAGCATTCCTCTTTTATATTTAACTGTGTCCAAGAAAAATTTGCTCAAAACCCCTAAGGTACTATGGTTGTAGTTTATAATTTCAAAGATTTTGTGACCCATATTACCCCACAGTGGGGTAATATGGGTCACCTTTGTGGGGTAAGATGGAACGGAATAGGAATCGTCAGTGCAAATGGTCAAATATCTTTCATGCATGGGTGGAATTCTTTGAATGGGAAGCCTTTGAGGTACCTTAACAAAATATATGATGATTTAAACTGTCCCAAAACATTATAAAGATACTTTGCGACCTCAATGAGTGTTACCGTACCGTCGCGATAAAGCGCCGGTTTCGAAAGAGCGCCGGTCTTGTATAAGCGCCGGGGGTACAGGGGTGTTGAAACATTCCTTAAGCACTGAAATAGGATCTCGAATAAGCGCCTATCTTGGGTTTAATTGGCCCTCCACATTGAAGAGCGCCCCGGCGCTAAATCGCGACGGTACGGTATATGTACATTTCCTGTCGAGAGAATTTGTCAAAATATAATAAAATTAGCAAAATTTGGCAAAAATGGAGTGTTTACATCGTTTCCATGGTAACCACGCCGTCATGATATACCCAAAACCCAATCTAGTAGATGAGGCTCCTATACAGCTTTAATTCAAGCTATTTTGTGACCATTTATGTTGAGATACACACTAGAAACAGGAAAAATTGTGAATTGTCCTTGATGTTCAAATTGACCTTGAAATTTCTTGTATTCTCATGCCCCCTTTTGGAAAATGGCCGCCACACAAAGCATGACCATATGCAAATTTAAAACATGAAAAAAAATCTCACAAAGAACTAAGTTTATTTAGATATCTTGAAAAAAAAGTAGTGTCTGCAAAGACACTCTTTCGTGTGGAAGGTTTAAATGAGGTTAATGGCTTAACATTTTTGTAAAAAATATATATACAAATTGCCATAGGGATTGCCTTTGACCCGTATTACCCCACCAAAAAATGAGGTTGGGGTAATACGGGACACCACACAAATAGTGGTGTCAATTCCTAGACACTTCACAGAAAATAACCAAACCATATTTAATTTTATAAGCTATTGGGTGTTTTATCCTTGGCACCTGAAACCAGAATAAATATTACCATTTTGCTCAAACTAGGGGCTTACATACATGATGATGTGTCTAATCATGCTTTACTAACCAAGATGTCAGCCCTCAATATTCCAGGCATTCAATTTTATTTTCCGCGTATAATTCAAATAATAATTCCTCCAACAACATAATGAATGCTGCAATATATATGATCTGATGCCTACCTTTTCATATAAAACCAAAACTGAGTTCTTAGTGTTACCTTTCAGCAAGAAATATCAGTCTGAAATGAGAGTGTCCCTTATTACCCCATGGCCCGTATTACCCTATCTTCCCCTACTTCACTTTCAACACCAAGGAAGGGCTCGGGCTCTCGCTATGACTTTTATTTTAAGGTAGTAGGGGGCCTAGTTGCATATAACATCGAGCACACTGTAATATACCTATCGAAAATAGCATTGTGATACCTTGTACTAGCTCATACCGGAAGTAGCAATAAAAGCGCGGCAAACTACCTCAGTTGTGCCTACCCTGCAGAAGAAGTTAGACTTGCCTCAGTCTCTACTTTTTTCATCACTGAATTTCTTCCCACATACACCACATAATTGGCGACGAAGGAGCTTACCCTGTGGGCAATCTTGCCTGGAATCTCTTGGAAACTGTGAGTTTGTTCCATTTTGAGAACTTTGATTGTAATCTTTGGTGAACTTTGGTGGAAAATTCAGGGCAGTGATTTTGGGTCAGTTGTGCAGTCAGTCAGCCTCAGTCCCTGTGTTGGCACTTTCTGCACAGGCACACACTCCTATCACCAGTGGCAGTGGATCTAGGCTCTTTGGATCTGCACCAGCTGTGTCTTAACGGTCTGAACATTCACATCTACATTGTGGGACATTTGCTGTTTAGGTGGCCTAGACCCTTTCATCCTGTTGTAGGCCTACTTTTTGCCTTACAATGGGGGACTTCATTATGCACCCTTTCCAGTTGGAACCAGTGGAGTCTGCAGCTAAGAGGTGGGGGAGATGGCTTAGAAAATTCCCACACTTCCTAGTGTACAAAGGCATCACCAATGAGGCAAAAAAGACTGCATCATTGATGTTACTCTTAGGTGATGACGCTATGGATGTTGCTACATCTCTAGGCATTGATGCTACCACAACTTTTGATGAAGCAACTACCAAATTGACTGATTACTTTGCCCCTAAATGCATCAAAGAGTATCAGATATATGAGTTCAGGCAGGCTTATCAGAGAGATGACGAGATGATTGATCAGTTCCATGTTCGGCTGAAGAGTCTCGCTAAGTACTGTGAGTTCCATAATGAGGACGGTGAGATAAAATCTCAGGTTATTCAGAAATGTCGATGGCCAAAAGTGCGAGAGAAGGGACTCGATGAGCCAGACGTCACGTTGGCGGCTCTTCTAAAATTCGCACGCACTCAGGAGTCTACGGGACGACAAAGCAAGGTGATGTCGCAGTCTATGCCCACCGCTCCTGTGGAGTCAAAGGTCCACAAGGTGATGTCAAAGCCCAACTCCTGGGGTCGTGGCAAGAGGAGACAGTCTTCACCGCCACGCAGACAACATCAACAACGTCAACAGCAACAACAACATCGGCAGCCTTCCGACCAGACGGGCACACGTTCTGGTTGTGGGGACGCATCTCATAACAAGCGAGCACGCGACTGTCCCGCGTGGGGGAAAATTTGTCACAAGTATTCCCGATACAATCATTTTGGGAAAGTTTGTAGACAATCAACAAACTTTGTTGAGACTGACGAAGGCGCTACTGCAGCACCGCTGAGTGACGATGCTATCGAGTATCAGTATAATTTGTTTCATACCAATGCCATGCCTAGTAAAAGGGTCAAACCCTACATTGTATGTGTAGATTTACATGGTGTTGCCACAAACATGGAGATTGATACTGGTTCTGGTGTAACAATCTTGAACAAGGTTCAGTATGACAATGTCAAGAAGTGTAATCCTGGTCTGGTGTTAAGTAAAACCAATTTACCTGTACTTAAGATGTTTTCAGGTGCAAGTCTATTGCCACTTGGTCGTGTAACATTGAATGTGCAGCATGCAGGTCAGTCATTGCAACTTGACGCATTAGTTGTCGAGGGTCAAGGACCATGTCTTCTCGGAAGAGACTGGATCAACGAGTTACGTCTTGATTGGTCCGCAGTGCATTCTCTTTCAGATGTGGACTACAGGAAACTATTCCCTGACCTATTCAAACCCGAGCTTGGTAAGTTAAAGGGTTACGAAGCGAAACTGTATATAGACACTGATGCGCAACCACATCAGTTCAAGGCGCGAACGCTATCTTGGTCTTTCAGAGAGAAGGTCGAGGCTGAACTTGATCGCCTCGAACGTGACGGGGTCATAGTAAAAGTTGAATTTGCAGATTGGGCTGCTCCAATCGTTCCGGTAATGAAACCGAATGGTGACATTCGCATTTGTGGTGATTACAAACTGACTGTCAACAGAGCAGCAAAGGTGGACAAATATCCAATTCCGAATGTTGATGATTTGTACCAAAAGTTGGCTGGGGGTGTTTGTTTTTCCAAGTTGGACCTCAGTCATGCATATACTCAGGTAGTTCTCAGTGAGGATTCCCGTGAACTCACAACAATTAACACTACCAAAGGTTTGTACCAGTACACACGCTTGTGTTTTGGGGTATCTTCCGCACCAGGTATTTTCCAGAGAGTTCTGGAGCAGGTACTTCAGGGTATACCCATGGTAGCAGTGTATCTGGACGATATCTTGGTGTCGGGGCACACAAAGGAGGAGGCACATCAAAACTTGACAACGGTACTGGGTCGGCTGCAGCAGGCAGGAGTATGTCTGAGAGGTGAGAAGTGTGTGTTTCTACAAGATTCCTGTGTTTATCTAGGTCACAAGCTGGATGCCGAAGGAATTCACCCGACTACCGAGAAAGTAGCAGCTCTTCAGAACGCACCACCTCCTACCAATGTGAGTGAACTCCGCAGTTTCCTGGGAATGGTAAACTACTACCACAAGTTCCTAAGGAACCTCAGCTCGACACTCGCACCACTGAATCAGCTCCTTCAGAAGGATGTTCCGTGGAAGTGGGGGCCAGAACAGGAACAAGCGTTTGCTAAATCAAAGGAACTATTGCAATCTTCGCAAGTGTTAGTTCCCTACAACCCGGCTCTACCATTGCTTCTTGGCTGTGATGCGTCATCGTACGGCCTGGGTGCGGTACTCTCTCATCGGATGCCGGATGGCTCCGACCGACCGATCGCATTTGCATCCAGATCGTTAGCTCCCGCTGAGAAGAACTATGCACAAATCGAGCGCGAAGGGCTCGCCGTAATCTTCGGTGTGACCAAGTTTCATAAGTATGTGTATGGTCGCGAATTCACCGTGGAAACAGACCATAAGCCGCTGTTGGGCCCGCTGAAAGAGGACAAACTCATCAGTCTGATGTCCACTGCCCGCTTACAGCGTTGGTCACTGACAATGTCAAATTACCAATATCGTTTACGTTACAAGCCAGGCAAGGAGAACGGCAATGCTGACGGACTAAGCCGGTTACCTTTAACGACACCGTACTTCACCGTGCCTGTGCCTGCTGAAACAGTGTTGGCTTTTGAGGTTCTAACGTGTTCTAAGGTTTTGACATGTACTCAAATTGCTTCTGGACCGCTCGAGACCCGATCATGGCTTCCGTCCAAAACTTTGTTTTGAAGGGTTGGCCTTATAGCGTGTCCGAAGAACTGGCACCATACTTTCGCAGGAGGGAAGAACTGTGTGCAGAACAAGGTTGCTTGATGTGGGGTTTGCTTGTGATAATACCACCACAAGCTCGTGACTGTGTTCTTGAGCAACTCCATGAGTGCCATCCAGGAATCGTTAGGATGAAATCACTCGCACGCAGTTATGTTTGGTGGCCAGGAATCGATGCTGATATCGAGCTTAAAGTGAAATCATGTCAGCAGTGTCAAGTCCAATCCAAGTTTCCGCCGCATGCTCAGCTCCATCCTTGGGAGTGGCCTGGTAAACCTTGGCATCGGATCCATATAGACTATGCTGGCCCAATTGATGGACAAATGATTCTAGTGATTGTAGATGCTCATTCAAAGTACATTGATGCTCATGTCATGAACACATCCACTTCCAAAGCTACTATAAGGAAGTTGAGACGAACATTCTTTGTTCATGGAACTCCAGTTGTACTTGTGAGTGACAACGGAAGTTGTTTTACAAGTTCAGAGTTTCAAGAGTTCTGTAAGAAAAATGCTATTAAGCATATCTGTACTGCTCCATACCACCCAGCCAGTAATGGTTTAGCTGAGCGAGCCGTACAGACGCTTAAGGAAGGTATCAAGAAAACGCCAGGTGAGGATCTGGAAACTAAGGTAATACGCTACCTTTCCAGATACTGTGTTACTCCACAGACGACTACTGGACAAGCACCAGCAGAGTTACTGATGAAACGTAAGCCACGTTTCCTGTTGGATGTACTTCATCCGTCTCTGTCCAGTAAGGTTATGGATAGACAATCCTATGCACGGCAGTACCATCAGCCTGCAGTCAGCCCACGTGACTTCTTTGTTGGCGATGCTGTGTGGGTCGTGAATTTTGCTGGTATGCCCAAGTGGATGCCGGGAGTGCTCCAATCAAAGACTGGTCCAGTCACGTATATCGTGCGTCTTGAGGATGGACAAGTGTGGAGACGCCACATGGATCACATTAGAGCTTGTGTCCCAACTGAGCCTGAGTGTCGTGATAACGGTCGCACCATGGAGAATCGACCGATACCACCTTACATTGCACCTGCACCTGCACCTCAGATCCCAGTGCCAGCTGCAATGCCGAAGCCCAGTACTCCTCCGAGTACCACTCCAGCGACTCCACAAGACCACCATGTGCCTCCTCTACCTAGTGCTACGCCTCCTACACCAAGAGCAAGTAGCCCTGCACCAGTTGGTATTAGAAAGTCTACCAGAGTAATCAAGCCACCTACCAGACTGGACTTATGAGTACAAAACTAAAGGTCGAGGGATGTAATATACCTATCGAAAATAGCATTGTGATACCTTGTACTAGCTCATACCGGAAGTAGCAATAAAAGCGCGGCAAACTACCTCAGTTGTGCCTACCCTGCAGAAGAAGTTAGATTTGCCTCAGTCTCTACTTTTTTCATCACTGAATTTCTTCCCACATAGGTACACCACACACACCCTTTCTAATACACTTGTGAAAGAAAAAAATAGAAGTTGTGCGCTGGCTGAGAATTAAATATTAAGTCGCTACACAGGAGCGTGTGTCTGCAGTGGCGACGTTGTTGTCGTCGTCGTCGTCGTCGTCTTCAGAGGGTGTGCAGTCAGCCGGCGGGAGAGGCATTTAAACACAACCATATAGAACACTCACTCACGTCACATCACTGGTTAGTGTCTCATTTGGAGCGCAGTCGGGGGGAAAAAAAGCACCGACCCGCCTGTCTGCCTGCCTACCTAGCTACCTACCTACCATCTTGAATCTTATAAAGTAGACCCTCACTCACTGTTCAGGTAGACCTACCGAGTATAATATTTTAGGTCCGTAGACCTGTTATCCGGGCAGATATTGTAACCCTA
Source organism: Harmothoe impar (assembly GCA_947462335.1). NCBI lineage: Eukaryota > Metazoa > Annelida > Polychaeta > Phyllodocida > Polynoidae > Harmothoe > Harmothoe impar. The sequence goes on from OX381708.1 coordinate 32,320,308, forward strand.
GGTGGCGGCACCATCAACAAGCACCTGGCGCCGTCGCACGTCTAAGTTCGGAACCAAAGGAATCCCAGCATTCCATGCACGATCATGACAACAAACATGGCGGATAGAGTATGTGATCGTTGAAATTGCAAAAAATCGTTGCTGTTTTCCCAAAAGTATTGGAGATTTTGTAATATTTCAGTGGTATAGACACACACAAGAGAGGTAAGGTTGTTTTTGATTTGCATTGAAGTGAAACCAAAGCCTTGATATGTGCTCAAATCGTCATCAAATTTAGATAATCGGTGAATCATCACTTCACTCACTGTCACTGACTCACACTTGTGACTTGTCTTGTCTGGTCCGACTTTTAACTGCTCACACTAAATCGTGACTTATGAAGGCAACTGGTTTAATATTTACCTATGATTTACTTCTCATTTTAGTCACACTAAAAGCTATTGTGACTTCGGGTAACACTACCTTCACTGAGTGTGTCTTCAGTCTTTATACTCATCCCAGCCACATCACTAATCAGATTCAGTCATCACTGCAGTTTTCAAAAGTTCGAGAATAGTCTCAATTATGAATCAATAGATTGATATAAAATCCCGGGTATAAAATGCTCTAGCCTAGACCTAGGGTACACTCCAGAACTACTAGTGTCCACAAGTAGGCCTAGTCTAGACCTACCGGCTACAATACTGTGACTACGGACTATTTATAAATATAGTAGCTCTACAGACTACACTACAGTCTACATAAACCCAAACTAATTCAAATAGAAGTAGGGAGTTGCATAACCCAACAGTACTCAGTAGTCCCCACTGAGCTCCATAGCCTTAGGTGACCCAATTTTCACTGCCCCTGAGAGCCTCATTTGGCACCTCTCACTAAAAACCCTTTCCTGACCTTAATTACTGACCTACCCAAATCAAATGGCAGGGGCCTCTTTTTTTTTTCACAAAATGAAGGTGGTATATATAAATTCAGTCATCCTGGGATATAAGTCATAGTTTCAGATTGGTGTTGATTGAAACATTTAGACTAGTTTGACTTTCTTCCTGTCAAAATGTAATGAAAATATTGAGATTGTTCAAGATTGTACCCATGGGAATGTTGGTTATTGTAATATGGCCCTCGACCCCTAAATTCGACATGGCGACATGGGCATTTCTTAAATTCGATATGCGACATGAGGCCTAGTGACATGTGACACGAGGCTTAAAAAGATAGTGACATGGGACATGGACAGTTCTTAAAATCGACATGGGACATGAGCATTTTTAAGTGACATAGACATGCGACATGGCCATTTCTTAAAACCGACATGCGACATGGGGACCCCCCCATCAAGGGCCCCTGTAATAGCAATGGTATGTGCCCATGCCTCCCATGGATAGATAAATAGAATAAGTGTCTAAAGAGTAAAGTGAGGTCAAATGGCATTTTTAGGGAGTGTTCATTTATTATTTACAGGGGGGGGGGTGGTGGGTTTGGGGGGGGGGCGTAAAAATTTCAGACCCCTTCTGAGGGGGGGGCGTAAAAAATTCTGACCCCTCTTGAGGGGGGGGGGGGCGTAAAAATTTAAGCCCCTTTTTAGCCAAAAAGCCCGCGTGTTACTATAGTTCAAAGGGGGGGGAGCGAAAAATTTTTGGCGCCTTTGGTGAGGGGTGCGCGTAACGTTACACGCGCTCTCGAGGGGGGGGGGCGTAAAAATTGTTCGCCCCTCCGCGTGAAATCTCACCACCCCCCCCCTGTAATTAATAAATGAACACTCCCTTAATTAGGTCAAAGGTCACCAGGCACATGTATAATTAGGTCACAATGCCCCACTTAATGTCAGCAAAACACTTTTGTTAAACTTTGTATGAGGATATACAATTACAGCTGGAAATTAAAAAAATACCAACCTGATTCTCCTGTCTATTCTGATCCGTTTAGATCAGAGAAATGATTCAACTTAACAATTGCTTCCATCCTAATTGCATAGGAACTAGATGCAAGATGGAAGATTCATCCATATGATTTTAAAATCATGTTTCTTTAAATCGACAAGGGACAAGCGTTGTTTCTTTAACATCAAGCTAATGCATGTCGGATGTGTTAATAAATGCCATGCTAACTTGTCCCTGTGTTCAGGTTTAGGTTTAGGAAGAGGGAGCCGGGCAAGGGACAGCAAAGTTGCTCCCTCACACTCGCACATAAACACTCCTTCTACGTGTGTGATGGCGTATCGGCGACAGGAAGACCGCCGGCAGTACGATAGTAATAGCAGTGACTGTGACACCGAGTATTCAGAGCCAGATGAGCGGAGGAAACCATGTATAAAGCCCAGCATGAAGAGCAGGACAGGGTTTGTAATCAGTCTATTTTATATACCAATTTACGAAAGGCTCTGTCATTTTAAAAGCCCTCATTGTGTTATCTTATGTCAATATCATATGTCATTGCAATGGACCTTATTGATCAATATTAAAGATTGTATTTCTTGGTATCGGTAGGTCAAACACGTTAACCTTTATAGTCAGATTTATCTCTCAAAGTCAACGATATATTGACTGTTTCGTTATTAGCATTGTTGTAAAGTTATGCTCTCACCCTGCCCATCAATATTCCTGGATACTGTCTTGCCATTCTTAGCACATGTTTAATGTTGGAGAAATTATGTCTTTTCATTTCAGAGGAAGTAGTAAGTCAAAGCCGTGTTTAGTCAATCAGTCTTCAGACCAACTGAGTTCCAACAGCAATAGTGGAAGTCCCGACAATGACCGGTCTACAACCGCATCACAGACACCCCTAAATTATGGGGTTGGCACAAGAAATCGGCTCAGAACTAACATTAGTACCTGTAAGAGTCCCTTTTAGGCACAGTATAAGATAACTGATCAGTATAATTACTCATGTAAACGCGCTATTTTGATCATTTTCCTCTGTGGGGATGTATGAGGAATCCCTTGTTTAATCAAAATTTGCCTCCTATTAGCTCTCAGCGCCTTATCAAGTTAATATGAGCTATTCTTTCCTATAGATCTAGTACTAACAATTCATTGAGATGAATCAATCTCTGTAAAGCATGTGTCGTACTATTGGCAGACCTGTCAACTATTTATAGACCATGGCTGAATACTTCTAATAAATATCAGGAATTGATATATAAAAATAGTTATTTTACTAACAGAGCCAAAATGCCCTAAAATCTAAACAAGATACTGTGTAAATACGGTATCTAGTGGTTCGGGTAAGTTAAATGAGCTTTGCTTGCTTGGTTTGGATTCAGTATTATAAACAGTTCATGCCCGAATATATATGTATTGGCTATTTCTAGAAATTGAATAGTTTCGTTATTGAAGACTTTACCCGCAATTATGTAATGAATTAGACAGTACTATCCACCCAAGAGGGGTAATTTTTAGTTATGCTATTCGTGCTTAAAAGTTGACAGGTCTGTTGTCAATATAAAGAGGTGTGTTGTGTCATAAGTAGCTGAATTATACAGTGTAAACCATAACTTGGGATCTTACATTTCAGCCCTGGCACGAAATCACCAAAGCCTTCCAGCCAATAGTCTGGTAGACCGGCCACGCAGTGAACGTATTACACTGGTGGTTGATGAAACCAGATTTGTGGTTGACCCAGATCTATTTCGTCTTCATCCTAATACAATGCTTGGTCGGTAAGTAGCGTTTATAATTTAACATATAAAGCTTTGATATGCCACGTTCCTATATATATATATGTACTGCAAACGTATTATATATCGTGTTGTACAAATTTTTGCGGATTTTAAAATCACTTCCAACGTTGACAAATACTAAAGTCGCACCTGTGGTCTGAAGGTTCCGAATAAAGTGCTATAGTTCACTAGCAAAAACTCATATCAGCAGGACTTTATAGGGGTAGACACTAACGCTGGCCCTGGAGCCAATGACCCGTAATCATTCGCCCAGCACCGTAGTTTTCCTGAGAATTACCTTCTCATGGGCCCGTATGGCCAATAGAAGGCTTTGCATAGATTTTTTTTCTACGGGCACGGGTGGCCCACAGCTTAGAAAGTTAGTGTCTACCACTACTTTATATAGGCTGGGATGGATTCGCGTGCAAGCCGCGTCTACACAATTATGTTCGGTAAATCATATTTACAAAACTGATGTTCGGTATAAAAGCCTTCCCAGATTCAAGGGTTTAGAATGATCTTTCACTTCAAAATCATGTGTATCACCGTTATACATGCATAACATCTTTACATCTAACAAACTATTTTTTCGGGTGGAAAATATTCCCAAAACCTTGTTCAGATTTGAGGACTAAAGTCTACTGAAAAAACTCAACTGAATCATTAAAGTTCGGTTTTAAAAGTGTACCAACGTTTCGGCTTTCTCAAGCCTTCATCAGGGTATAGTTTTATTTACAACAAGGGCTTAGGTCCATACATTTGGAGTCACTTCATGGAGTCACTTGTAGAGAAACTTTTGCATTTGATGTTGACATGGTGATGACTGCCCAAAATCGGTCAGTTTAATGTGGTAAATGATGTTTAATATGAATAAACAATTAAACTTTGAACAACATAGATATATGGCTGATTGATAACAATTGTAGACTTTTATAAATATAATTAGATTATATTAAATAATTTTATCGCGGTACATTTTATGTGACTACTTTGATTGATAGATTTCTTAATCAGAGAAAAAAACCAAATTTAGGTTTCCCCCTTATTCAGGGGGGAACTCCGTGTGGAGAGTTTACCCTTGGGCAAATCAATGTCAATTGTCATTGCCAATCCCTAGTTGCTATAATTATTTGAACTTGGGTTGGGCTTTGAATATGGCCCTATCCTCTCTGCTATGTGTAGGCCCGTTTTGGAGTATTTCAGTGAAGTCAGCATCCTTATATTTATCAAAGTTCACCATTGGTCGTTCCATCATTGGTAGGGGGATGGGTACTGGCTGATGAAGATCTGGTAGATCTGAGGCATTGAAATCTGGATCATATACGGTATAGTCCCAATCCGGTACTATATCCCATGGGATAATGGCCTCATCCTGTACCATCTAACAAACTACAGACATTCATTTAACACATCCATCTTTGCTTTACAGAATGTTTAGTTCATCTCTTGAAAATAACTTCACACGACCGAATGAAAGAGGAGAATACGAAGTAGCTGATGGCATTTCAGCAACCATCTTCAGAGCAATTCTGGTGAGACACATCTAATATAGACATGGAGTTGTTGGAATCGAGTGTTATGCTCCCCTCATTTTCTGTTTTTACACTCGTATTCCTAGTAATAGGTTCAATGTTCAATCATTTTGCACTTAATTTGATTAATCATTCTTCACACTGGTCTGTGGTACTGACTCTATAAAGATGTATATTATATGAAGTAGTCTACAATTTACTATGATCTGGATTAAATTGACTAGTTGGACTTCATTTTAAAAAGTTGACCTACTGTAACTTATAAAGTGACAAACGTTTTTATTACAGGAGTACTATAAAACTATGACAATCCGCTGTCCTCCAAGTGTAAGCGTTCAAGAACTTAGGGAGGCCTGTGATTATCTCCTAATTCCCTTTGATGCCGAAACTATCAAGTGCCAGAATTTAAGTAAGTAGCTTAGACAATTTCATTCATATTTTGACAAAATATTATTTTCTATTTTCTTCATCGTATGGCATGATATAATAGATAATAACAATGATTATGCTCCCTTATAGATAAGCATTCATCTCAAGGTTTTCTAGGTACTATTCAAGTTATAACTTGATCGCCCCCCCCCCCACACACACTTTAAGACGACATCGCCTTTAAAACGACCCCCTAGTTTGAGAAAATTTCGTCTTGTAGGAATAAGCTTCAAAATTGGTTTCTCTTTAAACTAATATATGTAAACCCCACCTTTAAGACGACCCCTTACTTTTTGAAGAAAAAGATCTGTGTTGTAGGAAAAATAAATCCTAAATGAAATCCGTCTTTAAGGCGGGTTTTACGATACTCAAATAACGGGTGCTTTATTTTGTAGGAGGCCTTCTTCACGAGCTCTCTAATGATGGAGCGCGGGAGCAGTTTAACGTGTCTCTGGATGAGGAAATCCTGCCCCACTTGGTGCACAGTGCCCAGGTCAGTCATCGTGTTGTCAGGTTTATAAGTGTCCACAATAGAGATACAAGTGCTAAAACGTACCTCGGAGTACCGCCGGTACGCTCAGCACTCTTGTCACTATGTCAGCTCGCAAAACACACAAGCTTCTACACAGCTGTAATGATAACCTATTTCTTTCATACTCTTTGTACGTGTTGAATTTTAAAATTATCTTAGCTGTATCTATGAAGAAGTATATCTCCCAATGTAACATTGTATTGATCTATGATCTAATCGTTTCTAAATTATCTGTCGAAATGTCAACAGCGAGGGGACCGTGAATGCCATATTGTTATACTCACCGACGAGGACATAGTTGACTGGGACGAGGAGTATCCACCACCAATGGGAGAGGAATATGCTCAAGGTAAATTTCATGTTCTCCATTTTGTACTAACAGGTATCTACATGTATAGTAAAGGCATGTCTCCTTTTATGATACCATGGGTGCTCATAGTCCACATCGTCAATAGTGCTTAGGCTTCGTTAGAACCTAAATTCCCCTTCATAACATTACCCCGGTAAGTTACTCGGGTAATTAACTATTTACCGCAAAGATAAAATTGGCAAATTCAATTCCAAATATACACCAAGGTTGAAAGCTAAGCTGCAGACGCTGTATGTTTGACCTGCCCGTTTATTTGTCTCTTTCCAGTTATTACAAGTACAACTATGTACAGATTTTTCAAGTACATCGAAAACCGTGATGTTGCGAAACAAGTTTTAAAGGAACGAGGACTGAAGAAGATACGTCTTGGTATAGAAGGTTACCCAACATATAAGGAGAAGGTGCGGAAGAGGCCGGGTGGCAGACCTGAAGGTGAGGGACTCTGTTAATGTTAAGGAAACCCAGTGCAGATTTCAATAACTTAATGTACACATACGTATTGAAATACAATCCAAATCAGCCCCCAGGTGCAGGTGATACAATATTGTTAAATGCCAGGTGCGGCTATAGGGAAGATGTGTCTTATGCGAGGGAATTCACGATAATAAAAAAAACATCAACAAAAAAACAAATGAGGATCGGGAAGCCGTTTTCTTATCTATAAATGCTATTGTCAGTATTGTAAACTAACCACCTGGTAATATTGAAAAATATATGAAGCTACTTCAAGTAGCTACTAGTAATGAAATTTCTCCCGTAATCAGATTGTTACCTCGGAAATCTATTAGCTTGCTATCAGTCTTTATTCGCCAAAACAATGCAATATACCCTCACTACCTGATCTCTCGTAGTGATCTACAACTATGTGCAACGACCGTTCCTGCACATGTCGTGGGAGAAGGAGGAGAACAAGAGTCGTCACGTAGACTTCCAGTGCGTCAAGTCCAAGTCCATCACCAACCTACTTGAAGCTGCTGCTGCTGAGGAGGGTCAGGGTGGTGCGCCTGTCGCTGTGGTTGCTGGTGCACCCCTGCAGCTGCCACCACCTGTGGTAGACAACCCGCTGCCACCACCGCCACCGGCAGCCGCCCCACCGCCACCCCAACCGGCACCCCACGCACAGTACAACTACCCCGCTGCACCCCCACAACCCGCACTCTCAGAACCCTACCCAGACCCGGTGGTACCACCCGAGTTACCCGATGACTAAAGTTTGGTCAATTGAGAACAATTGTTATTTAATTACCGTTTGTCCGTTGTATCCCGAGAAGAAACCTGGAGGTGGGATGAACACATCTGATGAGACGAGCCAGATGTTTCACATATGAGTGCTAAACTTAGATAGAACAGTATACATGTATATGTATACATACATATACATATATACTTGCTTACATACAAAACCTACAGCTACAAGGCCTTTGGTTCTTTACATATATTGGTATAACCCCCAAAGTGGACTTCTGAAATAATTCAAAGCAGGCCAACGCAAACAAAGCCCTCGTCCTTTCTTGTGACCTTCGCTCCATGCCCTTCTCTGTTATGGCGGCCGGTTATTATTTTGTCACTTGTAGTCATGCCACTGACAAATGACACCGTGTTACATATTTCACTGCCTCCCCTTTGTAAAAGTGAAGGTAGGAATGTCAAGTTGGTAGCCTAGTGATGTTTTACTATATCACATCTGCTTGATGCCACATCATTACCCGAATTCCAACCTGTATAGAAATAATATATATATACATATATAAACATATCTATTTTTCATGTGAATGATTACAGATATAGTCGTTTGCAGTGCTATAGAATGGATCTTGCAAATGACATTTCCCCTGGCATTTTACCAATATCCAGTATTGGTGTTGGTCATTTAATTTCTGCATATATGTACGTATGTAAAAATAGAACAACTACATGTACGATATTTACAAATAAGAAACATTTGAGTTGACCCAGCTAGCTGCTGACAGCGTTCTATGCTTGATCGTTTTAGACAGTAATTCTTAAATAATTCTTTCCCCAATTAAGAACCGCTCACGTGTCCGCCATTTATTCCCATTTGTGTTATTTCCCCGTTTCATGTCCTACCTTTATTTGATTTCTTTATGTGAAAAAAACTTCACACAACGCACAATCTTCACTGTTGTGATTCTTGAAAGAGTTAATTGGTTTCTTCAAGTGAATACTTTTTCAGTATGGGCGTTTCACGGGAGCCATGAGAGGATGATCCATTAATAATGCTCGCAATTCTCATACCTTAGTGAGTATATATGAATGTACAAGGGCTAGAGCTTTGTACACACACGTCTTAGAGGGTTACATTAAACATTGAAATGTAAATGATGTGAAGATACAAGGTAAAACCAGAACACCCCCTTTTTTACGCCTTGAGTGTGCTGAGACGCATAGGTCCTCCCAAGTGGTGTCCATAAAATGGCTCCTGTTGTCTTCACATGGTGCCCTTTGCACCTGACTTTATTGTGCACGTTTTATGTGGCAGAATAAAATGTGATTAAGCATAAATATCAAATGAAGGTGATACTAAAATAAATTCTCATAGGCAAGTCCGAACGATACGGTGCAAGTATTGGTTTGCTACAGTATTTGCTTAACGAGTTATGGTCAAATCAACCTGTGAGTTCAAAAAAGTTGTATCTATTATACAGTAGTTAAATATGCACGAGACAACAAATATAGTTGAACTTACACATTACTTATTTAGACTACTTGATTCTGCTGATAAGTTTGTCTTCAAGTGTTACTAAATGAGAGGAGAACGTGATCAATCTGATCACAATTATTTCCTATTAGAAGCCAGTAATGATATACAATATTACTGATAAAAGTTAATACTGTGCAATCGAAATTAACATCCCTTTAAATTGATACGATATAACAATGAGATTTCTAATGTGTAAACTGATGTCACAGTAACGCAGGGCAAAGCCACTACGCTCCTCAATAACGAGACAAATGTTAATGTCTGTTCAAAATGTCGTGTCTATTGAGCTCCTAATTTTGAATCCAGGGTTTGCAAACATATTTATTTGTAATGAACCGAACCCGCTACTATTAACACAGCGACATGAGCTGCGGTATCCCCCAGGTTAGAGAGGTGACATTATGGTGCAGCTATATATAGTATCTTGCTGAGCAATCTTCCACATTCCCTTTTGCCTAGCTGAAAGGCAAGTTGCCCTGATATGTTAACAGCACTCAATACGCAGATGTACCCAACATACTTGCTGGTCTTACCCTAATGCCATACTCTACAATTACAGCCCATATTTATCCCAGTTTTATAGATTATTAATATTTGCAGATTTTTTTATATACATTGTAACACCAAAAAAAAGGAAGAAAAAAAGAAAGAAATAATGTCTTCTTGATAATCAGACATGGAACCGAAATAACGCATAAATTGCATTAAGCGTACACCCAGATAGCAAAAGCAGGGTGGCAATTGTCATATTTGTTTAATACCAACATGCATGCATGCATGCTATATGACTTTTTTTTTTCAGTTTGGCTGTGCTTTGCAAACATTTTTCTGCAATCGTTAAGTTTCTTAAATGATGTCTTACTGCCACACATTAAATTGACCTCATGTATGGGAAATAATAAAATAGGAATGTGCTGTCAAAATGAATTGTCAATATTGTGAGTTCTTTTTGTTCATTTACCTAGTCCTGAAGCTAATGTCGTTTTGATAAGTCAACAAATAGTCTGCCTTATTCCGACAGCCCTGTGGCTTTAAAGATAAGCCATGGTCTACGCACACGGCAGCTGGTGTTTCTATTATTACAGAATGCACGACAAACTCAATGTTTATAGAATAATATTTTATTACTAATAGTATACAATCTCTACATGTACATAACAAAGTGTCTGTCTGCATTCAATACTTCTTCAGTGTCTTCTTCACCAACGCCATTCTCTGTAGGGAATATAGAAGGAGACTTGTTTAGTTTATAGAGGTATTTTAGGTAACACATGCACAAACAGCAGAAAATATGACAAAATTATAATTCATTGCACAATATTAAAGAATATCTCATGCTAAAACAGGGATGGAAAGTTTGGTTTAGATAGAAAGGATGAGAGAGGATAAGAGATTTTTTCACGTTTGCCGGGAACTGGGGACCTAGGAAATTGAACTCAGAACTGTCAGGACCTAAATTAAACTGAGGAGAGTCCTCAGTTAATTAAAAGCTGTTTCGCGCAGGAAATATCTTTCTGAGGTAAACAACAAAATACTTACTTGTTTATGCGCTTCTGTTGTTGCTGCCTTTTTAAATGGACGTAATTCTTCAGACCCAAAGCCAGGAATCCACATGTTCCAGTTCCTCTCTACAATTATGATAATTCATGACAAATATATATGTGGATATAGTTTTTGTCACATAATATATACATGTGCAATGGGTATGAACAAGATTATATATGTTCCTATGATACTTTTATTTTTAAATCGAAGGGAAATGTTTCAAATAACATTATTATGAACAATTGAAGTCTGTTTAATTCGAAGTACCGGGTAAGGAAACTTACCTAAGTGAAGCTGGACATCCTTTACTTCTAACGTGTTAGCTTTGCGGTGTTTGGCGATCTGACAGGATGAGGTGACTACGTTATCGATGAAGTCGTCAGCTATTTGCATCAAAATCTGAAAGAGAAAGATGGAAATCAAACATAATTGCTTCACAGAGGTATTTGGTGTATCTGAACTCTTAGGATTACACACCATGCTTACAGTACAGTGATAAGCACCGATAACAGCCCTCACAGATGGTATTCTAATAACACTGTTATCATTACAAGGGTGTAGCCGACATTACTTTATGCGGTACCGGTACCCATCCAGTTGTGTCCAGCCGCCATTCTCTACCCTATAGGCGTCTAGCCGGTTGGATTATTAACCAATGAGAAAATTCCCTGGGCTTCACTGCAGAATTCTTAGGGGGCATTATGTAACAGCCTGTACCCATTGTGATTACTGTATCAGTGCTTATCTCGCCGGTTACCAGATCAAGCAATGGTGCCCCCTACTAAGGAACCTGCAACCTCGGTATACGGCACTAGCACATCCTGGTACCTCAGTAGTCGGGGGCTACTCCCTGATCTCCTTAGGCTTATCAGGCTAATCCCCCTCCCCTCACACCTGGAACAATGGGACTGATAAGAAATTTGCCCATAATGCACTGCTCTGGAGTCGGGGGACCTAACCACAATGCATTGCTCTGAGCCAAGATGGCGGCTATACGGGACTAGCGCATTAGGACATGGAGGCCGCCATCTTGACCCAGAGCAATGCATTGTGGTTAGGCCCCCGACTCCAGAGCAGTGCATTTTGGGAGAATTTCTTATCAGTCCCTTTGTTCTATGTGTGAAAGGAGGGGATTAGCTTGATAAAGAGATAGGGGTTTAGCTCCCGAATACTTGACGTACCAGGATGCGCTAGTCCCGTATAATGTGTGGTAAAATACAGCACAGTAACCCCTACCTCTTCTACATCCTCATCCAGCTGCTCTAAGGGGTCTACTTCTTTGACCAGCTCCTGCAGTCTCCGCTTGTCCAACACTCTGTTGTCGAAGCTGGAAGCGTTTGTCGCATTACTGCGATTTGTGGAAGCTGTTGCATTTGTGGCGTTGGTCGCTGATGGTGTTGATGTCATTGTGATTGTGTTTTAGTGTAGAACCTGAAAGGTAAGGTAGATATGTTTGATAATGAAATGTTATTTCCAATTGCAAAAACTGAGCAATGACAATGATTTTTGTTTTGTTTTGCCCCCCCCCCCCCCCACCCCAAATCGAACGGGGCAAGGACAATTGTTAGTGAATTGAGATCAGACAATTTGACAGAGGCAGGGGGGGGGGGCAGACAGCCTCGACCATCGTCTATCCTACAATAACTTCTTGAAGAGGCGTCTCACCTTTGCTGAAAACACAGCTCCCATTGACTCGGTAACCTTATACATGTAACAAGGACCCTGGGAGGGGCTAGTAAAGTGACTCCCCAGAGGGGTGACCTGTACAGTGACCATATGATCAGTAGCCTACAGGTCATGACAAAAAATGGTCTGTGAGGTGTGCTCAGACCTCGGCAGTTGACCGGGAAAAAGAAGCAGACAAAATGTCCAAGCTAGTACCGGTACTGTACATTCATGTTTGTCTGCACTGAGAAAAGGAAGTGACTTTTTGTTAGGTCTACTTGTATTCGTGTGGCCGAAAATGCGTTTCTGTAAAAAATGTATCCGGCTACAATGGCCGCCATTTAAAGGAGGGGCATGTTGCATGTGTCTTCACATTTACACCAACAAACAAAAAGTGATACCTCAGAGCTTGCCTTCACCCCCAATTGGCACCTCTGCACTGGGCCAACATGTCAAACTTTTCAAAGTGAAAATACTGCACTAATCCTTTACTTTAATATTGAGTCATAGTGCTGTCAGTGTCAAAATGCCCCACCTAAAGATGGCGGTGCTTCTGCTTCCGGTGTGACTGCAGCGCACCTACATCAACATGGCTGCGTTTTCGGCCTTACTTCAACTTTTCGTTTTGGGCAACTTAACCCATTTTTTTAGTTGCATTTTCAAAGTTGACTTTTTTTTGGGTGTTCACGACCCCCCATCAAAAAGTAATTTCCCCCTGACTATCTAAGGTCTGCTTTGGCGAAATGTAGGCCTACTACTAGCGGAGCTGTGGACAGTTTGGTGGCTCCCTCAGTCCCTGGCATTTTGGCAAATGCCTGAAATGGCTCCGTGACCCATTTCAGGTCCCATTAATATACTATATAGGTCTACGCTGTCACTACGTCTACGGGACAGCCTGTCTACGGGATGGCGACCTCATCTCAGCACTAATAGCCGCTGTTGAATGATGATGTTGAAGCTTCAAGCATGTTTACTGAATACTAGGCCGAGTAGTAAACTGTAAAGTGATGAGAAGTCTGAAGAGATCACATTCAGTGATTCACAGATTCACTGTTCTGATTCTGAACAGAACACCGAAGAGACGGTCGCTGGACATCACCATCAACATTGATATAAATTACACTACTATCACTTAAATACCTATTCAGTAACAACTATAATGCTAAACGTTACCTGTATAAGTGTGTATGTATCAAAATAAGGTTGCAGTGTTTTCCATTTCCCGAGAAAACATAAAATTGGCACTGTATTTTAGCTTCGCATCGATTATCGCCCGTAAACAGCTGAATGTAAAAAGTGTATTCAAAAACAAGTAATCGAAATGTATATTAAACTTTGATATGCATAATATTGAGAGAGACATCCCATTTTATCTTACTTATAAGAGGTGCTAGTGAACTATATTATTAATTTATGGAGTATTGCAGTCGTTAATACTTCTGATTTTGTCGGAATCATATAGATATCCACTTCGTTCACAGTACCGGGCCTGGTACGTACGAGGCTGCTTCGTTCATGGCTGGATTAGTATTTTGAAATTTAGGAGTCGATACACAAATTTATTATACACTATATTTGATATTAATAATTATATGCTAAGACATGCCTGTACTCAAAATATGGTGTATAAACTCATATATATGAATAAAGTCTACAAGCATTTTGTGGTGATAAAGGAGTAGTTGTTTTATATCAACAGTGTCAACTTTATTTATATCTACTTCTGCATCGTGCCTCCTCACTTCCAAAACAATATGGCCGCATGAGGTGTGATTTTGCGAGCACAAGGCTTCGCAACTTCTTCAAATTCCATAAACAATCCCATAAATTTAACAATGGATAGTTCCAGTAAGAATGTCAAAATCAATAGTAGCTCGGTGAGTATAGTGACCTAATGGTACCATCAGATTCTCATTCAAATCCCACTTTTAATACTTTTAATAAAGTCACGGCTGGAGACTGTCCCAAGTGACAAGACACAAGTGTCCACCCAACCGGGCCAACGGCAACACTACGTCGACTAGCTAGCCCTGAGACTCAGACTGAGTCCCTGCCAACGTAGGGACCGAGTCCGTGCTTGAAGCTAGCTGAGACCATATTATCGGGTACCTAGGTACTGGTCTAACCTGAGAGTGAGACAGACCAGCCTCGGCCAGCGTCTATCCTAGTACCAGTTGGATAGCAGTCGTCTGAGGGGGGTTCATAGGCCCGATATAGGGTTCATTGATTAGGCCAGGGAGGCGCGCGCCATTTGGCATACCTCCACCGTTGCAGGTACGCCTAGGCGCGCGCCCAATATTGCCTAATTAACCCACGGCTGGTTCAATACACATCTTTAAGATGTATTGACTCAGGGTTCCTTGGAACCCACAAGTCTTTGATATGTGCCAGGTGTGCAGGACAGACTGTCCAAAATGACTGTACCATCACTGTTTGTCCGGCTCGCTAGGCATACGGTATTCGACGTAATAAGCGCCCTCCCCCTAATAAGCGCCCCTCTCCTTTTTGGGGCATTTTTAGACTACAACAAAGGCTCACATTTCCTGATTTTGGTGTCAATTAAACTCTTAAGTACATAAAACGCCATAAAAATAATTTTATAAGCGCCCAGGGCGCTTATTACGTCGAATACGGTAAAATAAAATAAATTTCGCTCAGCAAAATATATTCAGCCTATAGATAAATGTTCACGTACATGTTGCTTCAAGAAACAGAAAGATTGACTCAGTTTCAATATTATTAAAATCTGTTTAAAGTTCATGTTCCAAAAAAAACTATAATTCTTGATTTCAGTGGACTAACTAGACAGTACTAGCGTCAACGCTTTGTCTACTATGTCATTTTAGTGTTAATCCAATGGGACAAAATTCTCAAAAAGTTGTGAGACACTTTTCATCAGATGCTTGTGGACAGCGAAAACGCGGACAAAGGCGGGAAACTAGAACCAGCATATTGCAGCGACTTGCATCCACTCTGGGTATCTGCATGGGGTGTCCACATTGAATGGACCACATGGGATATCCACATGGGGCAGTTATCTGCATGGGCCAAATTGGGCCTCACTCTTCCTGACCTTGGTCATATGGTGGCGTTTGTGTGGGTGGTGATAGAAACTCTGACAGCTGCACCAATTGACTCCATTTCTGATGGCTTGTGCAATCTGGATGCAAACCGGAGTGCACTTATGGCATAGCGATCTCGCCCACACACACCTGCTTGCCCACACCCACCTACTTGCCCACACCTATCTCCTTGTCCATAGTGGCCATACCCACTTGCTTGGCTGAAATATGATAACATACTAGTGTGACACATGATTTTAGGGTAGTTTTGACCTAGAAATTCATTTCACTGTACCTGAAATAATTTACAGATTCAATCTTTCGGTCAAACAATTCTATCACTTAATCACCCTGCCCCTGAGTCATTTGTGATGTTATTCACACGTTCAATCTTTTAATACCCCTTTCAAATAAAGGTGTACCGGTACCCGCTTTGATTTAGATAAAATCTGTCAGTAGATGGGTGTGTATCGCTCAATACACACATCTTGCGTCGCCCAACTGGCGCAAAAGTCAAGAGAAGATCTGCTCCCAGCCCATAGCATGGCATTGGCCGATTGGGACTCAATGCAGAAATCTTTGGGGGGGGGGGGGTAGGTATTTAGTTTAGACCCTAGGGCGAATGCGGAACATGTAGATCTACATTCTCACCAACCGGCCACTTTGGATAAAACATGTTTTTGTTCTACACTTCTAGCTCGTTAGCCTGAAAGCAGAGCTGTTAAGGAAAGAACAAGAATACCAAGCAGAACTGCTACAACCAAAGTCCACTAGACCTAGACATATTAAGGTGAGTAAACATGTATCATACAAATTACAAAGCCAATGGGAGCATGGTCTATGGAATACTTAGTAGACTACGGCGATTTCAGTAGGCCCTATAGACGCATAGTATGGAACTGTCGTATTCACCATCTAATAAATATTGTTTGATAGCCTCTTAAGTTTGCTAGAATAATCGTGTTTTTTTTTACTGGTGGCCATGTTATAGCGTATTTGTTTTTTTCAGACAAAGGTAAAAGGAGATGGCCTCGGTGCACAAAATGCTGGGGTCGCTGCAAGATCAGCCAAGGATCTGGAAGAGAAATTGATAGAAGACAATGTGACAAAAAATGCTCGGTGAGACAATTGACCCGTTAGCCTAGATGACTTGAACAAATGATCATGTAAAAACATATAGACAAATAGTCTAAAGTTGACCGTGTTCCGTATTACATGAGGCCTTAGGCCGAGTGTGATACGAGGCATGATCACGTCTCAGGCCATTAGATACGGGGAAACAGTATTCAATGTGGGGGGGGGGGGCACAGGATTTCTAGTACACAGTACAAGTACCAAAGCATAGTAATATAGTCAATTAGAAGAGAAAGCCCAGTTGGCGGTAAATATAAGAGTTTTATAAGTAAGTATTTCAGTGAACGTTGATAAAGTTTATATGGGATTCTTCAAATGGAAAGTAATAATATAGTTTGTAATCAATATTATATCATGTTTCCTTTTTCATATTTCTAGGGAAATGCTCGAGAAGAAAGCTAAAGTCTATGATGCCATGGCCAAAGGTTATCTGAAGAGTAAGGCAACTTGACATCTGGCATGTCTATTAAACAGTCATTTTTGTATCCACTATATTATGAAACAGTAGAAAGTGCCATTTGTTTAAGTCAAACAAATCTTTGCAAATTCGGTCAGATTCGATCAGGTTATATATTTGGTCTGTTATTATATTGCCATTACCTTTTTCCATTCAGATGACGACGAAAATGAGGACTGTTTGGTTGACTTTCATCAAAAGCAGGTGTATAGGAATAGAACAGCCGATGCAAACCAGACAATTTCGGAGCTAAGGTATGGTACTTAGTTTATCAATGATCGCTATTTCAGTTTTTTAAGCTATGTTGACAACTTCATGGCAATGCCGACTTCATCGCTTCCAATTTGCCATCCTTTTTGTTTCATGTTTATTTCTGATTATTTTCATACCAAGAATATAGATAAAAGTGACCCCTTTGGTTGTATGTTGGTATTACATGTATGCTTTATAATTGTCTAACACAGAGGTGGACAGGCAGGGCTGCACGCAGATCCTACACCAAGGTCCAGCTTTTCTGACGAGAAAACAGAAAGTTCACCCGCCGACGCTGTGTATTATGCTAACGTTCAACATAATGGTAAGTAGAATGGTCCAATCATCCAAACATCTCTAACATTTAGAATAACACACCCTATGCCGGTATGATACGGTAATTTAAAATTAACGTATATGCCATAAATCACATACCATTGAGACTAGGAATACATAACTTTTGTGGAAGGATAAGGAAAATAATATTCAGATACGTAAAAGATCATGTATTGATACACAGTCCCGGGGGCCGGCGCCGTATTTCATGAGTTGGAGCCGAGTGAATTACTTCACAGGTCGGATGAGTGAAAAACCCTTGGTTTGGATGACTCAAGTGTTCCTCTGTATTTATTCCATGAAATTATTCACAAATATCTCATAATTCCACTTTGTTACATTAGTAAGTAAGTTAACTTGTAAATTAGGGTCACAATACCACAGTTGGTGATGTAATTTTGAAGCCATGACTGGGGTTTGAAATACAGCGTTCCTTAGTGATATCACTGGGGATGCCATATTCGCCAAGACATACATTTCATAATTCGTATATATTATTTTAAGATCTGTTTATCGAAAAAGGAAACATGTCCACTCTTTTTGCAGAGATCCGTACTCATGGCGTGGGCTTCTATCAGTTTTCTGAGGACAACTCTAAACGCCAAGAGCAAATTGATTTACTCAACAAACTCCGGACCCAGGTGAGTAGTTCGTCTATTAATGCTGTAGAATATTACTGATAAAAGAGATGGCTTTATAATATATATACTGTATGACCAATGAAGAGATTACGTATGATAATGCAAAAAATGTAATACATGTCCCTCCTACCCAAATCTTTGATTATACATATACCTATTTCTAGTACAGTATGTCTTTGTAGTTAGAGGTGACGATTGGAACTAACGAAGTTCCAATTAATGGTTAGGGAGTGTTCATTTATTAATTACAGGGGGGGTGGTGAGATTTCGCACGGAGGGGCGAAATTTGTTTTTGCCGCCCCCCCCCTAAAAAGGGGCTTAAATTTTTACGCCCCCTCTCAAGAGGGGTCAGAATTTTTTACGCGCCCCCCCCTCAGGAAGGGTCGGAAATTTTTACGCCCCCCCCCCCCCCAAACCCACCACCCCCCCTGTAAATGATAAATGAACACTCCCTTATTAGGTGTCATTTCCAATAATAATGATACAATATATGAAGCATTAACAAACCCAGGGCGGTTGTGTACAATTTGTGTGAACTTAACCATATAGTGATGTGCCTGTACTCAGGAGGAGTGTTAGACATGTACTTGTGACTTTGCTGAGTTTCCCGGTACCCTAACGTTAACCCTGACCCTTGTACAGACGGAGGACCAGAAGGCTAAGAAGGAGCGGCTCAAGGAGAAGAAGCAGAATCTGATGGCGCAGAGACTGGCCAAGATGAGGCAGCGCCGGGGGCTGCCCGAGCCGCCACCTGAAGGTACATACACTTGTGCCCCTACATGGGTACCCATAATTATGACCATGTCACCGTGTCGAATTCAAGCAAAAGGGCCGTGTCGCTGTGTCGAATTTTATGTATATAAGAACTCATAGAAAAAATCCTGTGTGTCGGATTTTAGCCCCAATTTAGCCGTGTCCGTAGTTTTTTAAAAGGGCTGTGTCGCCCGTGTCGTTTTTTAAAAGGGCCGTGTCGCTGTGTCGCCCGTGTCGAATTTTACCCATGTAGAGGCACACTCTTACCTACTCACTCACTATCTAATGACAAGGGACAAGTATCTAGTTTAAGTGTTAATTATTCCAGCATCCACATGCAAATATCAATGTACATGTACTTCAGTGGTTGAAATATATGAGAAAACTCATGAAATATACCCCAAGCCGGGAGACGTATTAAAGTAAATCAGAACTTTATTGTAATATGAATTTATTGGACGTGAAATGCTGGTCGTCTGTTATAACCACCATTTCTAATTATTAGATGTAAATTTATCGAAATGTTTACAACTTTTCAACAGAGAAGGTTGTTTTAACATTTGAATTTACGAAATCATCATTAACAGGTAGATGTTTGTCTCATTGTTCATTAGAAGAAGAGCCAGAGAAGACACCGGAAGTGGCGGAAGTAGCGCCTCTGGTGCGGGATGACACCTGGCGGCAAGTAGCCCCGATCACCCGGGAGTGGGACAAGGGCAAGAAGACAGGTTGGTACATCTTTGTTTTATAGCAGTAAACCAAGCGGTGAGCAGGGTGGTGTATGGGGCAGTGCTGAACATATGATCTCTCTGAGCTGTGCCTGTGATCTCTTAAAGTACCGTAAAACGTCGCGTATAAGCCTAACTCGCGTATAAGCCGCACCCCTAACTTTGACAGATTATAAAAGCCGCAGAAGGGGTCTGAAAATTGTTAATTTGATACTGTAGTATACTTATAAAAACTCTCGTATAAGCCGCACCCTATATAGGCATGTTTGGTATCAAAAGAAAACTGAGTCTGACTCGCGTACTAGCCGCGGCTTATACGCGTGGTTTTACGGTATTTTGTTATAAGGGAGTGCTTCTTCTATCTTTTCACTCCGGTCCCGAAGGGACCGGCAGGCATATATCGCCGCATAGGCTACGCCGAAGGGAGTGCTATATCTTTAAGATCTTTTATGGGGGGGGGGTGGTGGGTTTCCACGTAGAGCGCGCAAACATTTTTACACCCCCCCCCCCCCCGGTCAAGGGGTCGAAATTTTTTAACCCCCCCCTCCCACGCATCGAAAATCTGCGTGCGTGCGGGCCCTTTGAAGTTTGAGGCATAGTAACGCGCAGGCTTTTTGGCTCAAAACACATTAAATTCCCCCCTTCCCCCCAAGAGGGGTCCACATTTTTTCACCCCCCGACCTCCGTCAAGGCCCCCCCCCAAACCCACCACACACACCCCTGTTGATAATAAATGATCACTCCCTAATGCTGCTGCAAAAAAGCAAGACCCATAATCTACCATGCAAATGTAGCCAGGATATGCCTGGGGCTTACACATGGGTCTAGGTAATTTGCGGAAATAAATGGGAACTTGATGCCCTTTTAGCCAATATTATTTCTATACTCTGGTATTACAAGGTTTAAGATATACTAGTAATAAAGTCTCAGACTGAAGATAAATCGTGTTGCCATTCTTTTTGGTTCGGAACCTTGATTTTGATAAAGATGCATATATTTCAGACATAAACAAAAGCTACTTGGAAAAACGCCGAGACGAGAGACTACAAGAATTTGCCCCACCGGTGCAGTTTCAGCTTGACTCCTCTATCTCTGCAAGCCAAAGTCAGCAGCAACAAAGAACGTTCACTAATACAGGAACAACGGAGCTCCCCAAACCTGAACCTCAAGTCAGTACAACTGATATTGAAAAGACCTTGAGAAATATCCGGAGTGAGACTGAGGGGCATGTATCCAATCCCCCAGGTGTCTCTTCTGGTACATTGAACCCCAGCGGTGAGCAAAGAGAAAACTCACCACCACAGTCTCCTGCTGCATCCAGTGTTGGGGACATACCCCTCCCTCCTCCACCTCCACAGGCCACTCCTCCAGTACCCACTGCACCCACTCCTCCTGTTGCTGCCCCTCCCCCAGAATCTGAGTCCCTCCCACCACCAGGGGCTGACTTTACTGCCAGCCACTACCCTTCCCCTGTGCCGCCGGGCATCCCTCAAACTCACCACTTCTCAAATATGGTTGGAGTCCCTCCCCTTACTGATAGTGGCCAAATGGATTATACGCCACAAGGAATCCCTCATTGGCAACATGTGGACACCAGCAAGCCACCACCATCGTTTGTGTATGACTCCCAGTTAGCACCCTGTGTCCCTGCAGTGCCTGTCAGTGAGGCCTGTGTAGAGCAGCCAGTAGACACAGAGGAGGCAGCCCCTACAGCTGTGGCCCCGACACTACTCGGTGCCCCAGCAGAGGCCGCGTCCAGCACAGAGAACCCGCGTAAGCGCTACCTGGCGCCCCAACCGGCTCACTATAGCAGCGCACCCAGTAAGGTTCACATCCAGAGACCGGCCTACGAGCGGGTACACCTCCACCAGCTACCTCTCACCTTACCCGCCCCTCCCACGGAGAACAATGTGCCCCAGTATAAGGCCCAGGACGCCGCCCACATACCTAAAGTATGGGACAAACATAATAATAAACAAAATAAAAATGTCATGCACATGTGGAATAGCCAATATAATTATAAGGATCCAAAATGATGTATACATATAATCAGTATACACTATTTTATAACCACAATATTGATGTATAGACAGGTGCTCAATTTCTTTATAAAGATTCTTCGAGGTACTGTGAAATAAAAACCTTGAATATCAATGATCGTCTTGAAACATATTTTATTTAATGTCATCTCCTATTGTGCTCAATGCTACCTGATAACCATGTATAAATGTATAAAGTCAAATACTCCGAAGTAATAGAAAATTGTGGGTACCCACCATCGCAGTTAAAGGAGAAATCTAAATCTAAATGTATTTTTAAGAAACATGAATGTGATAGTGACTGAATATAAACCGGTTCTGAGATGCACACGTCTATACTATAGTTTGAGATATATTGGTATGTAGGTTATAATATGCAGATGTAAGTTTGTTAGTAATGACATTGTTTCCGTTGGGACTTGTATTTATATCACAGCAAATAACATGTTAGACCATATAAGGTCATCCACATCTGTCACACAGACCATACAAGGTGATATACATCTGTCACTCAGATACCATATTGCAGCTGTTTCACAAAGATATTGGCAGTAATAAGAAGGAATGTACAGTCCACACACCTGTGGGAAAATATATTTGGGGACTGGCATAACAAGTAAACCATTGCAAACCCCTCAAAGTTCAAAATATACAGAAAACCCCTATAAACTTATTGAGGCAATCACAGA
Source organism: Harmothoe impar (assembly GCA_947462335.1). NCBI lineage: Eukaryota > Metazoa > Annelida > Polychaeta > Phyllodocida > Polynoidae > Harmothoe > Harmothoe impar. The sequence continues at coordinate 32,342,849 of OX381708.1, forward strand.
AGGGTATTTAATTGAGAACATCAAGCGCATATATATATATTCAACGACCATGATCTTATTCTTTCCAAGCTACACTTTAATCTGAAAATAGGATAAATCCCGCTCTACTGTACCGGTAGTTTGGTTAATATAAACGAGGAAATAATGCCCAAATCGTTGTATGTGGTGTAGCCTATGACAAATGCCAAATATACATAGCACAGTGTCACCTCCACATGTTAATAGAATTGTTGATGGGCTAACTGAAAATTCCAACCTTGACTTTGGTCACAAGGAAGAGAGAAACAAAAATAGAGGGAACATTTACCATACACTCATTATCGAACATCTTGAAATATTGAAATCCTGTAAATATTACCCAAAAATCAAATCAGTCGTTAATATTAATTTCAAGTAGAAAAGGCCTCTGCTTGTACAAATTACACTTGTATCAAATATGCTGCTTCCCTGCTTCGGTGGGGAATGTACACCCAGACTAGTTGGTCGTTGGCTCCACGTGTATTTCCTATGTGGATGTATATAATTTACAAACGTACCTCATATAAAATATCCTGGTTACATCTAAATGTATTATTTCATATGTAATATATATTCAAACATGTTATAAAGTAAGCCTATGTTTTCTTAAACTGTGAAAATGTTAGGTGGGGTTGTCACTACCTTCAACATAAATGACATTGAACACAGTTTGCACAACATCAACGCTAGTTATCAAATTGCAATATAAAAGTACAAAACAGACACATATATCTGTATAAAACAATGTAGCTCATGGTTGTAGTTGTCGATAATGTGTCATGGTATTTGTATTCAGCACAGCTGATTTTAACATGCCTACTGTAGTTTATGCTCGTTATGGATATCCACAAACTATATAAATATATTCTGACTAAACTGTCAAATTGTCTGAACATGCCTTTCTTTTGGATTTCAGTAAATTAGCAAATGTATCAAAACACATCGCACCAATATCATCCTTCTTCGGATGCAATCTATAACAAGCATATAAATTATTGACTTAAATACATGCAATATTATGCCATGGGAATATGATAAATGTAGCCATTATTTCCACTAAAAATCTGTGGTTCCAGTTAGATATCAAGCAGAAGTAGGAGTTTCTTTGAGAGCATCGATCATTACTTCTACCGGTATTGGCAAACTCCCTGAAAGTTAGAAAGTTGTGATAGGAAAAGGAATGTGAATAAGTATAAAAAATACCGCCACCATTTTAGTAAATATCTTTTTGTTGAATCATATTTAGGGACGTTTTTCCTTCATCAGTTATCAATATTGGCTTCTAATATCCGTCATCTTCGTCCAGCAGTGTTTCCAGTGCCGAGAGGAGCTTGTTGTATTCCTGGTCCTGCTCCCCTTGTACCGGCAGCTTGTTGCGCTGCTGTTGTGCAGGCACATTGTTGGCCTCCTCGGTTACCTTTGTAGACTCCTTCTTCTCTGGTCCAGCCCTCAGTTTGAGGTGCTCGGCGCCCTCATGCTCAGCACTCATCACATGCTGGAGGTCTGCCTCATCCATACCCTCGGCCTTCTTCTGCTTCCCACGATGAGGCCCCCTCGACTCAAAGGGCTTCTCCGTCTTTTTATCGTCAACCGGTTTTGTCGCAGTCCCATACAGGGTCAGTCCCCACTCGTACAGCGCACCCGAGTTCTCGTCTCGTTTAGAATCTTCGGGCTGCTTATCGTGGATCTCCAGCGTCCAGTCGCCCTTGGGGTCCTCCTCCCAGTTGAGCACCGTCATGAAGATGAAGGTGATACCGGTGGACGCGTCGTCATTGGGCCGGACACGCAGGATCTCGGAGCGCATGCCCTGAGGGGAGATAAGGAACATGTTGATGTCTCCCCGGTAGGTGGCCGTCAGGTTGATGTGGACCTCCACGTGCTCCAGGTACTTGACCACATTGTCCTTGTTGTCACGGCAACCGTTGGTGTACAGCGTGGTGCTGATGGTACCTCTAGAGGGAAGGTCCCTAGGGTGGAAAGGATAATACAATGTGGGTTAATCTACCTGCCAGTTAAGGATCCTTTCAAAGAAAAATTAATGTGATCATGATCATGTGATCAGAAGGAAATGGTACAGCATTTAAACATAAAGTTGCTGTTAGTATCTGACCCCAACCCACCCCTGCCCCTCTGCATAGTTATAGTATATTATACAGGGATGAAAGTCTTCAGGGATTTCCCTGATTTCAGAGATTTTGAAGTCTCAAGGCCCTATACATTCATATAAAAATCCAGGTTTTTAGGCCGATAATGGAGCATTTCAGGGATTTTCATGCTCTGTGACTTTCATCCCTGGTATAAGCTCCATGTGCATTTACTACCACAGTGTACACAGTAGCCTACATACCTTTTAGTTGAGTCAGGTGCCACCTCACAGGTGTGCTGCTCTGGGACAGTCTTCCACCCCTGTGCCATCTCCACCATTCTGCCAGCGTCCAGTGCCCCGAAACCAAAGCGGGGGTTCACATGGTGACCGCCGCCATTAAGGATCCACCCAGACTCCTGCCCGTTCGGCACCCGCGCTGTCAGCACCACTATATGCTGCATATCTCTCCATGTCAACTGGGGGCTGCAAGTTAAAACATTAGGTAATGATTTAAAAAACATGGGTTTCAAATGGACTTTTTAGGATAGGGTTGAAGGTACCCCTATAAATGTACTATCCTGAGTATTCTATAAATAAGTACGGGCATGTGCCTATCGAGGCTCTATAGTACATTTATCACATTCACATCAATTTTACGTTTTATGTCCTGCTTTTATCCATTTAAACTGCCAAAACATGGAAGAGGTGTAATGATTATTTTCTCTGGGTTAAGGATAGCCCATGTATGTGTTGATGTACACATGTTATGAGAGGTACACATGGTGGAAGTGATACGATAAAATGGCGTTTTGTAGAGAGACTATGTCCTTACTTTGATTCAACAACCAGGGCAAATAAGCCAGCTGCCAATGGTGCAGCACTTGACGTTCCTTGGAACTCCAAAGTACAACCGTCTATGGGGTCTGTCGTCACCTATTAGTATTTGATAAATTTAACCATATATTTAGTGCTGGAAATAAGGAAATCATTCATACACTGGGAAGTATGCATATATATGTGTACCCGTATGTACAAATACATGTATAGAGATTTAGGTACATGAGAATAGTCCATGCTGATTGTATCAAACTTCAAAACATGAATTAGTTTAATCTCTCCCAGCCCATCACACATGACATTTATGTTCCCTAACACATGTACCCTCTTAAATATCCAATTCGGGGTGGAGCCAGGACCGGTTCGCAGGGTCTTATATCGTGGTCCTGGATGTTTAATGCATAATGGACTGGATAATAGAGGGAAATATATCTCAATGAGATACCACCATAAAAAAACAAAGAAAACGCAATGACTCACAATTTTGATCTTAGGGTTTCGCTCCTCGGCGGTGCCGGGTATATTATGGGAGCCGCCGGTGAAGATGACGGCCATGGTGGAGGGGCAGATCTCGGTGAAGTAGGTACTGAGACCCGCATCAGAGATGCAGCCCACCGATAACGTGAAGATACTCGACACGTAGCCATCACAGCTACACGTGTCCCCCTGCATGCCTCCGTTACCTGTAGCCCACACGAACAGCGAGCCCAGACCGCCCCGACCCTGCAGAGTACATGCAGATTTATTATCGAAAGTTCCTGCGTATAATTACTGCACTTTAATTTGATACCAAACAGTGCTAAAAGTCCCAGTAATCATGTCAATCATACCCCAGGCACGGGTTGCATATTACTGTGCATTGTGTTGGATACTTAGCAAGGCATGTTCGTTTAATATCCCGATGTATACAGTATTCGAGTCATCAGTGCCGTTCACAGAAGAAAGAATGATTAAAAATACAAGAAAGTTTTTTGTTTTTTTTTAAAGCGAAAGTGTAAAAAGCCTCTATACAAAAATATAGCCCCGATATTATACAACTGATATTATATGCATAACTTGTCAGTGGCTCACCGTGTCTGTTCCGTGTTTGAGGGCTTGTTTGCAGAGCTTGTTGGGTCCCTCCATGGTTTTCCCGTTGTCAGGAGGGCCCCAGGAGGCACTGTAGATGTCTATGTACTGGTTCTCAAACGTCAAAGCCTCCGCCTCCAGGGCGTCCGTGACGGGCCCGTCCAGCATCTTCACGCCTGGAGGCGAAGGAGGTGACATGATCAATATAATACAATGTATTCAGGGGCGGATCCAGAAGGGGTGGTCTAGGGGGGGGGGGGGGGCACAGCCAAGAATATTTGGTCGGGGGGGGGGGGGGGGCACAAGCAGGGTTCTGGACCACATTTCCTATAGTTAAAGAGTCATACCAAGGGCCATTTTCAGGGGGTCTAGGGATCCCCTGGATCCGCTACTGGTATTCCTATTCAACACGCCCTGTGACCAGGAAATAGCTTTATATTTCTATCCATTATCATATTACATGAGACAAGAGTATACATGTATATGCAGTGTAAAACCTCTCTAAAAGATACCAAGGCTTCTCAAGGGTTGTTCCACTCCTTATCCAACGTCTACAACCCCTTATCCATTATCCCATACCCCTTCTCCATGGTATCCATCCCTTCCCAGATTATAAGATGATATATGATTATACAGATTTGGTCTATTAAAACGTCTTACCTCCAATCCGCGCATTGTAGGCAATCCCGACCCCACATACCGAGTTGTTGGCCTGTGCTGCCACCTCGCCGGCACAGCGCGTACCATGCCTGTGGGAGGAAGACAAGGGGTTAATAAAGCATTGTTAATAACCTTTATGTAATAGCAGTGTAGGCGATGAGTTTTAATTGGTTTTGAATACCCCCCCCCCCCCCTAAAGAAAAGAGGATAATTGTTGAGTCCTGCCATACGCCTAATACATGTACACAAACAAATTCTTTAACACATATGGCCGTTTACAATCTGGCCTTAACGTTTCAATATCTTGGGTCTGAAACTGCTTATACCATTTACACTATCGAAGGTACCGCCCACAGACTTATCAGGGTGATAACCAGAAACCAAGATCGTTGTGCACGATTTACATATGATTTATCATATATACACATGCGTTTATAATAGCATATAAACCCGTACGTCCATACTACGAATGTCTCCTTACGTGTTTGATGGGTCCTTCAGGTTAGGCGAGGGGTCACGTGATTTGCCGGCAGGGTCATTCAGGTTGTTGCTAGCTCTTTGGTCCTGTCATTGTGATAACACATATTGGATTTATCAATAATAATAGCCCACTAACATCTGATATTTTATTTAGCAATCTTACATTCCCAATTCACCCCATTACCTTAGCTCATTTACGTTGGTATAGACATATCTTGCAACATCACAGTATGTGTTATCGTCGAGAGCAACAAACCCATTAACATTACCATGCAGATGATACATTAACTGTAACATTAACAGACATTAGCTAACAGATAATATTCAAAACAGGACACATGTCCATATAATAAACATTTCAGTAAAATAACATATTCTATTATCATATTCATACAAAGGACTTATCGCCTGGAGCAACCTATACTAAATGAGATACAAATTTATCGAATATCATGAAAATGAATAAAATTTGTTTTAAACAACAAAAAAATAAAAATAAAGTAAACTTACAAAGTTCCGTTTGAGGTCTGGGTGTGTCTTGTCTAGCCCATCGTCCAGGATGCTGACCACCACGCCTTTACCCGTGATGCCCTTCTTCCACACACACATGACGTTCACGTCATGTCCCACCGGGCCCCCTGACTGACCACGGTTATCCTGGCAGAAACCATGACGTGTATTATTACAGATTTTCTTTACAGGCTATCTCCATTTAGCTAAGGTAAAAATAGGTATGTTTCTAGCAAACCGACCCTAGGTTCGAAATAGGGCCATCCCTAGCATTTTTCTCCCGATTTTGGGGATTCAATTTTTTTTTATCACATCATCACAATTCTATACTGGTCAATGGGGAACGTAGAACAGTTTTACCAGCAATTGTGAATTTTCGCTTTAAAACTCTCAAATGGGACTCTCATTAGGCCTACTCGTTTATGCAATTGGCTATGCTAAGTAAACATATGCATTAAAACAACATCACCACATAAAACATTTATGCAACCAACTCACCAGGTACCACTGGTCTCGATACAGTGGATCTTTGAAGTCAACATTACACCTGTCGTGCTCATTAAAGTCCCGAGTCCGGACGGCGTCATTGTCATGGTTGTAGCGCTGGTAGACGGAGGGGTCCTTGTAACGACGAATAGGCAACTCGATCTGTTTGTCATGGATAATGACCCGACGGGCAAGGTCAAGAAGCTCAGGGTCATCCTCGAGGTAACCCCCAAGGTCAGAGTCCCTTACGTAGGGATCATTTAGTGCCCTGCGTTTCTCACGTTTTAAAAGTCGTTGTTGCTCCACAAATCTCACCTGAAGAATATAACAGGGATATAATACATGAACTTCCTATTCATGGTATGTAAAAGTATCCGGGTAAAACATCAAAGGTTACAAGAAATAGTTGTGGAGGTTAAGTAATGGCTATATCTTCATCCTTCTGGATGTAGACACCGGGTGTGGGCACTTACTGTTGGTGATAGTAAATTATTATGAGGCAGAATATGGCATGTCATATTTCTAATTTGATTTAGGGTGTATCTAGGTATTATAACTTCATGTACATGTATAGGTATCCGCAGTCCAAGCATAAGACTGGGCAGCTAAATCACTTATCCATGGGCCCAATAGTAGGCTATGTTTGTAGCCTCTATCTTTATTATACCCGGGTAGTTTACATGAACCGACAACACAGTATTAGGCACTCTGTCCCCAATCTACATTCCTTTTGTGTCAACGCAATATCAAGGTAGTGTAAGGAGAACCTTAACACTTACATTGGGATCTTTCCTTAACCTGGTCAGTATATCTTCTGCACTTCGTTTATGTCTATGCGCCACTTCAGGGTGTTTGAAAACGTAGTAGTTCCCGAGTTGTGTCAACTGAAAAATAGTACAAATACATAAAATAATCCCATCATGGTGTAACCATATTTGGTATGTGGTAACCGGTACATAATATATACTAGTGCATGTATAATAAATTAATGGTGGCAATGTTGCTGATAAAGGCCAAGGAGTAATGAGAGAGACTGTGTTGATGTAAGGCCAACCTGGTGTTCCTGTGAGAGGTGTGTGGTAGACAACTCAGGAATGCTTCATTCAGCGTATACATGTTTCTGACTGAGGCGCCCTTTGTCACTAATGACACAAAGGTCAGTAATGACCTCCCTTTTGTTGTCAATAAAAGCTATCATTATTATTATTATTATTATTATTATTATTATTATTATTATTATTATTATTATTATTATTATTATTATTATTATTATTATTATTATTATTATTATTACAAATATACAGCAGTCCAACATTATAGCACTCCAATGCACTATATGGATATATATCTAAAACTGGACATCGACATCCATGTAACAGAATCCTTCTAACATAAAGCTATATTAAGTAGAAGTAGAAATCCATGAATATCATGTTCATGCCTATGAATATGTCTGTGTGTATGTTCATTTCAAAATTCAAGATTGCAACCATTCATTGAATGCCACCATGCTTTCAATGTAATCCCGAATTGCAGTTGCAGTAATTTGATACTAATAAAAAAAAATCTATTCTATTTTTCTTTCATGAACAGTTGGCATCCCATAGATTCAAGATGTCTATCACTCATTGAATGTCCCGATGCTTGAAATGCAATCTTGACTTGTAGTTGCATTAATTTGATCAAAAAAAACAAATCCTATTTGATTTTTCCTTCATTCAACCCATTCAAGATGGCTACCATTTACTAAATGCCACAATGCTTTCAGTGCAATGAAGAATTGTAGTTTCATTCATTTGATATCTATTATAAGAAAATTTCTATTTGATACCTTTTTCAAACACAGTTGGCACCCCATAGGTTTAGGATGGCCACCATTCATTAAATGCCACAATGCTTTAAATGCAATCTTGAAATGTAGTTGCATTAATTTTATACTGTTAAAAAAATCCAATTTAGTTCTTTTTTTCATGAAGAGTTGGCACCCCATAGGTTCAAGATGGCCACCAGTCATTGAATGCCATAATACTTAAATACAATCTTGAATTGCAGTTGAATTAATTTGATTCTAAAAAAAAAAACTTTCTTTTTTTTCTTTCCTGAACAGTTGGCACCCCATACATTCAAGGTGGTTACCAGTCATTGCATGCCACAATGCTTTAAGTGCAATCATGAATTGAAGTTGCATTAATCTGATACTAATAAAAAGACTAATTCTATTCTTTTTTTTATATTCATGAACAGTTGGCACCCCATATATTTAAGATGACTACCATTCATTGAATGCCCCGATGCTTGAAATGCAATCTCGAATTGTAGTTGCATCAATTTAATGCTAATAAAAAACAAATTCTTATCGATTTTTCTTTCATGAATAGTTGGCACCCCATAAGGTGGCTACCATTCATATTAATGCAAATACAATGCTTTAAGTGCTATCACGAATTGAAGTTGCATTAATCTGATACTAAAAAAAAAAAAATTCTATTTGATTTTTCTTTCATGAACAGTTGGCACCCCATAAATTGAAAATGCACCCAGCACCCAGGTCAACAGCTATATACGGACAAGTGTACCTCCCCTGCCTGTTCTCCTTCAATGCAGAGTGAAGAGGGTGGGAGGGGGTGACCATCAACAGTGCATAAACACTTTGATTGGATGACAATGCAGTTTTTATATTACAACCCTAAATTTGTGCAACGAAAATCATCAAGAAATACTAAGTATTTTTTCCAAAGAATAGCTTTTCTAGAATGGCTCGATACTCAGAAATCCTACTGCGAATAAAAAAGAGTCAAATTCTGATTCTAAACACCTGAAAAGTGAGAAATGCTGGCGTTCACGGTTTATGTAGGAAATGTACTAAAAACACCAAAAATATGCAACAAAACCCTAATTTTCTCAAAAACTGTTCAGTAGGATTTTTTCTAACTGAGGTTCCAGTGTTTTCTACCCTCATATTACACATTGGCATAGAGAATATATTGGCACCTAGTCAGGATTTTGCACTAGAAGCAATCTGTGAGGCAAAAAACAGCCAAAATGAGCCACTGGTCTGAAGTATAAAACTGGGCATCGATCACTATAGAGCTACAAAGAGAGAGAATCGATGTCCAGTAATAATTATTACTATTATTACTATTATTACTATTATTATTATCATCATCATCATCATTATTATCATTATTATTATTATTATTATTATTATTATTATTATTATTATTATTATTATTATTATTATTATTATTATTATTTTTACTAATACCACTTACCTCACGTTTGATCTGGAAGCCATGTGTTCCTGCCACCAGGTCGGCTATGCTGTTATCGCCGTCTATCTCCACCGCAAAGTCATTGGTGAAGAGGTCATCTGCAGGATGATGGTTGGCTGCCACTAGCAGCAGCTGAGCCAGGCTGGCCGCCACCAGCACCGCCCACATCCTACACCTGTATAGGGACACCACAAGCTGTATATAGACTATAAATGATATAGTAGTACATAGACAAAACTCCACGCCATTGACATACATGCACATCACACTTCACGCGTTGAAGCTGGGTCATATCACACAATGCCGAAGGCTGAGTGTAATATGACCCAGCTTCAATGAGTGAAGTATGATGTGCATTTATGTTAATAAGTGGGGTTTTATGTTGATTACATGGCCCTTGGCCCTACTGTCTTAAAATGAAGAAAATCGACAAATATGGAGCCCATGGAGTATGCATGCTACACCATACTCCATGGCCCCATGGAGTATGGAGGTCCCATAGGCTTAGCATAGAGAAGGCCATACTACCATGTAATAATGTATGTATGTAGTAGTACATGGACAATGCATATAGTGCTGAATGAGGCAGAGGTGGAAGCTGGTGGGTGCAGATGGGTCAAAAGCGACCTGGCGACCTGGGCCGTTTTGGAGGCGACTTTCGACCTAAGGCAATCATAAAAGTGACCTTGCGACTTTTGGAAAAAATAGACAATAGGTTGAAGGTTCCAAAAAAGCGACTTTGTGACCTGGGCCCCTTAATTTCGGCGACTTTCCGACCTCAGGGGGGGACCCATCTGCAGCCCCAAGCTGGTTCACTAGAAGAACGGTACATATAGAGTCTATAACTAACAGAGGAAGGCAAAAGTGACATATCAAGGAAGCCGAGATAAAGCTGCATTATATATATATATATATATATATATATATATATATATATATATATATATATATATATATATATATATATATATATATATATATATATATATATATATATATATATGTATTAATACTACACGTAGTAACTTGCTTTAATAATTCAATTTCCACCAATATATGTCTCTGTATATTAAAGTCAGAGTCAACAATAAAATCCACGTTATCCTGTCTTTCTGAGGTCCCTATTTTCTCGTCCTCTACTCCAGTGAAATGTGTCCAGCTATAATAAGTATTGGTCCTTGAGAAATTCTTCTCTTGAAAAACACAATGCAGCCCCACCCAGTCACAACCCAATTCGTGTCCCAAGTTTACACCCATTGGACGTTGTATACAAATACACTGCTGCCAACACGTCTACAGACGGAGTGCACTCGGAATAGACTGTCCCAACGGTGTCCCCCTACGACAATCATCTTGAGAATACAGGGAATCACGATGATACAATGAATTCTCGTTATAAGGAGGACTGATATAAGGAATTTCCCACATGTTCCCATTGCCAAACTTGCACATTCTCTCTACCTAGATTAGTCTGTTTATAAGGAACCCCCCCCCTTAAGGAACATTGCTTATGAGGAGCAAATTTGCTATGCCAAAAGGTCCTCCTTGTAACGAGATTTCAATGCATATGTGGTAGGAAAATTCACGTTGATATACTGTATTAGTGTATAGTGTACAAGTACATGTATATATTAGATGTATGATATAGGTCTCTTCTAAAGCACAGTTTTGTGATATTCAGGAAAGAATACAGAACATATATTTTTACTATTGATTATTAAACAAGCGCCCGTATTGATATGGATCCCCACACTGAGCTGTAGTCACTTTCCTGCATTTTAAGGCATTTATTGCTATATGGCATATTGCCATTATTCACCATGGTAAGCTAGAATAGACTGACTGCATCCAAAGAATGGCACTGTGCTGAGCTTACAGTTTTACATTATACTGGGTGACTACTATAATACAAATGCGCTGCTTTATTTTCTCCGTGGACATAATCGTACTTCGTAACCTATAATTCATGATTTTATACATCTCTTTGCATAGGCATTGTTACATTTCTAGTTGAGAGGTCAGAAGATATCTCATCATTTACCTGATATTATTTGTTTACCTGATATCATCAAATGTTGAATTCCCTACACTGCCATTTTGTATCCGAGGGTTTGGGATTATAGGCCGTGATTGGGCACCGTTAGACCACGGGGCGTCTTATTCCATGGGTTAGCGCTAGTACATGTATTTTGTTAGCCAGTTTGGCGAATTTATGCCTATTTTGATTAGCCAAATTCGACATTGATTAGCCAAACTTTCTTGTCTTTTTAAAATCATTTGAGATTTAATTCTCATACCATTCATTATGGTCTTACTAATTACTTGAGATGTAAACTGTGAATTCTCATCACAATTTGGGCGCAGTTCATAATACAGCAATATGTAAATAAATTTTGTGAAAATTTGAAAATGGGAAGGTATCCTGAAAAGAGGGATAGAATTATCATTGTTTTCATTCCTTTTAAAAGGTGAGTGGTTATGGCTTGAAAAGTCTGTGTTTAGGAAACTGTACCGTTTGTAGTTGATTAAAATTTCCAAGAATTCTTTTCTTTTTTTAAAAGGCCATGTAATGATCCAAGCTTATCTTGCGCCATCCTCTCCCAGTCCTGCTCTCACTAACTCCTGCTTTCTCACTTCTCCACCCTAAATTCCCCCTCTGACACTATCACCTGGAGAAGGCACTGAAAGGTTACTCTAAATTTCTGGGCCTGGAATAAAGTTTTTCTTTTGAGAATGTTCATAATGAAGTTACATCAGAATATAATGAAACTGGCTGGCTTCTCCGTAATTTCCCCTTTCCAATGATATACAATATGGCTATAGTGATTAGGTAAAATCATTTCCTCAATCACAATTAGCCAATTTGGCGAATTTTCAGGCAGTAGCATTAGCCAAATTCAACTTTGATTCGCCATTGGCGATTTGGCGAGTGGTTAGCGCAAACCCTGGCAAATTCCCTATATATATACACATAATCAGGCTGGATCCATGTGTACACGAAGAACCCTGAAGTATGTCTATAAGGCTCCCCTGGGCAAAGAGATGGTCGGGGGGGGGGGGGGGGCTGGTAGGCCTACATGGTGTATAGGGATTGTGCTTGGTCGGCACAACCTTTGTTTAGCTGAAGTGAAACGTCGACATAGAATCGTGACGCTGTGATGTAAGTGCTGCACAGGTGTAGGGGATTTACACTTTCAGCCAATTTGGCCAAGATGTCTACTTCATCCGAAACATATCTGTCTAAATATCCAATTTGTCCCAAGTTTCGACCTTGTCCAAAATATCGACTTTGTCCAATTACAAAGTTTGTTTATTATGTCCACATGGTTCAAGCCTACTGGTATCTTGTTTAACCCTTTAAGGATGGCATAATATTGCTCTGCCCTTTGTCGTCATGCTGCATTCTTGCAGTCCTGGGGATTAACTGCCCAGTGTTTCATGTATCCATCATGTATACCCTAGTCTATACCCTACGGGCTTGACACACTCACAAGGGATGGGCATGATACACCAATACAGTCAATACAATGTCGGCGAGTTTAATACTCAGCGGCGTTGTATTGGTGCATCATGTCAACAAATGTTGTTGCTTATACTCAAGGCAAAAGACTGTTAGAATTAGAATTTCACTTCTCAATGTTTAACTAACTAGGGTGCCAGTAGCACGGTGTAAGTGAGAAGTTTATTCGATTATACCTCTGAACCCTAAGTAATTACAATGTTTAACCCACGGTGGAGAGCTAAGACAAAGGGTTCGCACCTTGGTTATATTGCTTAACCCCCCGGGTATAACCCGTACATTAGTTGAGACTAGGATGGTCCATGAACCTAACTTACTAGGTGAATACCAGTTTAAATGTTTATAAAATGTTCAAGGTCAGCACGCTTGTACTACGCATGGATGGACTGTTCACAGGAGATTTCGGAGCCGAGTTCAATAATCCAGCAATAATCAATGATCCAGTATACTACCATAGCATTAATCAAAGCTACATTGCATAGCAATTACATTTGACACATGATGCTGCATGGAAATTCGTATTGAGAGTCTAGAGCTAACTTCATCATACAGTAAGTGAGGTGTCCACAATATTACTATTTTATTGGACCAATTTCCCTTTTAATATCGATAACCTTAAGTGTAATAGCCACCATGATACTCTCCACAAGTATGATATCATATGAGTACATTTTGTATATTTTTTTGAGCTATTACCAGGTATATGAGGTTGCCCACCATTGGTCGAGTGTTTATGAAAAGGTGTAGAAAGGGTGGAATACCTGATTCTGTGGGAATATCTGATAAATATAATATTATTATCTATGTAAATACAAAGGTATTCTGTGGGAATATCTGATAAATATAATATTATTATCTATGTAAATAAAAAGGTATTCTGTGGGAATATCTGATAAATATATCTATGTAAATAAAACATAAATAATTATATTCCTCAAGTTAATCACTCTACAACCAAATTCATCATTTCCCCCAACTCTCCCAATTTTATCATCTGGCTGTCCCTGTAACAGACCTCCCCCCCCCCCCCCCCCCATCTACTGTCTATAGATATGGGAAGTTTATGGAGCTGTTCCAACCCCGATCCTAATGACCCCTCCCAGCCCCAACTTCAAACAAGACCCCAATACAAATTAGCACCTGTACGAAGGATGGTGCAAAATGTGCCGAGGGACTTTAAATCGTAGGTACACCAACGAAAGATGCATCACATTAGTGCTGAGTCTAAAGTTCCCAAGTACGGCATTTTGGGGCACCCCACTAGATTTAGCATAATTTGTTAAGGGACGTCATTATGTCCTAGACCAGACATCAGTATATTATATGGGCACTCAGTGTCAAAATAAAATGGAGTGCCAACCACCTTCCCCATCCTCGGGCGTGAAAAACACCAGAACACATCTGCATGGTACAGCATGCCTTTTCTGTTGATGCTCACTTTCCTGGAAACTCCTGCTAGACCTTGCTAGACCTATATCTGGTGGAGAGGGTTTGACTCATTCATTTTATTTGGAAGCCCGGATGGGCCACGCTGCATTTGGCAGGGATGGATAATATTACAATATATAATAAACTCCAACCAGATTTGCCTTATAATACTGGTCTGGTACATGCCTTTTCTAGCCATTGTAATTGGGATTAAACTATAGCTGTACTTTCTGAAAGGGATGGATTACCATAACTCATGTATGATCGATATACTCTTCTTGTCCTGATGTACCTCCCCGCCATAAGAACATACATACACGTGTACTATATGCCCCTACCTTGTATATCAACTAGGATTAAAAGGTATAGGATCTACGAAATCCACACCATAGGTGTGGTGGCCGGCTTCCATCAAGGATTCTGGATCACATATATAAGTTTATAATTATAATTGATACACTTATGATGCATGATTCCATCACTGTTTACTTGAAGCATTTAAAATGGTCTTTAAAGGGGTAATATGGAGATGTCTTGATGCACGAATGCATCGCGGTTCACCTGAAGGGCCATGCTTTCCGAAAAGAGTCAATGTGGAGAGGCGCCATGCTGTCCTTAAAGGGTTAGTGTGAAGAGGTCATGATGCATAAATGCATTGCCTACTTGAAGCGCCATGCTGTCCTTAAAGGGTAAGTGTGGAGAGGTCATGATGCATGAAAGCATCGCTGTTCACTTGAAGCACCATGCTGTCCTTAAAGGGTTAGTGTGGAGAAGTCATGATGCATGAATGCATCGCTGTTCACTTGAAGCACCATGCTGTCCTTAAAGGGTTAGTCTAGAGAGTCATGATGCATGAATGCATCACTGTTCACTTGACATACCATGCTGTCCTTAAAGGGTTAGTCTGGAGAGTCATGATGCAAGAATGTATCACTGTTCACTTGACACACCATGCTGTCCTTAAAGAGTTAGTACACAGGCTCTATGGTCTCCCACCCTTCAGCACTGCCCTCCGCCAGAGTGATCCTAACCCTGCGTTGTCCGCTGTTCCTCTTACGCATTACACCTTACCTGCAATGATTCTGCAAGCACCTGGGGACCTTTCACCCCTTCAGTCTTATATTGGACCTTTCCAGGTGATTAACTGATTAATTTACGCATTGTCGCACCTATGCGCATAGGCTTGAAGAGCTGAGGTCCAAATTGGTGCGCCGACCTTCCACCCCTTCAGTATAACAATGGATTTGTCTAGATGCCCCTCTGCGTCGTCTAGATGCCCCTAGGCATCTAACACCTAATGCAAACATGCGGATTAGAATCTCGCACATGACGATATCCATAGCCGCTGTAGTGGCCGTTGTATGCTGTTAAAATACTTAATACATAAATGATGGTACCTTACCAAATTCGTGTACGTCAAAAGGCTACATATATGTATACTTGTAGTCATCATACCTTGGCCACAGAGCACTCAGACCCGGCGCTAGGTGAGAGATGTGTGAACAACAGAGTCGTTTATGCCAAAGGGTAATTATTGGACATGCAGCTATACATATAATACTGTATCTGTGGCCAAGGTCTGTGGCTCACACCTGCAGTGCCACTCACACATCAGGTTGGCGCCGGGTAAGAGACGTTTGACTACTACAGGGGGCAGGCTGCTTGCCAGAGGTGTAAACAACATATAGAGTGGTTGCAGGTAAGGCCTAATGCGTAAGCGGAACGAGCAGACGACGCAGGGTTAGGATCACTCTGGCGGCGTGCAATGCTGAAGGGTGGGAGACCATAGAGCCTCTGTATATAGGGTGCAAAAAGCAAACGAGCCAATGCTAATCCTATGGACGCGCAATTCCTGTTGAAACCTTACGGAAAAGTGAACTCATTAACCATGGCCGGGGACTCCGTCGCCGGCCAATAATCATACGTGCACTATGCATATTTGAGTGACCACAGACCTACAGTTGATGGAACATATTACACCCGTATAGGGTAAATTGCTGATTGTTATAACTGATAAATGCCCTCATTCAGCCCTGACACCATAACCTACTTGTGGGGGTATAGGGTTCGTGCAGATGTTCTAATGCTGACACTTGTGTGTGTGTGTTTTCAAATGGAAATTGTGTTTAGATCGAGTTTAAACACTTGAAAATGTGTTTGGATTCTATACGATCTTTATACTGTTTGCATACATAGTAAACACATTTTTATCAAGCTAAAACACCGTGTTAACAACCATATGATCTACACATAATACACAACTGTATGTGTAGATCATATCACCTCGTATCTAGAGGTGATCCATTAATATTGTTGTCATAAAGCTGATAATGGCTTATCATGACGTCATACATCAGTCTTCTAGTCTGTAGGTCCTACACTAGCACCTGCACGTCATGAATACCTTCCGCATACATGCATGCCACAATCTAATGATAAGGATAAGCTATACATTAGACCATAATGGATCCCCGGTCCCTGCACTCTCCATGATAGATGTACACCACCTGCGTTCCCAAAAAGCGTGGGAAAAGGGTACTTTTTCTTTCTCAACGAATGTCTCTGGAATTAATATAAGGTGGATTAAAAAAAAAGGTGTTCCTTTGCCTTCCAAAAGGGGTACTTTTCTGTCTAAAGATCCGTGGAAATGGGGGTGTTTTCGAGAGCCGGGAACGCAGGTGGTGTACATTGACCATGGAGTGTAGCAGAAGGGACCGGGTATAGATCCTTCCTGATCAAACTGTTATCACACCTGTTTTATGATCTATGTAATGTAACAGAAGACATACATAGCACTTGGTAGATACTATGTGTTGGTACGCTTATTAGACAATTGATACTGTACTTGATACCCTATGTTAAGTTCCCTACCCTATACCCTATTAAATATTAAAGTGTTCCATGTTCAGGTGTCATGAGGACATGATGTAAACTTACAGACCTGAGATATTTGTACACCTACAGGCTAAACACTGTTATCTTATCGTTAGGAACGTATTTGCGACCACATATAAACTGCATGCTGCAGTATACATATAATATATGATACATGTACATCATGCACCATCATGGAATCGGAATAATGCAACCAGACTATCAGGAGTATATTATGCAGGATATTCAGGAAGGAAGCTTATTGGCAGAATGTAAATATCTAGCGATGTATGAGACCGCATAGGCATAGACTGCCGCGCACATAATACATACATGGGTACCCCATGGGTACATCCATGACGATTTGGACAATGGAAGAGTTATCATTTGGACACTTGAATGGCTCTAGACTAGACCCTTAGATTCGAGGCCTTTTTGGGGCTTACTGTCGCTTAGTGACATGGGACTTCTTAAAATGTTAAAAATATATATATGGGGGTGGATGGCTAAATTCGACATGGCGGCATGGCCATTTCTTAAAATCGACATGCGACATGGAGCTTAGTTACATGCGACATGAGGTTTGAAAAGATAGTGACAGGGGACATGAGCAAATCTTAAAATCGACATGGGAAATGGGGTACCTCCCCCCCTCCATCTATACCCCCCTATATATTTCTTAAAATCGACAGGAGATCATAGGGGAACTCCTAATCAAGGATCCCATTGGATGATTTGGCCAAACCATGGTCGATTTGGACAATTGTCTGGCGATTTGGAAAATGTACGTCTACATGTATGTCAACCATTACTATGTTAGTACACGTAACATTGTAAGCTTATTGGGATAATACCCCAGCATTGACTATACAAAGCCTACGTCTCTGCACCCTCCATGTCCATTTATAGCATGCACCCGAAGTGTCTGCACCCGAACTTCGGGCCGAAGTGTCCACGCACCCTAAATGTCTGCACCCTAAGTGTCCATGCACCCTAAGGTACCAGTCCTTGGTACCAGTCTCACCCAGGTAGCACAGATCACCTAGAAATAACAAGACTCCAGTCGACCCACACATTTGACGCGACAATTCTGGGGCTCAATTAGCCGGGAGGGGGGGGGGGGTAACTCAGTAGACCCTATCGGTACTAAGGCCTAGTCACGGGGCGAGATTGGCCTTAGCATCAAATAGATTATGTTGATGAGATAATGGAGCGAAAGCGGATCCATTTCTGATTGGTTGGCTACATAGACTGGTTAGAGCAGGGCCAGCTAATACACATCCACTAATTACCACCAATTAAGAGATTATTGGACTGCCTTGGGTCTTGTGTATTCCGAAATACACATCCAACTTCAAAGGCATCTCACAATCTGACAGTTGAATACACATTACTATTAGTGTATTCCACCCTTATGATGTCAAGGTCGGAATTATATGATACCTACGCTATATCTGCAAGTAGCGTGGGTGTCCAAGTTAGGGGGGGGGGCATAATAACAAACGACAGGAAAAATAGAAAGATAGTCATAGTGACATGGCACATGAGCATTTCTTTAAAATCGACATGTCCATATGGCATATATATGTGATATGGGCATTAGTTCGTGTCTATAGATCAACAGGGTTCACTGTATGGTGCTATATTAAGAGCATCACATAATAACCTCACAAACAATATGTTAACTCATAAACAAGTAAGTCGATGAACCAGTCATACTGATTACTTGAGACTCCAGTGCAGTACAACAAGTCATGTTGATGTTGACAACTTACCTGATGCCACAAACACCTGTGAAGCTGTGTATTGGGGGTAAGGTAGATTCCAAGAAGAAGATATTCAGCACCTTTAGGCCCTCCTGGCCTTATAGAGTAAGAAATATCGAAGTAACCGTCAGCTTTTCTCCATACGTCAGCACTTGTTGTGTGGGGACAGGACCAGGAACGACCAAACACTGGCCAGTACTGTGTATGTATGTGTCAATAGGGGGAGCGGATCTATTCTGGGCCAGGGCCTTGGTAAGTAGGTGGTGGGTGGTGAGTGGGGCATAGGCACATAAAGTGGGTCATGCAGTCACATGATCAGAACCCGTCACGCCTGGCCCACAGGAGTTTAGCATACTACATGTAGTAGACTTGTTCCAGACAGAGGGTCTAAAAGTAGTAATCCTCCAGTGTGGCCTGGTAATTTGGGGACAAAAGTTGTAAAGGGGTATGTTTTTAGACCACATTAAAGGCCCAGCGCCCCTATAGGCGTCTAGCTGGATGCATTATCAACCAATGAGATAATTCCCTGAGCTTCACTGCAGAATGTTTAGGGTGCATTATGTAATAGCCCGTACCCATTGTGATGGCTGTATCAATGCTTGTCTCGCCGGTACAAGCTTAAGTAATGGAGCCGCCCACACGACGACCAGCCTGACCCCCGGGGGGGCCACTCCCTATCTTTTCTATAGTCACTATGTGCGAACATCACCCTAAATTTGGTACCCTTATCAAGGGGCGAAATTTTTAAAAAGCATACCCTTTTCTAGGTAAACTTACCCGAAAAACGGACCCTAATTACAAATGACCCTGAAAAATATACCCTAATCAAGGGGTGACCCTGAGAAAATATCTGAATCAAGGGTGACCAAGGAAAATAAAGTAAAAAATACCTCTTAAAAAGCCATAAATGTCTGAAAATGTACCCCTTTCTCCCCAAATTTGCTTAAAAAGCACCCCTTATCAAGGACCCTCGAGGGTCCGTGCCTAGGACCCAAAAACATACCCTTTCCCTTGGAATCATGTTCACACATGGTCAGTAATGCCGAGGGAGTGGCCCCCCCGGGGCCTGACCCCTATATATAGAGCTGAGTACCTGTCCCGACTGCACTCTGACTGTTACTGGACGTGGAGTAAGAACTGCGGGTTTAAACAACCAAAATATTCCTTAAATTGTATCCATAAATTGGAGAGCCCCCCCCCCCCCCCACCGGGGAACAACACTCCCTATTGGCGGGATATCCACCCCCCTTTTTTGTGCCCAGAACCAAGGTATTACAATTTTGATGTCTCATAGTTGTAGGTTGATATTTTTATTTGACCATAATATCACATATTGAGGGGCACTAATCAATACAGCCAAAAGAATAAGACTTTCGAGAGAAGAAAATGTCATAGAGTCTCAATGTAAAGTAATGCCTGATGTACTGAAGAAAGGTGTTTATAGTATGCATGTGCTGACTTTACTTCTTATCTTGATACGATACAAGGGTCATATTTCATGAAAGACTATATAGATTTATTCAACTCTGGTTGCGATGGCAACATGAAGCGTCATATTGGGGGTGCAGAGGGGTCCTCCCATGAGGTCGCCGAAATTAAGGGCCACAAGTCACAAAGTCGCTTTTTTGGATCATTTATGCGATTGTCAATCCTTTCCAAAAGTCGCCAGGTCGCTTTTATTATTGCACCAGGTCACCAGGTCGCCTGGAAAATAGCCCAGATCGCTAGGTCGCTTTTGAGCCATCTGGAGCCACCATATTGAGGGGAATATTAGTGAAAACTATGCTATTTTTGGATGACTCTTACACAATTTATAGGAAAACCGCGTGGGTCCATCGGAATAGTAAGGCCATGAAGCTTTTTAGGGTGGTAAACCATAGGTATCGGCCCCGATATCGACCCCATAGAAGTATCTGGATGACCCTTTAATACATCTGGATGACCCTTTAATACATCAAATGTACAGTTGTCTTGCGACCTAAACCACCCCCAAAAGCGAGCTAGCGCAATGGTTAAATTGCAAGAAACCAACTCCTCCGGCCCCGCACTCCGTATGTAGTCTGACACCATCATCGTTAGAAAAAACGCGATTAAAGGGCCTTATTTTTTCTACGTTTCAATGTCATTGTTTTTCAAAAATAGGGGTGCTTTTTTAAAGGAATGTTCGTAAGAACCGACAATGGGGTGTGTTTTCTGTACTTAGAGTTTGCAGAAATTCATAAAGATGTTTAATATCTTAATAAGAACAACCTGTGCATGTGTACTTGGAACAGTGAAACAATGGCGATGATGTTTTATGTTCCTTGCACATAATGCCCGGGGCATAATGATATCAGTGTTTTAATCAAAGGTTGGAGATTCTAAAGATGTTCATATTTTCTAATAATAGGGGTTCTTTTTATGCTCCAAAAAATCGCGTTTTTGCTAGAAATAGGGTGCCCTTTTCACTCAAAAAATCATGGATAGGGGGTATGTTTTAATTACTGTAACGATGATGGTGTCAGGCTAGATAGAGTGCGGGGGCCGCGCCAACTCCCTTAAGGCCGGACTCCACTAGGGCGATACTAGTACCTGTGAAACGTGGCATTCTTTTTATCCTTTGTTCTAGAAAATTTCGCTTCATTTCGCTTCATTTCGCCACAGTGTCGCCCTGAATGTCGCCCTGTTCCTGTGGACATTCAGGGTGGCATTCAGGGCGAAACACAGCGAAACAGGGTGAACTATTTGAGAAAAAAGGATCTAAAAGAACATGGCGTTCTTTTAGGTCGTTTGTTCGCCCTGAATGTCGCCAGGAACAGGGCGAAATTCAGGGCGAAAAATGGCAAAATAGGGCGAGCTATTAGAGAACAAAGGACATAAAAGAACGCCCTGTTTCGTAGGTACCCTAGCTGTGTCGCCCTCGTGGAGTCCGACCTAATGTCGGATGTCGATTAGAAGTGACCATGCCACCTGTCACTTAAAGTCCGTCATTAAAGTATCTAACTTAAGAACATATACATGTATCATGTCCCATGCCGAATTTGAGAAATACCCCATGGCATGTCAGTTATTTCATGGGGTGGATGGCTAAATTTGTGGGGGCCTTGAGGACTTGTACAAGTCTGTGAGGGAGCGGACACCCTCGCCTTACTCGGTCACGTCCCCTAGTGTAAAGGAGCGGAACACAGAGACACTCCTTATGTCACTCCCATAATCTAGTTCTTGGTGAACTCAGTGGACCCTTACGGTACTAAGGCATAGACTCGGAGCAAGTAGCGTGGGTGTCCAAGTCAGTTCTTGGTAGCCAAACTATTTTCTTTTCAGGGGGTGGGGGTGTCATCTCTTTTCAGCGAAAAGGCCTGCATGTTGCCGTCACTGATATCATAATCATGCAAAAAGTAAGTAACTCACTGTAGTCCAGGCCTCAGGCACACTAATACATGTGAGGTCAGGTCCCCAGGTATTCTAGGGGAGCTAGAGATTTCAAAATAGCGACCTAAACTTAAGTAGGAGTATACAGGAGGAAAAAACAACCCTTAAACAGTATGGGAAGTACATCCCATTCAAGTTTGTGGGCTGGAAGGATTAAATCGCTATAGGGGACTAGCATATTAGGCTATGGAGGCCGCCATCTTGACTCAGAGCAATGCATTGTGGTTAGGCCCCCGACTCCAGAACAGTGCATCTTGGGAGAATTTCTTATCAGCACCTTTGTTCTAGGTGTGAGGAGAGGGGATTAGCCTGATAAGAGATGGAGGTTTAGCCCCCGACTACCTGAGGTACCAGGATGTGCTAGTCCCCTATACGGCCATCATTCAGGAGGAGGGTGCTAAGTGTCACCCTCCATGCAAGCAACCTCCCTGCAGGGGGCCTGCAGGGAGGGTGAATGGCCCTCATTCAGTTAACGTTGGTATCCCACCTAATCGGGCTAATCAGCACATTCCCCAAACTATAGCTAAAATGATTCTGTATATGATTCTCTAGGACCCTGGGTATAGGGTCTAGTCGGGACTGTAGCTGGTTGCGGCGGCCCGCACTGATAAGAGCTGATAAGACTGTTACTAGTCTGTCCCCTGTTTGTCCCCTATTTGTACCCATCATGGTATGTCTTATCAATGGGTTTAACCTCAACCAGCGAAATTTAAAATGGCGGACCCACTGGGCATAGCTCCAGGTTCCTATACAGTTTCTACCAGTCACTCACTAAGTACTTCAAAAGAAGATCTGTTGTGTAAAAAACAGTAGGCATAGTTAGTTTCTACCACAACCATCAGATGGCATTACTGAGTCAATGGACCACCATACACCTTTCTGCCTGCTTATGGTATTCTGATCTCAACTAGTGGGGTGAGTACATCTATAATTGACCAATGTCAAGGGATCCCGGGTAACCACTAAATGGGGTGACATTTGCGAACTGTTCAGAATTTTGAGATGTTAATCAGGATACATTGGTCGATTGCTCTACTGAGTTTTGATGAGATTTGAGATGGTCAACCAAGGAGATTTCCGAACTTTGGCTAATCATGAATAGACGAACCCAGAGGTAAGAGGTGGCGTTACATAAGCTGTTGTGAGTGTTCAGAGGTCTTGTTGTTCTCCGGATTTTTGACCGAGCAATAGAAAGTCTTTTGCCACACTATATGTTCATTTTCTCATAGAAATACACCACCTAGAGGTTTAATATTATGTACATGGCATCCATAGCATGACTACGAACATAGATATTATCAAAACAGAAATTTGCCAGCTTAACAGTTGGGATACCAACTTTAATGACAACCTTTCAGTCTTAGCACCTTAGCAAAAATGATGTCTACACATGGCATCCATCCTAAATCTAATTAGTATATGTCATACCTCAAGTCTGGCATGGATGCTACCCTGTAACATTGACACCTCATCTAGTTAAATCTCGAAATTCTGCCATACTCCTCTTTCTCCCCGTATAGTGGAAACCGGCAATAACAGACTTTGATGCAATAACGCGTTCCCTGAGTACGTCCAAATTGCTGGTTTAGTGTTCTGATTGTACTTTTCCCTTTCCTAAGACATTACTGAATACTTAAGCAATATAATTTGCCACATAGGAGGTAATTTAGATTGTCATTAGGCTTGTTTTCTGCCTTAACCCCTTCCACACGGTAAGCCAATATACATGTATTGCACAAAATTGCATTGAGCTACAAGAAATCCAGTGGTGAAAGGGTTAACAATGTTGAAAAATGACTAAAAACTGGATTTCAATGGCCGCCATCTTGAATTTCACAATGGTATCCATCCAGAAACTATTGGAATTGTTTGAATAGTATCCTGGGCCTTGGTAATGTTGGGTTTGACACCAGAATCATGATCAGATCTGCCTTAGAACCAGAGATATTGCCTGAAAGGTCCTTTTTTCTCATTCCGGCCTTAAAATCCAAGATGGCCACCATACCAGGCATATCCCAGAGTGCCAAACATTTTTTCTTGAAGGCCTAGGGATACATACACCCTATGAAAATGGTTTGCAGCTTCTACTCAGAATGTTTAGCTCAATGTTTCTGAGAGCCCTCAGCTTCCTCTCTAATCAATTGACAAACCAAAGTCAGGATTCCTTTTTATACAATTTCAAAGTATACAGAAAATGTGTCCACCCATGTGCCTTGGTTGTCCAACTATATTTCAACAAGGAACTGTAACATTAGTGACACCTATTATGTTACAAAGGAAATTTAGTCCAACCTTGTCCCTCATTGCAGTTTATAGAATTTGATCCAACGTTTAATCAAAAATGAAGGAATACTGATTAAAACGACACGTAAAAACTTCGTGCATATGTGACATCTCGGGAACAAAATATGACATTGTCAAATGATGTTATCACCAATCACAAAATGATGTAAAAATGTTGTGATTTACTACGAGTTTTGCTAGTTGTGCAGCATTTACTTGATATTCTCGGGAGCAGTTGTCTGGTAACTAAGGAACTCGCAAAGGGTCTAGCTACGTAGGCAATGTACTAGCAAAAGTCACCTTTTTGCAATTTTCTCTTCAGATAAGGGTACTAGAACATAGTGGATCTCAAATCTGGAGGATATTTTGAATATCTTTCAGATTTTGCAATGCATTTTGTTGTAGAGAAACTAGATCTCTTGCGATAAGGATTCCAACACCTTTTCACAGTACATTGCCTATTGATCTAGACCCTTTTGGGGAGGTGTTATCTTAGGGAAGATAAGCCTTATAAGGGCTAGACTGTACTGTGTGACGTAGGTTCTGCTCCTTAGAATTCTCCCTTAACTGGTGTAAATTAATACACAGGGATTTAAAGGGAAAACAGATATCCTAGAATTAAACGATTATTCTCTCACTTCATATTGACAAAAATGCATGAATTTTGCGTAATCACTCCTGACTACATAACATTTTTTGTAAATAAACACATAAAATAACAACATTATTTTTCCAATAGTGTAACTGTGTGTAAAAAAAAGAATGGTTATAATGGACACTAGCACATATGCTATATCGCCTGGTGTGGATTTATTTCTGCATGATATTATAACATACAGAAACAAGTAGAAGGTACACTACACTGATAAAATGAAGGGATCCAAACTTGTCAAATAGTCGTCTTATAAGAAGAGTTTAAGGTCTTTAAAGTGACGGTCATAAAAATAAACAAGTTGAAGGTTGTCTACCTGAGGACCTACCAAGTTACCATCCCACAAGACAACACTAGTCTCATCTAACTGACAATGTTAGCCTAGGTGGTGGTCCACTCCAAATGACAAGTCTAGGGTAGTCAAATTCACAACCCTAGAATACTTAACCCTTTATTGGCTGCAAACTACTTTTAATATGCTTTAATCGTTTTATCAGCATGATGCATGAATGTAAACCTGGCAAGTCTCTTCATCAAGACTTCATTCATACATCATGCCGACCCTTTGGAAATGTATAAACAGTTTGGTGAGTACACTTACCAAGGCTGAATTCATGTATTATGATCACATAGAGCACAGCACCTTAAAGCACTATGCAGCCCTTAAAGGGTTAACTTGTGCACTATAACCTCTACTTCACTGCAGGTATAGCTCACTGGGTTCTGAGCCTAGGCATAATTACTGTCCATGTCTCCAATTCTCAGGTTTGTAAGAGCTAATTCATAGAGACATCTAGGTTAGGGGAATCCCTGCCATGTCCTCAAAGTCTGTATGAGAGTATGTCTAGACCTCAGTAACACATATATGTGGGTGTCATCCCAATGGGAGTTTCCTTGAAGCTATTGTACTATTGCAATAAACACAAAAGAGGTGTCTATGCCCTACACATATTTGCTTTGTCTTAATTATATCAAAACGTTGAACCTCTTACCTTTTCTAGCATCCCCAATAGATAATTCTCAAGATTCTCCAAAGCATGCATGTGTATTTCCATAATTATGATAAAGATCAACATAGCAATTATGCAATTCATTCCCTCACTTTATACATAACACATTCTATACTAACACCACCTACAGGGGGAATCCTGAATCAGGCCCTGGTTGACGTGTCTAGGGCTGGCAAACGTCAGGCTTTGGGCTGGCACAGGCCAAGTAGGTGCTTTATCTGACAACTATAGTTAGAACACCCGCTACCTTGTCACATAGAATAGTCTGCAGACGACTTTAATTTTTGAGTGTATAAGGAGAAGTCTATCAGACCAAGAATTCTCACTAAATACTTCATCTGACTGCAAACAGATGGCGCCACCTCATTCGGAGGCCCACATGCAGTCTGCGACAGAGAAGTCTCTGCGCCTCAAATCTCCAAACCTAGCCTTCACTCTTCAGCAGATGTTTAGTACTGACTAAATGGGATTGACAGCCATTATCCACCGGTGGATATTTGAGAAGGAGGGAGAAAGAAGTGCACAGAGATACAATTCTAGTTCGATTTACTAACTCAGAAGTGTGATAAGTTAGTCACTTTCACAAACATAAGTTAGCATTGACTAATGTCCATTATTTTCAGTGCAGTATCTACGGGTTTTGGTTGTCAAAATCTGGACTGGCTGTTTAAAGAATGTTTATCACAATATACAGATTTTGATGAGTAGCTAGTACATAATTATAAAACCTTCCCAGCACCTTGGTGCATTTCGTGAGTTCAGGCTCACAGTTGCCACCTTAGCAGATACATTAAAAGCTTTAAAGCTGCTATACAAGCTGACACACTCAAACCTACGTTTTCTTCATTTGTATCTCAGATGATTATAAAACCCTTACGCTATCATAATCTGCCAATTATTTTGGCGAGAGATTCTTGATATGTGCAATACAAGACAATTCCAACAATGATTTATATTCTGGTGGGGTTTGATCATTTTGCGTTGATAAAGGGCATCAGGTGGCAGCACTGAGTAGGCTCCTACCTGCGAGGGTTCCATTGCTGATCTTACCATGGGAACATAGTCTACTATTACCTGGTGTTACTGTATCACTACAGATGATGCTACCTTGATGATGTAATAAATTGCTGGATAGTATGCTGGAACCATTTTATTTTTCTTGGTCTATTTCTTTGAATTTAGCATAGTTAAAAGTCACGAAATACATTGAGTTCCCACTACATGTATTACCCGTAAAACCTCGCGTATAAGCCTAACTCGCGTATTAGCCGCACCCCTAACTTTGACAAATGATATAAGCCGCAGAAGGGTTCTGAAAATTTCTTATTTGGTACTACGCGAGGTTTTACGGTATATTGCACTAAGGAGACTCATTGCCACTTCTTCTTGCTATGCTGACAGTGGTTTCCTTACCCTTCACGCATGTTCTTTCCCGTGTAAACGTTTGTGTCTCTTTATCTTGATTGGCATTTTGTTTCTAGGTATTTTGACACCGACAGCAGTGACAATAATCTATTCAACTTGGATTTCTAATGATCGATTAAAAAACACACGTCAACTTGATGATACATTTTCAACTTATATTCTTAAGGTGCAAAACTGTTTTAAAAGTAGCATTACATTTTGCATCTGCAGTTTGGTGATTTCAGTTTCTACTAGGTGGCAGCACTGTGCTAGTTAGCGTGAACTGTCTAGTCACTTGCATGTCTTTTTTTTTGTTACTGGACATCGATTCTCTCTCTTTGTAGCTCTATAGTGATCGATGCCCAGTTTTATACTTCAGACCAGTGGCTCATTTTGGCAGTTTTTTGCCTCACAGATTGCTTCTAGGGCAAAATCCTGACTAGGTGCCAATATATTCTCTATGCCAATGTGTAATATGAGGGTAGAAAACACTGGAACCTCAGTTAGAAAAAATCCTACTGAACAGTTTTTGAGAAAATTAGGGTTTTGTTGCATATTTTTGGTGTTTTTAGTACATTTCCTACATAAACCGTGAACGCCAGCATTTCTCATTTTTCAGGTGTTTAGAATCAGAATTTGACTTTTTTTTATTCGCAGTAGGATTTCTGAGTATCGAGCCATTCTAGAAAAGCTATTCTTTGGAAAAAATACTTAGTATTTCTTGATGATTTTCGTTGCACAAATTTAGGGTTGTAATATAAAAACTGCATTGTCATCCAATCAAAGTGTTTATGCATTGTTGATGGTCACCCCCTCCCACCCACTTCACTCTGCATTGAAGGAGAACAGGCAGGGGAGGTTCATGTGTCCGTATATAGCTGTTGACCTGGGTGCTGGGTGCATTTTTAATTTATGGGGTGCCAACTGTTCATGAAAGAAAAATCAAATAGAATTTTTTTTTTTTTTAGTATCAGATTAATGCAACTACAATTCGTAATAGCACTTAAAGCATTGTATTTGCATTAATATGAATAGTAGCCACCTTATGGGGTGCCAACTATTCATGAAAGAAAAATCTATAAGAATTTGTTTTTTATTAGCATTAAATTGATGCAACTACAATTCGAGATTGCATTTTAAGCATCTTAAATGAATGGTAGTCATCTTAAATATATGGGGTGCCAACTGTTCATGAATTTAAAAAAAAAGAATAGAATTAGTTTTTTTATTAGTATCAGATTAATGCAACTACAATTTGTGATTGCACTTAAAGCATTGTGGCATGCAATGACTGGTAGCCACCTTGAATGTATGGGGTGCCAACTGTTCATGAAAGAAAGAAAAGAAAGTATTTTTTTTTAGAATCAAATTAATGCAACTGCAATTCAAGATTGCATTTAAGCATTATGGCATTCAATGACTGGTGGCCATCTTGAACCTATGGGGTGCCAACTCTTCATGAAAAAAACAACTAAATTGGATTTTTTTAACAGTATAAAATTTATGCAACTACATTTCAAGATTGCATTTAAAGCATTGTGGCATTCAATGAATGGTGGCCATCCTTAACCTATGGGGTGCCAACTGTGTTTGAAAAAGGTATCAAATAGAAATTTTCTTATATGAATTATACAAATTAATGCAACTATAATTCTTCATTGCACTGAAAGCATTGTGGCATTTAGTAGCCATCTTGAATGGGTTGAATGAAAGAAAAGTCAAATAGGATTTGTTTTTTTGATAGTATCAAATTAATGCAACTACAAGTCAAGATTGCATTTCAAGCATCGGGCGTTCAATGAGTGATAGCCATCTTGAATCTATGGGATGCCAACTGTTCATGAAAGAAAAATGGAATAGATTTTTTTTTTAATAGTATCAAATTACTGCAACTGCAATTCGAGATTACATTGAAAGCATGGTGGCATTCAATGAATGGTTGCAATCTTGAATTTTTAAATGAACATACACACAGACATATTCATAGGCATGAGCATGGTGTTCTCCTTCATATAGATATTCATGGATTTCTACTTCTACTAAATATAGATTTCTGTTGGAAGGATTCTGTTACATGGATGTCGATGTCCAGTTTTAGATATATATCCATATAGTGCATTGGAGTGCTATAATGTTGGACTGCTGTATATTTTTTTTTTGTTATGCAGTCATAACGGTTTATTGATATGATTTTCAGCAATTACATTTTGGTCCGGGTATCCATACAAAAGTCTACATTACTATAACAATTCACAGTAATACAAAACAGGAGGATGAATAACCAGTTTTCGCTGCAAGCAGACTATAACAACTTTGGGTATATACAAAATGTGGATGAGGAATATACATTTATGAGGGAACGTAACATTTATATATTTATACAATTATCGTCGCTATCAGGGCTGGATAGTATCACAATTTAGATCACAGGGTTAAGAGTGTTTTCACTATGTAATGATAGAAAGGACTGAGAAGAGCGTCTCTCCTATATTCTTTTTTTCTTTTTCTTCTTTGTCGTTTCACATCTGTGCCCAGGAATTTTTTCAATTGAACCTTAAAACTAGATCTTTTATCACAGATTTGTACATGAGGGGGAAGTTTGTTCCATTCTTGTGCACCCCTATAGAAAGAACTCCTCTTATAGAATTCAGATTTGGGCCTTCTTAAAGTGAAGGATGGAAGGAAGTCATTTCTAGTTCTGGGGTTTTGGGTTGGGGGGAGTTTCTTTGATCTGTTGAAGAATTGTGATATCAACATTTCTTTCCTTCTCAGCGGAGGTAAAGGAGTTTCACAATCTTGGTGTAGTTTCACTATGGAGTTCCCTCTCACCTTCTTTATCAGACAGATCCTTAGACTCCTATTTTGGATTCTGCCAATCTTTTCTTGCCATTTTTGATTACATCGCATGTCGATTTTAAGAAAGACCTATGTCACATGTCACTAAGGAAAAACCCATCACTAATGTCACTAAGGGATGATGATTAGGCCCCCATCAAGAAAATTATGAAATCGTTAGAACTTAGATGGTATGATATTCTGATGCCTGAGAGAACTCAAGGGGGTGTGGGAGCGGCCTCCAGGAAAATGTTGAATGTCTAGACTGCACTCCCCAATAATGTTTCTCATTTCATTAAGGCCCATGTCGCATGTCAAATTTAGGAAATGCCCCATGTCAATTACATGGTCATGTCCCATGTCGACCATGTCGCCATGGCGAATTTAGAGCCATTCTATATACCAGAGTATTAAACCAGAAGCCTTGGGTAACTGTCCTCACTCAATTCCGACACTTACTGGACGGACAGCAGCCCCCCCCCCCCCTCCCGCCTTTAAACTACAAAAGGCGAATGGTTATAAATTATGTTAAGTCGGAGGACGTACACGTGTGAGCAGCTGGCAAGGGCACCTATCCCACAAAACCACCCCATATAGCATGTCTCCCAGTTTTCAACCAAAATCGCTTTTAAAACGACCCATTTCCCCTACTAAAAATCGCCTGAACGAGGGTATGTCGTACATGATACTGGTGGATCCTTTAATGGTTTTCAGTGGTAAACAGACTATACGATGAAGCTTTTTAAAAATTAGTGTTTCTATTCTGGGCATTTTGAATGTTAAAGTTAGTGAATATTATTTGCAGGGAGAAAGATAAGAAAGAAAAATATAATGTTCAGGGGATGAGACACGACTTGCCCTTCTAAATTTGACAATTTCAGCAAATGTTTTCCCCCTGTATCTCCCTGGTTGTAATTGTAGCTGTCTGTGTACTCTAACAGTGTCTATCTTATCGTGATAAAACTCTCAGATGTTCCTCAGAAGGTGGTGTATCTGTCTCTGTTTTGAAAGCTTTGATTTGCCTCAGTACAGAACCAGACATACAACAGACCTATATCGGTGTGTGTATCAAGGCGCCCCTCCCACCCACCACAGCCAGGTGTGGCTTCTGCCATTTTGGTCCACATTTCTGCTGTTTTCGTTATGTTTCCGGTGCTTGTGGTGTGACTTTGGTGCTAGATACCTCTCAAGGCGGGCCTGTGAAGTTGGCGGTAAAGTGGCGCGTCCTGTCTGTCGCCCTCCCATTGTTGCGTTCTTTTTGTCGTCTGCTCACCTTGCCGCTACTTCAAAGGGGGGCCGCCAGGTGTCGGGCCTGTCGGAGCAGGCGTCCGTGGTCGGCAGACGCCCGGCAGGTCGGCGGACGTTCACACCTCTCCGACACCCTCCCGACACCCGCCGACGACGCCCGACACCCGCCGAAAGACCGCGACGGAAGACCGCAATCCGGGACCGTTGAGTGCTCAGTAATTGGTATCACGCCATAAAGATGTACAAGTTGATCTTGATTGTAGTGAGTGGGCTAAGTGACTTGTAAGATGGGTGCGGGGGTCGGCGAAAGTCGTCCGACCCACTACCTGAGCTTTAAAAATAAAGGCTATATATTAGTTATATATTAAACCTATCATAAAGAGCATAACCCAATTTGAACACCACGCTATTGGCAGTTCCAAGACCTATATATACCAAAATTTTAGCGATCTGCAAACAAACATAATTAACCTCCCGTTGTTTCGATGAAGTCGGGCTGTCAAAAACGAGCTGTGTTTCGGGTATTGTAATATTATATCTGAATCATGCACATACAACATTGTACCTTAGCCTTACGGGGTCTCAATACAATGGTAAATATGCTAACATTTCTCTAAAATTTGATATCGAATCTGCAAAATAAATTGCATGCACAACAGCAAAGCCCGGGGCAAAGCCACTAAGCAGTATATGAAACACACAGACCTTTAAACTCACATTTTTTGTTGTTGCATTGATGCTGTGATGAATTATTTGGTTCAAAGCAGACAATACACATGTGCAGGTCTTAACATTTATTGCTTGCTTTCTTTAAAAAAGCTTTAAAAAAGACTAAAAACTAAACGTTGTACATATTTTTGCTTAATAAACCATAGTCCTGCGACATATATTAATGCTACTTTATTCTATTGTATTAAAGACAGAATAATTCATACTGTATATAGATGCGTTGCCTGGTATGGTATTGGGTGCTGTAAAGTTACAGTATTAAACTTCTACTGTCGGTTTCATATTGTTGTTGTCATCAATTTATATCAATTAGCTTCAATTAACATGCATGCATGGACAGTACTTTCCTGCATAATAATTTCAGCTAGGATAATACACCATACACTATGTAATGGTTTAATCCTGCTTTAATACAGCTGAACTGTATGTGATGCCAGCGTTCTTCTTTCGTTTCACCCCGGTCCCGAAGGGACCGGCAGGCGTATATCGCCACTAAGGCTACGCCGAATGCCAGCGTTTTCCCAGTCCAGGCACTTAAGCATTTAACTTTTCCCACCAAAGTGGTGCCTTTTCCATACTTTTACTGTTTTTTTTGTATTATTCAAAAAAATTATGCAAATATCGATACACTTTATGATAACTGCATTCAGTCTCTCTCATTCATTTTTATTCTACAATGTCTTGAGAATTTGTGAGGCTTTATTTGACTCGGGAAAGGGTTGGGTGGAATAATTACTACTAAAATGGTATACTGCTAGTACCACTTCACTGATAAAACAGTGTTTAACTTTAAACACCAATAAAGCTAAACATGTTTAATCTGTATGCACTTAAGACATCTAAACAGACTTTATGTATGTTAAACACATAATTTCTAAATGCCTAAGCACCAAAGACATAGATGTGTTTAGACATTTAGAAAGTAAACACTTATGCAGATGGGTGTTTACTATTTAAACATACATTTTCTTTGTGTTTAGCCTTTAAACATTATGTTTACTGCCTGTTCAGCATTTAAACAGTGAGGTGTTTAGATACCAAATAGTGCATGGAACAGTTTTTCTCTAGTATGCCGATCATTTTGCTATCATTATTCTGATTATCTTAGTAGTTTTTTATAACCTATTGAAATGCAATTCTAATACTTATGATCCAAACATAAGCTTAGCCTTTTCTCCAAAGTTCAGAAAATCTGCAGAAATGAGTATTCCAATTGCAAGCAAAGTCAGAACCAGAAAAGTGGTGATTAATGGAGTGTGATCCCGTGCCTATATTTGGGGCACAGTTTATAAACAAGGAAATATAGTGTTTTGACTAAAACTGAATCATGGCTGTGTCTGTTTCTCATAATTGGTATACTTGTTAAAACACTTAACATATACATTGTAACCATGTCAAATACTTTATCAGGTTAGACTTAAACACATTCAATCTAAACATCTAAACACTAGACCTAAACATGTTTAAGTGTTTAGATATTAAACACAATTTTATCCCACCAGGTGGCAGCTAAGTAGATGGATGGACTTTGCCCACCCATCTCTAAGCTGATCCTTGAATAAACAAACAAAGTATCATATAATTTGAGTGATTCAAATATGGGAACATATGGCTATTATTGTGCAAAAAGGAGGTCTATGATTTGGGGTTTAGACTAATAGAAACAATGTGCAGAAAAGCTATAACCACTGGGGACACCTGTTCTATGGGACATAAGAAAATATATAGCAATGTTCCCTCTATCATTCTGTTGTACACATTTCCCAGTTACTTAGTATGGATGCTATGTAACATATGTGATGACACTCTATAAAAGTGTTATAAAATACTACTATTTCCAGGCTATCTGAATATAAGATGATAAATTGGACCGATAATATATCCTAATATGCACATTACAATCCCTATAAACACATCAGCTTCACCTAAACACTTTTTAACCAAACACCTACTATTTCTAAATGCTATTCATCTAAATGCCTAATAATTCTAAACACTACACATGTAAACACTCTACAGTTCTACACACTATATATCTAAACCCTTCCTTGGTCTAAACTCTATACATGTAAACACCTACTAGATCTAAACACTTTGCACACTAAACATGTTTTATCTAAACATGTTTAGAAATTAAACATGTTTAGATGGAAAAAAGTGTTTAAAAATGTGCGACAAGATAGTGTTTAGAAACGTGTTTAGCCACTAAACATGCGTATTTACAGCCTAAACACTGTTTTTACAGTGTAGCGGTAGATATCTACAGCACAATGTACTGTAAATGTACAGCAACATTGACAGAGACCCGATTTACAGTACATAATGCTGTAATTGTACAGCAAATGGTGCTGTAAAACCAACTACAGCAAAATGTGCTGTAAATGTACAACACATTGTGCTGTTTAAATACAGTAACTTTTTACAGTGAAATGTGCGCACCTTGACATAGTGTATACAGGGGCGTGGCAAGTAGTTTCAAAGTAGGGGGGACTGAGGTTTTTTTTTACCCTTTTTGACCTCTTTTTACTTGACCTTGTTGGTTTGACCTTTTTTGGGGTTGGTCAAAAGTGGGGGGGACATGTCCCCCCCGTCCCCCCCGGTTGCCACGCCCCTGATATACATGTTTGCGTGTCTCAATTGTAGAAGATTAAAGCACCCCGATGGTGTGTTCACGTTGTGTATTGGGTGATAACAGCCAATTGTATGTGACGTTAACCATAAGACCCTATAATAGTTCAAGAATAATCGTTTTGGAAATAGACAAACATTGACATGATGCATTGTCTAAACCAGTTCACAGCACACCAAGTGGGAAGGTAAATACACCTTCCAAGAGGGGTAATTCATTACAAGGGGTGAGTTAGTGGCGGTAAACAGCAGCGTGTAAAACACACAAAATGTATCGATTTTACCCTCAATTGTGGCAATGGGAAACATACTCTCGTTCCCAAATCCTTCCGAAGGAAGGCTCTGGGGACAGCCAAATGACCTTGAACTTGGAAATTTGCTGGTTCTGGGCAACCCCTGCTGGTAGGCTTGAACCAGCGGACAGGAACAGGAAATGGAACCAGAATGTATGATGGTAGTTTTAGGTAGATTTACCATCAGCCTTTCTGGTTCCATTTCCTGTTCCTGTTCGCTGGTTCCAAGCTACCAGCAGGGGTTGCCCAGAACCAGCAAAATCCCTTCATTTGGCAGTTACCAGAGCCTTCCTTCGGAAGGATTTGGGAACGAGAGTATGGGAAACATTGCACAGGGTACAGTATCGTTCTGTGAGGCGTCGACGCTGGAGGTACCGCCGTGAGAGCTGCCTTCACCCCCGGCCCTCACCCCCGGCTTCACCCCCGATCTACCTGCCGGGGCTGCCTGGTGCACCCCCCCCCCCCCCCCACACACACACACACAGCTTCAAAGGGTAGCAGAGCGCCCCCGGCCTGGGGGCCGGGGGGTCGGGCAGTGGACAAACTGACCGGTCTACCTGTCCACAAACCCGGTACGACGCTTAGACATAGGTTACGACGGCCACCCCCCACCCCTCACCCCTTTATCCTGTCCGCAACTCGACTAGCCTGCCTCCAACTCTTGAATAATACACTGTTTCGTCAACAGGTGAAATTAAAGACAAACTTGCACAAGGATTTGCAGTGCAGGGGGCCGGTTTGAGCCAATAATTGAGCAGTGATTGCGTAGCGGCGGGGCGTCTTTGAGGGTGCTTTCGGCTGGTGGAGTGTTGACCAGGGCATCTTTCATTAGTGCTGAGAGCCCTTGTGGCCGCTCAGGACGCGGGTTTCTTGACTTTAATCCCCACTTTTATTGGTGCAACAACGTTAATTCACTAGAGGAGCTAGCCGAGTAGGAGGACGGGGTATGGGGGGGGGGGGGGGGGGGGTACCTGTCCACTGCCCGTCGCAGGTCACTCCCCCGGGTCTGACGGTACTACAAAAATGCACGTTCCACCTTCCCATTTTCTGGTGTAGGCCCTTTCCCTTTGAAATGATCATGATTGGCATTTACGCGCACCCCCAACGTTGATAACCTTTTAGACACAGTTTGAGAAAAAAACACACTTGGCTTTAAGGAGCTCTCTTAAAGTGTTACAATGTATATCAACGTTAATTAACCGTTTCTGATTGATCCAGTATCTGCTACTAGGTGCCAGCACTATCATATGATGGTACTTAACTGGATCTACACGTCATTATCTGTGGGCAGCTGAGGAGAAAGGTACATCCAGGAGGGATTTTTAGTAAGGGGCCGTCCATAAATGACGTCACACTAATTTGGGCCATTTTCAAGACCCACCCACCCCCCTGTCACACTTTGTCACACATCAGCCAACACCCCCTAGAAAATTATGTCACAAGTGCGCAGACACCCCCCCGCCATGCATAAGTAAGGTATCGTATCAGAGTTCTATTATAGAAGATCATACATGCGTTATGATTGCGCTAAGCAATAGAATATGTGTTGAATATGTGTTGAATATATTCTTAACCAAGTGCTTGTTTAAATAGGTTTATTACAGTTTAATGGATTTCTATCACGCTGGTCAAATGTTACACCCAAAGAGTACACCCAGACTTTCAAATTGGCCCAATCTTGTGAGACACAGCCATCAGTCAAATTATGCAAGTCTTTCTAATTGGGTGGTGATCTATTTTGCTGTAATAGCATATATTCACTAGAACGCTGTCCAAAGTGACAATAACATATTTACACGAGTATTCATGAGTTTAGTTAGTGGTCATTATTGAACAACGGTGGGGGGGTAGGTAGATTTTCGTACGCACACGTGGAAATCTTTCCCCCACCTTGAGACCTCTAGAAGGGGATGAATAATGACCACTCTCTTAGTAGTAATCTATTAATCTAAAGTCCATGACATTCCACCCTAGTATAAATTTTATGGCTCAGCTATCCTCAATTCATGGATCCCTAACAGTGTTGGCAGAAACAACAGGTGTGCTATACCTTCAAAAGAATTTCCAAGGGATGCAGGCTGTTATGTTTTAGACAATAGATGGTGCTTACAAACTACCAGATGGATGTACGCCTAGATTTGAATGAGACACAAATAACACAGGCTTGTGTGACATGTAAACATGGTGGCTGACTTACTCCAGAATTGACACTAATTGAAGCCAAAAGAATTAGCTCATAGATTCTCCAATCTGCAACAAGCTTAACCTAAGGCCCTAACTGTTCTATTAAAGCTTTACGTTATAGAATAGGTTTTATTTGTATTTTCCAAAGTGTGACGTCACACTGGGCTTGACACCCCCCCACCCCCCTGTCACACTTTGTCACACTGTGACCAACACCCACCCACCCCCTTCAGTGTGACGTCATTTATGGATGGCCCCTAATGGGGTTTGGCCACTAGGGGGCATCACAATGACCAGAAATGTGAAAATGGGCCTAAACTTGCTCTAAGGTGATTTTTTACATAGAAAATGATGGTTTTCTCCAAAGCATTCTATTTTGGGGTAATCCTTCCATATTTGGAATGTAAATGGAACGTTTTAAAGCCAATATGAGGCCTAGACAGCCTGTCCACTCACCAAGTCGCCCACCCAGGTCCCTCCAACTCACCCACTCTCCAACTCGCCCACTGAGGCTTGGTCAACTCGTCCACAACCCCTAGTATACCTTAGAATGCCTTACTAGTACAGTAAAACTTCGTTATAAGGAGGACCTTGGGACCAGTGCAATTTGCTCCTTATAAGCAAGGTCTCCTTATAAGCAAGGTCAGCCTTATAAAGGTCTGGGCCAAAAAAAAAAAAGGTGTGTTTCCAGTAACATGGTCCTGGAGACATAACCCGGCCGGTCGGATTTTTTTTTTTTGGGCTTCCTCCCCTGAAGACCTGTGATTTACTGAGTATTTCATTAGAATTATTTTTTTTAAATATTTTTTTTAATCCAGCAGGGGTGGGGCCCAGACCCCCAAGATTTCTCCTCTGGGTCCACCATTGTCTGATATTCCGGTTATCTATTTTTGGGAAAAAAATTTACTTTTCACTCTAAAAGCGTTAATAATTGTCTCATTTACAGACTGAAATATGGCTAAAAAAAATTAAAAAAAAAAAAAAAAAATCCGCCATTTCTGCCTTGGTAGACCCGGTCGGGTGACAATTTACTTTTCACTCTAAAAGCGTTAATAATTGTCTCATTTACAGACTGAAATATGGCTAAAAAAAAAAAAAAAAAAAAAAAAAAAATCCGCCATTTCTGCCTTGGTAGACCCGGTCGGGTGACTGGAAACAAACCTTTTTTTTTTTTTGGCCCTAGCAACAGAACACTCCCTACCTGTGTCTCTTATACCCTTATAGACTTGATTTGAATACAATTCAGATGGGTGTGTGTATCATTTCAAGTCAAAACCCCTTCTAGATCCCCTTCACGGAGCTTTTGATCTCCCTTCCTCCCTAGGGAAGCTACAAATGTATTCTCCCCACCTCTATGGGATGGGGCCCGGGATGGGGCAGTGGCCAATTTTAATCAGTATGTGACTGTAATCCTGAAAAATAACTTCCTTGGGTAAGGTTTGCACGTACAAAATAAGGAAATGAGCCAAAATTACCTCCTTATATCAGAGGTTAAGGTAAAAACACCTCCTTCTAAGAGAGTTTTCTTACTATATAAATGTATAGGGCAAAATCGGGACCACACAAATCTGCTCCTTGTAAGCAAGGTCTCCTTATATCAGAGTTCCTTATAACGAAGTTTCACTGTATAAAAGGCATGTTATGTCATTTAAAGATAACATAGCCTACATGCTATAGCCCTATGTAGATTTTGGCAGGGTTAATCTAATTATCATTTTTATAATTCTTAAATGACAACACTGTTGGATGTAGCATTAGCACCGGAGGACTATCAATTATATAATTATGCTATATGTACATGCAATAAAGTACTCTTTTTCTGTCATGCAGAAACAGCACCCTGGTAATGGTCGTGACAGAGAACACGACATGGTCAATACATGTACATGTGTTCAAATAAACCGTATGTGTATCAGTGCGAATAGTCTGTTGGGCCTAATTTCTCCAGGGCCTAAAATCCTAGTGGGGCCAAATAAAAAAAAAGGTGCGTTTCAGGTTACCCGACCATAGGCCTACATAGCAAAGCAAGGCCGACCGTAGAAATTTTTACCCAATTTTGAGAACATTTATATAAGTTAATTTTTGGGCTATATCAGAGTCAACTTGATAGTCCATGAGTCGTCGCTGTTGTTAGCGAGTCGATGCTGAAGTTTGCGAGCCAATTTCTGGGTACTGTTTCTGCCCCCCTGCCGGGATCCCCTTTATTTACCCCTTTTTAGCAAAAGATAAGACCTGTTACTATAGCTAAAAGGGATTTTTTGGTCATTTTCTGGCCAAAGTAAAAATAAAATTTAGAAAAAAGAAGAAAAAAATCCGACCTCAGACCATGTAACCTGAAACACACCTTTTATTTTTTTGGCCTACCCTCCTACCACGTGTGGGCGAGTTGGTGAGTGGGTGGCATTGTAGTGGGCGAGTTGGTAAGTGGACGAGCTGACTGGAAATCGCTGCGATATATCATATTGAATCAGGATATTGATGAAGGGGTAGGATTAATTATCACTGTACCATTTATAGCTGATATACAGGAGGAAAAACTCACATGAATACCTATTATGAAGAATTGAATATTTTTTAAGTCTCACACATTCAAACTTTCTTTGTATACTATCTATCTTGATATGATAATTATATCTTGATATTATGGCAAATATTCTAAATCACATACTAACCTAAAGGGTGGAACAAAGGATGGAACAATATTATATATATAAATAAGTCTGTCCTTATTGAATCACCTTTACATGTGACATATACTGGGAATATGTTGCCCCTCACCTCATCCAAGTATCATCGGTCCGTATGGGCCTTGTGAACCTGCATGCTGACCAGCCTTGGTTATATACGATATCATCAGCATGGGCTGCCATACGACACGGAGCGGTGCATGGATTACATTACGACGGTATCTGTGGATGCTGTCCAATCTTGCCGTCGGCAGATACAGAGCTATGGATCCAGATCTATAAATAATAGATAGTAACTGACTTCTGACATCTTGATACCTAGATTGGACACGCAGGATACACAGCCTTTACCTATTGGAGCTATACTTTTTTTAACAACTGCAGTTGGGGTTGAGCATGAAATTAGGGTTGACGCATACACTCAAAAAATAAACTTGTCTCCAGACTCTTCAAAGTGACGGTCATAAAATAAACGAGTCAAGAACTTGTCTAAGTGACAAGGAAGCGGGTCCTCTAGCTGGAGATAGAAGACCCACTTGGTATGTGCCAGCCCAAAACCCGACATTTGCCAGCTCCAGATTCTATTTGTGGGATGGTAACCTGATACGTTAGACAACTTTTGACTCGTTTATTTTATGACAGTCACTTCGACGAGTCTGGAGACGAGTTTACTTTTTCAGTGTACCTCCCGATGGGTTGAAAACCCTTTTGCCCTTGATTCCCCGGCTCCTTCCCGGTCAAGGGGGTGTACATTATTCATATGGCCGGACAAATCTACCGCCTCCCCCATAGTTGTCCCATAGTTACAAAATGATCACTATCTCTTTTGGTTTAATTGTGGTCCATGCACAGGTATAGGTTGAGAGGAATTGCTGTAAATGTATTGGGCTTTACAAACAAAGTAAACAGCAACGGCAAACAACAACAGACAAAACAACTCACCAGGGGCGGATCCAGGAATTTGGGAAAGGGGGAGGGGGGGGGGGGCGCAATACCTACAGCATTGGGGGTGTTGAACCATCTAAATTAAAATTTACCAAAAAATAGGGGGGGGGGGCGCCCCTTGCGCCACCTGGATCCGCCCCTGACTCACTGCTTATTGTTTGATAAAGCTCTATATTATAATATTAGCATAAAATAAGAAAGTATACACATTCATACGAAGCTTAATGTAAAATCTGAGGACATCATCTGGGTATGGGTCGTCAGCGAAGAATTGTTAAAGTTATGCAAGCCACATTCTACAGTCTAATGCAGCCACCTATCCATCGCAGAGAGTTTTTCATATCCCGAAGCATAAAATTAATAAGTCTATGATGCAAAGGAATCCACCCCTATACATTATTACAGGAGCCACCCCCAGTGGGAGTTGACTACATGGACTATGCAACTTACATAACTTATCATACCGAAGTACATTCCATGCAGT
This sequence comes from Harmothoe impar, assembly GCA_947462335.1. NCBI lineage: Eukaryota > Metazoa > Annelida > Polychaeta > Phyllodocida > Polynoidae > Harmothoe > Harmothoe impar. The sequence continues at coordinate 32,384,647 of OX381708.1, forward strand.
GTGTTGTGATGATTTAACAGGTGTATCTTACACATAATTGTAAATATTGTGTTTATTGTATGTATACAATGCATACATTATGTACTGTATCAGTGAGGACCTTGTTATTGTTGTTCTAAGAAGAATAAATATGCATCGGAGTTCAAAGTATTGACACCAGCTTTTATCTATTCATCTGTGTTTTTGTGTGTCAATATTTACGAATATTTCTAGCGTATGCACGTCAACAATACTAAAATATGTATAAAGCTGGGCATGCATGCCTGCCCCTGTGTATACACATAGCGGGTATGTGAAGCCCGACCAACACATACATTGTAAGTATACGCCTAATTCTGAATCACTGCACGAAGATTCCCACCCGTTGTGAACCAACTGTGCTGACCATTCCCAAAGAGACCCCACCTCCAATCCCAACTGGGGGGATTCTCACAGACGGGGACGCCAGGGGAGAAGGACTTAGAGAATGAGCAGGCAGAACAAAGGCTGCGCCAACCAATGCATCCTACACTTTGTTTAAACATGCTGATGACCAGGACAGGGTCCGTGGTGCTAGACAAAGGGTCGCAGATGGGTGCCCACTCCACGAGGGCCCTACAGGACGGTGCCAGGTAGAGCTGGCTGAGGTTCCAGCCGGCATATTCAGCGCTGTGCACCATTTCGCGGCAAGATTAAATGTCGTCTGCCCCACTCTGCGTCGGCGGGAAAACGCCCGGATAGAGTCGCCGCGCCTTGCAAACAGAACCTCTGCGTCCCAAAGGTTCAAACCTTAAGTCTAAAGGCAGGAGGATGGGGAGGGGGGAGGGGTATGACACCCAGTACACCTGGATGTTCGACACACGACACCGGGTCGGCAGACGATCGCTTTTCACCGCCTATAAACATATCGGGGTTCCGTCAAGTGTGGCTCTGGGGCGGCCCGTTGGGGCACGCGGGTCCCGGAGACGCGCGGTGCGGAACGCGCCGCACCGGGCCGAGAAGAGATTCACGGGGGATTTAGACGATAACGTCAGCATGACAAGACTTCTCAGTTTTTCTACAGTTTCTCAGATCTTCGAGATGCTATAATAGAAGTCGCATACCTTTCTTGTTTACTGAACTCACACTGCTACGAGGTGTATAGTCCTTCTTTGAGCACACATGTCACTTGGAGTGTATTTAATCGCGATCTATTTTAGATTTCATGTTAATTTTAAAAGTTCTTTTTGGAATGCTCTACAAGCTGTGGCAAATACACGCCTTTATGATTTTTAGAGTAACGCAGGCGTAAATGAAAAAGCACATGGCGCCCCCTCTGATAATTTCCTTTCGTCCCCGATCGACTCATTTAGGAGGTGCTGTAATAAAATAAAATGTGCTAGCTAAATTTCGTTATGATTTTAAGTTTCAACCTCTTCTGTAATTCAATGGAAACAATTACAAGTGTACTTATAGTGTCACATGTTTGGCAATTGTAGAATAAAAACCTGAAATTTAATTATTTGAATTGAGATCACTCCCGGGGGATCACTGGATCCTTTCGTAAAGACACGCCTCCCATACAATGCAAAATCCTAATAGTCACATACCGCCGCCTATTTTTAGTTTATCTAATTTGATTTGAGGTTGTCTGATCTAAACATCTAATCATCAACAATTGACTGCGCTGACAATGCGTTGTCTGGTCGGTAGCTCACGGAACATGAGGATTCACATGCTGGAGGGTTTATAGTACCTCCCCCCATACGGTACAAGCCGTCTATCCACATGTTCAATGTCACATCAAAGGCTTCCTCCTGTGCCGCCGACCCGACCAGTCGGACACAGGAGGAATGCTGCCTATATAAACACCCCCACACCCCTACCCCTCACCACTCCCCCACAGCATACTGCCAGGCATAGAAGAGAGTGTGTGCCTGTCAACTCGGACGGTGGCTAAGGTAGAAAATGGGTTTCTCTGCGCTATAGCAACTGTGTGCGCCATGTTTGAGGTCGGGGCGGCGGTGCGTGTTGTCACCACGGCGTCCCAGGGGGCAGCACTGGCACAAAAACAAAGTGTTGATCTTTTCATTAGCAGGTGAAACCGATCCCACAATGCCCGGCCAGCCAATATTGGCATAGAGTAATTAAAAGATACAATCGGTTAAATCTCCGCGTCTGGGCTTTAGGGTAAGGTTGGCCTATAGCTTGTTTGCCCACCGCTATAATCTATTAAATATCCCCCCTTGGTTGGGTCATAAGATCACAGGGGCCGCCAGAGGCGCGCTGCCGCCAGCGCTGGCTCGGGTAGCCGGCAGACATATTTGCTTGGCTACCAATGTTTTTTGTACCATCTACTTTACAGTAGTTCAGGTTTTCCCTGTTTCCTTCGCTTCAGGTGGACGTATATATTGTTATAACAATCGCGATAGTCCATGGCTATAAAGTGGACTGCCCATGGTCCAGCTAAACAGGATTTGCGGAGTGGTAAAAAGGTGATGTGATCAAAAAGAAGATGTCTACATGTACAACATCGTTGAAGATGTGGCCCATACTTTGTTGCAGTTTGTATTATCAGGTTGGATGATGGGGTCGACCCCTAAAATCGACATGGCTACATGGGCATTTTGAGTCTTAGACTAGTGACATGGCATATGAGGAACATCAGATATAATGACATGGAATTCAATATGGTCATTTCTTAAAATCAATATGGCGACATGAGCATTTCTGAAAATCGACAGGGTGACATGGGCATTTCTAAAAATCGACATGCGACATCGGGACCCCCTCCCCCATCCATACAATAAAGATAGGGTAAATACCCATACACCTTTTATTTATAGATCATACAAAAGATAACACCATAATTTCCACAAATTGGTTTACTGGTAAATTTCAGGGATTCCAGATGGGGCGCAACCCAGAATATCATGTTTGCACTGCAAATCCTCCAATTAATGCTCATTTCTGAAAATATTTAATTGATTCACATTTTAAATCGACATCATACATATGTGATTTTTGCAAAAGTGGGTTTCACCTGGGTTGGAAATGGACACACTGGGCAAAGGCATTCCTGGGTTTCCTATGGACTCAGCAAGGGTAGCGAGGTGGGGCCCAGGTGGGCTGAGCCCATGAACTTGAGATAGCTTTAATGGATTTCTTGCATTGCAGATACAGTTGTACTTTAATTTATCATCAATTGTCCCTTTATTCTAGCAAATGGAAGTTTAAATTAGTTTTTTAATGGGATGTTGTCTGCCTGGATTTCACTTGGGCCAGAGCTGGGCTAAGTGGGCTAAGGTCTCCATGGGTTTTCCATGGGGCTTGGTGTGGGCTGCCAGGTGGGCCCCATGTGGGCCAGCCCACCTACTTCACTTTCTCGGCTTATTCTGCCAACACAATTTGCATATCACGTTGCAAAGACCTTTCCCAAAAAATAAGTGGGCTAGTATTGTTTCTGAGCTAACCACTAGATGTTATCATTGAGAGTACAGCGAATTTGAGATCCTCTAGCCATTTTCTTATCCTTATTACAATGAGGCATAAATTAACAATTACTTTAGAACCATGGAAATTGAAACAGTTTTCACAGAAAGTTCATATCATGTGAAATTGCCTACACAATTTTGCATATGAATAGAGGCAGTGGCGGCGGAACAGGGGGTCCTGTTGCAGGGGGGTAGGGGGGGGGGGGGCAAAGTATGTTTTGGTCCCCCAACATTTTTGGAAACAAACTCAGAAACCCCTCGTAAACACTCATCTCAAGATAAAATTCCTAATTTTTTCTCAAATGACAAGCTCAAACACCATCAGAACACATCCATTTAAGTGTAAATTCCCCAAAAAATTCGAAAGATCATGTAACCTGTTTCAAACCTTAGATCATTACAGGGCCAATCCACCTCAAATCTGGGCAAGCCCATAGGGGCTCTACCTGGTAGTCCTGGTCAAAATGAAGTGGGCCCCATTATAGCAGGAGGGGGCAATTATGAAACTATATGTTTCAATGATACCTCGTTACAGAGAAAAAGATACTAGTCCTCAAAGAATTATTGTCTAGGTGATATTTATTTATCACCCTGGGTGTCAGATCACCGTGACCACCTAGTGAGCACCAGAGCACCAGAGAATCATGAGAGAAGTGAGTATATACAAGACAGGAATACTATAGGAAACAAACTAGCTGGTAGAACGACTGTACTACCCTCTAGCTTATGAATATATTTAGACTTTTAATATTTTAATTCAGAGTCAAGGTCCCACAATCCTATTCCTATCAAGTTATAGATCCTGGCAGCCTGGGCTCCCCTAAAGAGTCAACCTGGACTCCCATTTGACGCTGTTTGTTCTCTCTGCCTGCGATATGGCTAAAAGAGAATGTTTTCCGTAACATGGTTAGTAGTGTATACAAGCGCCGCATGTCGCCGACTTTTCTTTTGGGCGGACCCTTCCCAGTGGGCACAAAATGCAGCTTAACATTGAATCAATGTTGCATCAAGATTAAATCAACATCGACAACCATGGGTGTGGACCACTAAATTCGACATGGCGACATGGCCGTTCTTGGACCTAGTGACATGCGACATGACGAATATTAGAGATAGCGACATGGGACATGGAAATTTCTTAAAATCGACATGTTGACATGGGTATTTCTTAAAAGCGACAGGGCGACATGGTCATTTCTTAAAATCGACATGGGAAATTGGGACCCCCCCATCCAGACCCCCACAACCAGTTCGAGTTATCAATGTTGATTCAATGTTCTCTGCCCAGTGGGTTATAGTTTGGGATGGACAGGATAGGGGCAATCAGAGGTGGAATCTGCCTCGCACAGGCGATCATTATTATACTCAATTCTGTATATTGTTACATGTTTATTTCTGTGTTGTATGAGATACATATATATTATTTGATAATTGTGTCCCTGAGGTGGGCGGGGTAATACTTTCCCTGTAAACGATAGGTGACAGCTACGTATCCAGAGTCGACATGAGGCAAAGGAAAAAGTGGCCCCACTAGATAGGGCCACCCTCCTCACCAAAAAATTCTAGGAAGTGACTAGAATCAGAGAAACTAGCTGAGAGGGAGGAACTCAGGAAAAAAGCCAAAAAAAATAGATAATAGTATTGAAAAACCAGAACCAGAACAAGAGAAAGTAAGTGGAATGGACGGAGGTGTTAACACTCTAGCACTACTCAATCAGAACTGAATCAGGTAAGTCCCAGTGCTGGTTATATACCAGCAGCTTGTCAACTGACCTCACCTTGACATAGATTGACTGCCTCTCATTGGTTTATGTGTGGATGCAGGTCATGTCCATACATTTGGTCCCAATGTTTGGGTATTACTACAGAAAACAATTTCGAAATTGTGACTAAAATTGCCCATTACTGGAGAAGTTTAGTTATGTTTCCTAAAAAACACATTTCTAAATTTATATTTAGAGTTTCTGAGTAATTTTTAGAAAAAATCTGGGATAGTTTCTAGTACCAATGTTTGAGTCTCATTGCAAGTTGAGTGTGGTTCTGAGTTGAGTTTCAGCTGTTCCCAGCTTCATCAGGTGTATCCAGAGTGAGTATAATTTGGATGTTTTGTATCCATAATTAATATGTTCTGTCCTGTGGGATTTTTAATTTATTACTTGTGTAATTATCCCTGTCACATTGACCTGGTGACTTTTATTTATTTATCAGTATGAGTTTGGTCTTTTTAGACCTGGGACTATTGATTCAGTGAAGTGTAGCTTCTGGTTTTGACTCTGATCAATCTTTCAATTGATAATCTCCCGTACTGTATGGGTTGTCATCTACAGGGCAGGTACCCCGATTGTGTAAATTAAAAAATATAATTTACCTAATCGACCTGGACCCATGAATGTAGAGTTCAGCGTTGGGGAAAAAAACAAGAGAAAGTGTTTCTAACAACCACTTTCAGACCCAATTACAACAAATTGGAAAAAAATGTGAAAAGAAATTGGGACAATCTGTCCCAATCTTATTCCACCAGGGGCAGCCAAAGGATGGAACTGGTGACAGGGTATAAGAGACCAAAGAAGCTCAGGGATCATCTGGTAAGAGTCAGATGCAATTTTAATCCCGAAGACTGGATCAAGAAAGAAGGGGAGACCGAGAAGCAAAATTCAGAAAAGACCCTGATTGCACAGTCTACCCCCTGATAGATAAATCAGGGAAAATAAAAATCACGGGCTAACCACAGCAAGACACAAAACACAACGTATGCTGTAAGAGGTCAAACCTGATTTACTGCATAGAGTGGACACTGTGGAAAAAGATATGTTGGAGAAACATACAGGGACATTGCATTCAAATCAAAGGAACACTTGGGGGATATAACCCACAAGAGATATGAGAATAGTGAAGTGTCTTACCACTTCAATCACAACGGACATCACAAAGCAGATGATGTCAAAATCGACATCCTAGATTTCAGATTTGAACACCCACTCTCAAAAAGAGGAACAAAACTCAGAAAATCTGTAGAATTTTCTTGGGTACAACGTTTAAAAACAATTGTACCAGCAGGGATGAATATCCTGGAGAGCCGCTATGGTTAAACTGGGAATCTAAATGCCACATCTTTTTTTTCCCAACGCCGGGAAAATTCAATTCATGGTGCCCCATCGACAGATGGAACCTGAATTTGCCCACACTTAAAAATGGTACGGGAAAAATCAACTACGTATCCAGACATTATTTTACATCGTTTTCGGCTCAGAAACAATGAAATACGAAATTCTATGAAAATTGAAATAGAATTACATCTTCATGTAATTATTTTTCAAAAAACCATCTTCATGTAATTATTTTTCAAAAAATCATATGAAAGATTAAAAGAAAACAACAACAGGGAGTCGAGCCAATGACAGGGGCGTGGCCAGCAGTTTCAATTTAGAAGGGGGCGGAGGGGCAAAGTTATAACTCTTTTTACTCCTTTTCTCTTGACCCGTTTGGGGGCTGGCCAATCGTATATAATGTATACAGGCACTGTAACACTGCTGACTAATGCAACAACTGTAGAGGGAAGAACATAGTCCTTTTTTCTTACGCCCAAACCTGAGCCTTTCTTATGCCTTAACCAGGTCCTATAGTTTTCGGATGCCCAAATCTGGCCCTGTCATGACGCCCAAACCTGATTCATTCGGGCGCCTAAACTGACAGTGAAGAAATTGTACATGTTACATGTATCCTGATGCTGTCTTGTTGATTTGTACCCGTCATAATGACATAATGTACATGTACATGCTATGTTTTTTAAAAATTCACATACGATGTATATTGTCTGGGTAAGACCCAAAAATTCGAAAGGTGGGATCCCTCCAATAGATGATTGAGAAGATCTAATGGTATGCATCTATTGTAACAGCATTCTTCCATTTCCAAATGTGATTATAGCTTAGCACAATCTTGACTCTAATCTCGAATTTGAGAAGAAGCTACATAGCACGCAAGTAAGTATTTAGTACCTTTTTAAGTGATATGCCCCGGTATGTAAGGGCTCAGCCATGCAAGTTGTGTATATATTAACGACTCCACCGCTAATGCATGCTAATGTGTCTTATGTTTCTACCTGCTTGTAAAAATGATTCTGTGCTTTTTGACGGATGGTGCTGATGAAATTAGCAAGGGAGTAATGAACTATAAATACCCCTACCATGTATATCTAGTACCATGATTGCTGATTGAATGTAAATACTGAGAATTATGTTATGTTACCTTTGCTGTAATCGAATGACAATACTGGTATTTATGCCAAATAAAAATATTTTCAAACTCAAACTCAAACTAATCCCCTCTATGTCCGAACGTGCAGTGTTAGGGTGTGTGCATGTGATGGGGTTTAGGGACACAGGAAATCCCTGCCCCGCCTCATTTCCACCCCCTTAGGTAATAAAACAATATGGTCGGGGCACTATAGAGAAAGGTCCTGTGAACTATATATAAGGCTATACTCGGGGTGAATGGCTGGGGGTATAGGAGGGCGCCCACACCCCCAGGTCTACGTACACCTGTATAACGGCGGTCAACTTCAAAGGGTGGCTTGCGCCCGCGCCTAGCCACGGTCTCAGCTAATATTTGGCACAAATGTCACTCTACTTACACTATTCAGCACTGGCGGTGCCTTTGATTCGGCCAAGATTTTACTACTTAACCGACTCAAACTCAAAGCCTAAACAAACTCACCAGGAGTTTTCTTCTAACCTTTTTTTCTCCCCTGAGTGTTAAAAAAGTAAATAATTGTGCGATATGCTCCATCCTCTCCCGCTGCGGCTGTGGTCGGGCGTTGTCCCAGCACGTCCTGTGTGGCTGGGGGTGGGGGTGGGGGTGGGGGTGGGGGTGGGTGTGGGGAGGATGTGGGTGCAGGTTTGGGTGGGAATCTGGGGGTGGGGGTGTAAAGGGTGGCTGCTATATATACTATATATGGAGGCTAGGGCGCACCTCGTGCACATGTTCTGCTTTATGGGACCCTGGTGAGAGTGTACCCTCACCTGCCTAGCACCTGGAGGTTGGGCCTGGAGGAACCCTGCTACTCACCGTCTAACTCTCACCCCCCCCCCCCCCCCGCCCAGTACCCTCCACAATAGGAGACTAAGTGGTTGTTGTTGAAACCAGGGTCACAAATCAATAACAAGATACATGTAGCACATAAAAGTCGACACCAAAAACCAAGTAAAGATTCTCCATTCAAAAATAATATGTGTAACCAATGGTCTCATTTTTTGAGTTCGGAATTACAAATAGCAAGCGATTGATGTCCCCCCCCCCATGCATGGAATAGGTGTGACAGAGTGGGGAATTGCACATTAGCCTAAAACACATCGTACACTATTGTAGGGTTGGTATGTCGGATTTTAAAAAAAAAACACTTTTTTTAAACTCTACGACCCGGGCTCTACGAAGACCCTAAAAAATGTTTGGCCTATTAAAGTACCATGGGAGCCATTTCAAAAATGCACCAGGATACGATTTGTCTTCAAATTTTGAAAAGTTTTACTGAGGGGCCGTGTACAACCGTTATCTGCAGTAACCAACGTTAACTGCACTAATGCACATAACGTCAGGTCTTCCAACCGTTATCTGCATCAAAATGACGTTATCTGCATCACTTTATGTGTTGCAAAAAGCAGTTATCTGCATCAATGGAAGTCTACTTGTTTGCCAATATGGTCTTTGTCTGACATTAGCCAGGGGCTATTTGGGAGTATCTAGGAAGTAAATGGTGATGGTATAGTCAGAATAAGGTTATGTAAGATGAAATAATTAACAAAAACGTATGTTTTTTCTAAAAAAGTTAATTATTCATGAAAATGTCCAATTTGATGAGAAAAGTGTCAAAAGTTGTTCCAAAGTTTAATTACTGAAAATGACGAATTCGGCGACAAAAAATGGCAAAAATCTTGAAATCGTCAAATTTCACAAAGAAAAAAAAGTGAATTTGCCAAGAAAAGTGTAAAAATCTCAACAAAATTCATTCACCTGAAAGAAGCCAATCATAGTCGAATCTCCTGAAAATGGCCAATACAGATAACGTTATCACAGCAACCCATAACTGCATCAATCACCCTTAAATGTATCAATTGCAGACTTCATCTTAATCATGCTGCCCTATCCTACCCTGGCCTCCTGCCCTAGTATAATTATTAGTGAATGTTCAGGGGTGTGGCATGTCCCCCCTCCCCCCCCCCCCTACTTTTGACCAATCCCAAAAAAGGTCAAACCAAAAAGGTCAAGTAAAAAGGTCAAAAAGGGTGAAAACCCCCTGACCCAGTAAACACAACTACGTTGGTCAGACATAGATTTACGTTCATTTGGGCCTATATATATATTTAGGTGTTTCAGAAGGTGCACTCGTATCTTAATGTTGAAATACGAGAAAGCAGTGAGATACGACCAAGAAATAGAGTAGTTGTTGTGAAACACTTGGCAGGTTGTTTGTACGACCATTCGAATCTTAATGCTCATAATATACTTATATCAATCATAACTACACTTTGGTTGTGAAACACCCTACAGAGCTGGCCGTCGCACCTGTAGGGAGCCACTGGTCCCTAACAACATCAACTTCCGGTTACCTAACCGCCCCGGGGTGTTTGTTTACAGGAATACATTCGAACATTTTTTGAGGTCCCAAAAACGGGATTACTGCAGATAACGTTCATTGATGCAGATAGCGGTTGCATGTGCCATATATTGGTTACTGCAGATGGCATTTGTTACTGCAGATAACGGTGGCCTGTTGATGCAGATAACGTCATGTTGATGCAGATAACGGTTGCAAGACCTGCAGTTATGTGCATTAGTGCAGTTAACGTTGGTTACTGCAGATAACGGTTGTACAGGCCGTCCATAAATTACGTCACACCAGAAGGTTGTTGGTCTAAGTGTGACACACAATGATAGAGGTATGGGGAAAAGCATTCACAGTGGGTAGGGTGGATGTTGAAATGTGCCATATTAATTTTGTGTAACCTGATTTATAAATGGCCCTTTTGATTTTGAAATTGTAAATCTATCTGAGAATACAATTTCGTTTACATATTGAAAGTGTGTTTCAGTTTAATTTATCCTTAGAATGTTAGATACATTGTTATAAAATAGTCCATTATATACGAAACACAATGTTTTGTGCAATTGTTTCTGCTTTCCTGTTTGCATGCATAATCCAACCGGGTGATAAGAAGTTAATCGCAGTTGGCTTCATCAGTGCTTCCAATGGGTATTATAGGATTCATGCTAATCCAGGTGCATATACATATATAGTAGTAGCGTGTTCCCCATAAGTGCATTAACATTAGGCATCTATGTGCTGTGATTAATCTATATAACTGATATATACCTGTGGACAGTAATTATCATAGATGGTGGCCTAATTCACAGTACAAGTGTGTAACTATGTCATACCGTAATAACTTTATACAGAAACACTAACGTTAGATGATGTGTCTTTATTTGTAGCCAAATTGCTTACAGCTGCTAAGTTTTGTGTCGCGTGGTTCCTGGATTTATCAGGATGGCGACAGAAATGCCACGTGTTCCATGACAGGCTACCAGTGGCTATGGGTTGTGTCGTAACTAGTGTAGAATTTTCACATGTAAATAATAACAGTGAACATTGTATGCTGGCCTCGGGGCAGGTTTCACTGCAATGTGCCGACTGTAATCATTGTATTGTTAGAAAGTAGAACTACCAATGTATGACACGTATTATAGCTGAAGGTGTTTCAGACTGCATATTTCCAGCATGGAGGGGAGTTGGAAGACTTAACACAATGTTCCGACAAGGTTATGTATAGATGGCATTAATGTATAGTACTCATAAAGTTTTCCAATTTCCATGGGGAAAGATTCCACTCATGGCAGATACAACAAACGGTGGAGATATCCACCAATGTATAAAATATGTGTAGTGTATTATGCATGTGCATAGTGAAATATTAAATAAGTTAGACCTCTCGGGCAGGGGTGAAAATCGACCCCCCCCTTTTTTTTAACTGTTTAAACCTGCTCGCAAGGTGCGCGAAAGGTAGGCCCGGTTCACGCCCGTGGACCCGGGCAGTCATTGTGGCCCCCTCTGGAGGTACAAACTCACAATACCTTACTTATGTAATATTACCCCACCTGGGGGCCCGTCTCAAAACCAATGTAAATTCCTTCTGAGCGGCCCACTCCCGCATACCTCATTCTCCTTCCTTCTCCTTACCTGTACGGTCATACCTCAATTTAGAAAGTTAACTACTAAGCCATATTGGACACTACAATCTTGTTTTTACCATTATTCGGTCCACAAGAGTCCATATTTACAAGGAGTAGAACCCTCAACCGCCGATGGTTACCACGAAGGAGGATTTTACACGGATTGTGACTGGCAGATCGAACTTTTAAAGTGCCGCCATTACCGGGAACCAACATGTCGGGCCGCACGGAGCGCCGACACCGACTCACCACCAGGCTCTCCAAGTCCAAGGACGATGCAGCAAAGAAGAAGCTCACACAGAAACCCAAGGTAAAGAAACCCACCCAGGCTACACGCCTCACCAAAGTTGAGTCTGATATGTCCGCCGTGAAGACGGATGTGACCGCCATTAAATCCGACGTGGCCGGCATATCTCAACAGATCTCAAAACTGGTGGAGTTCCTGAAGCCGGTGGAAGTCCCAAAACCAGGGGGGAGCAACGACGATGTCACCAGCAAAGAGCCACCCCCAAGTCCAACCGGGGAGGCCCCAGACAACAAGACCCCCAACAGGTCGGCCATGGCTCGCTCCACGGATAAGTCCAGGTGCAGCCATAAGTCAGACACAGGGGGGAAGTCCACTGGAGGAAAGTCCATACGGTCCACAACCTCCAGGGCCTCCAAGAAGACCCACAACTCCAAGGCATCAAAGAAGTCCATCAGCCGGATGTCAGCCCAGACAGTCGACTCTTCTGAGGTAGAGTCCACCGACGACGACGTCACCATAGCGGACCCAAAAAAGGGCCCGCTGAGAGCATCTACCCCCAAGAAGCGCCGTAGCTCTGACAAATCCCGACGCCGCGACGACGAGGCATCTCAAAGTCGTAACAGAGCACGGTCGTCACGACACCGAAAATCACGGGACCGTGATGGCCACCTGTCATCACGACGTCACCACTCGGACAGATCTCACAAGAGGAGGAATAGGTCATACAGCAGCCTCTCCAGTGACTACTCCAACTTCTCCACAGCTCCATCTCCGCCCAAGAAGCCCTGCACGGCATCACCCCGGCGCCACCTCTCTGACCGGGTATTTGCTGACCAGTACCTGGCCAGGGAGGAATTCGAGAAGAAGGAGTCGGATGGTAAGGCCCAATTAATAATAATCATGAAGGGTAAGATCATTCACAAACCCTACATGTACATGTCAAGGGAGGGGGCAGTCACATTAAAGCAAAAACTAGACTTGAGAACACAGATCGGCTCCATGGAGTACATCACATGCACCCTCAAGCTGCTTAAAAACCCACAGGCCTTTGCCCCTAAAGACAAAGACCACATCCTGGACCACCTCATTGACGTGACCCGTGACCTACAGTTTAGGAAATGGGCCCCAGTCAGGCGCTGGACCCAGGCGGTGTGGGATGGCATTGAGAACGATGACTTTAAATGGTCACACACACAAGCCATCCAGAACACTAGATTCAACGCGGCACTGCTAAACCCCTCTAACCAGAACGACCTCCCCCCAAACAGCCATGACAACCCACAAGGGGGCGGTACCAAACAGCAGGGCGCGATATGCCGCGACTACAATAACCAAGAAAGGGGCTGCAGGTTCACACAGAACCACTCACATAACGGTAGCAACTTCCTACATCTGTGTGCCATTTGTTGGAAGGGAGGCAAGAGGAGGTCACACCCACAGTTCCAGTGCGATTTTCGCCAACACCGGGACAGCCAGGACCTGCCACGCCCCCCTCCCCAACAACAACAACAGACTCAGGCCCCGCATCAAATCTGGCCGCCGCAGTACCCACTTCAAAACCACCCGCAGTATCCAAAAAACGCATAGAGGGCGCCCCCGAAAGCTCCCACCAACGTGGGGCGCCAGCAATGTGTTACCCTGATATGAATTTGCCCAGCCTAGAACCGGTGACTGTAAATAAATGCAATTTGTTCAATGTACACAGCCCAGAAATTGCCGAATCGACGAGCCGTGGCCGCCATCTTCAATCCCAGAGCGCCCTGCGCCAGCCGCCCGCTGACGTCACTGGCGCTGGTCCCCAACCCGTGCTCTCCCGGCCCGGCAACCAGCGAATCCAACATGGCGGCGCCCATGAAAACAACACAGCCGGCCCGACTCACGATGATTCGGCACATAGCACAAGCATCAGCCAGCAAAAAACACCAGATACACCGATTGAAGTTGGGATTACGCCTCCCCCGCTCAATCAACACAATGTGAACCCTACACGGAGCCCAGACGAACCGCCAGCTGACATCCAAGGTCAACCGCAACCGCAGGTCAAGTCAGGTATGAACGTGTCCACAATTTTCCCCCAATTATCGCCCGACTTTGAGTGTATAAAGCAAATGTGTGACTCTAACGTATGGGACAAGGAGGTTGATGGTTTCCCGTCGGCTTTCAGGCAGCATAGAATCAGTAACTGGCCGGTAGTGAATGGTAACGTGGCCGGTCAGGACTTTGCACGCATATATTCTGCTGTCAGGGAGACAGGCGTTCCCAACGCCATGGGGGCGCGCATACCAGTACAAACCAAACTGAACATCGAACAATGGAGGGCACTACTACCAGACAATAGGGAGAACCGCCAGTTGATTGATTTTATGCAGTTTGGGTTCCGGATGGGCTACATGGGCCCCATATCACCCACTGACGGCATTCCAAACCACACCAGCGCCACTCAGTACCCAACTCATATAGATGAGTTCATCCAGACGGAGATGGAACTGGGCGCACTGGAAGGTCCCTTCACCCACCCTCCCTTCCACCCCTGGTTACATGTGTCTCCACTTATGACCAGGGAGAAGGCCAACCCGGCAGCTAGACGCGTCATCACTGATTTGACTTTTCCCCGGGAGGCATCCGTGAACGCATTTATATTTAAAAATTGCGTGTACGGTGTCGAACGGCAACACTCTCTCCCCACAGTCGACAATTTTGTCAAAAAGCTCATAGACCTAGGGCCCCATTCGTTCATGGCCACACTAGACATTTCAAGGGCTTACAGAAATTTTGTCTCGGATATGCTAGACTGGCCTTTGCTCTGCCTGTCATGGCGAGGCGAGTACCTGCTTGATATCTCCATGCCGTTTGGTGCTAGGGCCTCGTCTTGCCACATGCAGAGAGTAGCAAACGCCGTGGTACAAATACTAAAGTCGATGAACATCACAGCATTAATGTACCTAGATGACGTCATCATACTTGCAGAGTCCCATGAGAAGGCCACAGCAGACTTCCAGGCAGCCAGACACCTACTGCTCAGGCTTGGCCTCCCTGAGGCCGTGGATAAGGCCCAGGCCCCCTGCAAAGTGATCACGTGGCTGGGCATCATGATTGACTCTGGTGAGATGTCCCTATCCATACCACCGGAAAAAATCCAAAAGACACTCAAGAAGGTCCACCATGCCATAAGGCGACGCTCCATGTCCAAGAAGAGCCTCCAGAGTCTACTGGGGAGCCTGCTGCACGTGGCCAAGTGCGTGGCCCCGGCACGCTTGTTTGTCAGCCGCATCCTGGACACCCTCAGAGCCATGCGCGGTAAACATGTCAACATCAACAGCGAGATGAAGAAGGACCTGCGGTGGTTCTGTGAGTTCTGTGTCGGATGGAACGGCATAGCAATGATCCCCACCGAGTTCTTTGACATTGACATTTATGTGGACGCCTGCGGCTCCGGCGTGGGGGCACACGACGGCCACAACTCGTACAGGCGTCAAGTGTCAGATCCCAAGGACCCTGTTACCAATATCACCTACCTCGAAGCAGCCAATGTGATCGTGGCCCTTCACACCTTCCTCAAACCTGTCCATGAGGGAAGGTGCATTAGGGTGCATTGTGACAACTCCGGGACGGTAGATGTGTTCTCAAGTGGGAAGGGTAGAGATCCGGTCCTCCTGGACCTAGCAAGGGCCGCCTGGATGGTGGAAGCCACTATGTCAGTCGCCATCAAATATGTCCACATCCCCGGCAAGAAAAATGTCATTGCTGACAGGTTGAGCAGGTCCCACCTGTCAGACAAAGACAAGACTCAAGCAGACACTCTCATAGCTGAAAACAACCTCTCCAGTGTTGTCCCCTGTCTGCACATTTTCCATAATGTTTCCCCCTCTATCTTATCCAGTTCCGGCCTACAACTCCCTACAAAAGAAGGCTGCGACCCGCCAGAAGAGGGCCAGAGCCCCAGGGACAGAGAAGGGCCGGCACTCCACCGTCCGCCAGTATGTCATATTCTGCCGACGCATGCTGGTCGACCCCCTGGATCCAGTGTACCAGGACGTGTGCGCATGGATAGAGCACCTAGTGGATCATGGCCTGTCACCACTGACCGTAAAAAACAAGGTCAGCCACATCAGGGTGTACTGCGAGCTGGTGGGGGCCAAGGCCCCGGCTCTAAGTCACCCCAGGGTGATCAGGGCCCTGGATGCACTCCTACGAGACAAGAACTTCACCTGCAGAACAACCAGTGCCATCCCGGTACCGGTACTGAAGAAGGTGGTGATGGCACTCCCCAACACCCCCGAGGGCAGGGCAGTGAAGGCCGCCGTCCTATTGATGTTCCATGCCGCGATGCGCCAATCAGAGACAATGCCCCCGACAGTGGTAAGGTGGGCCGTTACCAACCACCCCACACGCTCAGACCTGGATATCAACAAGGACGCCCTTACGCTGCATATAAAATGGGCAAAGAACTTACAAGGCTACAACCAGTCAAAGGACGTGAGACTGGGGCGGACATCAGACACACGGTATTGTGTGGTGGCAGCGATGGAGGCCCACCTGGCAGACCAGCCAACGGTGGCACCATCACAGCCACTAATATGTTTCCAGAAATCATGCCGCCCAGTGCCAGTGACTTATGCAAGACGGGTCTGGAACACAGCTCTAAAGAGACTCGGCTTCGCCTCCCTGGGTTACACCTTGCACTCACTCAGGAGGGCAGCGGCTACTCAAGCCCACCAGCTAGGCTGCACCGAGCTGGACATCCAGGCATATGGGGGTTGGGCATCAAACGCCCACCGGAGGTACATAAAAGCCCACAAGACAGACAGAGTCAACCAGGCCATCAGAGACGCTTTATGTGATTAAGCAACTCACACCGCCTAAAACAACTTAAAAACTGTGGCAACCCACTCATACATGTACCCTGCGATACTTCCATAATATAAACTATACCCACCCCCACCCTCGTCTACCACCTTTCTCTTGGCTTCTTGGCCCGTCACAATATTATGTTATAATATCATTTCTGTTCTTATACTGTTTTATGTGTGTGTATCTACGTTATACAAAAATATAAAATCAACTCTATTAAAAGTTATTTTATTCACCCCAATTCTCCTCCTTGTGTTTTTCCTCCAGGGGGGTAAGTCATAATGGTAGGCCCGGTTCACGCCCGTGGACCCGGGCAGTCATTGTGGCCCCCTCTGGAGGTACAAACTCACAATACCTTACTTATATAATATTACCCCACCTGGGGGCCCGTCTCAAAACCAATGTAAATTCCTTCTGAGCGGCCCACCCCCGCATACCTCATTCTCCTTCCTTCTCCTTACCTGTACGGTCATACCTCAATTTACCCACCCACCCACACCTTATTCTCAATATTCAAATATTCATTTCAATATTCATTTAATATACTCAATAATTATTCCATCATTATCTTCGTATACCGTCACAATATTATGTTATAATATCATTTCTGTTCTTATACTGTTTTATGTGTGTGTATCTACGTTATACAAAAATATAAAATCAACTCTATTAAAAGTTATTTTATTCACCCCAATTCTCCTCCTTGTGTTTTTCCTCCAGGGGGGTAAGTCATAATGCTGGACCCTCTAATGGCGGCGGGGGACACAAAAAAATCAACCAAAGAAAATTACCAATCCATAAAAAATTTAAAAAATCGGACACGATCTACCTCAGTCGGAGTTTTTTGGACCATATTACATGCGCCACCTTATATCACATGCAATTATTGTTACACTAACACGTTTTGTTTTATCTTCACACATACTTCCCAAACTGACTGCTGCCAGCAACGACAATTGATTACAACACACATGGCAGCCTTGACATCTCCTATCTGTGAGTCCATATCAAGTACGTGTAATAAAGTCGTATTCCGGAGCTACTGCAGTTGATTTAATTATCCTTTCCTGGCACACAGACACTCCGTTATTAATATACACATGTATATATATGAGGGAATTAATCATGGCTTGTGGCATTCGATTTTCTGATTACGCGACATGTTCTGGAGATCTGTAATCGCTTTAATGTTATTCTGATACAGCAACTGGAAGTTTGAGTTGGAAAATAATTTAGCAGGTCTATTAGGCCTGTGGATCTAGATAGTTCACACTCCAAAAACTCTAGATAGGGTGGGGTGAGAGGGGGGATAACCTTTTGTTAAAAGAATTTCTCTATCAATTGACATTTCGAGGAGTGTATATAAGCGATGAGATTTTACATACATGTGTATACAATTACTACCCGGGGTTTATAAAACATCAGGGTCAGACCCACGAAACCGATGACCCCCTCATGTTGTTGAAAAGATGGCCATGCACTCCCTTAGGCAGGAAAATGAGGTGTTATCAACACAGAGAGAAGTAAAGGTGTCTACTGTGTCTCCCACGTGGCTCTTGTAAAATAGAGAGCCAAACAGCTAATGACTCTGCTTATATGAAGAATCAAATTGAGTTGACTCTCCACTATCCGTGTCAACTTGAGCTGACTCTCCTCTATCAGTGTCAATAGCAGAGTCAATAGCTGCTTGACACGCCATTTTTGCCAGAGCCACGTGGGAGACACAGTTCAGTGCAGGGCACAACAGCAGCCTATCGTTCCCATCTCTTACGTCAGCCTGTTATATAACCTACACTGGGGCCCTGTACCTCTCTTTTTCTCAGTGTCCCGGTCACCACAGGCGCTCTGCGTGTCACAATACACATCCCAGCCTGGGACACCCTGAGACTGTTGTGCGGCTCTCTGAGTTGACACCTTTACTTTTCTGTGTGAAGGAATCTATTCATACTTAAGGAGCTTCTTCAGTTTGTTTGTCAATAATGAAGCCAGAAATGCGCATTGGATTTAAAATGCAGTGTAAAATAGATACCAGACACAATCTTCTCTCTCCAAAGTTGAAAACATAGTGTGGGCCCTGTTTAGCTAGGTCGGGTTGGGTAACCTGAAACACACCTTTTTGTCCGTTTAATGTGGATGGATGAGACTCAACTGTATCTTGTTTCATAACATACCTGCCTTATATAAAGACGTGTCATGATACATACCGGGTACATGTATATATTAATGTTCATCGTGCTGAGTATAGGGCCACTCCCGTGTGGGGGAAGGTAGGGCACAGCAGGACAGGGCGCAGTCGGACAGAAGTCTTGTCATGCAGTAGGTCTTACAATGGGGATCTCTTCCTATACCAATTACACATTAGGGAATGATCATTTTTTAACAACAGGGGGGGGGGTGGTTTTCCGCGCGGAGTCGAACGGGTCGAAATTTTTTACCCCCCCCTACGGGTCGGAAATCGGCATGCGCGCAGGCCCTTTGGAGCATAGTAACACGCGGGCTTTTTGGCCCAAAACAGGTTAAATTTTTTTGCCCCCCCCCCCAAGAGGGGTCCAAATTTTTTACACCCCCCCCGGTCAAGGGGTCCAATTTTTTTTTTGCCCCCCCCAAACCAACCCCCCCCCCCTGTTGATAAAAAATGATCACTCCCTTAATGCGTGATAGGGGCCGATTTTGGACCGATTTTTAGCTTTCTGTAGTTTTCTCAAAAACTGTTTTACACATATGATTTTTTGGATTCTCGCTATTTGCTATACCACCATCTCTGGGGAATCCAAAGCTCTGTGCCTTGAAATCCCTTTATTTGGCAGCCTTCTCAACTTGGGAGAGAATTAGTACAATTTTACCCAGATTAAATGATTTTATCAGGCAAAATTCATTAAAAATGTCATTGAATAAGATTTTTTTAGAGAAAATTGACTTAAGGCAGTTTTTCATGCTAAAAAAATGGGCCCTACAGATTTGAAATATTTTGGTGTATTATTGACAAAATTATTGGTTGCCATAGCAACGGTTTTACTAAAAATCATGATTTTAGGCTACTGCAGTTGCCATGGTAACCTATTAGAATATGTACATCATGAGAATTGCATGCAAAAATTCTTAAGTACTTAAAAGTATCTATAATATAGAATTTTTTTCATCAAAATCGATAGAGCCAATCCTAAAATGCTACGGTTTGAAATTTGGTTAAAGAACCATTTTTGCAATTATGATTACAATTTTACTATCATCATATCTCCCTTATGAGAATATATATAGAGAAATTTAGGGTTCTGTCATTTTCTTGAACAACCTTCTAAGCTCAAACTATCACTACTTCCCCTCTAAATACAGTTTTGGAAAGCTCAAGCCACGCCCTACATGGCGAAAAATTACCCAAAATCACTCTGGTATAGGAAGAATTAACCTGCAATGTTGGTACTTGAAGACATCTACTCTGAATAAAGTTACAAATGAATTACCCGTCCTTTTAAAAAATATTTGAAATACAAAAAGGAGATGTTTTCTCATTTAGGCTTATGTTCTACGCTAAAGTAAATTTCCGAGTGGCTACAGCGGAAGCCAAAAAGGAATTGATTAGAAATGTACCCATCGTTTAAGAGGAAATTATACTTTATGGAACTATTTTCTTGGTTCAATCTACAGAAGTAGTATAGTATGTATCGGAACGGGACTATAGTTAACTACTGTTTATTACTCAATCGACCTGCAGCCAATCAGAGGCCTCCATTTGGTCACGTGACCGGAAGTGACCTACTTAGGGGATTAGTGGTGACGTCACGTGACCTAGTTAGCCAATCAGAGGCCGCCATTTGGTCACACGACCGGAAGTGACGTCATATGACCTACTTATGGACCGGAAGTGACGTCATATGACCTACTTAGGGGACCGGAAGTGCCGTCATATGACCTAATTTAGGATCACGTGACCGGAAGTGACCTGATGAGTCACGTGACCGGAAGTGACGTCACATGACCTAATGGCCAACCGGAAGTGAGTGACCTCATTGAGGATCACGTGACCGGAAGTGACCTGATTGACCACGTGATCGGAAGAAGAAGAAGAAGAAGAAGAAGAAGAAGAAGTTTTTTGTTTAGGAAGTGAGGGTCTTTAGGATCACGTGACTGGAAGCGACGTCGTCACATGAGTGACGCTTTAAGAGACTGCGCGACTTACTAGTAAATGAAGACGTATGAAAATAAAAACACAACAATAATTTATTTTATTTTTTTTATTTATTTTTTTTCAATCTTGATAAACACTCTATTTTTGAAAAGATGCACTCAATCAAGCAATAACACGCTTATTTTTTTTTTTCATATCTCTAAAGGACTCGTTGTCACACCGTCAGAATGCACGCGACGCTTATAATACAAGTAGCGCACGCCGTCTTTCTCTATGGTGTAGGTGACCATTTTGTTTCGCACCACTTTGAAATTTCTATTTACAGCAATGAGAGTTTTTCGTTGGCGAAGAACATCCAAGAAGTCGTCTGGTTCCTGAGGGTTTTGTTTCTTCTGTACGCCTTTTGCACTCCATTTTTTGGATTTTCTTTCACCGGTGTCGCTGACTCGATCGTAGCAAATGTAAGTCTTAGGGTTGAGACTTAGGATCCCGTCACCTTCCCACTCCGCTTTCATGAGCCCCGAAGTTCTCAGATCGTGAAGGTACCGTCTCTCACAACATCCGCCGGGCGGCGGACACCATTCTCGCACTCTTTCCGTTTTTGTCTTCACGAAAAGCTCTAAGTGATCGTCGCACACCGCTGTCGGAAGCCACTTTCGTTTCTCTCTGAAGTACGTCTCTCTCAGGCGAGGTTTGACTAGGTCATCCAACGTGTCACCGCTGAGAGCCATGTAAAGACTGTCGGTGTCCATTTGACAAAGGGCATAATCGCGCCGATCGACGAATCTATCCAAGAAGTGGTATGTGAACTCTAACATTTTCAACTTCGCGTACTGGTATACCATGAACCCTATTTGAATAGGGAGGTTGTTCTTGACTGTTTTCGGTTGTAGTTCGACTTCAAACAGATCGGAACTCAACTCGGACGCCTTTTTGAAGCGCCACGAATTGGCCAATAGTTCGAACTTCAGACTGTCAGTGTATCTCACCGCCGTGTGTTTTTCTTTGTTGCAGATTGTTTTACCGTACGTAGCGTTTCCCATTAACTTGTAACAGTCTGACAGAATTTTCTCGTTCTCGTTCACGTTGCCACGTCTTCGCGCCGCCGTTACTTCGTCCGCGAAACCGGCAAAGGAGCGTTTAGGTAGGTATTCTACGACCAGCTGCACTTTGGTGACTATCAAACCGTGCTCTAAATACCACTTGAGAAGCGGCATTCCCAAGAGAATATTTTTTCCGTGGTAACTCCCTATCAGACATCTCTGAGGCGTGTTCAACAGCTTTTCTTCCTGCGCAAAGTCTGACATGTGAGGTCCTATGTCCGATTTTGAAACGGTCACGTTCTTGAAAACGGGGGTCATTTCTTCGAAGTAGTCTCGTAGGTGAGGCGGCGTAGTGATGTCCACTTGAACTAAACCGAACATTTTCCCGTCTTTCACAGCGGAAAGGATGTCGCTCTTGCTCATCGCGTTTCGAGACACTTTCAAAGCGTCAACCTTCCAGCGTTGTTGGGAGGCCTTAACCCGCTCATCTCGACGCTTCATCTCTCTCCATTCGCACTCCCACACGACGACCAGCTTGTAACCTAGCGCTTTCAAGTACGCGCTTACTCTAGTCGTTCTGTCGCGTCTCTCCTCCCTCAGTGAAGCGCACTGATATCGGTGCCACGGTATGCACTCCTGAGCGTGGAACCAACACCCGTGAAACTGGAAAACCGTATTAGAGGCCGCGTGAAACCCGTCCACGCGAATTCTCCGACAGCCTACAACCATCTCGCCACCGTTCAAAGCGTGGCGCAGTTTCACGTCGCGGTCGTGCTCTACGAAGCGTAACCACTCCAAAGCGCTGTGAGAGTTTCTTTGCCTAATTTCGGGCTTGAACTCGGTCTCAGGTCGTCTCACCGCGTAATAGCCCGTGCAGTGCGCTTCGCTCATGCAGCGCAAGTACAGAGAGTTAGCGTCTAGTCCTAGGATGTGTTGGCACGGTCTCGCTTCTTCGCCGTACTTGTGCTCCCTTATCCGCGTGGTGCCCTTCTCGTGAAATCTATGGAAGATGATGGAAGGACCGCCGACTAGATTTTCTTTGATCAGAGCGTGGAGGACGGCGTCGAACTGGGGGAACGTTGTGAACGCGTCTTCTAGGTTTTGGAAGAGGAACCGTAAAGTCAAACCGGCGAGACAAACTCCGTCTTTCAACATGTCAATGCCGCAATCTTGGAAAAATTTAGCGTGATTTTTCAGAGCTTCTATGAAAGGTTTGACGTCTTTGTTGTTGTAGTGGATCAAGTAATCTTCCATAGTTTGCATCTTCTCGTCGGACCAAACTTTCTGACATGCGGCGTAGTCGGATTCGGACATTTTGACGCCCGTCAGTTCGCTGTCAAAAGCCGATCTCGGTGGCAGCGTTCTGTTTGCCAGTTTCCTGGTAGACGTCATCCATTCGTAAGGAAAGTGACCTTTCTCTTCGTTCCTGGTGAAAGCTCGCAAATAGGTCGCGTAGTTGTAACCGGGTGCCAAATAGTTGACTACGTCCAAGAAAACCGTGTGCTGTGTGTAAACCGCCAAGTATTGATTGCTTCTCTTTATGACGCTGAATTCTTGGTTTCTTCGGTCTCCGGAGGCAAAGAACGAGTGAAGGCGTATTTTGATCAGGTTCAAGTCGTAACGCCCCGAGTTGAAGCCCACGACTGGAGCTTGACGGATGTATCTCAGAAGACGCTTCTTCAGTTGAACTAACGGGTGTCTGGTCTGAGCCGCAGCGAAGCCGCCTGGAGAAGGGGTGAACGTCGCCTCCTCCAGCAGGAGAGCTTCACCTATCGCCGCATCTAACTTCGCTAACGTCGGTCGGTAAAGTTCTAGCACAGCTTCCCCGATGACTTTGGCGTTCTCGTTTATGTGATTTAAAACTCGGTCCAACAAGGGGTCGGAATCTGCGTCGGATTCTCTGACGAAGCAGACGGGCCCCTCCCACCCCGGAAAGTCGGATGCGACGCTAGCCGACAAAGGGACGTGATCCCACAGCAGGGACACGTGTTCCGTCGACGGTTCTTTGCATGGTCTGAAGAAAGCCTCGAAATCGAAGGCGATCTTGTAAGGGTAGATTCCGGAATGTCCGTCGGGGGGAAAAATGGAGAAGTCTGCTAGCGCTTCGAAAATCGTTCTCGAATTTTGGTAGATGCCACCTACGTAGCGCAACTTGACTTGTCGGCAAGAGGAAAGCTGGTTCCTGTGTCTCTTCAGCAAGAACTCGGTGGTGGACGCCGCCTTACACTTGCAACATTCGTATATGCCCGCGTACGCGTTGAAGTCCGTGACGAGAGAGACGTGCAAACCGCCTTTCGCCGTCAGGTGTAGGTTGACTTTACCTCGGGCGGCCAGAGTTCTGGAAGGCGGTCTGATCAGAGTAATGCGTCTTCTCAACTTCCGCCCCGGCACTTGACGCGACGCGGTGTAGACCGCTATTTGTACGTCAAACAAGTTCTCTAACGCGGGTAAGTCGCGGATGTTCAGACCCGGAAAGGATTCAGGTGTGGCAGCGGGACAGAACTGACGTAACAAATCTGAAGCGCGCTTGCTGGTGTTGTATAAGTGAAAGGAAATGCAGCGGAAGATGCTTGTTGGGAAAATCTAACACGCCGCTTCTCTTTCCAACTCGACCGGCCTGAGTGATCCTACCGCCTATGGGGAATTCCCCCGGTCCCATGTAAACGCAAATGTTCAAATTGGTAGGAAAAAGAATGTGCCACTTGGTGTCAGCGTCGCAAAGTTTCCGTACTTCCTCGCAAGCGACGGTGTTTTCCATCTTTGAGAGGAGCTCTTCCAAAGTTTCTGAATTAGTTATAGTAGGGAGCGGTTGTATGAGAGTTGCGTTGTTCTGGGAGGCGTGAAAGTAGCGCAGTTTTCTCTTGTCTTCTCTGTGTTGTAAGAGTAAGCCTACCGAGAAACCCACTTTGTATCTGAATCTTTGTGTCAAGTGAATGCGACGCATAGTATCTACAGCGTCACTCAACTCGCCGGTTGGTAGCCTGAAGTTTGTTACACTCACGCGAGTCCCGTGCATCCTGACGCCCGTTTGTATCGCAGGCCAATTCGCCGTGAACGTTTCCTCCCCGTTCGGTACAGCACGTATGCGCGGAGGGATGGTCACCCCGTCCAGAGATTCGCGTCGACAGGCGATCTTTCGGCAATCGCCTTCGCCGCATAGAGGGCAAAACTTAGGTATTACTCTACAACTTTCTACGTGTCTCTCGTGGTTGTACTGTCTTTTAAAAATTTTGAAACACTTTTTGCATACGTACTGTGTCATGTTTTTTTCACTCAGTTACCAACTACTTAGCCGTCTAACTATCTATCTATCTATCAATCTATCTGTCTATCTATCTATCTATCAATCTATTGTCTATCTATCTATCTATCTATCTGTCTGCTGTCTGTGTATCCGTCTGTCTGTCTCATACAGCGTACGTCAAACGCTGTGTGTGTGCGCGCGTGAGCGTTGAGCGTCTCTCATTCCGAATCTATACCGAGATATTTGAGAATAATCTCTGTTTTGTCATCCAACTCTTTGAGCGCTCTGGCGGACAGCGTCACCCCCTGCTGTGTGGGTTTTTTGTCAGGACCTTCGTACTTGCGCACGTGGACGAGGTTCTTACCGCTGTAGTAGCTCACAGCTGCGTACACTTCGCCCTCCTCATCCAGCACTGCGAACCAGGGTGTGTGCTTAGGTCTTCCTTGCGCGGCCGCTGTGTCGCGTATGCGCACCACTGCGCGGATATCGGCGATGCGTGCTATAAGCTCGCGCAGCGCGTCGGCTGTGAAGTGCACTCGCTTGCTTCTGGTCAGAGATGCCTCTTTCACCTGGCCGTCTTTTGTGTAGCGCGGCCTCCTAGACAGTCTAGCCACGTCCTCCCAGATCTCCAGCGTCAAAGCTCCGTCTAAGCAGAACTCTAACCCGAGAAGACGGGAGAAGGGTTTCTCTGCTTCTTCTCGTCCATCTCGTTCTTTTTCTTGTATTTTTCTCTTCTTAGTAGGCCTTGTTGTTCTGGAACTCACCTTAGAACGTTTCACACCCGCAGGAAGAGTAACACCATCAGCGTGAGCTGAATCAGCAGCAGAACCGATAGCAGGAGCAGCGTCAGCGCTGGTGGTATCCGAGGCCTCGTTGTTGGAACAGAGCAGCCACACGCCGTCGGTGCTGAGTGTAGCGGTAGAAGATGAAGCGCCGCCGCCCTCGTAAGGTGGCGGTGAGGGCAGTCGCCACGGACCGGACGGGGCGCTACTAGTGGAAGTGAGGTCGAAAGGTCGAAGAGGGGAGCCGAAAAACGTACCGCCCACCCCTTTCCCTTCGGGTTCTTCGTACGCCTCGTCGTCAGCGTCGTTCTCTGTCTCACCCTGTTGCTGCTGCTCCTCCTCCTCCTCTTCTTCTCGGTTTAGGGGCTGAGTGTCCGAATAGCTGTCACTCTCAGCGCGAGCGGCGTCGAGGGCGTCGGTCGATGTAGTGGTGGAGGAGAGGGGCTGTGCAACGTGCGGCAGGTCATGAAAGTCATCAACAGTAGTGGGGAGGTAAAAACCCGGTTGCCATTACTGCGCTGTGCCAGGAGCGTTGTCGTCAGTAGTAGTAGCGGTAGCAGCAGGTGCAGCAGAAGCAGCAGCAGCAGCAGCAGCAGCAGCAGACGCAACAGTAGCAGGCGCAGCAGCCTCAGCAGGCGCAGCCGTAGCAGGCGCAGCAGTAGCAGGTGCAGCAGCAGCAGCAGCAGCAGCCGCAGCTCGAGGCAGCAGCAGCAGGCGGAGCGGCAGTAGCAGCGGCAGCACGCTTAGCAGCAACGTGTACCGTCGCGAGTGTAACAACGTCGCTAGCACGACGACTACTACCAGTAGTACTACTACCACTACTACTACTACTACTACTAGTACTACTACTACTACTACTACTACTACTACTGCTGCGAGCGCTCGCTACAGCGGGAGGGTGATAAGACCAAGCGGCTGCGGCGGTAGTCTCATTTTCAGTAGCAAGAGGAGGCACTGACGCTAAACGAGCGCTGTTCCGCGTAGTCTTCTTGTTCTTGGACGGCGCTAGGTGTTGTCTTTTGCTCATGGTGGTGACTGTAGAGAGCAGCAAAAGAATGAGTGAGTGAATGGAGGTTTCCAGGCCCCTTATATACGCCTTCTCGCTTCTAGAGCTAAGCTACTTACTGACCCTGTTCAGCTGCCGCCGGCTGGCCGGCGGCCATTCACAAAGAGAAACAAAAGACATAAGGCATGACGTTTTCAGCTGAACTCCTTCGAGTGTTGACTGAGGACATGGGAAAGTTTGACCTCGGCATCGCGATATTACTTGACTTTATCAAGCAAGAAACAACGAGAACGACAGACATGTGAATTGTTGTGTTTTATTTTCATACGTCTTCTTTATTAGTAAGTAAAAAAAAATATCATAACAATTAAGACGCGCGCCCTCTTAAAGTGTCACTTCCTCCAGTCACAGCTGATCGCCTCATCGAGGCACGTGATAAACAAAAAAAAATGAAGAGACACGCTTCTTCCTCTCGAGAGGAAGAAGCGTGTCTCTCGATTGAAATCTTTTTCTTTTCTTTTTTTCTTAAAAGAGACAAACGCCCCTTAGAGTGCCCCCCCCACCCCCCTAGAGTGCCCCCCTCCCCCCCCCCCCCACCCGCCCCATGCATCCTAAAAGCGCCCCCCTCCCCATGCATCTTAAAGGGGCCCCCCTCCCCTTCCCTCCCCTCCCCTCCCCTCCCCCCCCCTTATACACTCTAAAGAACGCTTCTACCTAGTTCAATAAGTCACTTCCAGTCGCTCGTAAAACAATAAAAAATGAAAAAAAAAAACAAACTTATATCGTAGTGTTTTTTATTAGTTTACCGAAAAAAATAAGAGACTCGCCTCCTCCTCCTCTCCTTCTCCTCCTCCTCCTCCTCCAAAAAAAAATATATCACATTTTAAAGCGCGTGACCCCTTAAAGACGCTCATCTCTTCATTAAGTCGCGTGACGTCACTTCTTCTTCCGGTCACGTGATCAATCAGGTCACTTCCGGTCACGTGATCCTCAATGAGGTCACTCACTTCCGGTTGGCCATTAGGTCATGTGACGGCACTTCCGGTCACGTGACTCATCAGGTCACTTCCGGTCACGTGATCCTAAATTAGGTCATATGACGGCACTTCCGGTCCCCTAAGTAGGTCATATGACGTCACTTCCGGTCCATAAGTAGGTCATATGACGTCACTTCCGGTCACGTGACCAAATGGCGGCCTCTGATTGGCTAACTAGGTCACATGACGTCACCACTAATCCCCTAAGTAGGTCACTTCCGGTCACGTGACCAAATGGAGGCCTCTGATTGGCTGCAGGTCGATTGAGTAATAAACAGTACTTAACTATAGTCCCGTTCCGATACATACTATACTACTTACAGACATCCATGAATTTGTGACATTTAATTGTTCATAGTCCAAAATTCTCGTTTATAATTACCAACGGCACAGAGATGAAGGAAAAGAAAAATGTAATTATTATTTTTAATAGAAAGATTGTATAAACATCTCTTCCAAATAGCGCCAACATCAAATGTGTTTACAGGGGAAGCTGTGCCCCAAACTTTCCCAGTGGACAAAGGGGAAGAAAACATGCAAAATCCCCCCTTTGGCCAATCAAATTAAGAAATATTGCGAAAGACCCCCAATTTAAAAGACATAATGGTCGGCATATACCCTTTCATTTAATATTATAATTTTTAATTTGTATTTTATTTTATTTAGTTTATCTTATTTTTTTTTATTTTTTTTTTGGGGGGGGGGGGGGATGCGGTGGCAAGTTCTCAAATAAATCCCATTGGGAAGGGGTAGAAAAGTAACCGTTTTTATTAGTTTTTGTTTTTGCAAATTGCCTAACAATCCCATCCGCGTATCCGTTATCCAAGTTATCAGAATGAAATGACCAAAATAAATCCTGGCATATATACGCGAGGTTTTATGGAATATGATAGTGGCCACTTAACGATAAACCTTGCCATTTGCAGATCATGGCTATACACATGTTGACACAAATAAATACTAGGATTAATATTGGACGCGAGATGTATTTCACACCTAACTGATAGCACATGGCCCCTGTCCCCTCCCGTGCCACTTGTACAAGTGGTGTCATATATTTATGAGTCGGCCGTGACCTATCAATGGGACCAATTGCAGTTAGTTTGTCAATTAAAGGTAGGTAGCGGCCTAGCTAAGCCTTTGATTGGATCGGCGAGATTAGGTGTGGTAATCCGCTTGACCAATAAGCAGATAAAGCTTATCTGACCCCCTCACCCACAGGGCCCAACAGATAACTGGTGCAGTGATGGTTTGGGTTAAGACTTTTATTGGAGTCATTGTCACATATCACAAATACCTTATCTCATCCCCTCTCTGTATACGGAGGAGGAGGCACAGTTGGTAATGTATATATACTGGAAAGGCACAGACTCTGTTTTAACATGTGAATAATAGAATTACCTTTGTACAAACAACTAAGTCTACTTCAGCAACCTTAATGTATTATTTACACAAACCCTGAAGATATGGGCCTTAACAACCTTTATGTATTTTCTATAAACATATATAATATAGCATTGGTACTGCTACCACTCAGTAGCAGGGTAATACGTGAGATATGTGGTTCACACGGTAGCTACTGACCATCTATTGTATACCATACTTACATTAGGTCTACATGGAAACATGAACCGGTAGCTATATTACATGTATATAGCATATTTCACACAGAATACCGTGTGTTAATCAAGTAACATTCTTACAGGCGTTGTATTCCACATGAATTAGTTAAGATATATAATCACACATCTTTGGCAAGTCATTGACAAACTCAGTCATAGTTTCTCCCTATGTTTCCGTCTTTAAAAGATGAAATAATGAATGAAAATATTATATTATTTTCAACAAATATCCATATATATACAGTGTACATCACTTTAATTTCACCGATCCTCCCTAGTTGTTTTGTTTAAAATATACAAAATCCATCCAGAAGTAGGCTTACATGTTAATAGTAATTCCATATTAGCACATACGCTGAATTACCGCACTGAATACGTTTGATAGTTCTTTATGTATTGGGTTTAATTCATCTGGATATTTTGAAAAATTCAAACATTTTAATACTTGGAACACATACAATTAAAATGTAAACAACATAATGCAACAATGCATAAATAGAAGGACCTATTTGGCAGTTGCAGAACTAAGGAACATAGTTGCAAATATATACAAATACACTCAATTACTCTTTCATTCACGCACACAATCTAACCCTTCAATCAAAATATATACAATACAAAGAAAGCCTTGATACTCTCAATCAATCCCGCTGTGTAATGAGATTCAAACACTTCAAAAGCCCTCGTTACAGGTAACTCTATATATATTATGCTTTTACAGGAAACTGTAGTTTGATGAACTATTATGCTGTCATGGCAAGCAGTAATACTTTGTGTCTTGTTAGTTCAGGGGATGTTTGACCCAAATCCTTCTTGAGTAAAATGGCAACACCTCTCATCTATGCATTTCCTGTTTAATTTGAAATATCATGTTTAATGAGTGATAGGGGGGCACTTCGTGCATCGATACAGTTTATTGTATGTATCACTTCGGGGAGTCCCTCCGCTGTCCCATCCTCTCGGCGTTTCTACAATATGTACAGTTTTGAAACAGCTATATTTGCTATGTCACAGTCTACAGTAGGTCTCTCAACGCTCAGGCTGCTCACGTCACATGTTGCAGGCCTCCACTTTGAAGGACGAGCTGCTCGGACTGAGAGGTCGCCACGTGGCGGCGCTACTCGTCCTCGTCACGTGATGCGCCGACGGGAACCCGGATGTGGCGGCAGCGCCCTCTGTGGCGGAATGCGCCAACAACTGGACGTGCGTGTCGTAGGTGGGCGGCGTGGTGGTGGCGTGGTGCGAGTGGTGGTGGTGGTCCAGGCCGAGCGTGGTGCTGCTGGAGGTGGTGACCGGAAGTGCGAGCTGCGCGGTGGTTGCTGAGGATGTTTCCGGCAGGTAGCCGCCGGAGCGGAGGTACTGAGAGACGGCGCAGCTCTGGTTCGGGGCGGCCTGCGCGGCCAGGTTCCACATGTACTGGTGGTGCGACTGGTGGTGCGGCTGGGCGGGGGTCGGCAGCGCCATGTGGTGCGCCGACTGGTGGTGGTGGTGGTGCGCCCCGGCCGCCGTCATCATGTTGTGGGGCCAGGCGTCGGCCGGCGACGACATGCCGAGGACGCTGCTCAGGTTGGAGCTGACGTCGTGCGCGTACGTCCCTGCTGAAAGACACGATAACAACAAGGGGTGTCAGTGACTGCGGCAAACATGGCTGGGGCAATGAGATGTGAGTGATATGTGTGCTGTGTACACTAGGGCCGCGCCAGGTAAACCCCGCTCCCTTATTCCACTCAGGCTGCACAAACACACACCCAGGTAGCCGCACGGAACATCAAAGACGCCGCCCCCCGCGGTACGCTTTGATCCCCGCCGACCGGGGCCGTCAGGTGACACGGGCCACGGCTCATCGCCGCGGTACGCTTTCATCTCACCAGGTAGCGTTCAGGTAAGGCGCACCTGAGCAAGGCCCTTCTCCCTCCCGTATCATCCCTCTATACCTCCCCCCCCCCCCCCCCGACCCACCCGCTCTACGGCCCATCAACCCATCTCTCCTGGCCGTCGCCTGTATGCGCGCGCCGATGGAGACTTACACTGGTTCCAGCTCAGGCAGGGAACCAGTGTAATAGACACCGGAAGCGGATCATCGATCCGTACACACAGACAAGAGCGCCACCAGGCGGGAGGGCGGACAGTGAGAAGGGGTGGAGGGCAGAGAAAGGGGAGGGTGTAATTTAAATGAGATTTAAGGTGGAACAATACCTGTCGATCCTCCAGTCCAAATTGACCGATGAAACTCACACCAGTTACTGCCTATATCTGCCCTAAGCCCCCGCCCAGTCCCCTTCACCCCCGCACCCCAATAGAGTGTCAGCCTGACAAAGGAAAACTGCCCTCATCCCCCTCCTCCCTGCACTCCCACCTCACGCCGACACTCAGGTATGGTGGACTGGAGGGGACGGCGACCATGCGGGGCGACGGCACAATTCTGCTGTGTAATTTGGTGC
This sequence comes from Harmothoe impar, assembly GCA_947462335.1. NCBI lineage: Eukaryota > Metazoa > Annelida > Polychaeta > Phyllodocida > Polynoidae > Harmothoe > Harmothoe impar. Next base: position 32,416,724 of record OX381708.1, read on the forward strand.
AGGTGGTGGCAGGGAATAGTGTGATTACTTTGTATTTGTTTTGGGGTTTACAACCTGTAATAGCATGCCAGGTCACCACGCACACGTGGGCCGCAAGGCATGCCGGGACACCTCCATATATACCTCTACTGCTGCCTACTCCCCAACACCTCCCTCCTCTCACCTGCACCCTCCAGCAGCTCCTCACCCCTTGTACGACCAGCGCCCTCCCCTCCCCATCCTGAGATCGTTACTGGGTCGCTAATTACCTCACCTGTGCCCCACCTGGAGGGGTTCAGCCACCAGAGTCAACTGTTAATTATGTGAGAGTCAATTGCTGCCAGCGGCAAGATTTGACAGGTTCTGTGTGAGCTGTGACTATTGTGTGCGCTGAGGCAATGTGGACACCTGGAGATTCAGCAGCACGTGTTATTAGTTGTCAGCACACAGTGTTAATTGACAGTCCCTTGGAACCTCCAGTTTATGTACATTGCATGTGTTTTATAAGGGTGATGTGTACTTGGAAGGCCATGTCTTACTTAGTAAGACTACAAGGTTCAATTTAGTGAGGCGTTGATAGGTAGTTGGCAAGAGAGAAACCCTTCTCAAGCTCTGCTACTTTGCAAGGACTACTGAAATAAACAATTTCAGACCGATGCTGCTTTATTGCGGTGGTTCTCATCCCCTTTAAACCCGCAGTTCTTACTGCACGTGCAGTAACAGTCAGAGCGCAGTCGGGACAGGTACTCAGCCGTATATATAGGGGCACTGGGCCTTTAACCATAGAAATACCCCTAATAATCCCATATACTTTTTGAGCCTGTATTTAGGTTAGAATGGTCCCCAATGATCTCGTCTGAATCTATTTAAAGTTTCCATGTGAATTCTTGATGTGGTCCTTCCTTGCAGGAGGCACAAACTGACAATCCCTGGTCGGCACACTTTCATGGCCTGGGGGCATGACACCGAATCACCCATAATGCACCACTCAAGCAAAGACCATCTCACCCACATGACCCCAGCGTCAGGGGCAGAGTTGAAGGTCACACCAAGACCAAGGTCACCTTTATTTGCGATGATAAGGCAACACAACACGCCATACAGGCACCTTGTTACAGTGGGGACAGGCTCTGTGATATGGCTGTAAATAAAGATAGGGGGAAACAGGGGTGAGACGGGGCCCTAGTCAGCTGAAAATGTAGGGGCATGACTTGGCTTGTGTCTAGGTAATCATATATGTGCCACTCTGATGGTGTCTAGAGGGTGTATACCTGTCTGTTGTGATGTATGGTGCCTGCACTGTGCTGGCAGTTGCATGTTGCCACACAATGTAGCTATTTGTACCTTGCTGTAAGATGAAGAGGGGGCAGGGTCACCTAATGTGTCTAGAGTTATCTCTTGTCAATGACAATTGGCTGCACATGTGCAAATGTTGGTTACCACTAATGTACCCCAACTATAGCACTTCAGTCTCGCAATTGCTTATCAGGGGTGACTTTTACCTGAGACACCTGACAATTGTAGGACTTCCGGTCTCAAGCACGGCCATGCACTGACGGCGATGGTAATTGATCTGCATGATCAGACAGTGCTACCAACCTCAATCTCTATGGACGTTCAGTAATGGGTACCAGTGCAACTAGACATGTATATGATGTGGATAATTTTACTTAGACGTTAGTTGCAGTAAAGTAAGACTTTTTCTAGATACGAAAAATCCTACACTTTTGATTGCATGATGGTTGTGCAGTTTGAACACCTTTATAGCATCACATACCGTATATGCTTTATACTGTAAAGGTCAAGGGGTGTTACGCTAAGCAGATGTTTGGCTAATACCATTGTATAAAGGCACTACTTTTCACATGTTATTGTATTGTTAGTTTACCATGCTAATTCGTTTTATTGGCTACATTGACTCCCTGTGGCATGTTGAATAAAGTTGTCGTTGGGTGGTAATTTAGGTATTGCATGTGACACCTTATGACCGTGTCGTGGGGAGGAACACGGCGTGGCATGCAATTCTTATAAAATATAATAAAGCAATTCTTTGCCAAAGCCTAAATGTCCCTCTTCGAAAACCATGAACCTTACCCCTACTTCCAAAGAAATCTACAGGGTAACACAGACATAAATGTGTCATCCAAGAACAGAACATTTTCTACAACAGATAGGTTGCATCTAGGCTGCATCTAGGGAGTGGTCACAGTACAACAAGGAGATGGAGGGCACACATATTTGGGGAGGGGGTGGCTGTTAGCCCCCCGGAGATAATCCATTCCTTTCTAGGAGAATTTCTAAGTGCCTGCGGATTTTGAGAGGAAGGGCGGGTGGGAGGATAGATCTACCCGCCCCACCTCTTGTTAAATAATGAACCCTACCTGAGATGTTCAAATAGAGGCTATGTATGTCATTGCAGTAATTATTCATGGAGCAGTTAAATCAAAATCTGATACAAGTATATACATATAATATTACTCATTATCATAAATTACCGATTAATTAATTATTGACCACTATCACTGTCAGTACTCACCATGGGCTGCAGTCCTCCTGTGGAAGGGGTGTGTGTAGGGGGTGTGTCTGTGGTCCCTGAGGGCGCCCAGCCTGTCACACGGGTGGTGGGACAGGCCCAGGGAGGTGTGCAGCTGGTGGGAGGTGGGGTAGGCGGCCGTGTGGTGCCCTCCTGCTGCCGCCGCCGCGCCCAGGTACCACGGGGACGTCACTGTGAACCAGAAGGACACAACTTAGTACATTCTGCATCAACATATGTTAACATGCTTCATCAATACTAAATCAATAGAGTGTGTCCTAAACACAAGATTTAAAAAGAAAAAAAATTGTTTCTCCCATTGATTTCTCATCATAGCAATGTTGTCACATACAGTCATATTCACATTCTGGTACAGTGGTTCTTGTGGAGCTTGGCATATCTGAGTTAGACCCGGTCTTGAATAATTGTGTGTACTGTATTTATTTGACCTATATTTATTATGCATGTACAAAATAGACACAAATAGGCCAACCCGCCCACCACCACCACCACCACCACCATGGAAAGACTAAGGGCTGGGGATGGTGTCCCACTGATCCAGTATAATAGTGAGTTATAGCCCTGTATTAATGCTGCCCCATGCTACCACCTAGCTGTATATAGGCCATAAGGAGGTGACATGCATGTGTGGGGACCAGTCACACCCCTGTGTTATTGACATGTATGATTCACTAAACATGTTGAGTTTGGCTGCCACTGGAGATAAGAAACCTGCTATGCTGCAGGCGGGGTAGCTGGGGGTTTAGCGCCGGCTCGTCAAGCCCTGACACCACGACCTCTTCGTGTGGATCCCCCACACAGGGGCTACAAGGTGGGCCACACTCACAGCACGCTGCGAATAGTACATGTAATGCACATGGTGTATGGGTGGCCATCCCAGTTCTGTGCCCCTACATGGGTATCCGAATTTTTGACCATGTGGCCGTGTCGATTTTTAGTAAAAGAGCAGTGTCAGCATGTCGATTTTTATACATATAGGAACTCATCTCTGTAGGTCGATTTTTACCCCAGATTTTTCTTTGTCCGTCGATTTGAAAAAAGGCCTAAAACGGCCGTGTCGCCGTGTCGATTTTTACCCATGTAGAGGCATAGTTCTGATACTTCTTACACACACAGTAATACAGAAATAGTCCCTCCATTCCTGCTTATAGGCCTTAGTAGATCTTAATCTTCATCAGTACCTTTTATTTTCATATTCGTAGTATTCGGACTCGGATGAATTGTAGTTTTATTTTACACCTTAAGTCGATATGTTTTTGCTCCTTATCAATTATAAACCATCTCATTCCCTCATACATGCTAATGCACCTTTAAACTCTTTAGACCACACCAGCCTCCCCTCCCCCCTCCTGTAGACCTTGTGTATGTGACAGTAAGCTGCAGAACGTGTCCTCCCCAGGATCCAGCCCCTCCTCACCTAGCCTTCATCTCAGGGCGGTGTGAAATGGCGCCAGCTTGTCAGAACCAACATGCCAACACCCAGCCGGCTCCCTATCACATGGAGAAGGGGGGGGGGGGGCGTGTAGGGGAACATGTTACATGTTACAGCAGTGGGGAGTAGTGGATAGGATGAGGGTCTCACCACTTGGACGATAAGTGAAATCTGTGAAGTTCTCACATGGTTGGCAGACGACATTTTGTAGTCCTCAGTGCACACACAGATCCACAAGTCACATGGCGGGAGTGGGGAGCGCGTGGGTGGGGCTTGAAAGGGGAGGCATTTACTCTCAGGATACATCTTCACTTATAAGTTATTTTGATTGGATGCCGAATATAGAATCTATCTATAACATTCCTGAAACTTGAAGAGCCCCGTTTGAGAGTGGATTAGCGGACGCTACAAACCCCTTTTTGAGTATACTACTTAGTAAGTAAACAAGGAATCACCACTGCACAGGGCGCTCTCCGGTCAGAATCAGGCCGGGCCTCAGTGTGTAGGGTCTTGCTCTCCACTCCTTTACATAGACAGACATTCTGTGCAGATAGATGGCCTTGTTTGGGGGTGGGGGTGGGGTATGGGGGGGGGGACATGTGCACTTATACTTATATAAAAATACATTGAATAAGCTTCAGATTTCTCTCTAGCCAAGGCTGATGATAACCTCGCCCAACCTCCCAGCTGGCCCCTAGTCCGGTCTGCGGCCGTTCTGCCATGGCTTGCTACATTAATCGCATTCAGGGATTATCCGACCACCACAGAGCCCCTAAATCCCTCCCCAGTCCTCCTACCCGCGCACAATCCCCACATTTAGGCATCCGTGCCCACCCCCAGAAGCACTGACCATGGTTAGCATGGACATGTGTGGCGGCGATATTGGCGTATTAGTACGGCGTGAGAACCGCCCGCTCTTGTCTGATAACCATCTTATAGGAGCAGAGAGAACAATCAGAACCCGTATGTAAAGCCTGCTCTATCGCCCCCTGGCGGTCTGGTGGTCGGTGGGATCAGTGGGGGCACGTAGAGAGCAGGGTGAGGTGATAGGCCCCGTACTAGCCGGGACCACTTCACACGTCAATACACAGATAACGACTGGAGGTGAGAATGATAGCAGCCACTGCCTTTACGCAATACCACCGGTCAATGCACGTATCAGTCGGAGGGGAGGGAGGCAGGGCCGAGAGGCAGGTACATATCAGGGGAGCGATGAGGAATGTGAGTGACTGGTGAGGGAGGGAGGGATGTGATGGAGGGCTGTGAGGGAGGGATGTGATGGAGGGATGTGAGGGACTGTGAGGGAGGGATGTGATGGAGGGCTGTGAGAGGGAGGGGAGGGGGATGGGTCTTGACATGGATACATGGTGTTAGTAGTGGTAAACAATTCGCGTTCTTTCTTGTGTAATATCAATTATATACCATGTAACGGTTGTGTCAGTGTAAGAACTCTAATTCACGCACGTTATATTGAACCCCCTCCCGTCACACCGCTGCCAATGCAGCTAGCAGCCTGCCCTCTACTTCAGTACCCCCCCTCCTCCGATCACATGTGTCCAAACAGCATGACCAGCATGGTGTATAGGCATGTTAATGTGAGAGGGCAGTATAGGAGATCCTTCATCAGGCTGACAAGTAGCTGTCCCCTCACACCTGCAGGTCCCAGTCAGTCCCCATCCACTCCCTCCTCCACACCAGGTACCAGATTAAAACCACCACCGCTGGTGATTGGCATGCGGGTGGCATGTATCATACACAAGGCGGGCTACCAGCGAATAGCCGCCATAAGCTAGCTATGATTAAGTCGGACTTAGGACTGACGTGCCAGCAAAGATTGGTCTTTGGTTTATTGTTAGCGAAGCGTCTAGAAAAATAAACACCGCCCCTTTCCCCACAAAAGCCGCCATCTCTCTCAGAAATGGACGTGCGTTGGTAAAAACCTGCCATATGGTACATGGTGGGATAGGGGGAGAATGAGGGTATAACTTCGTTAGCCTCTACATAGATTCGCCCCCCCCTCCCCACCCACACACACACACACATCATTCCCCCCTTTTTCTGCAGGTGTATATCTAGCTCTACCTATTTACATTGCCATGTGATACCCCCTTCACAGGGACTGTTACACAGGAATCTTACAGGGGAAATCTGCAGGTGTTACCATAAGCCATCCGTATTGTGGAGCATTCTTCAACATATACCTAGTATATATTATACACCGTATATGGAATATCTGCCATACCATATCCATATATTTATAATATTTATATATATATAAATATATATATATATATATATATATATATATATATATATATATATATATATATATATATATATAGTCTCACTAGATTCTAAAGATGAAGATCTGATACCCTCTTAACCACGATAAAGCTATAATAAGGGTATAAGATTCACTCCTCCAGTAAAACTATACAGGGGGGATTGATGGCTTAAGCTAGGCCTTGTTGTTTCTGCTAAAGGCGGCTAATACGCGCAGGTGGGGCTGTAAACAAGACTAATCGTGTATGTACATTGTGAAATTGTTCGTAAGTCAAGTAAAAACAGCCCGGCCGTGCTAATCCCTATGTAAAGAGAGATCAGAGAACCACGGGAAATCACTGGGGAAGTGAACTGTTGGGTGATTAGCTCAGCCCTGGGGGAAACCTCTACAGCAATATGGTGCATATGGTGGTGTGTATGGTCAGGGTTAAGAACAGGCACAAAGGGGCATTTAATTAACTCAAATAATGAAATAAGGGGGTTTTCTAATCTAATTTATTCTCATGACGTTGAAAACAACACTTTTCTGTAACTTTACAAATTGTGTCTTGTTATTTTTTTTCTGTAATTTCGCAAGTTCAGCCTTGCTATATTCTGCAGCCTTTAGATATTATGTATCCTTTATGATTGAACAGTTTTATTTGTGAGGCGTCATGGCCCGATGTCATGGGCCTATCATTCCACCATGCATCCTCATCCCATCTTATCTAGCTCTGTGGCGTTTGTCTACCCTTTGTTGAAGTCCGCCATGATAAAGCATTACCTGACCTGATAATGTATGGAGATATATGAGCTGTCAACCACTAGGTTTTGCACGTGGACGAGATAGTTCTCTTTGTCAAGATGTCTGCTTCATGGACCTGGGTATGAATGGGACGTCAGGAAAATCCATTCATCCAAATCCCCATCAAAAGTATTGCAACTAAAAAAAATACACCGATCATGCACACGTTGCACTGAAGCTTTACGAGCATGATAATTCATAGTGCTTTTCCTTACTTCTAAAAGACACAATGATCCACAATCAGTAAAATTAACGTTTAAACGTTAAAGTTGAATTTCTGCCCACGGTAGAGAGAGTGCCCATGCACACACCATGTCTACTTCAGGTGGGAATCCTTTCAGCTGTCTTGTTTGCAGTGGCAAAGTCCCAGATAAAGCAGTCTATTTCACTGGGGTATGTAGAACCAGATTTATATCTTAATGCTAGGGCATCACACCTTGTCTTCAACCCAGACAATACCCGCTCCCATTTAGCAGACGACAAGGCAGTTCAACGGGAACCAGAGAAACATATTCCCGCCATTTACAGCGCGACACAGCGACAAAAGCAGACGACACTTACAGTGAGAAAGACGCTTCTGGTCGCTGTCCATGACGTCATCAAAGCTGCCGGTGTAGTCCTTTTGATCAGGTCTGAAGGAGACAAATGGAGAACACGTGAAACCAGGTGCGACCAATAATCCACCTTAAGGGCAATTTGGACACATTATAAAACCGCCCGCGGGCTGGTTTACAAGGCCTTGTATATGGCACCCACTCATGGCTGACTAGGACCACTACAATGGGGCTACATTTCAATTTGGGAGAAAACCACCAGAGACGTCAGTATGGACACATTACTGCCAGGACCTTTTTACATTTATTACACTGTCTTTTTGCACTTTGGCACTTTGCCGTCTACATGTGCATAGATAATATGTCTGCTTTGAAGTCCACAAAGTCTATCTGACACAGAAGAGAAATGGTCGCTATTATCAAGTCTGTTTTCTCACATATTTCAACGAGTTCCAAAAGGAACCCATTGACTATGTTGACCGTTTATTGCTAAATGATTACATAATGAGGCACACAACAATTCTCTGCTTTGAAGCGGAGTATGTACAAACCTTTCTTTTGCGTCTTGGAATGCTTTGGCGAAGGGGTTATATTTGATTTTCAATGCTGTGATCTGTAAAGAAAACACAAACAAAATGAAAAAAGGCAAGGGTTACATATCCCTGAATTACATGCCATACAGATTGTATTTATATATGGGGAGTTCCGGACAAAATATTATGTGCCCTGATTTAAAAAGAGAAAATTCAATCGTGTGCTAACATAGTTAGCTATGATCTAAACAATCTGTGATGAAGTTGACTTTTTCATCACTTGGTAAGAATAAAAAGAAATATTCGATTTAATGAATAAGAAACAAATTATATGGCATTTTAGAAATCGAACAGCATGACTGCCTTTTACCCAGGGCCTATTCCCTCTTGGCAAGTTAGCCGTGGGAAAATATGGCAGTACACTGTGTCTAACTACCGACTTTTGAGGAGGCTAGGGGCCCATATGTGTGGGAGAGGGGGCTAAGCTTCATTTGGTGAGTTTTACCCCAGTTCTAACCTCTACTCTAACGAGGTGTGTTCGTGACAACTTTAGGCACAAGGTGTGAGTAGTCCCAGAGGGTAGACCCTCTGTTCTACACCCCCCCCCCCCCCCCCCATTGTATCGATTTTCACTGTCCGGGCTCCTCATACGATGCCACACAGACATCAGGAGGGTGACTGCTACGCCACCTCTCGTGGTCAGTAGGAACCACACAGATTCTACAGTGTACTTCGGTTCCTCACCTGCATTTCTTAGTTTACAAGACTTTCTGCGTTATTTTAACAACACTTTCTGCGTTATTTCAACCCTAAACCAGAGATGCCACATTTCCTACTTTTGCAGGAATTCCTACTTTTCCCCTATTACTTTCTGTATTGAATAACTTTAATTTCCGACCTTAAAGCGACCAAAATCTTAACATTTCCTACAAAATTTCAATTTCTGACATGTCAAACTAGTTTTATGGGGGGGACACTGGATAATCTGCCTCCACCCCTATGTCTAAGCTTTTAAAAATGTCATGGTAGATTTATCTTTATTTTCTTTCCTTCTTCATTTTCTCTCTCTTTCTCTTTTCGGGGAGGGCTGTCCCGACACCCCTGTACGGTACATGTGACTGCTATGTGCTAAAAAGTGCAACCGAAAGGAACTCGATCTGTCCTCTCCAAAAAACATTATGGTATTGGCAGTAATTACTGAGATTATCTTAATTGTTATACTACTCACTGTGACTACCTGTTGTACTGGATTCAAATGATGTGAAGGATGTCACATGCAAATTATGGATTGGTCACATTTATGGACAAGACAAGAATTCTTATTTAAAGAAAAACATCACTCTCGAAAGGTAAGCATTTTAAATAATAATAATAATTTTTTTTAAAGTGCTCCACTCACCTCCTCGTTCTGGTATGCAGTGACGGCGACAAACTGTGTTTCAGTGAAGGCGTGTGTGGCCAGCGTCCTCTTCTCGTCCCCGGCCCCCATCCTGATGATGTGGATCCGCGGCTGGTACTTGTGGAGCGAGTTCAACATGATCTGTCACACAAAAACAAAATGATACCATTAGGTAATGTTCAGTTATGTCTGATTTGCAAAGAAGAGATTCATTCATTGATAGCCTATTGAGAGAGACTGACACATTTCATACTAAGCCAAACAAATAAAAGGTGTGTTTCGGGTTACCTGAACCTACCTACAGGTGTGTCCTTAGACATTTTTTATCCTATTTTGAAAAATATTATTATTCACATTTTAGGGCAGTATCAAAATATCAAAATTTCGACCCCTACCGTGGGGGGACCAACAATTTTTCGGCCCTCTCGCACAAAAATCCACCGACCCCCCCCCCTGTTGTTAAAAAATGACCACTCCCTAAATATATGATTTACAAATCTGACTAACCTACTTTAGATTTTCATACCAATAACCTGACACACACCTCTATTTCTTGGCCCTATCTTTGGGGATCCAATAGCGTCCGCTGTTCAGTAAAATATAGCTATTTCGTATGTAAAATATCTAAAGGGAGTATAATTAATTAACAGCATTGGATGCTTAGTGATGTGGGGTGGGGGTAACTTCCACAAAGTCGCCCCCCCCCCCCTAGAACGGGTTCTTGGCAACCAGGGTGACAGAGTGATAGATATATACCTGTTTATATTTAAAGGGTACTTCTGATAGAAATTCAAGAAGCGTCTTATAATTTCAGTTCTCGGTGCTGGCCTAATATATTTGGAATGCAAAAGGAAAATTGGCACGTATTCAGATGGAAATAATTATATTCAATGACATACCTTTTTAAAATTGGCACATTTGATAATATGGCACTTTTGGTTGCCGGGATATTGCTTCTTATATCTCGTGGACTTTATCAGTAATTCTTAACTGAAAACAGACGTTGACCCCCCCCCCCCCCCTTTCCCCAGGTTACTGACACACACACACACTACTACCAAGGTGATTAATTATGTATACATAGATTGCAGGCAGAACAAAGTAGTTTGTCTATGGGTATTTAATTATCAGGAACAAAGTGAGTCAATGGTCGTGGGAGTGAGACATAAAAGATGGGAAATGCCCATAGAGGTGACGCTGTGTCGGGCATCATGGTGTGGAAAAGGGTGTGAATGTGTAGGATGTGGGTGTGTAGGGGCAGAGAGGTGGGCCTGGAGGAGGTTAAGGGCTAGTGGGGGTGGGGGGGGGGGGTATGCAGGTTACAGCCCCACACCCGGACACACCCGCCGGAAGCCGGCTAGAGGATCAATGTAACTGTGCATCTAATTAAACGATGTCATTGATTGGCTAACTGACCATTTCCCACGGCCTCACACCGCCCCCTGCTTTGATGTCCTAATGTTACACGATACACCACACCCCATCCCGGGTGCAGCTGTGTGGTGACCAGAGGAGTAGCTCCGGGTGCAGCTGGTATCTCTGTACACCCACTGCAGGGAGCAGCTCGTCATGCCGCTTCCTGCTCCTGTACCGGGCGGGGGTGGTCATCTTAATGCCCATTTCCTCCACGGTGTCGGCCCCCACACAAGGTACTTTCCCGTCATTAATATGCTGCAGGTGCATTGGCTCCCGAGGTGGGGTGAAGATGACTTACCCTGGACTCTCCCGCCCCCGGGTCCTGCCCCCTCATGGCATATATAGGGAAAGTGGGGGAGGGAGAGTTAACGAAGGGTCGCCTATATTTTTAAGTATATAAAAATGTATACTGATAATATATACCCCCCCCCCCCCGCAAACTGTACTAACCGGCCCCAGAGATAAGTGTGCTTCCTAGCGAACATTCACAAATGACGTCAACTATTTTGCGATCTTTTTCAGGACCTCCTCCGCCAGTCACTCTTGTACACTCTTTGTCACCTGGCACCACCCCCATCCTCCCCGAAACAAAAGACACAACAAATCGACCAGGTTCTGACCTGGGATCTCGAGAGTATTTTGACTAGTAGGTCCTACGTGTTACTTGTATATTTAGATGAGTCGGGGGGGGGGTATGTGTGTTATGGTAGCATTCGCCTGTCGAGGGTAAAAAAAATAAAGCAATGTGCGCAGGCTGTGTCCACTGGTGGGCAGGCTGCGTCCAGCGGTCAGCAGGTTAGGCAGGTAGGCTGGACATGGGACATGTAGGACAGTTCTAGGGGCGGATCCAGGGGGGGGGGCGCCCCCCCCTATTTTTTGGTAAATTTTAATGTAGATGGTTGAACACCCCCAATGCCGTAGGTATTACGGCGCCCCCCTTTCCCAAATTCCTAGATCCGCCCCTGAGTACGGTAGATGCGGAGACCAGTATGGTACGGCGGGCCATATGGCGGGCGCGGCGGGCCGTCTTTGAACTCCCCTGTGTACCTGTTATAAATCTGTACCTCAGCGGGCATTATCGGCCCCAACATCGGCCACTTGACTAAAACCCGTCCGGCCGTAATCGGCCCTTGTTAGGCCCAATAAAGTACCCATCTCCCACGCCTGCCCCTCCCCTACCCTTTACTCCGCCCTCAATGAAAAACACCCCAGGTACAAAAGCCCCCTGTGCCCGTCCTCCCCCCTCTCATGGGAACCCTCTGTGCTTTGTACCCTACCCTTATCCACACAACAACAGGTAGAGGTGGAAATTGGCCGTGGACAAGCCCAATTAATACTGCCCTTGTGTGAGAGGGTTTGTGGAGGTGGTTGAGGGGTGCCGGGCGGGGGCGGGGTGGTGCCCGGCGGTAGCAGGTAGGGCGGCGGCGGCACGTTAGCTGCGGGCCGGGCCGTCACACCGGCCGTGCCGTAATGATAGACAAGTTAGTGGGAGTGGAGATGGTGCCTGTGATAACTCACCTGTAAGTACCTCATACAGCCTCCTCACCTGGTGCTGCACCTGTAGGCACCACAGGATGCCCCCACAGCCTGCACATACTGACACAGAACGTGCAGGGTTGGGATAGCATTGGCTGTCAGAGGGCAAAGAGCTGGGCGATCGTGTACTAGACTAATCCTATAATTGATTGGCAACTCGCAGGTGTCACCCATGAGCACTAGTCATCGATAACCATTGAAGGCCTCGAGCCACAGTTGTACATGTACCTTGAGAAGCCATCTTGATTCATAAACACACTTCAATTTAGTGCCTTGGTGATCCAAACCCGCATTACCATGAATGATTCAGTAAGGTTACAGTGTGATCGTCCTCTCCAAATGGGAGCACCTCCAAGACCCCAGAGAACATTGTCGGCAAACCTACCTGTCCGGAGCCTTGCATCTTGTTGGTGAGTTTGACCTTGGAGAATGAGACTGGTTCCTTCATCCAGTGGGCGCCGAAGTTGGGGCTGTCGGGGTGCACGTAGGCCGTGTTGGGGGAGGCGGGCTCGGCCTTGCCCCCGGCCACCCACTCGCCGTTCACGTACTTCCAACGGTGTCCGTCCACAGGCACAAAGTCAGCCACCACCGAGTAGATGGCTGTGGGGTCCAGACCTGTGATGGTCACTCTCTTCACGGGGAACATCCGCCTGAGGAGGAAAGGGAGGATTTGGATAAATTGTTTTATTTTTCTTTAAGTTATAACACTTTTTTTTAGCATGAGAATGTAAATAGGTGGCATGTGTACGGCTGCATGAATATCTAATACAAACAACAAGAAACCACACCATTTCCAAAATATGTATCAAGACTATATAGGAGATTCAAATCCAATCCAAACCAAACCATCTTAAATTAAAATAAATGAAATCTACCGCCCCAAGTCTGGGCCATTAATGAAGGAATGTCGGCATAAACAGTAGCAATGGAAGTTGAAGAGAAACCGTGCATATAAAAGTGACACTCTTGTCTCACCCATGTCTATACGTATATACAGGTGCGAGGGAAACCTCCTATTGTTCCTAGAATAGGCCAAGTATGTGTGTGCATACGGCCATCAAGGTCTAAGTAAATAAGCAATACTCTAGGGAATGGATTACATTTGTATTGAAAAAAACTTCCCCTTGTATATCCAACAGTTTTAGAGATATAGTGGCTGTCTAAACTCTGACTCGGTCTTCCACTTCTATATAGGGAGTTTTTTCAATGCGAGGCTGCATGGGTGTGGCTACCACATTATGTCAATGCTAAGACGCCATGGGAACCACTCTCACAAAGTTCTACCCATTAAACTAGCTGATGGTGCTAATCTAATCTTAATAGCTACTACTATTGCATTATATATTGTAAATGGCGTATGTCTTCGTACATTTCTGAAACTGGGTGTAAGCGTGAGGGTTCTCAGAGGCTACTAAAACAATGTGGACTTCTACGCCCTGACATTTTCAAAAGATCACTAAAAACCAACTATAGGTCAACATTGTATTGTATATTGAGATCCCCCCTTACATTCTGCAGTATATGTTGAGTTGGGTAGAATATCAAGTTAACACCCTAGAGACTAGACCCTAAGCACTGCCCCCTAGACCTGACCTGTCCCCCACGAACCCACCACCAGGGGGCGATTCAGCATGGCTGTGTCATGTGATGAACAAACATGGCGGCCATGTGTTGTGTTCTCTTGTTATGATCCTTACTTTACATCTGTATGTTTGACCAATTGGTTTACCTTCTCCGCAGTCTATACTCTAGTCTAACATCCAGGCGGAGACATTTAATGTGGTCTGGCTAGTAATGCCTCCCCCCCTAACATATATACATAATACTGACCGGTGGTGCTAATTCTCCCTAAAACCCATGCATGTAGACTCTAGCCCCAGTATGCATGCTGATATTTTTTTCTGAAGTTAATTGTGTGTGCCGGTATGTTATAAAGGTGAAGTATTGTTTATGGCCTTGTTTTAATATGGTGTGCAGTAACATGTTTCCTTTTCTTTCTTTTGCAGTGAAGACCGAACATAGAAAGCTCTCAAAGTAAGTGAGTACTTTATCCCATCCCATGACATGAAGTTATGTGAAACTAGCATTAGTGAAATATTTATAAGGGAGTGATCATTTGTTATTGATGGAGGTTGATGGCTTGCCCACCATAGAGGGGGAGGGGGCGTACAAGCCCCTTATATATATATGGCTAAATAAAGACCCACCCTCTCAGGGGTACCATCTTGTGATTCTCTTTACATGTTTGTACTCAGCTGCAACTATCTCGATATCTATTTGTCGGTTTGTATCTGCAGTAAATCTACAGCTCTGCATACCCTTAGTCACATTGATTCAAGTAAGCTGACCACAAATTGACATATTCTCAGTGGCTTTCTATAACAGTGTGTTTTTATAGACAGGGTCGAGTAATTAATTGCATATTTGGAGCTGGCAAATACAGCACTCTGGTTGTCGGAAACAGCCCCAGAGGCACTATCGATTTGACAACAGTGCGGCCACTGCATAGCCTATACTGTATAATGACTACATGTACATGTACAGTACAGCCATCTCAAGAATAGCATATTTGATGCTAGGTATACTGCATTTTGTATATATAGGCAGTAAACCCTTCAATGTCATTTACCACAATACACTTTATTAGAATTAGGGAGTCGTCATTATTTACCCCACCCACCCCCCACCCCCGTCAGGAAACAACGCACAGCCAACCTCCGACACCTACTAAAGCCCACTATAAATTTAACAAAAACACCAACCCACTTAAAATTTAACAAAAATTTAACAAAAACACCAACCCTTCACATTGTGAAATGGGTTTCGTGAAATTATTCATTTTGATGCGCCTTACACGGGTATTCTCACACCTTCCAATAAACACGGCTGGTTCCCTAGAATGGGAATCACCCGGGGGGGGGGGGGGGGGGGGGGGTCAGGAAGTGAAGTGACATTTCAGATTCAAAAAGCAAAAATTGCACCCAACAACATTTTGGCTCGCTTTACCCACAAAAAACACACGCGATTCTTTCCCAAATATGGGTTGGAGGGGTGTCTCTCCTGGTTTCCCTCCTCTAAATCCGCTACTCGATGGAATATTAGCGTTGACCACTTGATTATAGAATTCTATGGAATACATCTGCATGCAAGAAGCCCCTCAAAACTTTTGCAGACCCTTTATCAATTCGACTGGATATTCAAAGTATTTTGAACCAGTATGGGACGCCTTGAAGCAAACATAGATCATCTTAACAGAGGTAGGCCCCCAGGGCTTGGCTCGAGGAGCTATCTAACTTGGACTATTGTATTGTCTTAATATTCCCTGGTCTCAGACTCTGTACTATTCATCCCTCGTCAACCTGTAGTTTGTTGGAGTCGCAGGGCTCCCCCCGCGCCCCCGACCGGGCCGGCCTCACCTGGTGGCCGGGCCGTGCTCACCTGCAGCCCGCCGCCCCTCCAGGGAACCCGGGCTGTGGGCGCCGGGCCTCTGCAGATACATGTAGAACCCACCCCCTGGGAACTTATTCTTTCATCCTCGTGCTCTCGGCCATTCGTTATTGAGACATTAGATCATTCATCGAATGCCACAGATGACTCTCGTTTGAAATACACCTTTGGACTATTATTAGCTTTACTTTGGTTTTGCTTTCTCTTGGGATTGGCGCAGACCATCATTCCTCATGAATTAAACATGACCTTGCATCCCTCTCATTGCATTTCCCCTTTTCTGTTATTTATCAACTTTGAGATAGGTCCTACCTACTCATTGATCCTGCATGTGCAATACGCTTCACACTAGTGTCATTGTAGTTCTACTTTCCCCAGCTTCCAACCACAGACAAAAGTGTTTTCGAATTTCTTAGTTAAAACACACATAAAAAGTGCACAGGTGTCCGTCAGGCCTATATCCATGACTGCCTATCTCTTTGAAGACTATCTGAGGACACCTCAAAGACACAGGCATCAAAGTGGAGCAGGGTGTGATCCGGAGATAAGCAGGCCGTAAAGACTTGTCTGAAATGTGATAACAAACATTAAAGGGCTGTGACGACCACCCTGCCTCCCACATGGCGCTCATCCGACCCACTACCTGCCCACACAACCACACGTTTCCGCTTCCCGTCTCCTCCTGGTCAGATACCCTACATGTTACGAAGAACACCCCCCCCCATCTACAATTACTAGTACCCATCAAGATCTGCCTCCTCCGCCTGTGCAGAGGGAGTTCTCTCTACTGTCCCGAATTTATTCCTCGGCTTTAGGCCGTGGACCAAGGTGGATGTCTCAGTTACATCACCACGCATAATTTGGATGTATTTTTCAGTTCCTTTGATCTTATTCTTATCTAAACGTTTTTGGCCAGGGTATTTCAATGTGTACTATATCTGCAAGTAATTTTTAGAAATAGATGACACACACCAGGTATCATAATTTTCTGGAAAATGTTGCGTACATAAACCCTTTGCTTTAATGCGTACAAGAACTTTAGGGGGGGGGGGGTGAGGGGTCAATTTCTGGATACTTTATGGAAGGCCCCAAAGCCTAGTTACATTCATGTTCTTTTAAAAATGGGGAAAGCCCTCCGAAAAATTCATTCTCTCACCATGAACCGCAAGTGACAGCTGGAATACCGACACCATAGCTCCAAACTACCAAAGGTCGGGATTGTAGTAAATGTCATCGTCTTCATTTCTAAGCTTTAGTAAACAGTGCTTTATTTTGAATTATGTGAAGTGCAATGACTATTTGGAACTATGTATTCAAATATACTTCGTTTATTAAGCCGATAGAATTGAAAAAATGCCAACAGTTCAACACACTACTTCCCAGAAGAGAATTACCCAAACCGGCCCCTCAATTTTTGGAGGTATGCATTGAGCAGGTGAAGAAACTGGCGCTCTGCTCCAAAACCCCCGTTTGCTCCCGTCGACGAACCCGTTGACAATTATTACTGTAGTGTATACATGTATTACTTCCAAGTTTTATATGTGGAACTGACAGAAGGTTTTATAGGACTAGACACGGACTAGGATCAAGATAAAAACACAGCAGCAGCTGCTACGGTGTGGTATTTCAAAGGGGTTTAATAAAGTTATCAGGAATGTAGGAATGTACATATCCCAATTTGAAATGACCTATCACGAGTGAATGAAATACCATGGTTATGACATGATGGTGTATAACACTCCTGGCGAAGAAAACTCTATGTCACTGTCAGAAACAGTAGAAGGTTTCACGTACACATCTGAATACAATATTTAATAACGTTGTTTCATAGTACATGTACCTATTGTAACATGTCTTTGCGATCATGAGGTGGCACCCCCCCCCCCCCTCCCCAACACCCTCCCACACCATTGCACAGATAGGTGTTAATATCCACAGGTAAGTAAGAAGTAAACATGTCCATCTCTCACCTGCCTGACTTGGTGACGATCATCTCGTTGGTGAGTACCTGGAACTTGGACCATAGTTCTCTGTCCTCCAGGGTGACATTAAGTCTCTTCTCGGTGGGGTCTCCCTTGTCCCGTCCTGCGGCCATCTCGCTGTCCACAGCCTTCAGCAACTCACCCATCTCAGCAGGGTTGGCCTTCATCTCGGGCATCCTGTATGTTCCCACTGGTAAAACTTGGGACAACTTTGTAGGTACTATAATTGACTGGATCCCAGCATGGGCCCGTGTACAGTAAAGCAGGTATTCTCGTGTATGTGGCAGTAAGGGATCCACCTGCAGGAGATTGGCTTTGATCCCTGAGTGTGTAGGTATCCAGGTGTGGGTGAAGTGGGTGTATACTCCAGTGGCTATGTGATAGTAGCCTGTAGTGTATAATAGTAGCAGCGGATCAGACAGGAGTGTGATAGTAGCAGTAGCTGTCCAAGTGTTAAGGCCTACTGACTATTGTGATATCACAGATAGGTATTATAAGGCCCTCTCTGAGTGGCCGACCTCCTGGAGTGTTCGTGTGATAGATAGTGTGTGAGGGAGTATATGTGTGTCGCATGGACCTAGACGGTAGTACCAGCGGCGCCCCCTACAGCGGATATGCTGAACTACGGCCTGGAGGAAGGGACGCAGGGCGGCTTGTGTGTGGCTTGTCGGGTGTCTGGTACAAGTCTGATCGCCATGCCATACCCTCCTACCCACCCTACCCCACCCCACCCACCCCACCCACGCCCTCACCCCACCACCACCCCTGTCACCTGCCCCCAACCCCAACACCCCTTCATGTCCAGCCTCTGTTCCATTAGCTTCCATTGGTCAGGCTCCACACTATCTTGCACCAGACATTTTGGTTTCATCTGTGTCTGTCTGCACCCCCCCCCCCCCCCCCACCCCACCACCAGAATAACCCACCAATTTCCATGTTCATAAAAGCTGCTCAACAAACAACAACACTTGCCTGGGAGATTTCGGTAAAAATTGTAATTTGTTCAGAAATGATTTGAAAAATTATCCCCTCCCTATATGGAAACTCTAGCGAAAATGAATCACATTCTAGGGTAAAAAAAAAGGCCAAAAAAGAAGGTGTGTTTTAGGTTATATGGACTGGAAATCTAGGGTAAGTAGGTCGGATCTATTTATTTTTATTTTGGCCTGAAAAGTATCCAGAAATTGACTGGTGGACGTTGGCGCTGACTTAGCCCCGACATTGAACCGTCTCTACTCATGGACTACCAAATTGACACTGAAATATCTCCAAAATGACCTAAGATATAAACATATTTTTCAAAATAAATAAAGATTGCAAGGGTTGGCCATGTTTCGCTAGGTAGGGTCGGGTAACCTGAAGTGAAAGACACCTTTTTTTACTTGGCTCTAGGGAAACATGAGGGGTAAAAGTCGGGGAAAAAGTCCCCTTGCTCTCTGGCTTGCCGTGCAGCCGCACACATGTCTATGTCATATATACCAAGTGCCCCCTCCCCATTTGGGTCTATATCTGGCATTGAGGCGACAGCTATGGGACCACAAACGGGACTGCTTTGTTTACAAATCTATAATTCGTCTCATGGTATGTAGAGACGGCGGGCGCGGGGTACCTTTGATCCCACCGCCCTGTGTCCGACGTGCAGGCAGCACCCACGTTTTATTGCTGCTCACTTCTGGCAGCTTTAGATGCTAACCGCACAACGTATAGTATATATTTCGTCCCATTCCCTACATGTTCTCATACCTTTACCATTGGGGGTTATGATACTAAAGTTGTATTCCAGTCCAGAATGTATTACATGTATAACCTAGAGGGGCGATCGGTCTGGGCATTAAAAGCATCGCGAACTTGCCAGGACTCGAACCTGGAATCTTCTGCTCCGTAGGCAGACGCGTTATCCATTGCGCCACAAGTCCACTTATGAGTAAAAGAAGAGACATGGAAATGAAAAATCTAGCATGCTATGTGATATAATTATAGACAAAACTCCACGCCATTGACATACATGCACATCATACTTCACGAGTTGAAGCTGGGTCATATTACTCGATGCCGCTACATGTATGTAAATAAGTGGGGTTTTGTGTTTATTACATGGCCCTACAGTCTTTAAATGAAGAAAATCAACAAATTTGGAGGCCATGGAGTATGGCTACACCGTACTACTTGGGGGGCATGAAGTACGGAGCTCCCATATAGGCTTAGAATAGAGAAGGCCATACCGCCATTGTAATAACGTTTTTAAACCAAAACAGCAGAATAATACATGTATATAAGGGAGTGATCATTTTTTACCAACAGGGGGGGGGGGTTGGTTTGGGGGGGGGGGGGTCAAAAAAATTTGGACCCCTTGACCGGGGGGGGGGGGGGTGTAAAAAATTTGGACCCCCTCTTGGGGGGGGGTAAAAAAAAATTTAACCTGTTTTGGGCCAAAAAGCCCGCGCGTTACTATGCTTCAAAGGGCCCGCGCGCGCGCCGATTTCCGACCCGTAGGGGGGGGGGGGTAAAAAATTTTGACCCATTGACCGGGGGGGGGTGAAAAAAATTTCGCGCGCTCCGCGCGGAAAACCACCCCCCCTGTTGTTAAAAAATGATCACTCCCTAAAGACTTTTATGATTTTCACAGTGGCCGGAAAAAAGTTAGTTTTCCAGTAAATATGGTCTGAAACTCGGTGACTAGGTAGGATTACATGGGCGGATAAGGATTTCGAAAAAGGGTGAGCGGGGACTACGGTTACAAAATACCTAAAAGATATTTACATTAAAAAAAACTCTAATTTTGGGCCACCGAATGGTGTCGCCGGGGGGGGGGGGAGGGGGGGGTCCGTCGTGTCCGCCCCACTAAATCCTTGATTAATCTTTCCTTCTCTGCAGGACAGTCACAGGACGGTTCACTTTGATATGTGATGGAGCGTTGACTTTATGATATCAATGATGACTTGTAAATTTTACATACACGTATTTAATGTATTAAGGTGATTTTGGAGGGCCATATAAAAAACGTATATTATTTCTTACTTCAATTAGTTTCCAATGTTAAAATCCATGATAATGATCTGCTTGACGAACGATAAAGCCTGATATGTAGCGCGAAGAAAAACGAGTGGAGTTTGGTTTTGTTTTGAGAGACCCGGTCAGGTGCGTCAGGTAACCTTTATTTGACTTCCATGGGCGGAAATTCTTACTGAGATGGGTGGCAAGCGATAGGGATCATGAATCTAAGTAGTAAAACATCAGGTAAGAAAGTGTTCGAAAATCGTGCGTTTATTGGTATAATTTTTTTCCTTTAAATATCTGCGCTTTATTGGAGAGACTTCAAGTGAAGAAACAATGATTTTGATGAGAGATGATGCATAGACTAATACTACCGAGAAACCCGCAATCGGTTAATAATTCAGACGGGGCTGTAAGAGCGTCCTGCATGGCGTTTTTCATTGTTTCACGTGGGTTTCTTTGATGAAGCTCCATGCAGGCCGGTATCTGTAGTCTCTACACCCAAGGCGTGCTGTGCATAGTGGTGACGCGGATTTGGGAGTGTCGCGCGCCCGGTAGCAGACGACAAACGCGCGCAGCAGACGACCGTCCAGTTTCCACCTGAAATTGGCGCGTTTACCGCCGCCGCGCGTCCACTCTCCAAACACAGTTTCCCGTCCATCTGACCATGATGAAGGACTTGTACTGGAGACGACCGACGTTGCCCGCCGCCGAAATGGCCGATACCACGGTCACCCTGCAGGTATGGGCGCCGCCCCCACTCCCTCCCCCCATATCACTGCACTAAATCCGCTAAAACAAATTCCACTGAGAGGTCTTAGTGGTGGCGGTCCGTTTCAAGTGTATCATTGTTATTGTTGGGGGGAGTTATTGACTCGCTGAGTGTTTGCATTAGGTACAGAACATCAAGGCGGGTACGTCACGCCCCGGCTTGGGGCCCTTTTCCTGCTCCCTCTACCTGGACCCTCGTGGGTCAACACTGCCCCATTTGGAGTTTACACAGTGATACATAAGCCACCGGCAAAAGACGCTTACCAGCTAATAATCAGACCAAGTGATCTCCATGCACCTTATAATGACATAGTCCCAAAGAAAACTAGCCAGGGCTCTGACCAGCACCCAAGGACCACACGCTCTAGCGTAGCGAAAAACGAAGAAGTATGCCCCCATGAAATCACATATAATATATAATAATCATTATATATATCAAGCCTCTATATATACCCCCCCCCCCAAAAAAAAAAGAAGAAGAAAGAATCTCCCCGGCGATATTAAAAGACTCCCTCGCCCCTGTACGACAACAGCACACTTCTGCAGTTTCCCCTTCTGGTCTGGTCTGGAAAATTGGAATTATTGGTGAACAATGTTGACCTCCGTCCCCATTTTCACTGTATGTTCTTCAGTAACTATAAATAATAGAACTGCCCTCTAGACCTTACTATTTGGAAAATGAATACAGAAAAAAGTACCATCTCCCAATCATTACCTTAGTAAATCATTGCCTTGATGGCACTGTGGTTACTAATTGTTTTGGTATATCAAAATCTAGTTTATGGATTTGATTCTTTTAAAGATGTTGATAATGGGATATAAAAAGAAGGCATCTCATGGGCTCACCGTACAAATGTAAGCAATGACATATCCAGAAGGGAGGTAGTTGTACAACCTCTAAGTGTATCAATCCTGCTACCGGTAACTGTAGTAACTACACTTAGCAGCCAACCATCCAACTGCTGTGTGACTGCTAACTACATGCATCAAAAATCTGCTAAATGTATCAAGTTCTAGGGATGTCTTTTATGGGGACATGCAACTGCTATCGGTATCAATAAATGCCATCTATATTGTAATAGGAATATAGTGTAATGTGTCAGAAATATGTTTCTTGTGCCATGGAATTAATTTATTGGGTCGAAATTGCAATTTAGTGGGTAATAGAATGCACTTTTTAGCTTAAGCTTTGTACCTTCTCCAAAATGCAAAGATAGCCATTTAACTCATAGAATATACACATGGTTGTTTTCTATTTGATTCTCAATGGTGAACTATGAAATCTATGTGTTTTCTTTTATAATCGGGTATTGCATTCTACCAAAATTTAAGATAGCTACCATACATCTTTGATAGATCGTTGCCTTCCCAACTGCTAAGTTTATCAATGTCCTTCATTGTATCGAAACCATTGTATCAATATAACTTGAAAGACTGAGGAGTTGGATGGCTGACTGCTAAGTGTAGTTACTACAGTTAATAATAGCAGCATTGCCATACTTTAACAGAAGTTGATCAAGGGTCCCCATTTTGAAAAAAAAACACCTATAAAGTTTTTCTAATGAAATTTGATTTGTGGTGAGACGTGTTTTGGTACTTTGGTGTTTGATGGACCTCCCTGTTTTCTGGGTCCGCCCCTGTGGCCCCTGTGGCCCCTGTGGCCCCTGTGGGCCCCTGTATACAGCACTGACTGCCCACACGTGCTGCACTCACGGCAACTGGCAACAACACCATCAGCTAGTACAACATACTCGGTACAACACCATCCCTGCCAAATCACACAAACTCAACACTGTTTTGCTTGAAAATCTCACGCTCTCTCTCTTTGTCGTCAGACCACCTAAAGCTTACTTTTAGCCCGCGCCGCTAATTCACGAGCCGGTCACACGGTGGCACTGCGGGGTGGAGGTGTGGGGTGGCAACATGGCGACGTTCCCATTAGAGGAGAGTTCTCATGTTGAGTGACAACGAAACAAATAACACCACACTGCACTGAGAGCAGTCTGTCTTAATACCAACAAGTGTTTATCACATAGCACATGTTACCTTTCCCAATCCACGGCTGGTCTAAACGTTTTCTCAATTCGTTGACATCTTATACCTTACACATAATAAGTATACCATTTTATATGTGGCATATGTGGCCTCTCTATTGTAGTGCGCTGTGGATCTTTCCAATTCGGGCACAGTAAGCTTGTAGGTAGCTTTAATATAATTCCAATAAATCTTTACACACAATAAATATGATCTAGTTTGAACAAATTAGGGTAAGATTGACAACGGGTCCAATATTAGGCTAACGAGATAGAGGATAATACATAAGCTCAGGTAAATGCGCCCGATAAATGTTGTATTCACACAAGAGAAAAGGAAAGCTTCATCGTTTACGTGAAGGTTTTCACAATTAGGTGAGCAAATGTACGTGCACACACCAATTAGCAAATACAAGGGGAGGTCACACTCAGCACCAGAGCTACACTCCAAACCACCCACTATTTTACAGTATTTGTACGTGGTGTGAACCATTTCATACCATACCATGTAGCACAGCGTCCAGTAGTAATAGTTCGTAAAAAGTGGAATAAGTTCAAATCAATTATT
Organism: Harmothoe impar; assembly: GCA_947462335.1. Classification (NCBI taxonomy): domain Eukaryota; kingdom Metazoa; phylum Annelida; class Polychaeta; order Phyllodocida; family Polynoidae; genus Harmothoe; species Harmothoe impar. The sequence goes on from OX381708.1 coordinate 32,440,989, forward strand.
CATTGTGTGATTTTTGCGATCCTACTTGTATTATCTTTTAATTATTGACCCTGTTTGCAATTAATTCAAAGCCATCCCTTATAACATTGCCCTCTGTTTCTCCGTCTCGCTCTGTCTTTCAATGTCTGCCTCCATGTCTGCCTCTGTCTGTCTGTCTCTGTCTGTCTCTGTCTGTCTCTATGCCTGTCTCTCTCTGTCTCTCTGTCTTACTCTCTCTGTCTCTCTGAGCTGTGAACGCGAGGAGGAGAGAACTCCCCCACCTATCCACCCACCATGGGAGTACACGTTTGTTTTGTGTCCACAGAAAGTCTTGTCCCACCAAGAAACAATAAAGTGGCCTCCCCACGACCAGGTCAGAACAAGGTGCTACATGAAGCTACACAATGAGTGCCTGCCCCGCCCACAAACAACACCCCCACCAACCATTAGTCCTGTAAATGTACCCCATGAGAGCTCTTTGTCTCCCCCTGCTAGCCAATCTCTACTGTGTACATGGCATAATATTGTGAGTGTAATGTGACCGATGGAGCGCTCGTCGGCGCTTTGATGTTAATGAATTTCGGCCAGGCCTCGTAGGCTGCCGAGCAAATAGAAATGATCAACGTGCATGGAACAGGAGGGCGTGGGGGAGGTGAGGGTTGATAGTTTTACATTGATTGGTCGTATACATGTATTGGGTATGGTATATAGATGACCGTGGTTAGTAACGATATAGCATGTTTAGATTTGCAGTGAGCGAGAAAAGAATGACCTTGCAGGGGTAGACTCTAAACTTCTCAGGTACCGGTGCATGGATATTCATGCAGATATAAGCAGATAGATATAGTTTTAATACCCACACAGCCCATACGGACCAAACCTGGATATATTTTCATAGCATTTTCTTCATGAGAAATTTTTGAGAAAACTGAGGACCTGCAACCAAAACTAAGGGCCTAAGGGCCATAACCCATTAGCCGATTTGGTGGCATTATCGGCCGAAACATTCGCAAAACTATACTACAAAGTACTGGATTGAGTATGTTTTTTGAGGGTGTATTGGCCGATAATGCCTCCAAATCGGCCGATATGCCCCTTAACAAGCAGGCGCGATGTAGTACTTTGTGGTATAATTTTGTAGATATATCGACCCATATTGCATCCAAATCGGCTAATGGGCTTATGGGCTATGGTTCTCCCTGCGGGTGCACACTTTTCTAACGACTTACCGTCCTATTAGACAGGATAGAAAATCAAGGAGAATATAATGATATCATTTAAAGTCGTTGTTATATATGTCCCTTCGAAGAAAAAACAAACAAACATTAGAAAGCCAGTAGACATTCCGGTTAATTACCGATACATGAAGTAATCGAGGATACCTCTCATTTTCTCTAGACAATTCTTTGAATCCAAAGATTTAGGTCTGGGACTGTGGATATCCGGAAGCTGTGGACCTGGGTGGCTCCAGGGGGTGGCTCATGGTTGAAAACGTGAGCGTCTGTACCCCCACTGAAAAAGTAAACTTGCCTCCAGACTCGTCGAAGGGAATATCATAAAGTAAACGAGTCAAAAGTTGTCTAAGCTATCAGGTTACCATCCAGCTAGATGAACTACTTCCTTTTCACGTAGACAAGTTTTTGACTCGTTTATTTTATGACCATCACTTGGAAGAGTCTGGAGACAAGTTTACTTTTTGAGTGCCGTCCCAGATTAACATGCATACTCAACCTATTCATATCAGTCGACCGGTCAGACGACGACTAAGACTTTAGGAAGTTCAACTATACCGTAGATGTAATATATGGTGCTTTCTGTGCAGGCATGGTTTAATATAAGCTGGTATAACCTAATTACAAAAATATTTGAAATAAACCTATATTTGTTTCTCCTGTGCATTCCACGCCTATACATGTTATGGACTGATAGCTGAGATCATCTCGTATTAGGCAGGGCTTAAGGGTCCTATTAGACTTTATGTTTTATTCAGAATACCCTAGGTAGGCTGTAGTAGGATAGAATAAAGTTTAGAACCAATATTGTATCCTTCAAGATCCATTGTACAATAAATAACAACCCTCGTAATACTGTCCTTAGCCGGACATCCAATATACATTGTTTATTGTAATCACATGTATAATGAACTATGAAGGATACAATATTGGTTCTAACCTTTTACGTAGTAGTTAGAGTCGCCAAGTTCGATGGCCGAGAGCGCCATGCAGGTGTGAGTGCTATTAGGGCGCCACCTGGTGTTGTACTGACGTACTAGCGTCGCGTCCCTAACCGCCGTCCCCAACGCCCCATTATCATATACTACTCACACCCTACATTGACCTCCTGTTACAGTGGTGGTACAGGGTGTACGTCCCCTTCGTTTTCTAAGGAAAATTCCTATTTTTTTTATGGATCTTGATAAAAGTAATTCAAGTAGAGTATTGAAAGGAGGGGCCATTTCCACAATGAAACGTGGCATCTAGCATGTCTCTATCAAAATATATGATATGTGAGGGCAGTCACCGGGCCACTCTCTAACCTGCTATCTCCCTCTTAGGCCACTCAAAATAAAAATTATTTCTCATCACCAAGCAGTGAAAAATATGACGAGGGCGTTTTTTATTTAATTTTTTTTTTTTTACTTGATGCTGAAATACATCGGGAAATTAGGATTTTTCGCAGGGAAATTAGAATTTTTTGCGATATATTTTCACATTTTGGAAATTCAGAGTTTATTTATCATCGAAGGTTGTTATGATACAAGTTATTACCAGCGGCGGACGGCATTGCTGACCGCATAAGCTTTAATTTGATACCAAATTTGCCAATATTTTTTCCAATTTTAACTTTTTTTTTCATCAAAAATGTAAAAAAAAAAAAAAAAAAAGTTTTTTCCCAGATCATGATTTCTATGATGCGCGCGGTGATGAGAAACAATTTTTTTTTGAGTGGCCTTATGTCAAATTCTTACTTTGACAACCCATCCAAAGTAATATGTATAGTTCAAAAATGATTGGACAGATCATGGTGCCAAATGGTTTTTGTATGTTATGAACGAGAGATGAAAAATTAAAGACAAAAACAATTATGCATTTACAGATGTTATTGGAACGCCACATTAAATTACATATATGTATCAGTTATTTCACTCATTCATTGATAAAGTTCTGTAACGGGGTAATCTGTAAACCCAAAGTCAGTGGGAATGGTCGGTATTTCTGAGAAGTGTGAATGCAGGTGCGTTCATTTTGTCTATGGAGTGTAGCAACTGAGTCACGGGTACCAGATTTATAATATACACCTGGTACTGTAGAAGTATCGGTACTAAATCATTTGAAAAATATAGTTTATCCTTCAAGGTACATTCACTTGTGTCGACTGTCTGTCTGTGCAGAACACCATGCCGGGCACCATGTCAGACCATCTGCAGGCATCACCACATCAGGATGGCCCGTTTAAGCACCCCTGCGCTTATACATTTCAACCCCTGTTACTCATTGCCCGTATACAGGGACCTGCGCTTATATAAGTCATGACCTGCGCTCATTTGAGACCACTGCACTTTAGGGAGTGTTCATTTATTAATTACGGGGGGTGGGGTTGGGGTGGTGAGATTTCGCGCGGAGGCGTGAACATTTTTTCGCGGAATCTCTCGTGGCCCCCTCGCTGAATGTGCTAAAAAATGTTCACCCACCCCCCTTTGAACTATAGTAATGTGCGGACTAATTTGCTAAAAGGGGCTAAATCTTTTACGCCCCCCCTCAAGAGGGGTTATACTTTTTATGCCCCCCCCCCCCACTCAGGAGGGGTCGGAAGTTTTTGAGCCCCCCCCCCCCGTAACTAATAAATGAACACTCCCTTAACTCGACCATTACTGCTCCCGGTGAGTGGGCAGCGGACAGCAGTGCTCCCACCTGACGGGTTCTAACGTCACCAACACCCCACACAACAGCGTAGTGCCACCTGGTGTGGACTCGGTGAACCCCTGTACGGTCATTTGTGTAGTATGGGAGTTGGCACCTTGCTACAGGGATAAATCTCCCGGATCCACTACCCTATGTACCAATGTGTCTATGGCGACACTTGTCGTTATCGAATTGCAAGGAGAGGGCTCAGTACTTAATTTACCACCTGCCCTGCCGTGCCCTAGCTGTTTCTGACGAAGTACTTTATTCGTCCCCTGTCCTGCCTCAATCTACCCTGCCTTGCTCTACTCATTTGTGTCTACAACCATTTTTCTACCTTCACCAGATTTAACTTGTACCCTTTCCTGCATTGCTCTGCCCTCAGAACTTATATTTCCCCTTATATTCTACCTTGTCAAAGACCGAGGAGGATAAGCGTATACTAGTTATTCCTCTCTGACCGTGTCATTATAAAGTGACTATCTGTCTTGGTTACGGTGACTACTTTAGAGCATGAAAGCATGATAAAAGGGTTGAATACCTGTCCCGGCTTCACTCTGACTGTTGCTGTTGGGGGCTGTCGGGGTACCAACATATCGGACTTTCAGGGAGACAGCCTGCTCTGAGGTACGTATTTTATATGATACAGCTTGTGATTGCAGAGATGACATCTACAAGGTCATATGTATATATGTTATATTCAGGCCAATTGGCTATTGAATATTGGCGCCATGACGACGTGGCTTCGCCAACATAGTGTTTAGTGGCAATCTCCCACCAGAACTCGCATCACTACAGCCTAGGGGTGTAATGGTCAAACTTCAATTTTAGCCTGGATGCCAGCTTGTAACATTCCGTAACCACCTAAAGTGATTTCTGGGGCTCTTTTGAAATTCTGCCTCTCTACTGTCTAAAGCCAAGGATGTGAAGGTTACTTGTAGGTCAATAACATTTCTTTGGTAAATTGCAAATGGTGTACGGCAACATGAGATACCTTCATTTTTTATTTTGACTGGACTAGCAAACTATGGTATCAAAGACATGGCATTTCACTCTCTAGATGCTGTGACAATTTGTGAGTTCCTGACATTTGGTTTGGCCTTAAGATTAAAAGCACCATTCTCTGGGCCAATGGTTGGGTGTAACTAGAGTCACGCAGAGACCAGCTCTTTGAATGTGACAACCGTAAGCCACCCTCAAAGGTCTTAGCACATTGTCATCTCATCATATAAATAGTCAAGGCAAAAGGTAGGATAAGGCAGGGTTTGTTGGGTCCCTGGAGGAGCGGTAACATCATCATTAAAGAGAAAAGAAGCCGTCAGATCTTCCCGAATACTAACAATACAAGTCGATCTCTTTAATTGTAAAGCCTGATGTTCAAGTAAAGCCAGTGCTATCATATACCAAACTGATGAAGTTCCTTGTACTTGTAGCTTTCTGATGTAGCTATATATATGTAAATATATAATAGTCACACACACACACACACATATATATATATATATATATATATATATATATATATATATATATATATATATATATATATATATATATATATATATATATATATGCACGTGGAGGCTACCACACCACTTCAACTGCAAACCATTGGCGGTATTCCCCACCTACCAAACTTATAATTAACTGAAAACGACACTCACAACTCAGTGTCCTCATCTACGTCGCAGAAGGTGAAAGCACTCGACAACAGCCGTATTAACCATACACCCTCAGAAAAGTGAGAGTCATTGTCGCTAAAACTACCCTCACCTGAGAGTTGCGCAGTGCCTGACCCTCAGGTGAGGGTAGTTTTAGCGACAACGACTCTCACTTTTCTGTGTAGACAAAATCATAATTACCTACTAGTACCAATAGTCTAGATATATATATATGCACGTGGAGGCTACCACACCACTTCAACTGCAAACCATTGGCGGTATTCCCCACCTACCAAACTTATAATTAACTGAAAACGACACTCACAACTCAGTGTCCTCATCTACGTCGCAGAAGGTGAAAGCACTCGACAACAGCCGTATTAACCATACACCCTCAGAAAAGTGAGAGTCATTGTCGCTAAAACTACCCTCACCTGAGAGTTGCGCAGTGCCTGACCCTCAGGTGAGGGTAGTTTTAGCGACAACGACTCTCACTTTTCTGTGTGTGTAGACAAAATCATAATTACCTACTAGTACCAATAGTCCTCTAACTTCATTGGTTAACTACACATTCTAAGATGTTAGATAAGCTGTTGCTGTTTCTATGGCAAGTGTAAAAGGTCATTTAAAAAGATCAAATCTAGTAACATCAACAATTTGCAGATGGAACTCACTGCTGAATACTGCAATTAAATTTAGTAATTCCTTATATCTAACGCCCTACTTTAAGTTTGTTACAAGAGTAACTTCAGTTATTTTCATCTTTCCCATACATTACAAAAACGACCAAAGATTAGTCTTAGTGTCCCAGCATAAACCATCTAAATGGTCCTATTGAGGACTTAAATGTCTAAAATAATGTCAGTAGGATTTCCTCCTAAGAGATTACAGGGCTTTGATCCCCTGTGTACCCTGTGACAAAAGTCCTACTCACACAGGACTAATAGACTTTGTGAGACAAGGGCATTATCCAACAGGCATTATCCAACACTCAACTCACTCACTTTGAAAAACATGGCCGGAGGTTCTGAGCACATAGTTTCAGGTAAAATCTGAGGCTGAGATTTGCTGACATGGCAACTGGAGCACGCACGTACTAAGGCTATTTACAATGAAGTATTGCCATGTTGGATGGAGTCAGCATTTGAAACAAAGAACATGGCCACACCCATGTATCATGCCAGTCCTTTTGGAAAATGTGTGTGAATTAATTGGTCTATTAAAGGTTCGTAAATCAATGTACGAAAGTCAGTTATATGACAGATCTGCTTCTGATACATGTTGTCGCAGGATCTTTAGTTGACAAAATGGTTCTTCGCTGACAAACCCTATGGAGTATTCTTAGCTGACAAACCCTGGAGTATAGTTTTTCACTGACAAACCCTATATGGAGTAACCTCTTTGTCAGGCTCCCCAGCAGGCCTCAGATTTAGTATACGAGCCAATTAACTGGGATTTGCACATACTTTTTGTAAGAATAACTAGTACCTACGGTTTGTCAGCTATAAGAACCAGTACATAGGAGTTGTTAAAGCTGCTATACAAGTTGTAGTTCTAGAGGCATAAAGCAGGAGGCTCATGTAGTCAGGTGCCAAGCCTCCATTTGGCCTCATTGTGTAGTTTACTGCCGTTTACTTAGGGAGGATTCTCTCTCTCATTCACTTTCTGTTGATCTTCTGTATAAATTAGATCCATGGTTTCTCCATGACTTGGTCTTTAATGAGAGATATAATACCTCAGCACTAACACCTCTGTAGGTGACCACATGTAGGTCAGTCACCAATGTATCATCTCACGGGATCATCTCCCAATCAGGCTAAGTCCCTCACCGCACACCTGAGACAATGGGATGGTGATTAAGATACTTAAGATATAGACAGACACGATGATTTGTCTGAATGACAGGTTTCTCCACGAGTGGTACCTTGGATCATATCACACTTGGCTCCGCCTCGTGTGATATGATCCAAGGTACCACAAGTGGAGAAACCAGGAATTCAGACTGATGAGAGTGGATCTCTGTGTTTATTTCATATAATTATTGATAAATTATATCTAAAATGACATTTAAAGATTGGTTTCACAGCTATTTTAGTGACATCATCACAGAGAAAAGAGAATGAGCATCAGTTTCTCCATGGGGGTGTGGAGAACAGACATTCTAGTAAGGTACTAAAGCATAGTGCATGTGTATCTCCACATGAAATAAAGGGTGGGATGCCAACAAATAGCCTTATCAGTCTAATCTGCCACTGTTCTGATGTATGCAGGGGGGCTGATCACGTTTAGCTACTCACAATGTACTGCTTTTGAGTCAGGACTCACACCACACTGCAGTCACAAGATGGCGGGCCCCATAGTTGGGGGTATAGATGGTGGGGGGGGGGGGGTCCCCATGTCGCATGTCGATTTAAAGAAATGGCCATGTCGCATGTCAATGTCGCTTGATAATCCCCATGTCCCATGTTGATTTCAAGAATTACTCATGTCCCCTGTCACTATCTTTTCAAACCTCATGTCACATGTCACTAAGCTCCATGTCGCATGTCGATTTTAAGAAATGGCCATGTTGCCGTGTCGAATTTAGCCATCCACCTCCATATAGTTTGTAGACTCTTCCCTTATAAGAAACCCTTTCATACCACCGTGCTGGACGTGGAGATGGATTAAAGTGGCATAATCACCGAGCGTATCCCATTCACAATTCTAGTGCTGTTCTAGTCTACTACGTGGTTAAGTGCGAGTTGTGAGAATGCCCCTTTAGACACAATGTAATGTCTAACAAACCTGCAATTGGTATTGTGACTTATATGACATCGATTATAACAGCGGTGTGCTTCGGTGTTATCAGTTGTGCGTTATCAGGCTCTCTGTGGATGTCATGTGACAACATGCTATGGTAGAACATCTCCAGAGACACATTCAAGATGGCCGCCACTCCCTACTGGGTGACCTTTCACTGATCCCCCGTGGGCTATGCAGGAACCACTTGTTGTTGAACTGCTTTCCTGTAAAGCAATTACCTTAGAGTTAGGGTAGGGATTGGCGTGTCTATCAGGTCGTTATACTACCTCGGGGAAAACAAGACACACATTCATTTTTCTACTATCTCACCTCTCGGAAGTACATCTACAAAAATAATAATAAAAACGAAATCTGATTCTATATTATGGTTAGGGGCAAACAAAAAACTAAGTTAATATTCACCCCTTTCCCGCTCATCGAAAGTGGTTCCTGGAAGTTATACCCCGGAGTTATACAGAACATAAAAAATCACTTCAGTATTCCTTCATTTTAATGCGCTGGCATAAAATACCTACAGCCGATGGCATCTGCCAACTGAGGCAGGGTTCAGCCCATATAACCTACATGTATGAACATACGGTACTAGACACAGGCGGAGGGATCAGAGTGGACGAAATTGGCTTTTACATTCAGTAATAGATCTTCTCCTATCTGCATTCTACGTATTATAGATAGGGCACTAGCACACAACACCATTAAACAAATCTGGAATGTTTTTGATTGGATTTTTCTGATGGAAGCAACACTTCGATATCCACGTGGGACCCACGGCACAATGTTAGATCACTTTTTTTAATCTTTTATTTTTTATTAAAGGGGGCCAGCAGCCACTGCCATTTGTGTGTGTGTGTGTGTGTGTGTGTGTGTGTGTGCGTGTGTGTGTGTGTGTGTGTGTGCGCGTGTGAGTGAGTGGGGGGGGGGGGGGGGTGGCATTGTGGCGTCACTCATTCTATGGGGTAGGTGGGGCAGTAGGCGGCCCTGTAGTTGTGGGATGATCCACTGGGCGGCGCCCCACACGCCGTTCTTGTTGTGGCCTCGTCCATCAGGGTGGGACTGTGAGCTTTGACGGCGGCTCGGGGTTTGATGGATGCCTGACCCCTGACCCTGTCTGTACCAGCTGATGGAGCAGCTCACCGGCTCCTGCCGAGCTGCTCACCGTCAGCTGACTGCAGCCACAACACAGGACACCCATGCCGCAACCCACCAACCCACCTTGCCGACAACTTGCTGATGAAGTTGTTGCAATTTGCTGAAGCTCAACTGACAAGAACGTTACTCAGATAGATCTATACACACACAGAAAAGGGAGAGTCATTGTCGCTAAAACTACCCTCACCTGAGAGTCAGGCAGTGGTGAGGGTAGTTTTAGCGACAATGACTCTCACTTTTCTGAGGGTGCAGAAATGCGCGATCAAAGGATGAGCCTCTGTTCAGAGTCAGGTCAAGGCGGACAGAAGTAGCTATAGAGGTAGAGACAGTCCAGACAACAACCCGCACACTGCTCTTACTATGTATTATTACTGGACATCGATTCCCTGTCTCTTTATACATGTATCTCTATAGTGATTGATGCCCAGATTTTATAATTCAGACCAGTGGCTCATTTTGGCCTCACAGATTGCCTCACAGATTGCTTCTAACTCAAAATCCTGAATAGGTGCCATTATATTCTTGATGCCAATGTGTATTATGAGGGTAGAAAACACTGGAACCTCAGTTTTAAAAATTCCTACTAAAAGGTTTTTGAGAAAATTAGGGCTGTGTGGCCATTTTTGGTGTTTTAGTACATTTCCTACATGAACCATGGTCGCCAGCATTTCTGACTTTTCAGGTATGTATAATTAGAATTGGGCTTTTTAAAACTTACAGTAGGATTTCTGAGTATCGAGCCATTGTACACAGGGTGTTATTTTGTCATTTGATAGTGTTGTAGTGATCCCAATACTTGGGTGGTGGGCTAGGACTAGAGACTATCGGGGAACCGTCCAAGTATCTGATGCGTCTACCCAATGGGTGGATGATCCAATGGGTGGATGATGCATGTGGGGAACAGCTCCAAGTGGGAACTGCCAGTGACTGGCAGAGGCCTGCCTTATATAGCACACAGAGAAAAATGTGAGCGTCAGCTGGACTCTCCCCAGGGTCAAGCACTGCTTGACTCAGGTAGGAGAGTCTGCTGGACTTTCACTTCCATTAGCGACAGTCAGGCTGAGCCTCCTTTGATAGTCCCATAAAGTTACTCCCTTTTGAGAGTCAGCCTGATCCTTGAATGACAGTCAGGCAAGACAAATCTTGATACCAGAATCAGCCTGACTTTCTTGCCACAGTCAGGCAATGTCTGACTCTGGGATGAGGGTCAGTTAGCCTGAGCCTTCTTTGTTTGCTACCAGGTGGGGACACAATACAGTATTTGGCTTAATGGTAGGATATATGACACCATTCTTGTGGATTTGGAAAGTATATATTATTAAGATCCTGGGATCACCTCTGACATATATTGGTATATATGTATCTCTATGTTGTTACATACCTAAATGACTTGTGGTCTGTGATAGCAGACCCTTGTATGTTCAGGACAACAATATTATTTTGTATGGGATTTCTTTATTTATAAGTGTCAGGCAGGCCATATAAATCTTTTAAAACATTACCCCCCAATGCAAATAAGCAACTAGTCTTACTGTACAAAGAAGAGTTGAGCCATGCCTGACTTTCATTGAGACAAAGGTTCAGCATTGCTAGACTCACATCCATATGTGAGTCCAGCTTGGCTTGACTCTCGATAACCAGAGTCTGGCATCGCTCTACTCTCGCACTAGGGAAAGTCCAGCATTGCCAGACTACCGTTAGTGTGAAAGTCAGGCAGTGCTTGACTTTCATAAACAAGGGTCCAGCACTGCCTGACTTTCGTTGTAATGAAGGTCAGGCAGTGCTGGACTCTTGTATTGTTGAAGGTCAGGCAGTGCTGGACTCTCTCTACAGTCAAAGTTAGCTTGACTCTCAGATGAGGGTGCTTTTGGCGACATGGGCCTGACTATGGCATGTGAGTCCAGCTGACTCTCATATTTTCTTCTGTGCAGGTCACCGACGGTGGCGACCCCTGGCTGTCCGGGCCGGGTCTGTCATCCGGGCCGGGCAGGCAGGGGAAACTGCACAGTTTTAATTGCAGCTGCAAAATTGGTGGCGTCTAGTCACTTGGCAAGCTTACAAGTCCCTTGCTGCGTCTTACACAGCAATTATGACAATACAAACAATAAATTTTGTCTTCATTTAGGTATCACTTTCCATGTGCGGTATTAACTCATTGACCACTTGTTGTCGAGACATGTATTGCCCTACTGTGGTATTCAGTATAATAACTTTATACTTCAGAGGCTAGCTATCTCAAAGTTTATAATCAATTTCATGTTCTTGTTTCTTATGACAGACGGCAACCATTTTGACACCCAGCCTAAAAAACAAAAGAAAAAGCCAAAACCTGATATATAGACCAGCAAATCCTGCGAAAACCAGCTTTCTCTCTCATATGAAAACACGTCTAGAATTAATCCAAACCCGAGTTTTTTCAATGTTCTGACTTCAATTGGCTGTAAAGTTACTCTACTAAATGTAGACGTTGTAGTCAATGTCAATTAATTAACAGAACATCATTGACAGGCTAATGCACTCTGAGAGGGCAGTAACCTATGCTTTAACATACTCCAGACGGGATGTCATTATATCAACTACGAGGCCCACCTCGTCAGGAATAGGCGACCCCTTCCCGTTGGTACACATGTTTGATAGGTAGTTGATCCCGACCATAACGATAACTAGCTATATGTCGTTGTGTCCAGCCAATTTGGAGAAAAGGCACATATATATATATAATTTGGGAACCGTCCTCCTCTAGTGCTCCAGTGGGTGATGTATAAACAACTGACTCTGTCAGTATTAACACAATACATAGATCCATATTTGGAGCATTCTTATACATTCGCTCAATGCAATACAGACATCATTAGCTTTAATTTGATACCAAATATGTCCATATTGGTCCATAGTTTGACAATACCAAGGAATTAATAAAGAATACTACTGGCGCCCGGGGGGCATGGGGGTGAAAAGTAATTTCGGTCGCGCGTCCGTAATATTAATAAGCGGGATTGTTATTGTTGTAATAACAGGTGGCATCGTTTTACCTCTCACCAAGAGCGGTTGGAATGTTCCTGCCTAAGTCCAAAAGAAAGAAGGTTTGTTTCAGGTCACCCGACCGACCCTATGTAAACAGGGCCGACCCTACGTTTTTTTATGCAATTTTGAAGAAATTTTTATATTTTTACAATTTTTGGGGGTAAATTTTAGGGTTTTCAAAAATTTTGAAAAATATCTTCCCATTTTCATACTTTTTTGGGTCATTTTTAGGGTTATGTAAAAAAAAAAAAAGTTAAAAAAAAGGAAAAAATCCGACCTACCGACCCTAGAGTTTCATCCCATGTTACCTGAAACAAAACTTTTTTTTTATTTGGCCTAACCAACCAACCACCAATCCCTCCTACATACAGAGTCACATTGGCATACAGCAGGTGCGTTTCTATACCTCATGCATCCTTTCATTATAACTTTCGTCCCCAAACTCCACTTCGTACCGTGAGTTACACACGTCATGTAGTGGAGCTCAGCGCTATTTACTGCCGACAAAAAGGTGATCGTGACAAGAATGTTTCTGTCTGCCTTATACCCGACTAATCCCTCTCCAGGGTAGGATGACGGGACCCCGCTGGGCCCTGGAGCTGAAAATGCCTTGTCCCTATAGCTGTGTCCCTCTGACCTCTTGGTTCCCAGCGCCTATCGCGCATGCGCGGTCAGAGAGGTCACTAGAGCTGAGGGAGAGCTGATGAAGGTTGTATAAATGGGCGCTCACATGATGACACGTGTGAACAAGTCAGACCACAGGGGACTAGGCCACCCATACAGCAGGGGCTACACCAGCCACTCAATGCCACTCAATTAGGGGGCAGGCCAAGTGGTTGAGCTGCACATTGTGTGGTGGTCTACATGAGCTGCTCCTAGTTGCTGCCCGCCTCACCCAACCTCCCCGGTATCATAAACCCTCATGTTGGGGTTATTAGACTTCAAACAACAGCAGAGGGCTAAGACAAATGAGTTCACACCTTGGTTATTTCTGTGTAGACTCACATAACCTTACAGCTGTGGTTTAAATCAGATAGACAATGGTTATGTGAGGCTAACTCAAAATATGACTATTGTAGACTGGCAGGCACCCTATATATCCTTAGGACTGCCGGTACTTTCTCGAGGCGGACTGCCATAGCGTATTGTTTCCAATGCAAACGCAAAATCTTGGCTTTCAGGGGGCCCTTTTTACTATACACATTGGCCCACTATGGCAGTGCTAAGGATAAAGGTGCCAGTCAGTTTACAGTGGTTATTTTGAGTTAGCCTCTCATAACCATAGTCTATCTATTACATATAGTAATAGATAGGTGTATTGGTTCATGTGAAAAGCAGATCTTCCCAGGGTAATTGCCTGAGAACCGATGCGTGGTATACGGGATATTCTTGACCTTACATCCTGAAATCTAATGTATACAGATTTACATTTGATCTGATTAGTCTTGTGGCAGTGGCCAACTTGCGCCATGATCCATCAACTCAGGGCAAGATAGCTAAGCCTGCAATCATAGAGAAACGTATGAATATGCAATTTTGCTTATCTCCTGAGAAACCGCATTTTAGGAAAAGAGCATAGTGTGTTATCTTATGGAAAGACTGAAGTAGAACCCAAGACTACCAGTGCATACTATATGGCTGTGGAGTAGATTGATCCGGACAACTTTGATACGGTGCTTGTGTGGCTCATTTTATGCTCTTGTTGTCAGCTTACTAAAGGTCATTTGGTACGCAAATTTATTCCCGAAGGTACCCCTCCTAATATAGCTCTGATCAACACCGGTAATTAAAACTGTGAAAAGCTGTGTGGAGGACTTTCTTAATTGTGGACATCTCAAAACAGTCTCATCGCTATCACCAACAAATTGAATTCTTTTCAGAACTTTACTCAAGTAATACTTTGAACTAAATCATTCAAGATAAACGGTTTACAACGAGAATTTTAACACAAGTTGTTTACATCCCCAGTCCTTGATTGAAATACAATGTCAAAAATGTTTGGGTGAAATGCAATTTGTATTTACCCAGACCTTCAGCAAGGATTCCCTAATGGGAATTACCAGCGGTACACACGATGTGGTGCCCAGGAGTAATGGTGGTTACGGCCTCCAGTCCATGCGCCTCCAGTAACGAGTGGCAAGACCTTAATTACAGAGGCGCCAGGTAGCCAGGTAACATCACCGCTTAAGCAGTTTGAGGTGCCCCTCCGGACAGAAAAACCAAACAACCAACCCTAGAAACCCTCCGAGCAGAACTGACTGGAAGATTAAACAAATAATTAACGATCTGAATACAACTGGCTGACGATGCAGTTATGATGTTCCGTACCACTTGGCCAGACTGATTGCAAACAATCTCGTTTGACATGCAATTCTAGCCATTGTTCCTGTTGTTTCAGCCACTATTTTGCCCAATCCAGAGCGCACATGGTACAATTTAGCTTTTGTGGAATTTCTGTGAAGATATCTTCAATAATATGGAAATATGCATCCCAATGAACCTTCAATGTAAAAAAAGCGAACGTCTGTTTTCTTACTTTCATAAACAACCTTAGTAAATGCAGACTTGTGTAGTGTATTTGTCTCAGGTAATGACTTTGATAATGACGATGGTCCTCAGAATGGTTCCCCATAGACTCACCTATTGGCTTTCTCCCTGCCCACCACTCAGCTGTTGTCAGTGGTAAGAGCCTCGTAATGGCAAAGGCAGTTCAGGGGGCCTGCGAGGCATGTCTTGATTAAAGGCAACCTACATTTTAGCATCTCCTAGACTACCTAAGCTTATTGGACGTAAGAAACGTGTATGCACTACAACCAAACGTAATGGTTAATGCAATGAAGGGCAGTATTAGCATGTTAGACAGGGAAACGTTATATTGACTAATCGAAGTTTAGTACCACTCAACTGGGCGTATTCAGGAGGATCAATGAGCTGAACTAATGCTATGAAGGCAATAATTATGTTAGGCAGCCAAAAGGGATTTTATCTGATGATACAGGTAATTAACACCCCTCAAAGCAACGGTGTACAAGAAGGCAATGACAATGGAAGACAAACTCAAGCATCATTTCATGCTTCAGCGTTCAGATAAAGAAACTCCTTATCTATCTTCATAGATCATACTACCTCACATTTAGACCTGGTATAAGGTGGTATCTCCATATTCCACTTCACACTTAGACCTGTAATAAGGTGGCATCTCCATATTCTACTTCACACTTAGACCTGGTATAAGGTGGCATCTCCATATTCTATTTCACACTTAGACCAGGTATAAGGTGGCATCTCCATATTCTACTTCGTACCCAGACCTGGTAAAGGGTGGCATCTCCATATACTACTTCACACTTAGACCAGGTGTAAGGTGGCATCTCCATATACTACTTCACGGTAGACCTGGTGAAAGGTGGCATCTCCATATACTACTTCACACTTAGACCTGGTATAAGGTGCCATCTCCATATACTACTTCAAAGTTAGACCTGATGAAAATGGTAACTCAAAAACCTGACACTTACAGCATCGCCAGAAACTACGTCAAAGTCAGTTCATTAACAGAGTCATTGCTATACATACACTGTACTAAACCTGTACTCTAACTCGGCTGTGAAAAAGCCCAATTTCTACACTGGAAAGCATCTATATGTTAGACATAATAAAAGTGAGCTCACTGCAGGGGTTATACTATCACTCAGGATGCTTTTATCTCCTCTACTCGCCGCAGATGAGGGCACTTGTCCCACTGGACACCGATCAGCTTACGACTATAGTGGTCGTTAAGGCTGGACAAATACTAAAACAAGAGAAGGCAAGTAGATCTACTGAAAGTGGCCCCTGCGACTACCATACATATTTCAGTACTTTTAGAGGCCGGACCAATATACTGCTTATGCATACAACATTAAAGAAACAATCCATGTAAATCTCTCCTGCCATACATACACTTCTACACTCAACTCCTAAGTTATCATGATAAATTAGCACTGAAGTACAGGTGACGGTCTGGCACGATTTCCGAGATATTGTGACTAGTACATTGCATTGGATTGTAAGCTAGATAGTCCGTCTATAGTAGTCCGTGAACCCTGACTGTAAACCGTCCTGGGCTTGCATGTACAGTCAGGGCAACATACTGTCAAGATGGCGAGAAAACCTGCCTGGGCGATGTTCACGGCCCCCGTTGCGCATATTCTTCGACCATTAATACTCAGAATTTCTCCACGGCCTGACATTTTCCCTAGACAACCCACCCAATTTAAAATTCCAACGGCTAATATTTGATATTTCATAGCAGTTTTACCGTAGCCTCTCCCATTTTCACTCCTATTAGGTGAGCTTGGGAAGAGCTCTCCTGTGCTGGAGGTACAAAATAGAGTTGGCCTGTTCCCGTTTTCTTTATATATATATATCTGTGAATACCTGTTGGTACCAGCGAGAGTCTTTCTACTCCCAGCCCAGGAGAACTCCTCCGTGCCTTTGTCAATGGAAGTCTGCCGTACCCAACGCAGTATGTTGTTTGGGTAGGTAGCCGTGCTAGTTTAGAGTTGCATTGTATTACATGATGTACATAGCCTCTACTGGGCACTTGCATTAATTACAGTGTAACATATACTAAATAATTAAATAAATGGCTTTGATTTTACTGATCTCACAGGCCATGGAATCCATATGGCGCTTGGAATACGGTGATCCCAGTACTCGCATCCACCATACTATTTCCAGCCTTTGCCAAATCCTGCCGGACAGTGGCAATGTCCGCCTAAAATGGCTCTGGTCCGGCAGAATGACTAGTGTCCTGTACATTCTGGGCTTTCCAAAACTGAAAGAATTTTTCAAATATTCCAACTAGAACTGAAGTTACAAATTCTAGAGTGCACTCTAATATTCTAGGCAAATTATAGGAAGTTTTTGTTATTATTTTCTTTCATAAATCCTATTCTATTCTAAATGTTATGCAAAATTTTGATTTTGGTATCCGGTCCTGCAGAAATCTATCCGGTCCTGCAAAATTGGCTAGCTGCAGGACCGATTGTCCTGCATGCTGAAAAAGTTTTCGCAAAGACTGCTATTTCACGATGTAAACAACAAGAGAAGGATTGAGAAGACAAATATAAATATAAATGCAGAAGGCCTATATAGTGTACGTGTATTGTATGGCCGTAATGCACTTGGGCCCGGGATTTCACTCGTAGTCCCCAATATGAGACTCCAGCCCCCATCCTCGTGAAATACTGACTATGTATTTTAGCTTCATGGCCTGTTCTGTCTAAAACATTTACTTGATGAAGGCAGCTCAGGGTGAAAGGACACATCCACAAGATAAGTCACGTCCCTGAGCTGCAAGGCATTACCGCCAGCACTACTAAAAGCAATACCCCCTGCAATAAAGCTTTAGGTGTTTCTTTCTTTATACTACAGTAGGATGTGAGATGACTCGTAGGCATGATCTGACTGCTGGACACCCAGGAGTAGAATTCCTGAAAGTAAATATCTCCTGGAGTTACATCCCTGAATGTTTATTCATGTATTAGACTCTTAAGCGAATCTTCCACCGAAATCTATTTGTGTCTCATTGGCAAGGTGGGGAACATCGGGTTTTTATAAAACATAATTTTTAATATCATCTATCCGATTTTTAATCGGGCACCGAACAGGCTCCTGATGTCACGAACAAAATAGTCAAAGAAAATGTATTTAAAAAAGGATATGGACCAACGTCGCACCGATCTTGACATTAGGACTTCTGAATCAATCAAGCTGAGACTATAATACGCGATTTTCCCATCAAATCGGAGCTATTCGCACACTATCTAATGCAAACGTCTATATATATATATATATATATATATATATATATATATATATATATATATATATATATATATATATATATATATATATATATATATTGCCTGACGTAGATGTTTAAATAACATCGAAACCTACCCAACTATACTCCAAATTCCCTCCACCACCTCGATGTATACAAACCCTCCAATAAAATTGTCAACAATTCAATTGGAAACTACTTGTCTGTTTTTTTGCGATATTTTTCAACGATATATATATAGTGTTGTGCAGCTATAAGCAGATCATTAATATTAGACTAGTGGCGGTACTAGTGCATGGCAGCTGGTAATATCGACCCAATCTGATATTTTCTGATGAGAAACTGGCTCCCTCAGCCGCCAATGTTAAATAATGATATTATTCAAAATTGCCAATCGGCTCATATGGAAGAGTAAATGTCAAGCGTCTCACATGAAATAACAACCACCCACTCTAAGCGTGGGTTGAAGGATATTTGGTGGAGATAAATTGATATGATACTCATAATGGCATACCGTCGTCCATGTGCATAAATTAATCTATGTACATTTCGCAACAATTAGATTGATTCTAAAAAGATGACCCGAGGGTCAACATGTAGATGCATCATGCTAGTGTAGGGGCTGGGTTTAATAAGGTAATCTCATGGCGGGTTCTGTCGGGTGTTGTGTTGCGAACTCTGTCCGAACCCTTCAGTCCGGCAGCACCTGCTCCGGTCTTGGGGTTCATACGGAGGTTGCTATAGGCTTCCCGTCTGTGTGTGCACACACAGGCTAGTCGCCTATATAAGCCAACACCCAGGAGGACGCGTCGGTTAGTTAGAGCAACTGAACCCTTCAAGCTATACATAAGATCGTCTCTGAGCCTGCTGACCCGCTCCGAACTCTATAGGGAGTTCGTCGTTAGCTTACCTGTTCTAGGTTCTGTTTAATAAACGGATCTATTTTTGCAACCTGTACACTTTACTCAAACTGTTGTCGACCTTGTTCTTTTCTTCGTAACCTAACAATATCAAAGCCGCATAATCACTGAGAGTGCCCCAGTCAAAATTCTAGTACTGTTTTAGTCTACTATGGGGTACACTGATATTCCTAGGCTCCCTATACGACCAATCTCTCAGTCACTAATACCTAATTTAGTCAGTCATTTTTTGGCTCCCTATACGACTAACCTAGGTAAGTTATTATTGTCAGGTTGGTCAGTACTGACCAACCCACCTTAGTCTCTTCATTTCCAGGGGGAGCCACTGAGTGGTGATCAAGGTATCTTACAGGTGGCCCCAACTAGTGGTATACAAATACAACACACCAATGATGAACCTAGGTTAGCCACTGCTGACTGACCCCTCAGTCACTTTTTGAATATAACTTTGCCATTATGACTAACACACATATGACGAACCTAGGATAGTCTGTACTGACTAACCCTTTCAATCTATGGATTTTCAGTGTAGCACCGCGAGTGGTGATATTGCTCCTTTAAGGGAACGAAGTTGGGTCCGTTACACTAGCTTAGGTGCATTGCCTTGCTCCCGCTAGGTCCCCTATCATTAGATGTGCTTTTATGCTTCTACTACCCACGTGCAGAAGGCACCACAGAGCAGGGTCTACTTGGACTGTACACTCAGGTACTTGGAGGATGAGTGTATCCCTTTACACATTGTCTCCTTGGGGCACATTCTCTGAGCCGCTCAGTGCTTCTTCGCATGAGCAGCTCAACTTGCTATAATATTTGCAGTAGAGCCAACCTGAGTAACAACTCCATGTAAAACAATACTATGCTCGGCCTTTCAGGGGTGCCATTGCTGAGAGTTGAGCTCGCTTTGGTTCTCCTATTACAATTCCCGATGGATGCGGAGAAAAACTTTCAGGGAAGAAAATGGGGAAAATGTGATATCTTTATGAAAGAGACAGGCAGGGAGGTTGTGTTTATTTCTAGAACCCCGTGTCGGGTTGCTTTCAGGTTGTTCTGAAATTTCCCTTGTGTTGGCTTATAGATTATTGTGCATGAGCTGAATAAGTCGATAATGGAATGACTAGGAGAAGAGGCGGACAGAGAATAGAACACAATAGACATACATTTATCATTAAAAAAGAGGAAATAAGAAAATTGGAATGGCATCGTGATGTATTCCCACTGCTCTGTCTTGTGGAGATAACTTTTGAGAGATATCATGTAAAAACGATATATTCCATTACCTGCTGGGTCAATTAGTTTACCCATGGACATATCCCGTTCAGAGTGAATCTTGAGTTCATACCTGGCATGACCATTGCAATACTATAAAGCATTTATTGGATTTGCTGTTGGTAGCCGGTGAGCCAATGGCCTTTCATTGTTGACCAACATTGAAACACTTTGAAAAAATGTATCACCGACATGATTATCATCAACATGGATTCAAAATGGTATGTGCTTATTACTAGTGCTAATGTGAAAAGGACACCATTAGGCCACTCCAAATAATATACTTGTTTCTCATCACCAAGCAATGACAAAAATGACGAGGGCGCTTTTTTTTCTTTTTTTTTTGCTAGTGAGCAAATGGCTGGGTAAATGTGGATCTTTGGCAAAATAAATTCATATTTCAGCAATCAAGATATTATGGATCAGCAAATTTCCTCTAGGTCATTGGATCCGCAACACTGTAACTTTTAATTTGATACCAAATATGTCCATATTTTCCCATTTTTAATCATGTTTTCCACTGAAAATTGCCCCCGAAAAAATCCGATAGGACGATTTTTGAGACGCGCGCGGTGATGAGAAACAAGTATATTGTTTGGAGTGGCCTTGATATGTATATGCAGATTTAATTTGGATAATTATATTGCCATATATATGATGTACAACCTTAGGTGAATATACCTAGATTTAGCCTATTTTCGTCTCTTAATATTAAAAACAAGATAATTTCAATGATTAAAGCTTAAATGAAACA
Organism: Harmothoe impar; assembly: GCA_947462335.1. Lineage (NCBI taxonomy): Eukaryota > Metazoa > Annelida > Polychaeta > Phyllodocida > Polynoidae > Harmothoe > Harmothoe impar. The sequence goes on from OX381708.1 coordinate 32,462,279, forward strand.
AATTTATAAAATAATACCACAGTGGGGTTAGCAAAACGTCCTCTTTTTTATATCATAGAACATCAACTGGCTAGTTTATTGACCTAATTTATTTAATCGATTCCACACACATATACATGAGCTTCCAAATCCGATTCCTAAGAGTGAGAAGATTGACTCTTTGATTCAACATTTTAATGTAAAACTTAGAGCTTATATAAATATGGCACAGTCAGATTTCTCATTAAAGAATACCGATGATTGCCGATAATCAAATTCCACATGCATCCGCCATCATGACAAGTGCTTGTGTACCACAAACATTTACAAAACATGACCGAAGTTGGTATCTTACAGGCATTAATTGTGATCAACGTTAGGGCATGCCAGTCTGTGTGGGAAGGGATGATTAGCAGTACAGACCAACCACATGCCTGGAAAAAAGTTTTTAATTGATACTATCTGAAATCAATTGAACAGAAATAGTAAGGATAAATTGAATTAGTGAATGTCATAGACACCCACTCATGCCTGTGGATATCCAAGTGTATTTTCCTGTGACCAATTTTAACGACAACTAATGAACTAGGAATCCTTGCAGACAAGAAGAATTAGGTTGTCCATACTCATAAAAAGTTGGTTCAAGTCAGGTCATATGAACATTGCAAATAGTTATTAATGCATCATATTTAACTTATAAGCGGTATATTATAATGCAGGCCTACAGCACATGCATACTGGAAGAGTGTACATGCACAGCAAAAACAACTTTAGGCTATTTACAGTGTATACTAAAATATCTCTGAGTTAATTATTTACAGTGACACGTAGGTGGAGGGTCGTGACAATTCAAACACCCATCATACTAGTATTCAATTTCTTTGCCCAATCTGCAAACTCCTAATGACGAGTGGGATATTTGCATGCATTAGAGCCTACGTACGAATGCAAATAAACGGTTATGTACAAGCTACTTTTTTTTGTTTCAATGAGAGGTCTCGACTCCTGTTTATTAACAAATAACACATTCGAGATGTGGTATACATTTGTTAACTTTTGAATGCAAAAATATTCAGTATACAAAGCCAGTAGTTATGATATCAGCATGTACTCAGTTTTCATGAACAAATCAGGTTTTGAAACTATATTACCAGCAACACACACAGTACATTTTATGATGGACAATTGTAGGATTCAATGATGATCAGAAATAGCAGTATGATGAAAGGTCGTAACTAATAATACATACATACAAATAATTCGTTCGTGGTGGGCCGCACGTACAAGCCACGACATGTGTCTCACAGATTTGTAACAGACATATGTGGACAGTCAGGGGAAAAGGGTCCTCCAAGGTAAAAACTCCATAATGAAATTGAGGTCACCAGCTTTCCAATGTTATCTTTTATTAGCAGGTACCACCTCTAGTTTTTGAGTACTAGTTCTCTGATTATGTGTGGTCACTGTCCAATCTTAAATGCCAATAAGCTCTATCTTACTTTGTGTAAGAGATATTCCTATCTGATTAGCATAATTATGCTAGTTACCAAATATCCAAAAAAATTCAAACATTTTGTCATAGCTTTTGATCTAAAAATGGTATTTACATTTTGTTTTCAGCATAGAAATAATTGTGGGGCCTTCTATCAATCAATTTTAGAATTTTTCAATTTAGAATGAAAATCATGTTTCCATGGCAACCAAAATGTGCAACAACACCAATTTAGGCCCAAAAACGTTCTTTTCACATTCCAAATATGGAAGGTTTTGAATGGAACTTTCTAAACTAGCCTATTGTGTTCTACATCAAAAAGTAGTCTAGAACATTTTTTGTTATATATTGATCCTGTTTAGCTATATGGAGCCCCCTGGTGGCCAAAGCTGGTACTAAAAATCCCGCACGGAGGTCCCTTTTCCCTTGTTGATCCACATATTTATACAGTTTGTGCATTCTAATCAGATATACACACAGTTAGTTAAGCCTATGATTTGGGATATTTTTCGCGCAGGTCTTTGATTGTTTTCACTTTCCTTTTGAATTGGGCTTTTGACACACTTTGTTTCAGGTCTTCACACTGGACATTCCACAGCATTCTCTCCCTGTATGCTGGAGACCTCTTGTAGCCCTGGGTGATGGGCCGTCTTAGTGAGAAAAGCAGCTCGGAATCAGAACGCAGAGTTCTGTCTCCACGCCCACCATCTCCAACCTCAGGGCCATCAGCAGGGTACTCAGCCTTGTAGTATTTCAACATCAGGGTGAGAAACAGTTCGTCCCATCTCCGTGCCAACCAGTCTATACCACTCATAGAGTGGAGCTCATCTACACTGTAGACATTACTGCTAGTGTTGAGACAGGTCCTGAGACCCCTGTTCTGCAATCTCTGCAGCTTTTTCAACCCAGTGTCCCTACCAGCCACATAGACTTGTAATAAAACAGTTAAACTGTTAAATATCACCTAGAAAAATGGGGGAGGGGGCACTGTTTTCTGATCAGTTAAAAAGATAAAGGGGCAGAATAAAAGGTCCTCCCTAATACACGTTGTGAAACGACCAAGGGTCATTTATACCTCATTACGATTAATGGTAATTTCTGGTCGTTAATGGTTGTGGAATACTTTAGAATACCCTCATTTAACTGTATGTTCGACCAACAGTAGATACGGATGCAATTATGGCTATGGGGTCCTAGGGGAACACTTTTCCTGCGATTGGTCGTATCTTGCTATTTTCAAACACCCTACAGGGATTACATTTTTCAATAATAGCTGTTTCAATGAGAAAGTGGTGACTTGTTGTTAGCACCGGTGTGTGCCAGGTGTGTGTGTGTGTGTGCAGAAAACTATTTTTACCCCGAGAAGACAATGGGATAAAGGTCCACCCCACTGTTGTTGAATTAAACATATATTTTCCCCAGGTGGTGCAACATTGCCAAAGCCGACAACCCCACTGTAACCCAATCTGAGCACATATGTTAGATCATGTGGGCCCAGAGCAATGCCCCATGAGCAGAACCGTCGGGAGCCGACTTCGGCCTCCATAAGGATCCCACATAAAGTGGAGGCACACCATGTTTGCTACTAGGAAAGCTACTTAGGCCAAAAAAAATAAAAGGTGTGTTTCAGGTTACATGGTCTGAAAATCTAGGGTAGGTAGGTCGGATTTTTTTTTTTTTTTTAAATTTTTTTTTTAAAACATTGGCCTGAAAAGTACCTAGAAATTGACTCACGCGCTTCAATGCTGACTCGCCAATGACCGCCTCGACTCGTGAACTATCAGATTGACCCTTAAATAGCCCCAAAATGACGTAAAATATAAATATTATTTTCAAAATTGTATAAAAATTTCTAGGGTCGGCCCTGTTTTGCTAGGTAGGGTCGGGTAACCTGAAACACACCTTTTTTTTATTTGGCCTTACTGTGACTCTTCCATACGCAGAACCCTACTTCCACAAGTAATCAAGTACAACCTGATATATGTGCACAGGCAGCAATGTCTCTACGTTCCCTGAGGGTATTGGCACGTACCTTCTCTTACTGGTTACAGACACATTATAGATAAATATAATATTATATGTGATTCCCTGAAGAATAATACAAACCCGACCTCTCACCCACGCATATTTTATTTTTGATTTGAGAGATGCGTAAGAACACATCCTCGTTTATTTATACTGAATAATGAAAGAGCTTTTTCAGCTCGGTGTACATCCTTATCCAGTGTCCATCTTACTCTTCACTGTCATATCTAATATTCATGACGTAGATTCGTGACGTTGTTATACACATTATGTTTTGTTATATTGTATAGGAGGACCCATTATCCTCTATTATTTTCTGGGTTAATGGATTATTTCCGAGACTGTAATCCTGCGATATACAATGGCCGCTTCTTACTAACCGTAATGTATGGACGCCAATTTATGTAACTACACTGTAAAATAATTTCCGTTAAAATAACAGAGATTCACTGGCACTACTGGGTGCCGGACTTTCACCGTTATTTTTACGGAACTGTCACCACTATTTTTAAACAAGAAATCTCTGTTATACATTTTTTTAACAGTGATTCTCAGTACCGTTAAAAAACGGTGATTCACTGGCACCACTGGGTGCCGGATTTTCACCGTTATTTTCATGGTCACCGTTTTTTCCAAAGTCACCGTCATTTCTACGGAACTGTGAATCACCGTTATTTTAACAGAATACAAAACATCACTGTATTCTGATTCAGTGCCTAAACAATAATTGTAATGGTATTTTGTGTAATTGAACTGATTTGTCCCAGTGTTATTCAGTTCATTTATCCCCCTATACCTAACTCCATGCTCAATATGGTTCCAAACCCAATTTGGTTCCAATCAGCAATATCATCTTAGTGTCAAGACTTCAGACCTAATCATTAGGAATTAGTCTATGAAAGCCTTATAGAATGCTTCATGACACTTTGTAATACCAGTCCATGGGCAGAAGTCACTCTATGATCGCTACAGAGCAAACCTTACAGCTGTATCTGTATATATATTTCTTATCACCACAAAAAAATGGTGTTCCTAGCATCTAGGAAAATCTCTTCATGAACCAAACTGCCACCTGGTGTGATAAAACTGAAATCAATTAAACGTAGCTTCACCGTAAAATAAACTGTGTTTCACTGTAAAAATAAACGGTGTTTCACTGTGCTGGATTACGGATATTCAAAGTAAAATTGATTGATTTTACATTGCCTCACCGTAATCATATGTTATGATGAATCACCGTAAAATTTTACACTGATTCTCCGTATATTCAACGGAATATTTTTACAGTGTAAGGCAGGGATCCCTAAGTGCAATGTCATATCTCTGCTGCATTTCCTCTGACAAGAGGGCCCAGCTATATACATTTTACGGAGAAAATAAGGAACACTATTGATAAGTAGATCTGTTAATAATAAGTTAGTGGTACTATTAGGAGTTTTATTTCAGCTTTCGATTTGTATATGCAAAAATGTCATTATTTGACATGTAACATACTGTAATTGTAAATCTCTTTGTCCGAAGATACATAATACTTAATATAGCATAACACCCTAATTATTATGTTTTAACCAGGAGATATACGATACGTACCTTACTTGGACATGATAGGCCTGCTTATTTTGTAATACCAATTTGCAGATTGGTTTGTTACAATTCCACGAACCTTTGCAGCAGTACCTAAATTTTCTTGCTATAAAACATTTTCTCATGATTACGGGGGCGGGGCGGGGGTGTATCAACGAAAGAACTAGCAGTCACGAATGTACTGATCGTAGAAGTATTATCATTTACCCAATCGATTTCCAGAGAATTGCCAGAATGTGGACAATGATCCTCCATCTACACACTTGTTCATTGTCATATCTCATTATGAGCTCAAGAATGAAGTACATAACAAGATATTCAGCGCGAGTTCGATACGTATACAAATTTACAATATATCCATGGTTAAAGTGCGTATATCCGATTTTTCTTCAAATTCTAAATCTTACTTGAATGTATTCCAAACATGGTAAAAGTATAATATCTAGAGAATAGAGGTTAATTAAATGTCATCAATGGGTGTTAATAAGTCACAAAGGGATCCTATGTCCCCCAACCATGTTTTATTTCTACTGTATTTTCAATAGAGGGAATAAAAGTGTATACACTTTTTTTTCTAAAATGACCATATATTGGGCAATAAAATCGAATTAGGGCAAAATCAGATGGAATTAGGGGAAATGGAGCAGATAGGAAGTCAAATATATTAGGGAGTGTTCATTTATTATTTACAGGGGGGGTGGTGGGTTTGGGGGGGGCGTAAAAATTTCCGACCCCTCCTGAGGGGGGGAGCGTAAAAATTTAAGCCCCTTTTAAGCAAAAAAGCCCTAGCGTTACTATAGTTCAAAGGGGGGGGCCAAATTTTTTCGGCGCCTTGGGCGAGGGGGGGCGCGAAACGTTACACGCGCTCTCGAGGGGGGGGGGGCGTAAACAAATTTCGGCCCTCCGCGCGAAATCTCACCTCCCCCCTGTAATTAATAAATGAACACTCCCTTAGTTGTGAACATTCTGACTTGTTTTTAGGAATATCTAAACATTGGTCCCAAACATCGGATGTATAAACATTAATACACTATTACTTAGTAATATTAACACCCATTGATGACATTACAAATTACTTCAGTGTTAATGCACAATGTAAATACAACATGTACGTCAACTATAGAGATTCACATGGCAGTCAATTGAGAATGTTCGTAGGGAGAACGTGTAAAGTACAGCCAAACACAAACATAAAAAGTCATGTGTAGAACAAAAAATACACGAAGCAGACAGTCCATATGAGCCGGATGAGCTCTGGTAGAACATACACGCATCAAATGATATCGGTCAGATTTTAAAAAGTATACCGGGGTACCCAAAAGTCAAGGTAACTTTTTTTTTTACATTGAAAGATGTTGGCTCTGTTTATGTCCTCGTGCAGTGGCTTGGCCTCACCCAGCGATTCCGTTTGAAATCTAGCACCCAAAAAACAAAATTACCCATTTCCTTTGTTTAACTCTGTGAGATTTATCAAACTGAAATAGTTAAAACATCTTAGTATCATTCTAGCAACTCTAGATTCTGTAACAAGTAGCCCCAATATGTAGGATTAGACCGACCTGTTTTTTTTCTCTTACACCGATGAACTCTTGACACATAACCCACTTAACCCTAGCTTGTTGTTTAACATTACTCTGTTTTTCCAACTCTTCTGTGCACAACTTGTTTGGTTTTGTGTGATAAATTCTCCAACTATATACATTACTCTATGTATCATTAAACCTGCTGTATACTGCCTTCAAAATGTCTAATTCGCAGGTTACGTATGTTTTACAGAGATTACATTTGTTGCATATAGAGTCGGTTAATGAACCAATTGGCTCCTGCTAACCGTCTCCTTTATGTCAATGTGTAATGTCTATAAGATCCTTACCAAGTTCTTCGCAATACATTATATTTGCTAAAAGCATCCTTTGAACTCACGCAAGTTGCCTTTCAGACTGCTTCAGGACAATCTCACTTTTTTGACAAATGCAGTCAGTAGCTATGTTCATCACATGAGAGATGGCATCACAAAATACAATAGTCAATTACATTGTTAGCTTAGATAAGCCATCAGAACTCATAATAGGAGTGATAACATCATGCGCATTTCAGTTAGGTATATAGGTATGAACTTTCCTTCCATGACTGTATGGTGCTTTTAAGCAGCAAGAAGTCAGTCCAGACTGGTCGACTCTTGAATGTAGCACCTTTGAGAGGCCGGCCCCCTAGAGTGACTACAACACATACATCACCATCACTGACAAGCACAATAAGGGTGAACCTCCAGCAGTGAGGGACCAACACTAAATGTCAATGGCCAATGAAGGCCACCTCTCACCATTGTGCCTGTGCCTACCGCCCCTGAGCCCTCCTGTGGCATATGTGGGAACCAAGGGGACCTATTTATAACAGCACTAATTGACAGTAGGCCTGAGGGATCAGGGCTAGGGCCCTTTGTGGGGTCCTAGCTACCTGTGGCAGTCCTTATGTACAGGTGCTGTATTAATGGGCTACCCGGGGGAGGGGGTGCTGCATGAAGGATGAGGTAGTAGGAGGTAGCGAGGCTGACTTCACAGGGCTGACTTATACGCCAGCTTTGCTTATGAAGATGAATCTGCCCATTGCAAATCCCGGCTGACAACTGGTAACATATCCATCACCTTGCACCAGCCTGTTCCAGTTACCTAGGCAATGTACGGCTGTGGACTATCTGATAGGGGAGAGTGCTATAAGAGGGTGGGGACGATAAAGGTAGCAGGAGAGATGACACATTTACACACCCACAATGTGCCCAGGGCAGGTCGCCCCTGTAAGGGGCCACCATCCTTAGAGCAGCGTCCCCATATGTCAATAGTTCCCGAGTTAACCCATCATTGCTATTCAGGAACTTATGTGAGCTGTTTCCATAGTTCCAACATATATTGCCCACCTGCCATGCAGAGGGGAATCGAGAAACTTGTTTTGATGATTGTCATACGGTACCGAAGCAGTTTAAAAATTGTGGAACAAAGCTTAAAGCGGCTATACCAGTTGGCACACTCAAACCTATATTGCATCTCATATGATTGTGTAACCCTCTTATAATCTGCCATTATTTTGGTAAGAGATTCTTAATGTGTGCGATACAAAACTGCAATTCCAACTATCATTTATATTTCTGGTGGGGTTTGGTAATTTAGTGTTGACAAAAGCCATCAGGTGGCAGTACTGAGTGGAGAGGAGCCTGGAAGCTTTCCATTGTTCAGCTCACAAACACAGGCTACTAGTACGCCTCTCACCTACCAAGAGGCAGCATTCAGTCATCAATTTGCAGATTGTTATTGTTATCCGGTTTACAGTTGGTTGACTTTTATTCTCATAGGAAGTATTTCACCTATTTTCATATAGAAAGAAGGACCTATTTTATTTATAAATTGACCTGTCCACCTATAAGTCTGTAACGATAGTTGCCATATTAAAATCTAAAATTCGCCCCTCTGAGCTAAAGCTGCTGCTTTAACCCTTACAGGCCCAGAACTATTTGACCAAAGTAAGCTATCTGCAACATGATTAGTGCATCATAAGTGAATCTGCAACGGTTGAATTTATTGTTTTGACATAGGGTTCATATTACATTTCCTGAAAGCTGTTGCAATAACCTTTCTCGTGCTAGGCCTTTTTTGAAAAAAAAGAGCAAATTTTGGTAACCATAGCAACCAGAACATTCCATTTGTTTAATTTATCAAACTTTATACTAGATTGGTTGCAATTTGAGCCATGGCAAAACCTTCTATTCTGTTGCCATGGCAACAATGAAATTCGTATATCACATCTCCAACATGGGAATGACATACAAGTTATTGAACTCAGTTACATGGTTGATTTACATTTCCCATATTGCATTAAAAAATGTATGATGAAAAATAAGATGAGAAATAATAATATCATCATAGTGGGGAATACTCAAGCTCAGTCAGTGGCAAAACCTGAAATTGCAGATATTAATTTTATCATCATTTTCCCACTTTATTTGCTCTAAAATTTTAAATATCCATGGGATAACAAATACAAGCCCATGTATGAAATGCTGAGGTCGACCCGGAGACATAGGTATGTCTCGCACTGGTACACACTCAATATTTATATGATGGAGCCATGTAGGACTTTAGATATGTGTAAAATACGCTATTTCACGCCATTTTACGCCGCTGGGCCCCTAAGGATTAAGTTCAGGTGCTATCTTGGAACCACATTGGTAACCAGGGAAGATTTAAAATGCCCCCAAACTACTGCCTGCATGTCACAGTGAGTTAGATACAATAAGATGTACAGGGGAAGCCGATGTAATGGGGATGTGCTAATGTCCTTAAGGTCACCACCCTTACGAGGAAACTCTCAGCTCCAGGTCCGCCTTGTGTCTGTCACTCCTCAGGTAGTGCCTCCAGGGTCTTCAGGATGACCCCTCATCCAGGGCAATGTCACCCGCTCCCATGTTAAACAACCAGACGCCTTGTCTAGGGCTGTGGGTAGTACTAGTAGCACATGGTGCAGGTTTTACTAAGGAAGGCCTGTGAACCTGCTTCGCTCATCTCTCCTTCAAGTTACTCTTCATAATAATATAAAGAAGTTAAATCTTCCTTAACTAGTTCATACAGGTGGCTCTCTCCTACCTTTGAGGACGTCAGTCCAAATACTGACGTACTGGTCCGAATCAAATAATGCTATTAAGCATGTAAATAAACAATAGTCATACAGTGTTAACTGTTTCTGTCATTATTTTTAACCTAGTCATTGACATTCGAGTGAATTAAACCACCATTAAATTGCCTTGGTCAGCATTTTGAGTAGGCACATTTAGAATGGAAAAAAACATTGACCTGTGGTCCCTTTTTGAACTGCTTCAGATGCGGCTAATGCACAGTTATTAAACGTTATGTGGTCAAGTAATAGACAAGCAAATTATTGTAATAGGAGGCGAGAGTGCACCAAACGGTCACTGGTTACTAAATTTACTTAATTCCCTGAGATACGGACGTGGTATCATGATAAATATCAAGTAAAAGCAAAATTTAATGCTTTATAATTTTGCTGGTTGAAATTGATGTTGTTTATCTCTAACGGTTGATAGAGCTTGAATCTCGTTTCTTTTAGTTATAGTATTATCATACGAAAAAAGTCCCAATGAAGAAAAGAATTGGTTGTTATAAGCCGAATAGAAAACAAATGAATAATACCACAAAATATATGCTATAACCCAGAATACAATATATCAGCATCGTCATGTTAGCCAAAAGCAGTGCCCTCATTTCCCGGCGCATGATGCATTGTCAGCCTTAAGACAACCAGGAGCAGGTGAGTAACCAATGCTGAGCCTCTGGGGAGCAGCTCTTGATGAAGCCATGTGTGCATTGCTGGGAGTGTCCTTGTGGCTAGCAGTGTGAGGGATTGTGAGCAGGTGTCCTATTGTTATTCCTGGCCTTTTGTCCAGGCTTACCTCTCACCGCCTCATTAGCGCCACCCAGGGCTGGCCACCACCACACAGAGAGAAGAAGTAGAATAACTGTAACTCTCAAATGGGAGTCCAGCCCCGATCACTGAGGTAACTCTACCCAGAACTCTAAAGTGACTCCCAATCATTAGGGAATCTGAGAATAGTAGTCATTATAGAGTTATTATAGTAATTCATAGTCTTGATAATGCTAGGGGGTCACTTCAGAGTTCTGGGGAGAGTTACCTCAGTGATCAAGTCGGGAGCACAGTGATTCTACTTCTTTTCTCTGTGCACTGCCGCACAGTGAGCAGCTCACCTGGCCACACCCGGGGCACCTGAGCAGCTCTTGTGTGTTAATATTACACACCTACCTCCTAGCTAATTAAAATCAACTCTTCTAATAGAGACTCAGATATGCATGGACTCTTTCTGCCAAATACATTGAGATACGGAGTCATCAAAGAGAGTTCCATTTGCTGCCCAATTTTGATAATTCAATAAACGTATGTCGACATGTATACAAAGGTCACAATTAAAGATTAGTATGACACGTTAAAATTCCACAGAACTCTATTCAAAGCAGTCAAGGACAAAGAAATTACGCTAGCCAAACTATGTCATATTAGATTTGCAGACATAGCTGCACATAGATACATAATATCAATCATACTTAGACTATGTATTTCCCCTTTGTGCTCAGTGCAGCATTCATAAATCAGCCCCTAATATCTCCCAACAAATAACGTCATCAACTTTCAATGAGGTGAGGATCTTTGCAGTCGTTGCCTTAAATAGAATGTATTCATTCCATTTTTGGACAGGCAAAATTATTTCCAGTGCAATCAGCTTTTAATGAGTGTTTTCCATCTAAAATAAGGCATCTCCGACGACATATAGGCCACCTGGAAATGTTAAATGCTAAGCACATGGCCATTCATTACATTCTCTTAATTAAACAGTACTGTATGGGGACATTGATCCCGACGCACTATAGACTAGGCTCTTATAGAGCTCTTTGTTACTTAGGAACACAATGGTTGACACAATGAAAACATTAATCCTTTGTCACAATACTACTAGCACTATGCCAATCTTAATGTCCATTCTGTCAGACACAAAGACCTATTTGTTTGTGGAATATATTTCTTATTGTTGAAATATCAAAGGGATAAATGTCATGATACGGACATATGAGGAATTAATGGCATAAACAATGATGATGAGAGCTGACCTATTATGTCTGATAAACAAAGAGATGTGACAGACGGCATGTATCCCTCAGCGCTGCCTCATTTTATGTCTCTTCATAAGTGTATCACAGAAGTCCCGTCTTTAATTTACCTTTATTGGAAGTGTGTAGTATTGACCCTTTCGATGAGTGTATAGTTACCTCCAGATATTGTATGGGTGTAAACCTAATTGTTCTCCATTAACATACGTGATACACCATACAACGCTATATCATATATATACATGTTTGACCGAGGCCTGCTTTTTAACAAGCATCCTTTCATGGGTTGATTAGGAGCTAATTTAGGGGCGATTTTATTTTACATTTTTGGTTTTAATTGGGGACCACATATACATACTCCATTCCAGTGTGAAAAGATAGCTGTCACAATGTGTCACAGGGGACCAGTAACAGGGCCCAAATGGCCACTTAACAGGCAAATCGACCACTCAACAGGCAGATATCACCCAGCATCCTATATAATAATGCTATATGTTGCGTCTCAATGCTAAAGGATACCTGTCATTCATTTTTATTGGGCCAAAGGGCCAATTTCTTGGGAAAGGGCAACTTGACAGTGGCCAATCGGCAAGTATGTCTTTATCCCAAGGCCAGTTATCATGCGGGCTACTTACCTGGTGTCAATTTCCAGACAGGATCCTATAAATTGCCACATGTATTATATCCCAATGCTAAAGGATAGCTGTCACCAGTTGGCATCCATCAGCTTGACAGCGACAGGGAGGTTTTCTTCTGAAAACATGAAATAAAAAAAAGAATTAGAAAAAAAACACATCACTTTGAAAAAACACCTTCACTTTGAAAAAAAGAAAAATTCACTTTTAAATATCATTTCTTACGTGAGCCACCATAGGTTACAACATTCAATCCAAATTAATTATTATTCCAATTGTATTGACATGGAATTATCCCTCCATCTAGCCAAATTTATTATCCATTGTATTGAGGCCTTTAGCCGTCTGTGATTTCACTCTATAAATCCAATTGTGTTTTATAATTAGTCTCAATTGGTTTTCTCTAGTGCTTCCTGGGTATCTTTCTATGACGTCTAAGACACCCATGTGCTCTCCCATTCTGTGGTGGAAGTGTATTTCTGTCTGTCCCACATATTGTTTGCCGCAATGTTTGCAATTGAGGCAATATATGAGCAGACCCAGGCCTTTTACGAGGATGGCAATATGGTTTGATATAAGTAAAAAGAATGGTTCTCGTTGCCATTACAACCCATGTTAGGCATTTTTCTCAAATAGGAATAGAAGGGGCATTCCAACAGCTTCATAAAAGTATAATAATATATAGCATATATCCCAGCAAAATATTCAACTGTTACACAATCTGGCAATGATGATGTAAATAAGGGACTCTTCTCTAATAGTTCCGGACACGACAAAGGTATATTACCAGGTATTTATTTTGAAAATGCTTTTATTGGGTCGATATCCATTATTCTCTAGGTTCACTCTGCCCGGTCTGCCACCTGAGCCCATGTTATGATCCTCGATGAAATAGAAAAAGCATGGTAGTGAGTAGTAATTAGGATCATCATTTCAGGGCTCAGGTGGCGAAACACAATGGTTAGTTAATATGACTAGATATATGCCATATGTACTTAAATGAGCACAGCCTAAGCCAAATATATATAGAGGGGGAGGGAGAGTTTGTTCTGGTGAGTGTTGAGTGATTTATGTGTTAGTGCTTCATAGTCTAGCTTTTAGTGATAGATGGCATTAGGATGTGTTTTAGAGGTCTAACACTAATAAAAGTGAGGTAAGTATAACACTATTTCACCACATGATACACACCATTGGCCCATGTGGGTTAGGTATCAGGCAAGTATCAGGTTAGGTCAAATGAAGAGAGAAGAACATGAAACACTTCTCGTTTTTGAAATTACTATAAAATGCTGTAATTATGCACCATTATCTTTAAAATGTCTTTTATTCGGGTAAAATATAGCACATACAAAAGTAAACGCAAATACCTAGCATATGCGTTTTGCATTGCCTCCGCTAGTGCCCCTTACATGTCATAATGAAGAAGGGGTTTTCAGAAGTCCATTATGACGTACACATTTTCTTTTTATAAATAAATGTCACATGATATATAAAGGCATTTTTAACAGTCATTCCCAATGTTTGTCTCACATAAAATCATAATGATGAGATTGATGAGATGAAATACATGTAGGGAAAGAGTACCTGCCACTTATTTTGTAGACCGTTTAAAAGATAAATTTATTGAAAGCCCCACCAAAGCCAAATGCATCCAGTGTCGCATCATCTGTCATGTGGCAAACACACTTCTTCTGAAAGTTGGAAAATAAATGACGACACCAGACAGTTTTCTGAGCAGGCAGCTTCCGTGTTCCCATACAGAATGTAGATGGTCGCCCTAAGGCCAGTTCTTAGACATACTGCAACATTTATCTACGTGATCTTTGCAAATGCCACGCACAAGCTCTGTCTTTGGCCAACACACATAGATCCACGAGATGGGCTGGCGGGGCGGTGGGGATCAAGGATACGTTCTACAGATATATCTGGCAGATTTGACAGAGTTTCCATATCTCAATCTAAACGTGCAGAATACCCTGAACGTAATCAATCACAACTCTAACATCTGTGACATCTTCAGAAGCCGTTGACTTAAGATTAAATGGAACACAAAGTAATTTGTACGCTGCAACGAACACATTAGTTCTCCATTTTAAACAAAGCTCATGGCTTGCCAATCAAGGATAAGCAGATCCATGGGCTCTCCCCCATCTGGGAAGGCTGGACATACTGCACTCAAAAGCTAGCGATCTAAAACGACTTTGGCGATTGGATGCATGAACACAAAACACACCGTGTACATTCCATCAACCACAGGTTGTCAAAGTGTATAGTTCTGCCAACTGCCAGAAACACTCTCATTTCCCTTCCACTGGTCCAAAGTTGTCCAGACAGGTATAGTGTACCTGAGTCTTTATCAACATTAGTTCAGACATCACACAGGTTCAGAAGTGGCATTACGGTGACTGTAGTTTGGGGGTATGCGAAAATGAGTAGTATCTGATAGCATCTCTAGCGAAATCTTGAGAAAGGTCGGTTAAATCTGATATATTCCCCAGAAGTTTCCTAGTTTCCTCATCTGTCAGAATGGTCCATGTGACACACAAGTCATTTATACAAAAGGCAAGTGATGTTCGAGGGCAAGTTTGCTACATCAGCCGGTGTATAGTGCTGTGAGCTAAAGTCAATTTCACATTCCAAATAAGACACCCTCAATTCCTTAAATCATGTGTGGTATTTTCATGCTAAATATCCTGTAAATAGGGTATTTTTTGTAGGTATACTGTATAATCTGATGTAGGTGAACAATTAAGCGTAGATGAGGAATAGGAATTGCTCCTCAGCTACAGTGTGCTTTATCATTAAATGGGCCATTTTAGGCATTCCAATCGCTCTATGATTTTTTTTCTAATGTAATGAATAATACTCTCATTTTCTCCATTACCTAGGTTATAATCACAGCAGTGGAGAGACGGACATGCCTTTCATGGTTCACTAATGATTATTGTAGTAAGAAAAAACGAAGTTATGGGGCAAAAGCCAACATAATTATCTGAAGAAATCCATAAACATGAATCAGAATAAATCAGTTCTTATTTGAGTGTGCGCATCCAGTTGAAAATCAATTTCAAAGAGTTTTGGACTCCCCGTTCTCATCTTCCTTTCAGTTATGAATTCATCCAGTAACAGACAAGTGCTGCAGACCTCCAGATGTATTGGACCCTTATTGAAATAGAAGGGAACTATTATTTATCAGGGAGGCTATAGAAACTAGAAAAGGCTACTTCAACCCCCATCACTGAAGGAGAAACAGGCAAAGAAACTGACAACGGCATAAATACAGCTTAACTTTATTTGGATAGATACACTTTCCATGGCTAAGCAGCTGCAGCTGCGCTGCCGCTCTCCATTTTCACATTAATAGAAAATCCAACATGGGGAAGAAGGCAGGTGTTGAGGAACTGATTTTATGGCAAATGTTTATTAAGTGCAGATTGATTTAAATCGTAATCATTATGTTATATTAAGGTTCCGATATTCCCGGTTGCAAAGTCCAGTGACATGAGTTAATTCAACTTTTCGGCAGAATGCAGTATCATTGGTATTAACTGCAGGCAGATGACCTGACAAACTGACTAGGCCAAACAAGCCAGAACCGAATACAAGTGTTCGGTTCTGGCTTGAGCTCTAAATATAAATTAATTGGTAGGCGTGGCAGCTTGTCCTTCCTGACCAAAGATTTGTTGTAATTCGAAAAAGTATGGATATTTTTAGAAAAACTTAAATTCCCCAAAATCGGGAAAGATTGCTAGGGTCGGCCCTCTTTTGAATCTAGGATAGGGTTGCATGAAACACACCTATTTCTTTTGCTCTAGAACCAGTCTTCATGCATGGCTTTGGACTCGTTCTCACATTTTAACTTCGGGCTACATGGTTTAGGCACATCTCAGTATCAACATGGGCTGCCTGATTTGAGCTAGGGTTGGGATTCAACAGGGTAGCAAATGAATCTAGTAATTCTGAATGTTGACACTGAAGATTGCCCCACCATAGCATTATGTAGGAATATACAAAGACCAGTACAACCGTAGATACAATTCCTGTTACTTAACATGTTCATGTACCGGTAGGTTTAAGGTGGGGCTCCACTAACCGATTTTGTTCTCAGATCGGGACTATTCTCACGAATCTGGCTCAGTTATATACCATGACAATGATATACACTAGACAGGAACTATGTTTACAAATGATGTCTTTGTTTATGAACAATGTGGAAAATAGAATTGCCAAGGCTATGACATATAATTTAGGTCCCGATTTAAGCCCCGATTTTGCATCTTAGGCCGATCTGGGCATCCAATCTCATATCAAACAGGTTTGATTTTCATTTATCTGATGCTCCCCCATTCAAATGGCTCTAATGGGCCGATTTATGCACAATACCAGATAGGAAATATGTGTTTGTTTTGACTTGATCAGACTGTAAAGACCTATATGATCGGTTTGTGAGAATGACCCAAAAAATCGGGTAGTGGAGTCCCAGCTATAGGAACTAACTGGTCAGCAATCGGTCTCATGTCGGTCTCATGGGTCACTTATTGCTGCCATGTGGGACCCACCATGTTTTTGTCCTGGCCTGCCCAGATTTGAAGTACCCAATTCCAACCCACATTGAAACAACACCATAAAAATTGTATTTCAGATGGTAATTTGTATAGTTTTAAGTACAATGTGTATTTGCAATGTATTTAATGGAAGATGAGTTTGTGGACTGACTCCTAGAGAATTCTGACCAACACCCAGGTGTGGCATTGTCACTAGAGCCAATACTATCACTTGTCTAAGGTGCATGGCTTATCCCGAATGATTTTTCTTCATACTTATCCATTATTGGGCAGAAAGAATATAATTGCGCTTTAGGTGGGTTAGTTATCGCAACTTGGGGCATTTTAAATTGATAACAGGGTGTTTTAACAACAGTGTAGAATCTTCCCAACCATTCCCTCGATGATCAGTTATGACAACTCCTAATTACAAAAAGCAGCCAGAAAAGTAGAGGAGTTATTGGTTCTATTCTAAAGCCATATTCTTCCAGGGTGCGGCATGTGGCCAAATCGGGTAGCCCAAGAGGCCCCACTGCAAGAACCAATGACCAAACCCATTGGGCTTGAGGTCGGCAGCCTATTGGAGACCACATCGGGAGCTGTGATACCACAGCATGCATGCACGTTTCCACAGCATGCATGCCCGTTCCCACTGCGGTGCCTGCATGTGGCATCACGACGTGTTTGATAGCAGGGATACAATTTAAAGACAAATTGCTAGTGGCTGGGAGGTTCTGATGTCATACTGATTCTTTCTTGTAACTCTGGATTATATTACCTTGATATATTACCAAATAGAAAATGCAAAAAAATCCATATGTCACGGTGCTGTGCTGTGGCCATCCAAACAAAAAATCCCTTAACCATGGAAATGAATTAGGAATCAGTATATTTCACATTATCTATGATAGATAATCACCTTCTTCTGATTTATGTGTTAAACTTTGCAGGTAGGGGTCACGGTTGAAAAGTTAAGAATTTATCTAAAGTATTTCTATTTCCTCAACT
The DNA here is from genome assembly GCA_947462335.1 of Harmothoe impar. Classification (NCBI taxonomy): domain Eukaryota; kingdom Metazoa; phylum Annelida; class Polychaeta; order Phyllodocida; family Polynoidae; genus Harmothoe; species Harmothoe impar. The sequence goes on from OX381708.1 coordinate 32,480,232, forward strand.
ATAGGGACCTCTGGACACTTAGAGATGTAATAAAGATAAAAATGGGTATATTATAACAATGTGCATAAATACATGTATTTTGGGCACTGTAGTCCATGTAGGGATGTAAATCTAGCGGAAATTAGAGTAATACTGATTTTTGCCACCAGGTGGCTTTTGTGTACCCACCCGCATTTCACTTAAAAAAACGATTGACGATAATGTTTTAAACAAAGAGTAACTTACCTGCATCCTATCCATCTTTTCCTCGTGTGATGATACCAATAAGGATTCTGCTCTTTGGTAAATATCCCAATTAAATGGGATTTATGACAAAAGGGAATCCAGGCCGTATTGTGAAAATAAATCAAAGATTTCAAATAGTTTCAATTTTAACACCCGACCCCTGCAGAAACATATCCTGGTAATTGCAGTGGCAATATTCCATCACATGGTTGAATTCTATCATTGTCATTAATGTGTCCACATCTTTTAGGTAACTGCCCATAGTACATTAACGTCTCACTTTACTTAGTTCGGAAAGTCTGAAATCTCCACTCAAAAAAGATGTTTCCATCTGCCGCTGAGGCACATATCCATACGCTTGCAGTCACATTGCATTAAGACAATCTTCCTGCTATTCTGTCAGTTTCTGACATTGTTACAGTGTATATTAAAACATAGGGCATAGGCATGCACTATGAAATAACATTTGACAAGGATATTTCAGTAACTACAACAGTTGGCAAAGTAAAATGTGCTGGCAGCTCTGATTATACAGTGGGTTATACATTACACAGTTATATTGTTGCATGCTTTGAAAAAGCTACTATAGAAACATGTGAGCACATTTGTTATGGTCTATTCAAACCATGTCAGTCCAAAATTTCACATTTTGCGTAGGCCCTAATATTAATGGCAAACGTCAAACCTGACTTGTCCTATACTATCTGGATATATCATTTTGTATCCGATACTATCGTTTTCCGGGTATCTTATCCATTGTATTACTGTGATTTGTGACAATAAGTCGCATATATATATGTAAGAATCGATGCACTCTCTCGAGATTCATCTCGTTTTTCTGACGTGTCCTGTATGGTTTTATTGCCGTGTAGTAGCGTATTTGGTTGATCCATGTATATCGTCTGACAGCTCACAGCTATGCTATACCCATTAAGTCAGTTACCCCAGATATTTATGGCTGGACAAGAGCAGAATATGCGACCTCTTATCGGTCAGGATAATTGGATAGCGTGAATAGAAAGCTGTTCTACTGATTTAAATGCCACTCTATATTATCATTTCCCATGAGAACAACTTCCGCATAGCCTCTATGAGTAAGTCGCTACTAGCGTATTATGGTCACCGTCCACAGACCATAAATCGGCCGTATATGTGACATAATCTGCGAAAAGGGCCCTACGTGCAGGGTGCACTAAGGTCCGTTTTCCGATTTATGCTCTGTGGACGGTGGCCCTTATAGGACTGATACTCATTCAACTTAGGTATTCCAGCAGCTTGTTTTGTAATATATATTTGCGAGTGCAATCCCGTTTTCCGTTTGAACTACCCATAAGTATTTGAGATAATTAAGTAAGAGTTCAATCAGAGTTTGAATTCATATTTTAGCTCTAGGTAGGGTGGCCGGAGGATCGGGCTGATCGCCCAGCCTATATCTGATCCTATGTTAAATGGCCCTTTTATGATGTGTTCCTATTTAACCTAGAGGGAAGATTTAGAGTTCTAGTAACTTGGTATCAAGAGATCTTGAATGGGGCTATCATATACAGGTTGGAATAAGCACATAGAATTATATTACATAATGTAATTCAGGGGAAATGTTGACACACCTTCAGATTTCGAGTCTATTTTGAGCTCTATAGCTGGGTGACCTCTTGGACCTGTCCTCAGGGAGAATTTGCACTGCTGGATTACAAAGCCATGCATCAACGAAATTCCCTTTTTGCTTGAAGCCTCTTGAATACAGGTATCCCATGGGAGGTCTTGTAATCACCTGACAAAATTATATCTTTTTCAGATAAGCTATCTAGAATAAAGAATTTCATACTTCAATATTTTTATAGAAACCTTCAATTGGCAATTTACGGCAAACTACTGAAGATAAAGCTAGATCAACTGAAAATTATGCATTTGAAATAGAAATAAAGCAACCTACCGCCTGCCAGCGTCAGGCAATCTCCAGAGGGTCATGTGAGGATTCTAATCAGTTAAGACACATTGTGACACCAGATGGAGCAGGGTATACTATAGTCTACTAAGAGTGAAATTGGTGCACGGAGAGAGGTAAGACCATTGGTTTAGCAGAGTTACCCCAGGTGGAGTGGTGGTACAGTAAGGAGACTGCTGTAAACCATAGCCTTGAGCATGGCACCAATTCGAAACCTGGCAGAAGGTTTATCAGGATGAGGTAAGTTCAAACATGCACAGCTGATTCTCTATTTATTGCATGCCCATACCAAAAATAATTTCGGAAATGTGAATATTAGGGCCATTGGTAGATATGAATCCTTTTTAGGTCAAATGGTTTTATGAAAATGGTCCGGCCACCCTACTCTAGGCCTATCCATTAAGGTTAGAACGTATGCTCTGTTTCTTTACCATTTGGCCAAAGGTAACGTATACCTCTTGTGCGAGTGCAAATTCTTTGTTTCTTAACAAAATTTCATGCCGACATGATAGCTGGACATCGACCATTTAAAATGACCAAAAATTGGTAATAGATAATCTTACAGGTTTAATACATATCATAATGTTATTGACGGAGATTTTACATTCAACGAAATCCAGATATTTCAAGTTCTTAGGGGGGGGGGGTCATTATGATTAATCCCTTCATCATTAGATCAGTTACTTAGAGCTGAAAATGACCTGAGGAATTCCCCTTAGAGCCCTGTGAACACCAAACGTTGTCCACTGCAGCAAACAGATAGACATTCAATGTTGGATAACAGAAAAGTCTTGGATACGTTGGGTGAATGTTTAAAATCCATTCACATAATTTAACATTGTACAACAAATCCTAGATTTGTGTACACACCTCCTTCTACGTCTGATTTCTATGTGGACTTGGAAGCCATGAGTGGAATCAGCATACAGTAACATGTATAGCCTTGGCTAACAAGTCCCTTCTATTACTCTGCACATATAATGTTGGCCCCATGGCCTCGTGGGTTAAGCCTGCCTTCAAATTCCAGGTTATCACTGGTGCAGCTTTGAATCCCAGTGGGGAGTTCTGTAAATAGGTGCTTTATTCTATTTTTCAAAAGAAGTGGTCTAGATCCAATGTAAATCTACGTTTTGATGTGTAAATACTTATCAACGTATTCAGAGGCTTCCTTATGAGTTCCCTGCACATTAAGTAATGTTAAATACATACAAATGTTGCTGAAGATAATCTCTAAACATTTCTTTATGACTCTTTTTCCAATATCTACACAGTTGCTTTCTAGAAACACACCATGTTTGTGTTCGCTGGGAGACGACTTCATACAAAAAAAACTCAGTTTTTATGGTATTCTTCAATAAAACCGATTTTTACTGTAACTATCAGATTTATTCTTGGATTCAATACATTGCATATTTACCAGTTTTATTGATACATATCAATTCATATTCTAGAAGCAATACCAACAAAACCTATAGGCAGTATTTAGCTCATAATATCTCATTTTACAGATCCATGAAGATGACATAAACTTTAATTCCCAATTCCCCTTCAGATAGTTCATTCTCCCACCTGCTCACTATAGATGTAATAAGAGAAACAGAAAATGTCTTTTTACCTTTAGGAGATGAATGCCCCTTGCTTCAGAGACTTCATAATTGACTCACATCAAATCACATTTTCTCCAGGCTTGTAAGTAGAACTGATGAAATCAACAAAGTACTATTGATCTCAGAGCAGTCTAATTAATACATGTCTGCAGTTATACAGAACATTTAAGCGTTGGTTAAATGCCTTTGCGCTTTGAATTTCCCTTCTCAAATCTCTTCTTTCTTGGAAGAGTGTCATCTAACCTTTCACTAGGCTTTCTACATGGATGGAGTAATACCTCCTGTAAAAAATACTCCACCCGAACATCAGATTTATTCTGTTAGTGTACACCTGAGTCAAATGTAATGAAGGCAACAATTGTCATATCTTATTCAAAGGGAGGAGGGGTGAGTTGGAAGGTCTGGCATTAGCCTGGGTGTAGCTGTATTTGCTGTGCTTACGTAGAGGGGGCTACATCTATATGACACATGTTTGAATTTATCTTCACTTGATAACTTAACGAACTTGAACTTTCAATAGTGTGATGCGCTGGGTCAGTGACTGCCCCACACATTTCTAGATCTATTAGTAGTAACTGTTGTACCTCATAGAATACTACTACAATGGGGCTATACTTAGATCGGGATATATATAGACAGTGCCCATGGGGTAGGATGTGGTCGCTAGGCATTTACCTTTTGTCACTCCTTCCTGCTCAGCTGCACGCAAAGAAATAACTTTCCTGTGCTCATCAGTTTACTGCCTTTGGAAGGATGAGTCAACAGGAATCTTCCCTTTATCTTTTATCTATCATCATTTGTATGGACATGCTGAATAGGAGTGACCATTTTTGAACCCTCCTTGAATCAATAACAACGTATGTCCTCAGTGGACACACCAGGCCAAACGAAGACGTTAAGTGCTCATAGCAACCACCACCCCTAAATCAGCCCGATGACTTTATCTCTGCCACTGGTTTCTGTCTAAAAGGTTTGTGCTGCATATCAACTGGAAACTATAGAGTCTACCCCTGTTCAAGGTTCTGCCAGATTCGAGCTGCTAGTCAAGCTATGGCATGCCAGTCCCATCATCTAGCCCCCTGCGACGTTGTGTCACGATTGTTTTTGGCATCCATGTTTAAAGATACATTATCAGTTAAAACGTCCCAAAATTAAGTTATAAAATAGCATTGCACTTGCTTTCTTTAACCCTTTTCCTTGTGTTTGACATCATTCTTTATGGTATCAATGTTCTCCGTATTGTAATTTGCCAGTAGGAATAGACTGAATGTAGTGGTTGTGTACAGGTTGTTGTTCTTTTGTGATTGCAGACTAAGTCCAATGGTTACACGACACACCCATAACAGGTCTTGATTTCTGCGAGCTGGACAGTTATTCATGCTAAATGATGAGTGAGAACCTGCCAACTTTCCATACATGCATGCAATTGTATGGATCATGTAATCAACCTAAAATGGGAAAATCACCTAAAATTAGCTGACATGGTAACTTTAAGGTATCAGCATAGCAACTATGGCGTCATTCATCTCAGAGGGGAGACCCAGAATGATAACCCTGGCTTTGTAGCCCCTGAAATACCCCAGTCCCCTTTTGTGTTGAATCATCTTCAGGCTATAGAGAGTAATGCATGCTCGTTCAGAAATGAGGGAACGGGGTGTTTGAATACCACTAAGCAATTCTTCCTGCCATTGGTCACAGCCAAGGACCTCCCTGTGGAACCTTTCTGTGTCCAGACCACTCCCTTTATCTAACTAAATTGCCAGCCAACAATGATCGAGTATGTGAAGGGCAGACATGGTAGCTCTTTTGCCTCTTTGTTCCTTATGCTCCTGCTTGATAGTATAATCAGGGGACTGCTTTACCTGTCCTCTCTCACCTACCTGATTAATGGCATTATCAATCACTCAATGTAGCCAACCACATCCTCCGATCCAACCCACCTACTGCTCCCCTGAGGGGCCACAGCCGTCTCCTCAGTCATGGTTATATTGCTGGTACACTGAAAAACTACTCACTGAAAAAGGGAAATTGGAAAATGAATGGCACCATCTTAATAGGTATTAAATCAGTGCTCGATCAATATGAAAAGTTTGGTTCCAAAGTGTATTTATTTATAAATTCAATTAAAAAGTATAGTAATTTCTGCACCAAAGCTATACTATCATATTGGCAATGATAGTGCTTTGGAGAAAAGCGAATACTAGAGAGGCCCTGTATCCATAAACATGCGTTTTTAGTAAATGATATAAGGATAGATTTATTCACATCTTTGCGTAACTCACAAGTTGTATAGAATATACTGTATTTGGCGTAACAGGCGCCCCTCCTAATAAACACCCCCACCCCCCTTTTGGGGCATTATTAGACTAGAACAAAGGCTCAACTTTCATGATTTCGGAAGCAATTAAACTCTTAAGTACTAAAACGACCTTATAAATAATTTAGTAAGCGCCAGGGTGCTTATAACTTCGAATACGGTAAATCAAACAAAGAGTGATTAGAATCTTCTCCATGTGAGTATATGTTCCAGGAAAGTTACAGAAAGATTGAACTACAATGTTGTGCTAGTACATCGTCAGAATCACTAACTCTTCCCATAGCTGGTGCTCAGATACGGCCATAATTTGGTCATCAATCAGGGTTCTAACAATTAGGGTGGTCACCAAACCGATCAACATACTGTGGGTTTGAATCCTGTCTCTCCATATCAGCTAGACCTGCCCATAATATGCATGTCCTAGCCATAGTGTACCATAGTCATCCCGGTGGGCTCGTTAATCCTAAAGTTAACTCAGGAATCACCTACTATCCGTTTCCTAATTTGCAAATAATCATACACCCCTTACTAGTACTCTGAAGGCATACACCAGTGCGATATATTTGAGTGAAAGAGAATTAATCTCGCATGAACAAAATAACTTAATGTTCAAAAGAAACTTGATATAACAATAACAAAGGGCCTGGTTCTCATTGTTCTATCAATCATTTCCTTTAGAACAATCCATACCCATCAAATTGGACCTTCGTCACAGCAGATCATTAAGCTCCTGATAAGTGCTACTTATTAAGCACTGCACAAGCATCCCTTTCTAGATGGATTGGTGCAGCTGCGATGCAGATGCAACACTTATTGAGGATTGTGAGTGCATAGTCAATAACAATATTCAAAATCATAGCCTGCAGCTCGCATCGGCTTCAATATGGGAGTTTGGTCTCTGAACCTGTTGGAGTTTATCTTTTTGAAATTGCAACTGATCACATCACTAATTTTGCAAGATCATTGCATCGAGGCCATTATTTCAAATGTCTTGGGAATTAGGTGTCCTCACTTCATCCCTTCTTACAACACTTATCAAATGTTCACAATATGCTTATTCATAGCATTTCCACAGTGGCCGATACATGCTGCATACTTATCTACTAGTAGGAGAGAAGAGTTAATGTTAGCATGTTACTACGTAAATATGGGCATATCCATCCTTCTCCAGAAGATAATAATGTGATTGATGGAGAGGGTTATCACATGGGAAGATACTGCGTTCTCAGTCCCCCACCCACTATACTTTTCCCCCATGTTAAATGACCTATCCCCTGACTGTTGACCAACTACACTCCCACATACTGTTGCGCACATTAAGCACATTCTGATAGACTGTACCTGCACATATTCCGCATTATCAAGATGATCACTGTACAGTACCATTTCGTCTGCTATCAGTGCTCTCTCCTCTGCTAACTATATAGCAGCCAAAAAAATGTTGGTGGGTCAAAAATTGTGATAGTATATAATTCGGTTGAAAGTTACTGTACACAAGATAAATATCTATAGGGTAATCTAAAATTATTTTGTATGAATCTTTAGTTTCTTCTCTTGTAAATACTTTTACTATTTTTGACCAACTCGCATCCTTGGCGTGGTTTTGAAGTCCTGGCCCCTAGATTGGTAGGCTAGTATCGTAAAAACACAGACTTTTGCAGCGAGTACCTGTAAGGTTGGTCGCTACTCTTAACTTTGTATCCATGAAATCTTATGGTTTTCCTGCCAAGGGTAGCTTATATAATTTAGAAATGTAAAATGTAAAAATAATGGGGTGGTCCCGAACTACTTTTTTATTACAGATTTTTGAAGAAAAATACATTTTTTCTATTTTTTCTAAAAAGTGCAAAAAATGGGAATTTTTTTATGATTTCTTTTCTTAGTGAACCACCACCCACATTAATGTTATATTGCACATGAATAATCCTAGGTTATGTCCTTTAATGGGGGAAATAAAATCATGGTCCAAAGATGTACCCTTTTATGAAAAAATGTGATGGTTTGAGGATGATTATTTAAATTTAATGCATAATTCTTCAGCAATATCTAAATATCACTGAAAAAAAATCCATGAATCTTTTTTTTATCAAAAGAGAATTCAGATCATTTACTGACATAAAGAGGTTATTCTAATAGGGGCTCCCTTACATAAAGCTAGGATTTTGGGACTTTGAAATAAAAAGAAATGGGGCAAAAACGGTCTAAATCTCATATTTAAAGCTTAAAATAATGGGCGAAATGGTAAAGGTCGATGTGTTAAATGGTCATAGATTTTAGCCTTAGTTATTTTGAGCAACATCATAACATGTATAGTATTCTTAGGATGATTCATTGGTAAATAATTCCAATTTACTAGCTCAAGTTTAAAATAGCAAATATTACCATTTACCAATATATCCAATATTTAATGTATTCATACAAAGTACACAATTTTCGTCGAAATGTTCAAATCCTTTAATACAGCTCAGGAAGTGTATATATGTATCTGTAAATGCACTAGAGTTTTAGCAGAGACTTTTTGTCAGCTGGAAGCAACTGGTACAAAAATGTGCTTTCACATCTACTAATATTTAGAAAATCCCTACTATCACCCAGAAAACCACTACCCGCCCTATATATAGGGCTGAGTACTTGTCCCTGCTACACTCCGACTGTTGCTGTAAGGGTACCGAGATTAGGGCCTTTAAGAAAATAGAGGGTTTGAAATATTGTTACGCAAAGCACGTCGTCACAACACCCAACACCTTTTAGTGTCAATAATATATAACAACTTAAGTGTGTGCATTCCATGGTGGCCTATCACTCCTGGTCCAGTCCAGAATGCTCAAAGCCCTCCGGAAACATTTAAACTTTTTACAAGAAACACTGCCAATATTCATTGCCGATTAAAAATCATCCCCGTTATTCAGACAGTTCAAAAGCTGACCAATTCAGGTTTGGCAAGGCGGCTTTCTTAGCAAAGCGCGGGACGCCACAGCTCTGTTTTGGCGTGTAATTATTGTCGTCTGCTCGTACCGTCATGTCCACGACGGTGTTGACACCACACAAAGCTTCTCTTCTCGATGACACTTTTTGCAGAAATATTTCACACTGAAATGGAAATGAGGTGGTCGGCGAGTAAAGACCTGCCCCCTAATCACACAAGGGATCGGGAGTGCAAGTCTGGTACTTCTTTCGTTATTGTTATTTTAAAACATTTTTTTTATTGTTCAGTGTTTTTTGGAAACCCATTTCACCTGGCTGAACTGTGTTTCCGAAAGCGTCCACCACGGCTAGGCCTCCACTGAACAATGCCCAGGATTGTAAGGGGATGCCGGTAGAAGCTACTAATGGCTCGAAACGAGTCGTTAATGCAGTCATTTAAAACCTGGGATGTGCTGTACCAGAGGTGCTGATTCTAACAACAACTGATGGGAGACCAACCAGGAACAGTTTCCCATAAAACAACGTTATTTGTATAGCGTGATAACAAATTACAGGATTAGGGCAGATATATATAGATAGTATAGGAGCTGGCGGTTAACTCCTGGTAGAATGAGAATGGTGACGCATCAGGGACGTATGAAAAGTGATAAAGCAAAGGTCTACTTGTGACTGGTGGCTTTCCAGAACCAGAAAATGTCAACAAAGAGAACTTAGAAAAAACAAAGATATATACGCGAACGTCCTGTTCCCCCTAGAGGAATTAGAGTTCAGATGCACCGAGGACTAAATAACATGATTAATTATAGACGAATAGTATCATGTCAGTTTGCTTTAAATAGGATTTTCTCATCAGATTTGTAGTGGAGAGTTCATTAGACCCATGGCCTATTACATCATTGTGAGCCAGTCCGCCAAGCAAGCTACAATAATGAATTGCATCTAATCTAGCACCCCTACTCAAAACCACAGGAAGACCTAAATATCCATTCTGTTTTCAAGAACAGTGATGTACTGAAGCCTCGTTGTGAGATAATTGACCAGATGAGAAGAGCCATAACCTAATTAGCTGCTGAGGATTGCTGCAAGAGGACCTGTGATTGGTCCTTGTCGGGACAGCCAACTGCCGTTGTGAGAATACAGCTGATTGGTCCACATGCTGTAAGAGGCATCACAATCAACACAATTCGTGCAGGGTAGTCCACATCAGTCTCAGACCCCTCTATAATAGTAGAGTCTGAGCAAACTCATATCAAAAACTTGTTTCACTAACTTGCCCTCAGAAGTTGACCAATCAAATCCTGTACACCAATTCCTGTGCACAGCCTGACAGGAATTAATCTAAATATAGCAGTTGCACCAGTCCCATTTGCAGCCCTTGTGGCGGAAAACAGTACTGGTTGAGCGATTCAGGTCCACACGGGAATAGGCATGAATCCTGGTGTATTGGAGGATCTGTACCCTCAGCATTGGTCCTCACTGAACAAGTGTGCACAGAGAGAAGTAAAAGAGTTGCTACGACTCTGACAGCCAGAGTCGCAGTTTGTCTCCCCCTTGACACCTGTAGAGGAGAGTCGAATGAGTTTGACTCTCCATTCCTGAAGAGTCAACCAAAGTTGACCTATCAAAGGAGGGGGAGTCAAAATTGATACTTGAATAAATGAGGGCATGCAGGTCAGGTGGATTGTGAAATCATGTCAGGCTAGGCTGGGGGTAACAGGTGTATACAATTAGTGGACAGGCCAGGTGAGGCCTGTGAGAGAAGTGAGTAGGTGAAGTTATTGCCCAAGAGAGGTCAATAACAAGACATGTTGTCATGTCCAGCACTTCTCCTTATATGAGAGGGCTAAGTTAAGTCTGCCTCACACTACACTCTGCAGACCATTGGCCACACACATCAAACTAGATGCCAATATCATAGGTCTATGTGCAGTACTAAGCAGTGCCATGCACTATATCTCAGACAATTAGTGCCCAGCCTTATGTTTATTTCCCTTACCCATAAATATGGTGACTAAGCTCTATACTGTTGATGTTCTTCGAATGTATTGTAACATTTTTCATCATATTTGATTCAAGTAAGTTAATTTGAAAAGCTTTTACATTGACATTCCTTAACTACATTATTTAGACAAATAAAGACATAGTGTGCTATTCTATAAAAGGCCAAAACTGTTTGGCATGTACCAAATGTCTGGAGTATTGATAGTGGCTCTAGCCTGTGGTTACCACTGGTACCAAACTAGTGTAGGTTGCCCCATCATGTAGTTTCATATACAACTACTATCAGAGTTAACACATGTTTTATTTGACTCTTCATGGAGAGTCAAGCTATGTATGTCAACTGCACTTGACTCTGCACTGAAGGTAGTCAAGTTGTACAACGTCCAAGGGGTACGACTGGAGTGGCTGTGACACCTCCACCAGAGTCATCATGACTCTGCTACAAGAGTCAACTAGAGTTGACTATGGTAAAAGAGTCATGGCGACGCCTGTACTTCTCTCTGTGTGGTCTCTGTAATATCACTGTCCCCTTCATGGCTTCTGACACTTCAGAGTAAAGTATACCTGTTTACTGATACCGAAAAATGACGTTTGAGCCATGAAAGCGCTCTTCCAGTTTTTTCCCCAGACATCATTAAGGAATCCACCCTTTCCTCCCTATGGTCAAAGTCTAACACAGCAGCATTTGCAGCTTTCTCCTTCCCTCCCCACAGACAAATGTTAGTAATTCCTCGATCCCTGATTCAGCCCTTTATGTAACTATAATAGCTAGCTAACAATGACAGAGTATCCTTAAGACAGGCACAATAGCTGTTTTGCATCGTTGTTCCTTGCCCTCATGGTTGACGCAAGGTATAAGCAGTGCACTGCCTACCTGCCTTGCCTTTCCCCAACCCCCTGATTAATGACGTTATCAATCACTCCCATATTAACCCAACTGGCCACAGCTTCTTATCCAGCCCACCTACTCCGTCACCCACTCATCTGCTCCGCGAGTCACGCCCTCCATTTCACCCATGTGTATGCTTGTGGCATTCCCCAAGCCTGGCTTTCATTCCTTAGCCTCGGCACGCTTTTCACATCTGCCAAACGCGGAGGATCACCTGCAAAATGTACCTATACACCAGCACCCATACTAAGATACATGTTTTTAAAGAAATTTACCTGTCCAATTATTTTTATGAAGAACAATCGGTCATGTCTTATGGTCGACATTGTAGATAATCTGGGGAACTAGAGATTTAGAGACTACCTGGATTTTCCACCTTTCTGCAGGATTAATCTTTAGCCTTTGCTAAGATCAACAGGACCCTTGAGCCCACAGACCACACCACCCTACAGAAATTGAAAAGAGCTTATAACACTAGAATCCTTTAATTCTACTATTATAACCACCACATTATTAAAATATCCAAATTAACCTTTTCATTAACCCAGATACAGGAGAAGGATATCTGTTCAAACTCCTATTTTATCTCCTATTTTATCTCACGCCTGATGATACATTTAAGTTGAAACCACTAAAATAGTACCCCCAACACTGATACAATCTACTTGTACCTGACCCAGAGCTACATTCCAGCAAGGCTTGGTCACATCAGTGACTCTAAAGACCCACCCACTATCCTACACACAAGATCTTGGTGATCTACAACTACAAACAAATAACCTCAACTCTGTTTGGAGATTGACAACTTTTGTACACAGGATATGATGTCACAGACAGACATGCTTCTCTCTGATTGGCTATAAGCCCAGGAGTAACCATGCTACCAAATACATGTGGCGACCCAATATTGGGTCATTCATGTGGTCGCCATTGTTGGATGTAGAAGCACAAATCCATTTCCCTATGATCCGGGAACTATGTGTCGTGTAAGGACATTGACACTGTCTGATGGGAATGGGGGAACAGGACAGAAGCAATGCATTCCTCCTCCTTCCACGGTATACCTCTTAGCCGACTTCCTATAATCCATAGACTTAGGTAGGGATAATGTAGAATAGGAGTCATTCAAGAGTATGATGCCCATAGAAGGTATTAAAATGTAATACCTCTATTGGGATGTCAATTCTCGAATGCTGGATCAGAATGCTTCTGATGGGTATATCATATTGCACTATGGGAATTTTAGTGTCAAAGTGAACAATTGATGTCATTTTCTGAAATGAATATATGAGAAACATACATTGTTGATAACACGGAGCAGGGAGTGGCTGTGAACAGGTAGGTGTTGGTGAGTGAGCAGTCCACCCCGCAACACAGCAGCCATGGTCAGCGTGGAACTCAGGTGAGCTGTGAGCAGACGACATTTGACAGAGCAGCTCCTCTCTTTGCCGCTCTTTTTGCTGATGTCATATTGAGTAACATGGCGCCACGTCACTCGGCAGTCATCAATTGCACCGTTACATGTGGTGTGTTTTAGCTGCTTGTGTGTTAACACACATTTCTTTCATGCGACAGCCACATGCATTAATGTGGTGTCAGGAGCTCATTGGTAAAAGAGAGGTGGATTGTGTCTGGCATGTGTGTCCTGAACCTTTATCTGATGCCTTTAATATCAGCTTAGAGAACTCAAGGGACATGCTTAAATAGCATGACAGAGAAGTAATTATTGAGTGAATGCTGTTTAAGATGACAAGATGGCGACCGGCATCTTCCAACACATTTATAATTATTTCACTGAGTCCAAGAGCTGGCGCAATACTGTATATTTATTCTGGTATATTAGCTTGTACGCAGTTGTTTCTCACCACGTTTGGTATTCAGAAATGCCAAACTCTTGCCACGAAAGAAGCTGAATCGGGGCAGGCAGGGCAGGCGCTGTGAACTAACTAAGATATTTTTGAAACACCCGGCCAATTCGCGTAGTACTAGTACTGAGTGATGGTGTACATTATGTACCATTATGGTAGTGTGGTATGCTAATTCTATAGTTAGTTTTAGTAGGACCCATATTGACATATATAAACCAAGCTTAGTGGGGACCTATCTGAACCCGCACTCATGAGAGCACATCATCTGTATCTTTTCTAGTACAGTACTTGTGGAAACGCATCAGACCAATGTGCATACTTCACCTGTCCGTGTCTGGCACCATGTCGCCTCGAATAGTGGTGTCAAAGAGGTAATAGAGCAACAGGCGCAGGTGTTCACCCGTCAATGTTATAAGATATACCAGGTGGCAGACTTGAGGTCATGGTGATAAGTATTTGGGTGTGAGAGACGTCCAGGTCTCTTCCAGGGGAAGACAGGGGCGGACCAAGGCATTTGAAAATGGGAGTTTTATCAAACATCAAAGTACTGTTCTAAGGCAAAAAAAAACTGAATTCGGATTCATCTACTGGAAATGCATAAATGACATCTAATGTTGAGAAAGTGCTGAGATCTTTACCCCTGCTTGTTTATTTATAAACTGCTGACCCGTGGCACCTATAATAGGTTATTATACGATCGGGTCACTCATCATGCTTTTTAGGTGATATCCCTGTGCTGAAATCGAGTGATATCACCACGTATCCAGTGGATATCAGCACGTTTCCGGTGTTTTGCAGTCATTCCGAGATTTCGTCACCCATCAAGTTTCATGGCGATTCGAACACGGTACCCCAAGAGTTCAAGTCGGACACTTTACTTGCCACACAGTTGAGGCGCTGGAAATAGCAGAGGACGAAACAAGGAGTCTATAGGCAGAGCGGTTAGTTATCAAAACCGCAAGTCGTGACTCTTGCGTTATACGTCGATACACAGCACTAGTACCCTGATATCCATTCATTATTGGTTAACTATACTGAGTGTAGTGGGGCATGCAGTACAGTGAGTAAGCACCCTGCGTGCAGCCACAGAGCCTGGTAGAGGGATATGCATGATTCACATGTTCTAGATTATCAAAATGTATATTGACTAACCAATAAACTATTCTATCACTTTACTATAGCATGATTCAATATGTTTTATTATAATAAATATGTTTTAAAAAAAATCATTTTCCCATAAGGTCTCCATTGTTTTTGCATGACCACCACTGTGCTTGATTTCCGGATTAATATATATGAAAAAATATTACAGGTGCATTTCATTATTTGATATCTGAACTATTATGGATAAAATGCAGATTTGTGAATTTTTTCTATGCCCTGGGTTGATTAGAAAGTCGTTTTTTGACATAATCTTTGGACTAACTACGGTAATTAAAATGTGCAAATGATGGTATCTGCCCAGATATCAT
The DNA here is from genome assembly GCA_947462335.1 of Harmothoe impar. Lineage (NCBI taxonomy): Eukaryota > Metazoa > Annelida > Polychaeta > Phyllodocida > Polynoidae > Harmothoe > Harmothoe impar. Next base: position 32,495,481 of record OX381708.1, read on the forward strand.
TAGAATAACCCTATAGACTGAATTTATTGTTATGAGATACATAGACTCCTCAGGAAATCACATTGACTGGGGTGGTATATCATAGCCCTAATGAGTCTATTCAGTGCCATGGGCTACCTGCCCACGTAGTGTTTAAACTGGCAGCTCAGATAACTTAACAGTGACTTTGTGAGTCTCCTGGAGTGCACGTACACAGGTACATACTTATTGATATAAACTCAGCTTATGACACATATTATAGCAACATAGGCAAATTCTAATTACTTGCAATATTTAAATGTTGAGATCTTGACCCCTAAGATGACACAAAACTGGTGGAAAATGCTTTACCAAAAGGATACCTGCTGCATTTTAGCCAGCTTGGAGGGGGAAAGGGCAAAAAAGTCTTACTATGCTTCAAACGGGGCGCCCATGCCCTGATTTTCGACCCAGTGCGACATTTCACCGCCCTACCCCTGTTGGCAAAATAAAGCTCAGACTCCACTAGGGCGACACAGCTACATGTGAAACGGGGCATTCTTTTACGTCCTTTGCTCTCAAATAGATCGCACTGTTTCTCTCTGTTTTACCCTGAATGTCGCACTGTTGTCCCTGGGGACATTCAGGGCGACATACAGGGCGAAACAGAGCAAAACAGGGCGATCTATTTGTTCTGCCCCTTTTCTTTTCTTCCTCAACTGTAGTGAAACCAGTTTGGACCAATTGCGTTTTAGTGTAGGTTTGTTGGTTGAAATCGGGCAGAATTCAGTGCATGGGCTTTTAGGTTCAGTCGATTCCTGGTCAGGGCCTACTTGGAAAACTATCTTTTTCAAACTGACTTGAACCCATCGGATTTAGTCATTGGGCTTCCCAAATCGGGTGGAGATTAGTTCCAATCCATCCTTGACTTCTTAACTGATAGACAGAAAACAGAGACAGACACCTTAGATAATAGTACATGGATATGCGAAAATCCTTTCACCAGGTATATCAATATCAACTCTTGTAAATCTCGAAAGCTGACCTCAGAATGTAATTAGTTGAACAATTCTGCTGGATAAATGCTACAAAGAGGGGGGGGGGGTGGTCAAGCTTCCCATACATTTCAAAACATGATGAGTATAGGGGTGAAGGTGTGTGGTCGAAAATCACAGAAAGTGTGCATATGGGGATTGGGGTGAATGGTGAGGTCTGATTATAAATCTTGGACTATCCCAAAGTTATTTCTTATGGGTAATGTATAGGTGTTGGGTCACCTGCACATGAAATGTTATGAGTTAAATATGAAAACCGTTGCTATGGCAACCCCTGCAACCTATACACCCTACAAACAATGTCCGGGCGAGTGACAGTTGGGGTATTTATCAATAGAGGCTTACAGAATAGTTCTTTCATGTGCTTGATTGCCATTTATATATTTTTTATTGTTGAAGCAGGTACTAATACTTAGTTTTCGAGTGTTTTTGCAGAGTATTAATTGGTATATTCCTTGGCACTGAGTTATTTTATACAGAGGAGTTACATACATTTTACCTTAATACTAGGTCTCTAAATATAAATAAATTGTCACTTTGAATAAGAGGAGTGCAGAGTTAGGTAGGAAGTACCAATGGTATGGAATACAAGCCCCATGTCATATACATTTAGGTGGTACACAGCTTTAGTGGGGCAAAAATCTGTGTGTACCTGTACATTTATATTGAAAATGCCTTGCAAGAATGTAAAATGTCACTCGGGAGGACATTTTCCCCTTAAAATACCATACATGTGATTAATTCTGGGCATTGTGTCCTGGCATTAAGCAGCTATAAAGTGAAATTGAATTAATTCTTGAACTCCCAGTGTGATGCAGGAAGTTGACTGAGACACCTCCACCTGGTAGACTGACTACACACTTTATGATAGGTTGTGCACATAATGTGAAGTGGAGACTTTGTAGCATGTGGATTGTACTAATATATTACAAGTATAATCTTAGCCAAATGAAATCCTTTATCCAGTTAAGGGTCGTGGCAGATAAATACAACATGGTTTATATACATGTACACGTAGGCCCACTATCAAACATATATGTATGTGGATCAGACAGCTAACAAAAATGACCACATATAATTATATAAATTATATACCGGTACCTATGTGTGTGTATGTATATATACAAACATAATTATGTATATTTAGGGGGTAAAGCGGCCATCCTCTATGACTGGATAGCCCTGATCAGTCTCATTTTTTTCCATATGGTGGACAATAGGCGCTACACCAAGTTTAATACATACCTATCTTTAATTATTGCTTGTTTGTGACACAGGACCTGTTCAAGTAGTAACATACCTTTCAAGTGTCGTCCATGACCGTGATGTAGGGAATGTCCCTTTTCAGTGGCCAAATTATAGGTAAAAACGTTTTTTAAAAGGCTCTGTGTCAGATATTGCTTAATATTTATTGATCTAGAGCAGATATTGAGATGCAGAATTTTTCATAGCATTACTGACATATCCCTCTTTCAGAGGATAGGTCTGCCATTTCTGTAGACCCATTATTACTGTGTTAAATGCTATGTAGACTATTAATAGAAGTATTAGTTGTCACTCGCCCGGACATATCTCGCCCGGACATATCGCCCGGACATAATAGACCTTTCCCCCTGCTATTGCAGAATGTGGGCATAGAAACAAATATCCTATATACTGGGCAGTTAGGTATACTTAGGGGGTAAACAACTGACATAATTGGCATGGTTAAATATAATTATGGTAGACAGGGACAAGAATAATGTGGTTTGGATGTCCTGTCGACCAAAATTGCTATTTTGAAGGGAAACTACTCATAGCCCCCTCAGAAAGAAGATTACAAAGGAAATCCAATTTTTTTTTCACTATACATACACCATCACATAACTCCAATCGTTTATGACAAAAATGAACACATATTCATTATGGGTAATAAATTGGGGGTGGGAATGCTGCTAAAAATTCGCCTGGACATTCCATTTTACAAAATTCAAATTTCTTGTAAAATATAAAAAAATTGCCCCCAGTAATACAATTTCTGATCTAGATTTACCGTAATAACTCATAGTTTAGGTAAAAAGTATGGAACAACACAAAACTAGTGTTTTTTATTGAAAATTTTATAAAAATATGTATTTTCTTTAGGTTTTGGGACCAATTTAGGGTCATTTTTGTCCTATTTTAGGTCTGTGGAGCCTTAATTATGGATATTTAACCATACAAACCCATATGTAACATCAAGAACTTATCCATCCCGATATTCTAAGACAAAAAAAATCATGAAAAAATATACATCTTAAGAATGCTGGCCTGCGGAAGTGTTAAAATCCCATATGCACAGTTTCTGTGAATTATGACCGTGTGTGTATGTGTGTGAAAATGGCCCCTTTATGTCCCACTGCTACTTTGGTAATGCACTGTTCCAGGCATTGGAGGCATCCTATAACCTGAGGGTATTATGATTAATTATAATCATACCATGATCTGTGGTATCTATCAATAACATTATTGTTATCAGTAATGTATAATACTTAAATCACTGCCCCTGGCTTGATAACGGTTTGGGCTGGCTAACCCTAAAAACCCATCCACAGAGTATCGTCGGGAATAACAACATGCACCGCAATTATGTCACGCCTGATGAACCCAGTGTAATGGACTCCAATCCAAGTTCAGTATGGAATAAACAGTGATAAAACATGCAAATCAAATTTACCGTAACATAAGAAATCTGCAATAAAACACATGTAAATCAATTTCACGCAAAACGATTCCCACGGTCGGTTGCTGGAACATCTGTAATCACTGTTGGTTCCATAAAAATAAAATAAAGGGGAAAAACGGAAAGTAAGGGAAAGCAGAGTAGAAAAATGCCATTGGCTAATTGTGGGAGCACTGATAACTCTTTCAATCGATATCGTGTCATCATCAAGGCTGTAATGATATCATCTTCAGAAGGGGAATGAGCCAGTTTTACAAGGGAGATGGGAACAAATACATTTAGTAAGATGATGGTCCAGTATTAATGACAAAACTGAAAATGTTGTCAATCTAACCACACTGGAAGGGTAAAATCCAGGTTCTTTTAGAAAGAAGAACTTTTCTCGTCAGAGAGGCTGGTAGGGCCAATACATAATTAGTTTCATGTTCCATAGTATGATATTCTTTAAAATAAAACAACTATTAGGGGAATAGACATGAAAGATATAGCCAAATCGTATGTGCAATCATTTCAACGACGTACAGTTGGAAATCAACACTTTTCATAATATATATAGAATGTGCCACTTCGCCTTCAGAACCAGAAAGGCTTCCTAATAGATAGGTTTGGGCCTTTGGCAAGATAATGTAAAAGTCTTAAAATCTTATGCATTAAAAGGGATATATAAAAAGATAGATAAATAGATATATTCATGTGTATATATTATGTATATGTGTATGATATCCAACCGGATAACAATAATATTAGACAGGAACTTAGGCAAAAGTGTATCTATGTCTTTTTCATCTATGTCTTTTCATCTTAGCGCTAGAATAATATAATCATATAAATTATATATATAATTATATGAGGATATAATTATGTGGGGATCGTGAAAGCATGAAACAAATGCAGGTTCCAAATTCGGTTTGAATGCAACAGGCTTGTTTCTTCAGGTAGTATTCAAACAGACGTAGAAATCTCTACAGGTATGCAAAATATACAATCACAGCCACTCAGGGCAAATAGATATCAAAGTTCAACTAGGTTGGCTCAAAATAAGGTTTCAGCATAGGCTGGATCAAAGTCCAACTAGGCTGACTTGAAGTACCTGCTCCAGCATAGGCTGGTTCAGAGTATACAATTAGCAGGGGCTGTAAGGGCCCCTAGGGTTACTAAGGTTGCGAAGAGGTGCATAGTGGGTCTGAGCTCATCCTGGGACAAACTCCCTTAGGTAGCCCCTTGTGGCTCCTTTTATACCAGCTAGGGTTGCAAACCATGCTACCTGAAGTTCAGTGCTAGTGTCGACGTGGCAGCACAGATGTTGCCACCTATCGTTCCCCGAGCGAACCCAGTCACCTGGATAACGGTGTTGACACGAGTCACGGGTGCTGCCATCTGTGAGTACCTGTGAGTACTGTGTCCTTCCCGCATGCGAAGCGGACCCATAATACACCTGGATATTGGTGCCCCTACATAAATATATATATTCCATTTTGTAGACAATCTTAAATGCATCTTGGAAAAGTTATTTTTATTGCATTTAACCTCTTTTTGAAGACAATTACTCCCCAACGTGTTTTTTCTAGATAAGGGAAAAAATTATTCTAAAAGAAAAAATATTCTTTTTTACTGACCATTTCGCCAAATAAAACAAAACATGTATTGAAACTTTCTGTAATATCTATGCTAATATATATCATGATAATATGTATCATCTATCTATATCAAGCCCCTGGGAAGTGTATAATTCAAATCAGCGATAGAAGAGCTTTACAGTGATGCATTTTGTTGTTCTATACTATAAATAGTTAGTATAAATAGTATAATTTCATGATAAGAAAAAATATCCTTTCACATACAGACTTGAGCAAGTCTAACGGGCACCCTGAGTTTAGGCAAATTCCGTAACTGTAAGTTAGCTTACAGGTCTGGTATAAGGTGTGGAACTAGCCCCTCCAGGATTTGCCAATTCTGGATAACGTATGCATATTTGCCAATTCCGTATATATACATACACGTATACTCAAAACCTGATCACAGAGAGTTTGGTTCACATACTTTAGCTAAATAGAGGTTATCATTATCAGTTTAGTTAAACGTAATAGGCTTGATTATGAGTTATGGCATCATGTTGGGTGGTGGGGCTGTTGCTATCCGACCTCACAAGAAGATGGCCATTCGGTTGTTATGATACCAATCCATGAATATTAACAGAACTAATGGACACAGTGCCGCCTCTGTGAATTCCAACAAATGAGACGGGATTTTTCACAGGAACTAAACATTTAAAGCTCAGAGGCCGTTGAAGATTGTTGCAGGGCGTTTTCTGTCAGATGTGAAGCAGGAAGAATTGAGAGCGTCCACAAAACGGGTGTTTTTAATCGACCCCTTCTTCTTGTGGTGCCCCACACAAAAATCTAAAATCATTTAAAGCAAAAACAAAGATTTTAACTCGCCGTGATAGAAATAGAATATTTTACAGCCGGCAAATCCAATTTGGTGTTATCATTTAAATTAATGCGTTATTAGTTCTGATCCGGAGCCGGTTTTCCTGTTTTAAGGATTGGTGTGTGGCTCTTATTTCCTATCCAATTACAGAAATCTCTAATCAGTCTTATAATTGGGGGGAATGGCCTAGCCACAAAAGACCCATCCTCAGCACAGAGTTGCCAGTAAATCCCATAGCTATCAGTCACAACACACCAATTTAAATTAGGACTTCCATCAATGGTACACATGTAGAACAGTTGATGAATAGGATAGTACATTTATTTTATAGTTAGTGATCTTTAAATGCTGAAGGGACATTTGGGGTTTTGCATGCCGATAATTAGAATTGCACTGAGGGACAGTATGGAAGCGGCCCCCGCCAATCAGCACAGAATTCAGCACCTGTGCAGAGGCTTGCTGAATAAAAGACACAATTAAAGAGCTGTCTGTCAGCCGTTAGTGGAACCCGCTTAATCAGGACAAAAAGGGTACGGCTGAAAAGCCATGGCGATCCCAGTTAGGGAACTGGAGCATGCCGCACACTCGTCTCGGACCCCACCAACAGCAGAGCAGCCATCTTAGGCCCCCACCAACAGCAGAGCAGTAGCCTCAGACCCCACCAACAGCAGAGCAGCCATCTTAGGCCCCCACCAACAGCAGAGCAGCGGTCTCAGACCCCCACCAACAGCAGAGCAGCAATCTTAGATCCTTGCCATCTGCAGTACAGCAATCTCAGATCCTTACCATCAGCTGAGCACCATCTCAGACCCCCACCAACAGCAGAGTAGCAGTCTCAAACCCAACGAACAGCAGTGCAGCAATCTCAGACCCAAACCAATAGCAAAGGAGCAATTTCAAACCCAACCGACAGCAGAGCAGCAGTCTCAGACCCCCACCAACAGCAGTGCAGCAATTTTAGATCCTTACCATCAGCTGAGCATCATCTCAGACCCCCACCAACAGCAGAGCAGCAGTCTCAGACCCAACGAACAGCAGTGCAGCAATCTTATACCCAAACCAATAGCAAAGGAGCAATTTCAAACCCAACCAACAGCAGAGCAGCAGTCTCAGACCCCCACCAACAGCAGTGCAGCAATCTTAGATCCTTACCATCAGCTGAGCACCATCTCAGACCCCCACCAACAGCAGAGCAGCAGTCTCAGACCCAACAAACAGCAGTGCAGCAATCTTATACCCAAACCAATAGCAAAGGAGCAATTTCAAACCCAACCAACAGCAGAGCAGCAGTCTTAGACCCCCACCAACAGCAGTGCAGCAATCTTAGATCCTTACCATCAGCTGAGCACCATCTCAGACCCCCACCAACAGCAGAGTAGCAGTCTCAAACCCACCAACAGCAGTGCAGCAATCTTAGATCCTTACCATCGGCTGAGCAGCATCTCAGACCCCCACCAACAGCAGAGTAGCAGTCTCAAACCCCACCAACAGCAGTGCAGCCATCTTAGACCCCCCACCAACAGCAGACCAGCCATCTCAGACCCCCCACTAACAGCAGAGCAGCAGCCTCAGACCCAACCAACAGCAGTGCCGCCATCTTAGACCCCCCACCAACAGCAGAGCAGTCTTCTCAGACCCCCCCCCCCCCACCAACAGCAGAGCAGCAGTCTCAGACCCAACCAACAGCAGAGCGGCGGTCTCAGACCCCCACCAACAGCAGAGCAATAGTATTAGATCCCACCAACAATAGCGCAGCAATATTAGACCTAACATCAGCAGAGACACTGTTCAGCGAAGCTGCCTTTAACTAATGCCCATGACACCATTTTCCCTCCTTTAGTCCATGTACCTCCTCCCCTGACACCTGTCACTGCTAGCCTAACACATTTTGACGTGCAATGAATATTCATCTCTCTAAATTGACTAGCCCTCGCATTATTGTGTCTAATGGTGTGGACTCATTAATCATTAAGGTGTCATAAAGATCTTTCTCCATCACATAAATGTTTAGGGTTACTGTTAGAAGAGGTCGATTGTGTCAATCCCCAGAGGCGTAGGAAGCAAATCCTCATTGGAGAAAGGCCTACTGGGCCCACCTCAGCCAGTTTTAAACATCGGCTTAAATGCATGATTGCGCATATGCTCACTTATATTTTATAGAAAGGGGTTTGCCTTTAGTTCTGATTGGGGCCAAGGCCCCTTTGCCCCAACTTTCCTCTCTGTGGGAGAGGTGAGGATTGGGAATTGTTTCCATTATAGTACAGTATCTTGGCCACCCTTTCCCTATGCCACTGTTCCGAGGTGACACCATTGTGAGACCGATGCAACCGAAAGAGATGACCGGTTATGTTTCCTTTTATAATAAACGATACTTTGGTCCTCTATAATATTGTTATAGTATTAAGTAAAGGAACAAAGCCAACACAGTTTGGATCAAGTGTTACAGGTTGCGAATCAATAGGTTTATTCAGTAACCTACACAGGCAAAGCTATAGCAGTGCGAACTCCCTATAGAGTTCGGAACGGGTCAGTAGGCTTGCAGCCGATGTGATCGCTGGGCCTCTGTCCAAGCGTGGATCCAGAGTGACCGCCGAGTCCTATCTGATGCTGGGTATATATAGGTAGCCAGCCTGCGCGCGCACACGCAGACCGGAAGCCTATAGCGACCTCTGTCCATACCCCAAGCCCGAAGCAGATGCTGCCACCTGCCGTCGGGCTGAAGGGTTCGGACGGAGTTCGCAACACAGCATCCAACAGAACCCGTCATATGAACCCCGCATAACCCTAGCCCCTACACTTTTCTTATGACACTTCTCACATGATCAATCTCATTGGGCACATGCACAATGAATCAACACTCTCCATCTTCACGCCCATTGAAGTTGAGCCGATTTTGATGTATTGTCGATCAACATTGAAATTTGAATATCAATTCATTACCGAGGTGGACAACATGTATACATCATAATACTTTTATATACATCTATATCTAGATGTTGAATGCAATCTAGCATTGATGACACTCTACATACAACATTGATTTGAATTCAATGAGAGGGTGAGTTAGGCTAGATAGTCTCAAAACACTATAGTTTTGTTAGTATCTCGCAACCCTCAGGCTAGATAGTCTCAAAATTGCGAGATAGTCTCAAAACTCTGACAGATAGTCTCAAAGCTGCGAGATAGTCTCAAAATATTATAGTTTTGTGACAACCTTGCAACCCTCAGGCTAGATAGTCTCGAAATTGCGAGACAGTCTCAAAACACATGTCAGGATAGATAGTCTCAAAAGTTTTAGGCTATCTTGCAAGATAGTCTCAAAATACTATAGTTTTGTTCGTATCTCGCAACCCTCAGGCTATATAGTCTCAAAATACTAAAATTTTGTTAGTATCTCGCAACCCTCAGGCTAGATAGTCTCAAAAATGCGAGATAATAATATTTTGAGACTATCTTGCAGCCTTTAGGCTAGATAGTCTCAAAATACCATAGTTTTGTTAGTATCTCGCAACCCTCAGGCTAGATAGTCTCAAAACTATTTTATTTTGAGACTTTCTCACAGTTTTGAGACTATCTGTCAGGCTTTTGAGACTATCTAGCCTGAGGGTTGCGAGATACTAACAAAGGGACATTAGTTTATGGGACAGAACTAGAGGTTGGATAGCTTGTCGGGCTGTTTCCACTGCAGCTGTAGGCCGTAGACATGAGTGATGTTCTGCCTAAAACGTATAGCTGTTTCATTTCCTGCTTATCGGATCAGTGTCACATAATGCATATTAAATTAATTTTGAATCAGGTTGCCAACGTCGGCCTGTTGCTTTAAAACCTGCATTTGCCAAAACGGAATATCCCCCCAATTCATTCAAGATATTTCATAGTCATCTGAGGCTCTCTGGTTGTTAGGGATGTCATTGCTATTCAATTTATTTTGACGTCGATTATCCCTATTTCAGTATTTTTGTCTTTTCTCTCCATTACACTGCTTTTTCAATAGAGGAGACTGTTCTGGCCAAAACAGAGAAATGAAATGTTGGTTGCAGATTACCCAACCCTAACGACCGACATTTTATCTAATTCTTAAGAAGACAAAATCTAGGCCATTTCCGGTCTACTATAGAGTTGCTTTGACGGTCCACGAGTAGAGGCTGTGGTCACAAGAAAGTATCATAGTTCACAACTCAATTTCTGTGTACATTTGAAACACAAGTGAAAAAAAAGAAAAAAGGAAAATTAAGAAAATCGGACTTACCCCACACTAGCTTTCAGTAGCATGTTACCTGAAACACATATGTTTTTAGGAAGTGTCTTTGAAGCCTTTACTCTTTACAGAAGTGGCACCATATGACGCGAAAATCTCCAGAGTCCCAGTAAACAAAAAAACGTATAAATACAACTTCAATAACGTTTTGTAACGTTATATAACGATTCTCTTATGCTCATTACTACCGGTATTGCATAACGTTATGTAAAGTTTTAAAACGTTATTTTGACGTAAAATAACGTGTTTTTTGTTAGCTCGGGTGTATTTCTTGTTATGACGAGTGATATGCTTGGTTGCAACCTATGAGACACGCTGAATTTCTAGGAAATGGGGTGTGAAAAAACATCACTTGCATAATAGACGACTAGAATTCCATGTAGTTATCTACTGTTAAAGATAGTGTGTCAGCTAAATGTTCAGAGAATTTTGAGTTTTATCATATTACTATTGTATATCCTATCCCATACATCTTCCCTAACTTTTAAAATCATTGGCAGTGTCTTAGTCTATAAGATGAGCACATGCAGTGCAATATTTTTTTACTGTAGGTCGACACTAAAACTCCCTATGTGTTGATACTTCATGGCTCAGTGCATTCTCTATCAGATTAATTCCCCCAATACTCTCTTGGGGGAGTGCCTGAGTCAATGAGGTAAATCGGGTACATTGTTATCAATCTTAAATTATGTATTAATAGACAAAATATGTTGCACTGTTTATCAGCTAAAATGATAATGGAACCGATGGCATTGAAGTGATATCCATTTTGAAGAAAAGGTTTGGGAAGTATTATATTAGCTGATATACCATCTTTAAAACACAAGGTACACATAATTATAAGCCCTGCAGCTACCAAACAATGGGGCCATACACATCATCGTCCTCTCCCCTTTCACTTAGAAATCCCTGTAAAGGCATACAACATGGGGGCACAACTACTAGTCTCTAGTGTAAATAAATAGTGCCTGATGTGACCATGGACAAGGTGCACAATTGACTTAGGTCAGTGACAAATTCTACAGTAGGGCTCCCTCAATAAGGTTTGCCTTGTTGAAAGATGCAGCAGGATGTGACCTATGGGAAGGCACTAGGAGGGTCCTGCAAGCAGACCAAGGTGGGCTGTGGGTGGGGCTGGCTACTGTCATCAAGTATTAAGGACATGCACACCGTGTCTACAACGTGCTCTATGGGGGGATGTGGACGGTTAGATCGGGTGACCGTCTGTGAATTGCTTCACGAAAATACTTTCTAATCCCTCGAAGAAACAGGAACTTACGAAACAGGTTGAAGAGCTGTCAGTCCCATCGGAAAGGATAAGCAGACTTATCTGTGGTTTACCGATAGAATGTTAGCACAATGACCAGTTGCTGTGCTAAACTCAAAGTATTTTCCCTCCATTAGAGTCTCTCAAAATCCAAAGTTTTCTTCTTTAGAAATATACATGAGCTTTGTGACATAGACAAGGCATCCCTCGAAGAAACAGGAACTTAGGAAACAGGTTGAAAAGCTGTCAGTCCCATGGGAAAGGATAAGCAGACTTATCTGTGGTTTACCGATAGAATGTTAGCACAATGACCAGTTGCTGTGCTAAACTCAAAGTATTTTCCCTCCATTAGAGTCTCTCAAAATCCAAAGTTTTCTTCTTAAGAAGTATACATGAGCTTTGTGACATAGCTGTGTAAGGTGCTACTACAGATGAATGGATGAACGCATGGGTGCGTCCATTGAGATACAAAGGGTGAGTAGTCTATAACTAAGCCCCTAGAGGAGAACAAGAGAAGAGGATAAAACATGCAGCGAACCTCCTAGATAAAGACACTGCTGACAGAGCTGTAACATTGCCATGGGGATTAGGGTCAGGTAATTGAGGCAGTGTGCATTCTGCCCCATCAGCACGCACGTACAGGACGGCACCTGTAACCACCCTGCGTGTGCTCCACAACCCCACCCCCTCCCACCGATTCCACATCCCATAGTTCCCAGCCCTAAGCTACAAAGCCATTTCGCTGCATTCAATTAATTTTGCATCGAGTATTCTGACAACTTTTGGGCCTTCAGTTGCTGGATGAGTGGACATCTCACAAAGGGTCCATTAGGGGTAGCCGGTTCACATATCCGACGTACAGCATGGGGGGATCTTTTATTGTATGTGCGGTCCAAAGGCTATTCATTAACAGACAAAACTGATAGATTCATACAACCCTATTCCTGAACCACCGATGGTCTGAGCACAATCCCATTTCATGTCTCTCCGCACCGTGGAGCAGACAAAGGAGGCCCTATATGCTGATAACTGTCACGTGATTGCTGGTACAAAGGCACCATTGCTGCCCCTGCCATGTACCGAGGTAGTCCCATGCTAGTAGTGCAGTGCATGTTATCCTGAGTCCACCCTCCAAAATACTCCCATGTTGGTGAAGCCATAAGGACGGCGGTATTGTCCTGTAATACATGGCTGCACGTCTCTGCTGTAGTTCACATGGCTCTCCCTTTGTGCTGATGTAAGTGAGTCCTGTAAACATGTCTCCTCTACACACAGCTATGCTACAGAGACCTAATTGTGATATCAAACAAACTAGTTGGCAAATAATTATATCAGAAGTTAGTGTAGCCTCACAGGGAGTTATACTGTACATTTACATTATAAAGGGAGGTATTTCTGAAACCGAAAATACATCCCTTCAAACTGTAGATCTACAGTATAACTGTGCAACTACACTTACTTCTGACAGTGTAGATACACACAATCCTAATTGTACTTACTTGTACACACCAAAATCATGATATGAGCCTTAAATAATTCAGTCAATTTGACGAGGTATTCCTAAACTCGTCTCGTTACTTGCGCATAGGTTCCCCATTTGTTCCCTGTTAGCATAACGCTCTATGGATAATTGCAATCCGTATACTTTGTGCATAATAGCTTTGCAGTATAGGCCTACTCACTGTCTTTTTGATAAGCTGACAACATGTACATCACTGCACGAAAATCGAGGTTTAAGAGATATACTTGCTACTTATATCTCATGACAACCCCATCCGACCTCAGTATATCCCATGACAACTTAGGTCTTGAGGTTGTCATGGGATATACTGAAGAATAATACCTCTGCAACCCGGGTGGGGAAGTTGCCATGGAATATACTGTAGCTTAATACCTCAACTACTTGGGTGGAGAAGTTTCCATGGATATACTGGAGCATAATACCTCTGCAACCTAGGTGGGGAAGTTGCCATTGAATATACTGGAGCTTAATACCTCGTCTACTTGGGTGGGGAAGTTGCCATGGAATATACTGGAGCTTAATGCCTTAAAAACCTAGCCAGGCAAGTTGTAATGGGATATACTTAAACCCCATTAAATCTCATGACAAGTCAGTCACATGTACAATAGCCAAAGTTGAGAATTCTATGGGGAATCACGTTAAATTGTCCTACAAAACAGGAAAACATACCAGTGTGATGCTACATATATAAGGAATAATATGCTAATATATACAAAAACTATCATCCACATTTAGAAAAAAACACTAAAATAACTGAAGTAACACCCCCCCCCCTTTCCACCCCTCCTGACTGTGGCTCACACCTTCAGTTCACACCCTGCTGCACCTACACACAAGCTGTCTGAAACAATATCTGAGCCATGTAGGTCAATGTTTCTCCTCCATATGATGCACACGTCTTACAGTTACAGTCATTGGTTTCAGACATTAAAGATATTACAAAAACAGATGTTATTAGGGGAAAGAGGATGAATGGGTCTTTATGCACAATGTGAGCTTGTAATCTTTCAGACTATAGATAATGAGATCTTAATTGGTACATGTAATGCGACTGCTGTGTCAGCAAGTGAATTGGAACCACATTTCCAGGAGAGTTACTGGTGTTAGCTTTAAGCCCAAGGGCCGGCTACAACCCACCACAGAGCTTCCTACCCGGTCCTACTAGCCCCAGGGCCAGCTACAACCCGCCACAGAGCTTCCTACCCGGTCCTACTAGCCCCAGGGCCAGCTACAACCCACCACAGAGCTTCCTACCCGGTCCTACTAGCCCCAGGGCCAGCTACAACCCGCCACAGAGCTTCCTACCCGGTCCTACTAGCCCCAGGGCCAGCTACAACCCGCCACAGAGCTTTCTACCCGGTCCTACTAGCCCCAGGGCCAGCTACAACCCACCACAGAGCTTCCTACCCGGTCCTACTAGCCCCAGGGCCAGCTACAACCCGCCACAGAGCTTCCTACCCGGTCCTACTAGCCCCAGGGCCAGCTACAACCCGCCACAGAGCTTTCTACCCGGTCCTACTAGCCCCAGGGCCAGCTACAACCCACCACAGAGCTTCCTACCCGGTCCTACTAGCCCCAGGGCCAGCTACAACCCACCACAGAGCTTCCTACCCGGTCCTACTAGCCCCAGGGCCAGCTACAACCCGCCACAGAGCTTTCTACCCGGTCCTACACGCCTCAGGGCTGGCTACAAGTCATCCCAGTTCTCCCTACTATATTGAGATAACTGTTTAATTTTTTTTCTCAATTATCTTTTCATGAGATGTATTGAGATTTAAGTAAGATATAACCCAAAATTGTCAAGGGGTTTAATGGGGTTTAAGTAAAATATGATATCCCTGCCTGCCATGTGCACTCCATGGTGGTCAATGCTGTACTGATCCCTCAGCCAATCAGAAGCAAGTCTCGTTTGGGTCACGTGACCAGTACTGCACCCCCTATATAATAGGGGTGCAATGTGAGCCCCTCAGTCCACTGCTGCCTGACCATTGGAACACACCTCCTGCCTGCCTCTTGCCTGCACCTATATCCTGCCTACTGAAGAGCTGCCTGACTACAAAGCATCAATTTTGATAATGTATCTTCAAATGATGGAATCCCAACTCCCTGAATAAAAACAGATTGCAGTCAAATTATCCCAGGTTGTCCTAGGGTTTCATGACATTTAAATGAAAAAAATCTCTAGTTGTCATGGGGTTTAATGAGATTTAAAAATGGAAAATACCCCTGGTTGTCCTCACGTTTAATGAAATTTAAGTGGAAAATACCCCAAGATGTCCTGAGGTTTAATGGAATTTAAGTGGAAAATACCCCTGGTTGTCACGGGGTTTAATAAGAGTTTAAGGGGAAATATCCCTGGTTGTCCGGAGGTTTGATGAAATTTAGGTGGAAAATGCCCCTGGTTGTCCTGAGGTTTGATAAGATTTAAGTGGAAAATACCCCTGGTTGTCATGTGATTTAATAAGAGTTTAAGCGGAAATATCCCTGGTTGTCCTGAGGTTTAATGAAATTTAGGTGGAAAATACCCCTGGTTGTCCTGAGGTTTAATAAGATTTAAGTGGAAAATACCCCTGGTTGTCATGTGATTTAATGAGATTTTAAGCGGAAATATCCCTGGTTGTCCTGAGTTTTAATGAGATTTAAGTGGAAAATACCCCTGGTTGTCACGGGGTTTAATGAGATTTAAGTGGAAAATACCCCTGGTTGTCACGGGGTTTAATGAGATTTAAGTGGAAATATCCCTGGTTGTCCTGAGGTTTAATAAAATTTAAGTGGAAAATACCCCTTGTTGTCCTGGGGTTTAATAAGATTTAAGTGAAATGTTACTGAGGTTGTCCTGGAGTATTAGGTAGCTTAAAGCCCATGCAAGCGTACCTTTAAGAGAAATAAATTTCCCCTAAATCCTATCCAACCCGAGGTTGACAGGGATCATTAAACTCCATTATATTGGTTGCAACTAGAGATTTACATAAGACATATTGGGCTTTAAGTTACACTTAAACCCCCATTCTCGTGCAGTGCATGTATATGTCTAGCGAGCAAGCTGATGCAAACTGTGTCCCTGTATGTAATAACTCCATGCATTTATGCAGTAAATTATTTCATGCTACTGTCTAAACTCATGCATTCCAAATATATTGAATCTGATATTTACAACACTCATCTATAGCATTAGCAGACATCAATGGAACATGTATATATACAATATTACATTTGCGATTCGAAGTTTAACAGAACCCTTCTTTCTGAAATAATACGAAATATGTATGAAGCTTTTCAAATACGGTATATTTGCAATTCTAAGTTTAACATGACACTTTTTTTTTCTGAAACAGCACGAAGTATGCACTAAAAATCTCAGGGTCGTCATTTTGACAATGCCAAAACTGACAACTTTAGGTAGTCAAAGTGACCACCTTAGGTCGTCATTGTGACTACCCATCTGAGCCATTCAGACCAAAGTTGTCATAATGACGACCTTAGGTAGTCACAATAATTAGGTAGTCAGAATGACTACCTTAAGGTTGTTAATTTAGGTATTGTCCATTTGAAGACCTAAAGTCATCAGTAATGACAACTCTCAAGTCCTAGGTTGTCCCAATGACTACCCTATGCCACATAATTCTATTCCTCACTTGCTACCTATGGCACGCTACTGCCATCTGGTTTTAATATCTGCATAACTATATCTGTCATGAGATATACACTGGTGACAGGGAGCAGAGTGGTCTCTATACCTTTGGGGCAATCATTCTCACCCATTGGCAACTTATTTATAACAAGTAATGCTACTTAGTTCAGTCAAGACTACACCAAATATGTGAAAAGGATGCCTCTCATTAAGTGAACTAATTAGAGACTATATTCATACACCATTCTCCACTCCATCTGCCATTATTCATTATGACTACCTATGTCGTCATAATGACTAGGCTCCTTGCTCTGGGTTTTCAGTGTGTATAGAGTTTGTGTTTAAATGACAGACAATGCTTCAAGCAGAGATGAGCTGACCTGATAAAATAGTACAAAATACACGAGCAGGTCCAGTCATGTGACACCTATCTAGATACAATGGGGTCTATCGAGTAGTGTTCAATTGATCCACCGACCCCAACATACCCGGACAAATCAGTAGCCCATAATTCATTGTATATAGATGGCTAGCTACTGGCACATCCAGTCTGTACAATGAGCAGAGGACAGTTGTAATCAGCCGAAATGAGATCGAGTTTGTAAGTAAACATGCGGTGTATGTGGTAGTTTACTTGGTCGCCTTTTACGTACAATCCATATTTTTAAAGAATTCACAAATGTATCAAATGAATCGGAAACAAATGCAAGAGATGTTATGTATAGCTGATATTGGATATGATTTTATTCTTCCAATTTAGGATGGGCTTTCCCCTCCTCTTTCAGGCAATATGATTTAATGAGAGTTTTGTCAGAGCATTACGTATTTTATACCATTGTGACCGTATTATACCCCATTCAAATCCTGGGCCGGAAAATGAATGGAACAAAAACGTTTGGTTATTTTTCTTTGAGCAGCCGTATGGGATGGAATATCATCATAATTAACAGTTCTAATGGTTGGAATGTAATCTAGACATAATAGAGAATGGTATTACTGTTAATGAATATTATCATTAAGGTTTACAAACCGGAAACCTTGTTAGGCTAGATAGTCTCAAAATTGCGAGATAGTCTCAAAATACTATAGTTTTGTTAGTATCTTGCAACCCTCAGGCTAGATAGTCTCAAAATTGCGAGATAGTCTCAAATTAAAAGGCTGCAACATAGTCTCAAAATTTGAGACTATCTTGCAACAGTGAGGCTAGATAGTCTCAAAACTGCGAGATAGTCTCAAAATGCTATAGTTTTGTTAGTATCTTGCAACAGTCAGGCTAGATAGTCTCAAAATTGCGAGATAGTCTCAAAACACTATAGTTTTGTTAGTATCTCGCAACCCTCAGGCTAGATAGTCTTAAAATCCTGACAGATAGACTCGAAACTGCGAGATACTCTCAAAACACTATAGATTTGTTGGTAACTCGCAACCCTCAGACTAGATAGTCTCAAAATTGCGAGATAGTCTCAAAATCCTGACAGATAGTCTCAAAACTGTGAGATAATAACGAGATTTTGACACTATCTTGCAGCCCTTGGGCTAGATAGTCTCAAAATACAATAGTTTTGTTAGTATCTCTCAACCCTCAGGCTAGATAGTTTCAAAAAGATAGTATTTTGAGACATTCTCACAGTCTTTGGACTATCTGTCAGGTTTCTGAGACTATCTAGCCTGAGGGTTGCGAGATACTAACAAAACTATAGTATTTTGAGACTATCTTGCAATTTTGAGACTATCTAGCCCGAGGGTTGCAAGATACTAACAAAACTATAGTATTTTGAGACTATCTTGCACTTTTGAGACTATCTAGCCTGACATGTGTTTTGAGACTATCTCGCAATTTTGAGACTATCTAGCCTGAGGGTTGCAAGGTTGTCACAAAACCATAGTATTTTGAGACTATCTTGCAATTTTGAGACTATCTCGCCTAACAAACCTCCCATCCAGAAGTTGTCCCTTCGAAGATCCCCCCAAGGATTACAACACTGTAACAAACCCTAAACCTAACCCCTCGTCTTACCCTAATCCTCGGGGGGGGGGGCTGGGATTTTCGGATGGGCGACTCGGGGGGGAGGGGGTCAGCTGAAACCATAAAGCATTCATAAGTTAAAGGTGTCCAGCCTTTCTACCTCCTCCGCCAGGGAGCGACAAAAAATCCAAGCCAGAATTCCAAGTATGATTCCGGACAATGCTTGTCAGCTCTGAGGCTAACGCTAAGAAAAATGTAAATATTAGACACTGTCTAATTAGTTGTTGGTAGCATACTATAATGGCATCCTCCATTCTAACAGGTCATATGTAAACATATTGCAGTATTTGGATGCACTGCAATGGGGATGATATGGCACTGCCCCTGTGCCATGCGAGAACACCCTCCCTGACGTTATACTCCTTACACACAGGAAATTGAAAGACTACTATGTCTACATGCTGGGAAATGCCTCTCCTGTCAAGAGAACACTATGCCTAATGGGAAATTCACGTGCTTGACGAGTCTAACAGATAGCTTTGGAGGAGGTGATATGTTCCAGAGTTCAATGTACAACTGCAGCAAATGTTTAACTGCATGGTTCCATGCCAGAAGCACTGAAGTCAATACATTGGTTTAATAGGGATCAGCACAGGTAAGATAGTGTGTACTTGTAATACACATATTGAGATATCGCAACGTATGAGATATGCAAAAGAAGGCTACTGTCAAAGATAAGCAGCTGACTTTTCTTTCTAATTGGCGGTTTTATAATGCCAGTATTTTGTATCAGATTTAGCAAAAAATATTACACTTTTCCCCAAACAATGTGGTAGTACTTCTGAAAAAAATCTAAGACCCATAAGTCCTCTTGTACTTGCCAACTCGCTGCATGTGGTACTTGCTTTATTTAATATAGATTTTGGCTGTTGCTTTATCTTATTTTGGAACTTCCTTTGACATCGAAGAATCATCGTATTCAGGAACAACAAAAGGACGCCAGGGGGCAATTTAAGTCAAGTTTCCGACTAGCTTTAGACCATATCGGTACATGGAATAGAAGGCTAGTGTTTATTATATATTTCATTATCATTGAAGGCAGTTAGGTATATCATAACAATGTCACAATGATTCATAGCGTTAGAGTCATAAGGTCCGGTGGATGTTAAAGGGCGTTTGTTGTATTGCATCAGTTGATATAAGAGCCGCAAGGTATTAGCACAACTCAAATGTCTGAATGTCAAAATGTCAGAAAATTTGCATGAGCTGCTGTCATGTGGATAATATCAAATCTAACATTTGCGGCATTGTAGGTCAGTTAGGCAGTTATAGTAGCCTGAAAAGGTTCAAGTTTAGACAAAAAAAATGTTTTAGCCATCGATAAGGGCATAAATTAGGCAAGTTACTCGCTAAGTTGTCCGATATATAGATATACTTACAAAAGATACCATCAGTAATAGTATAAATGATAGTATTAGTATTAAGAAAATGCAGTTTTAAGATACAACAATGCTGTACAAATATGCCTACATTGGATGGCCATCTATTCTCAATAAGCAGTCCTGTCAGATGGTAAGCTGATAGACAATCATTTATATAGACTCGATATAAAAACTATATCACAGACATGCAAAGCAATATCTCCGACAATACATGTACTTCCGGCAGCTCATGATCTGGGCATCTCCATCCCATCTAGGAAATGACAGAAGTGTCAGTATGTCTTACATGTCATCAGCAGATTCTGGTTAAACCACTCGGACTCTGTATGTTGACCTTCCTGTATTCATTTCCACATGTCACCACATCTCATCCCACACAGGAAATAGAAACAAGACATTACCACATGGTCATGATGCTGCAAATGTGCTTTTTGTGACTCATAAATGGTGATTGGCAGGTCTAACACAAAGCCAGCAACGTAGTCCGATACTGTTTGATAACGTGTGAAGTTGGTTCTGAAGCACTATCAACTCTGTTTGAAGCAGTGTGAGTCATGGAGAAGTATGAGATTCACACAACATGGCCACTGCCAATTTGTGTCAGCGTGTGACATAGAAGAAGCCACAAACAAGACTTAGTATGTGTTCTTTTACGGCAATGCTTGGTGGGGCTCGTTTAATGGTGAAATTCAATTATTTCAGTGTCACTATTTACTCAACATGGTGACCTGCATAGATCTATAGATTGTTTACAACTAATAGGTACTGTTGAAGACCCATTTAATCACATGTCACAGGGGATATCTGTGTAACTTCCTCCAACTAGGAGGTAAAGTGAGCAGTAACTGCCCTGAGGGGGTAACTTATTGCTCAATCTACCTTATTTCAGGAGGTAATTGGCACCACTTGTGCCTACATCGCCTGTCATCCTACCCACATTCAGTATTGGCCAGCAGCCCTTTTACCACAGTGGGTATTGTTTTATCATTCCTTTGATGTTGCAGGGCTGATTTGTGTAGTTGCCCAAGCCATAATTATGAATCTGTATCCTGGTCAGATTTTTTCTGGAATGTACATGCTCTTAAAGTGATATACATTGAAATAATGGTCAACTATGTCATATAACAATTCATTACAGGTGGGACTGCTGGAGTTTCCACGGAGGATTGTATTTATATAAAACAAGAATAACGACTATACAAATATAAAAGTATATTCATATTCATTTGCCAGGGGTTAGTTGCATTAATACGGCTATAATATCTAGCATATCGATAAATGTTCTCACCAATCTCAGGTTAAAAGGCCCATTGGATGTGTCGCTCTGTGGGTCCTTTTAAGCACCTACGGTGACAATGACTAAGTCCCTAGGGTATCATTAAGTTATCATATTTTCTCATATTTAATACCATGTAAACTGAACTAGCCATTGGGGGACGCGTCTCTTAAACATGATCAATGAAGTGATATCATTCTGACGTAGGCAAATAACCTAGGTATAAAACCATCCAGTCCCTATTACAGCGGAAAAGGGAACCTAAAGATCGGAAATGGGCAGATTGTCACTCAACAACAATGACCTAAATGATCAGCATGGATGCACTTCGGGTGACTGGAGTGCGGCATCTGTCTGTAGTTATCACTCCCTCCAAAGCTACTCCCAGAAAAATATATTGATCCCAACTGGTGTGCTCCATAGTGAGTGGTTGGTACAGCAATGGCCAAACACTGCCTTGTGTTCATTGTTTTTGCCAATTTAGTATGTTTCCATGACAGTGCTACTGTATAGGAGATGAGCATTTGATGCAATGAAACAGAAAATAACAGTCAATGACAGGACTGCTGTAATTCATTTCGGCCCTCTAAGTTTACAATCTTTAGGTTCATAATTGAGATAACGCGTGCCTTCTATAAACTCTTGTGACATGTTCATGGGCAGTCCAATGCTATAATGTATACGCATTTTGGCCCTCACATTTACTTCTCACCAGTCACTGTCTCGTTAGTGTCTCTGCCCCTTAGTTCTCTGTAGCCATATATATTCTGCAGCAGGATATATCCTTGTTAGTCCTGCCTGTCCCTTCGTGGGTAACTATTCATCAACTGTTTATAAATGCACATCTGGGAACCTTACATCACCAGTAGAGGCTGGACAGTACATGGAGGTGAAACCAGTACAGTCTCTCCGTTAGTTTAGTTAATATAATCATTTTAAGCAGAAATTCTAGGTTCACTGATGGGTCAGATGGAACACAATTATATTATCTACATCACGCCTGTAGTCGTGACTAGTCTACACGGAAGTGTGGACAAGTGCAATTCAAAAATACCTAGAACCGTTGAGATATTTATATAAGCGTAATTGACAGGTCATGTCATGTTGCTTGGCCAGCCATGGCATCAATAATAGCTGATGCTCAGCCCTAAAGGTATCACGGTACAAATAGCCGACAACATTTCTGGTTCTGACCCTATTTTTCTCCTTCAGATGGGCAAAAGGTTAGGTTCTTTTGAGCGTACAGCAACGAATGACCCCTTAAATTAAAGGTTAACACGTATACGATTTTTAAAATTTGCATCCCGCATAAAAAAGTGTGTTCCGATTTTGCTCTAGTTACCATGGAAACTGACTTACCCAAACTGGAGAAATTTTACAGGTGCCCAGCGACCTTTGGCCTTGACTGTTGACCCCTGCAAGCACCACCCAGGGTTACCATGGCAACAACCAACTTTTTTTTTTTTTTTTACCAAGACCTTGTGAACAATTTGTGCCGCAGATTATGATTCAGTGACAAATTTAAGGCATCCTACCACTGATTATATGCACAGTAGTACTGTTTTTCATTGGCACTATTTATGAGTACAACATTCTGGGGGCGAATTTGTACTGTGACACCTAAAGGGTTAAGGCATATTCACATGTCACCACATCTCATCCCACACAGGAAATAGTAACTGTTTGATAATGTGTGAAATTGGTTCTGAAGCACTATCGACTCTGTTTGATGCATTGATAAAAGGTCAGAATCTTGCATTTCATTGTCATTTCATCAATGTCCCAATAAACATGTTTACTCGAATAAAAAAAAATTCCGAGCACATGTCCTGGATTCATGGAATTAGAAATGTACCACTTAGCATTGTGTTAACTGGATAATTATCAAAAGTCACATAGATGAAAAACAAGACGGATATCGAATTCCCCCTCCTCTGCTACAGCCGATGTGAATACACTATGTAATTCTAAAGTAGCTCTGAGGTTGGTTTTCTCGTGTTCCCTACTAAACCTCTATTAAATAGTCCTGTTAGGTAGTTCAGCCGGTCGCCATAAGGAGCACCTGTGGTCTGGGTTGGTATATGCCGTGACCATCCCCTCGCCCAAATCGCGGTCCCTCCAGAGTTACACCTCGCACAAACATAGAACCAGTACATTTCAACACGTCCCAAACGACGTTGATACATACATGTACAACCTAGATAGAGAACATTAAGGCCTATACTCTGAGAGAATAATATAGAAATCTAGCTATTTTGCAATACTATTTAATGTAGATACTGGGCGAAACACTCGCATAAACACTTGCTTAAACTTAAAGCTTGAATATCTCAGAAAATAGTTTACATCACTTGTAGAGGTAACAGTACACATTTCACAATCTTAAACTCTCTATTAATTACATTCTGATTCACCAGATTAAGAAGCTGGAACTGTTCTATTATTCTCCATATTGAATGGAAGAAATAAATCTGAAACACAGCTTGAGATAAATTCCAGAAAAATGAGGAATTTCATGCATCAGCAATTCGCACAGAATCACGTTTTGTGGCGTCGGAAAAGACGGCGTTAGCTAATTTGACATCTCGAGATGATAACGACAGACTCATGCTTTATTTTGGTGAGGGGGTTTCAGTACCACCATATTGAAGTTTGTTTAGAACACAGGGCTTAATAGACGAATCAGAAAGGCAACATTGCCACAGAATGGGTAGTTCTGACTGCCTCTGTATAATCAGCTAGCAGTGGACTGACAGAGTTGTCAGAAGCTTTTGCAAGTGGTTCCTTTTTGTATGTGCCGTATCATACAACATAGCCAAAAAGTAGTGCAGTGCATTATATCTATCACTTTATGTAGCATGCGAGGCACATATTAATCTTTACTCTACTACATTACAAACATGCTGATGGATAGGCACTTCAATGTCTGGCACCTCAAGGACCTTAGTTCAGATGTCATTTTCATATTCCTTTGTAGCTGGAGCCCCTGCAGTGACCTCTCTCAGACATGACTTATGGAAGTCTCCCTTATGCCCCATGCACTCTGCAGACTCCAACAAATGAGAAAGAAAGCTTGGTCTTATGTCTGTAAATGAATGATTTATTCTCACCCACACGCAATCGGTGTATTGTATAAGCCCCTTATCGGATCTGAGTAGCACTGAGGCACTTCTGGATTAATATCATTATGAAGATGGTGGACAAAGAGCTTAGGTAATATGCAGCTTCTGTGAAAAGCCCAGGGTGCCCTCCTTAATGCCAAAGGAGACATATCTAGATGACACATACAGGTGGACTTTTACAGCCAGGCAGTACCTGCATATCAAACGTTGTAGCCTGTGACAGGATTAAAGATACCTCTACCAGCACCCATGGGTATGGGAGGTCTAACCTCCATGAACACATGCAAGAAGCTCATTGTGACAAATGGCAAGGCTCATGTTGTGGTCAGTGTCTGTGTGGAAGGTGGCCAGCCAGTAGGTGCCTCTCCAGTATGGCTCGGGGGGGCCAGCAGAAGGTGAGCCGGTCCACCTGGATCACTACAGGAAATGAAGTAACTAAGACAGAGGGTTGGGCTGCATTTCGCGTGAGTATCGCATGCATAGACATTTCTTTACCCTCCTCCCTTCACTCAGAGGGTCCTTATCAATAAAAGAATGAACTGTGGATATTATCATCCGCTATAATAATCTAATTATGATGCATGTGTAGCATATTGGTAGCCAACTGGTGATGCAATCTGACAGGCAAGACATGGATGGTGTGACATCCACTGGTGCATTAGTGCCGCACATTAGCATCTCACAGTAGTGCACAGCAGACATGAGGGCAGCAGTGTGTACAGCTGTCATACAATACACCTTTTATAGAGTAGAGAATCTGACACTCCATTACACATGTGCACAACATAAAATGTATACTACTGATCCTCTCCGCATCAGGACATCGATTCTAATGGAGGAATCCACCTACTGCATGGGGAAAAGGTGAGCGTTATGCAACCAGACTCTCTATAATTATGTCGCCAATCTTACATATACAGTCAGGCATTTTAAGGAGAGTCAGTCTGGCAATGCTAGACTCTCCTTATGAGAGTATGGTATTCTAAGACTGCAAGAGAGTCTGGCAAGGCTAGACTCTACTTCGAAAGCCAAACCATAACTGACTCCTTTCCATGGCTCCAAGAGTCTTAATGTAGAAGTATCTTGGTTCCGTCAGCTCTGCCTTCTGGGCAGACATTAAGCCGCCCTATTAGATACACAGTTCGTCTCCGTAAAAGGAAGTCATTAAAGTCAATGGATTCAAAAGTAACTTATAATGGAATGATTCAATATTGGTAGGAAAGTCCTGGTCGTGGTGGTTTTAGCCAGTAGGCAGTCCAATGAAGGAAATGCATTTATAACCCAAAGAAATGGTTTAAACACGTTTCATAGCACTGAGTGATTGACTGCTTGGACTTCCTGTCCTTAATTCAATCAGTTACGATTCATACCCCGCAAACCCTTTTTGCAAAGGCTGGGAGGATCTCTAGTGACAGTCTAATTTCACTAAAATCAATCATTGGGTCTCTGGGCAACCCCCCTCTGGCCCCTGATGTCAACTTTTGTGAACACACTCCCAGATAAAGTCCTGATCGATCGGCAAACCTCAGTAGGCCCAGGTCTGGGCTGGACCTGACAGAGTAGCGGGTTTCTCACTGATAAGCAATCTCTTTGGTTTGTCTACATGGAGTAGGATGGAGTGCAGAGGGCTGATACCTGTCCAGTCCATGGACAACGGTCATTGACTACTGAGAAACCTACTTGGAGGTACTTAAAACAACAAAGGCAGTCGGACCGTGTATAGAACCACTGGGAGTGGTGATTAAATAAGGCAAAGACCCACGAAATGATACATAAAAGCAACTAGTACTTTTGTATTACTGATTCCAAGAAGAACTTTTAGCCAAGAGGACTGGCAGTACATAAAATCTGACAACAATATAGATACCGTCAATATTAAACAATTCTTACCTTAATATTCAACAATTATATTTATAAACAAATGACTTCAACGCCATAGACGTATACTGTGAAATAGGTATTTGAGATTCACTTGACAATATTGTATTTCCCCTTCATTGTAATTTTTCACTTCTGCTTTAAGAATAACATAACATGGTTTGGTACAAGTAGAGGGGAACATCCTATCATCAGTTCATCATGTTGTTATTCGATATCAAGTGTTAATTTAGCAATATTTTGGTATTTGACATGTACATATACATACAGCAAACGTGTAACCACATCATTTAAACGTGAATAGCGTAATCTGGCACTGCTGACACATAGCATGTATCATATATATGATAATGGATAGGGTTCACCATTACAACAATTCTAATAATTATGATGTTGGTAACACATTTTGCCATAATCATTGTAATCGGCTTTGGTAACGCTTTAGTGCATTATATAAAAAAATAATTTCCGGTATTAAAAATGATTAAAAAAACCCAGCAGGCTTGCTTGTGAATTTTGGTGTGAGCTCAAGGCAAATTCCCAACCTCCTCTTCAGATCAGAACTATCCTGACCCTTCTCTTTTGAACTATTAAGTTAATTCTCACGAGAGGGCTTCACATTTCCTTACCTCCCCTCGAAATTCACCACCTCACTTTGTTGACCACACCCTAAACCCTACCTCCTCTGAGTCATCAATATATTTACTTCGCGCTATGTAAGCCTCACGATAGAAACCCATTAAACTGACTGCGTATTTACATATCTATTTATTACATCTCCAGAAATAGCAGATCATGATCAGACACACAGGGAGACTGATAAGCACATTAGTTGGTTTCTGCCCAACACCATGCTTAGATGCCGGTTTTGTCATAGATCCAATCACGGAAGTACGAGATGCGGGTAGATAACGGCACATAATCTGGATCACAATGATGGAAATTGTAGGCAGCTGCTCCGACAAGTTCATGGCGTCCATTCACCTTGCACACCACGGGCCCACCCTGATCATGCTGAGGAAATAACGAGAACAGTTACTAAACTTTATACTTAGCTGACAGGAAAATCTGAACATGATAATGTTCATTAATAATTATTATGATGAAATCATGGTTAAAAACAAGGTGCACCCTCAGAAAAGTCAGCGTAATTGTTTTAGCGACAATGACACTGACCTTTCTGGGGTTGTCATGAAGAACCGAAGGATGTATTCATGTTGGGTATCATGAAAATCTAGTGGACGATTGTACTGGGTACTCACATCACATGTCGTTCTGCCTGTTCCTTCTGCACAAACTACAGTCTCATCTCTCTCTCCGCCCTGCCGCCTGGAACACTCTTCTACTGACAGTATAGTTACATTGGCTTCCTGAAGGTGCTCGGGCAGCTTACTCTCGAAGATATCTTGTTTGAAAAGGTGTTAAATATGTTATTATGAGGATTCTGCAGGATTTCAAACAGTTTATTTTGAAGACTGGTTGTCTTGCTATATAGCCCAAAGTCCATGGCGGCAGGAAGACGTTATATTTTGTGTTAAAATGGTATTATTCCAGCAGTTTTATAGAGGGCGTACCCGCCACAAATTGCAACACAGTGCAGCAGAATCCAATATTCATCTCCAATTGTCTCAGAAACGTCTATAGGGTCAGCACCAAAAAGCGCATGAATCCAAAAAACATCCAAATTGGTTGCCTAGCAACAGCTATGTATTTGCCTGAATATTTTCTAGAATATGATGTGTTCCTGCCGCCGTGGCCTTACAGTCGGACTGGTAATGGTGACCGTAATTTCAGGTAGTTGGGTAGCAAAGATACACTTTCACTGGGAGACCACTGAAGCCATAGAGCTGATGGCTGAACGACCATTATATGGGAGGTTGCAGAGAGGTTTAGGCATCTCAAGTATGACGGCTAGCTAATAGGAAACATTTAAGGATTACTCTTTTTTTCCGGGGAAAGGGGAGGAGGGAGGCGTTTTTGATGATGGGATTGACAAATCTGGTTTGGAAGTATGCTAGGTCCTATCAACCATCGTAACAGCCCGTGTGAGGCCCCTATCCCTCAAAAGGCCCCTATCCCTCAAAATTGGCCCGTTTGAGTTATAGGGACCAGATGAATTCCCTATGTGCTAAACAGTCCCTATCTCTCAAAATGGTTTGAGGCATATGTCAAGTCCCTAAGTCACAAGTATTTTTTGGCATGTCCCTATCCCTCGTTTTAGCCAGTAGGCAGTCCAATGAAGGAAATGCATTTATAACCCAAAGAAATGGTTTAAACACGTTTCATAGCACTGAGTGATTGACTGCTTGGACTTCCTGTCCTTAATTCAATCAGTTACGATTCATACCCCGCAAACCCTTTTTGCAAAGGCTGGGAGGATCTCTAGTGACAGTCTAATTTCACTAAAATCAATCATTGGGTCTCTGGGCAACCCCCCTCTGGCCCCTGATGTCAACTTTTGTGAACACACTCCCAGATAAAGTCCTGATCGATCGGCAAACCTCAGTAGGCCCAGGTCTGGGCTGGACCTGACAGAGTAGCGGGTTTCTCACTGATAAGCAATCTCTTTGGTTTGTCTACATGGAGTAGGATGGAGTGCAGAGGGCTGATACCTGTCCAGTCCATGGACAACGGTCATTGACTACTGAGAAACCTACTTGGAGGTACTTAAAACAACAAAGGCAGTCGGACCGTGTATAGAACCACTGGGAGTGGTGATTAAATAAGGCAAAGACCCACGAAATGATACATAAAAGCAACTAGTACTTTTGTATTACTGATTCCAAGAAGAACTTTTAGCCAAGAGGACTGGCAGTACATAAAATCTGACAACAATATAGATACCGTCAATATTAAACAATTCTTACCTTAATATTCAACAATTATATTTATAAACAAATGACTTCAACGCCATAGACGTATACTGTGAAATAGGTATTTGAGATTCACTTGACAATATTGTATTTCCCCTTCATTGTAATTTTTCACTTCTGCTTTAAGAATAACATAACATGGTTTGGTACAAGTAGAGGGGAACATCCTATCATCAGTTCATCATGTTGTTATTCGATATCAAGTGTTAATTTAGCAATATTTTGGTATTTGACATGTACATATACATACAGCAAACGTGTAACCACATCATTTAAACGTGAATAGCGTAATCTGGCACTGCTGACACATAGCATGTATCATATATATGATAATGGATAGGGTTCACCATTACAACAATTCTAATAATTATGATGTTGGTAACACATTTTGCCATAATCATTGTAATCGGCTTTGGTAACGCTTTAGTGCATTATATAAAAAAATAATTTCCGGTATTAAAAATGATTAAAAAAACCCAGCAGGCTTGCTTGTGAATTTTGGTGTGAGCTCAAGGCAAATTCCCAACCTCCTCTTCAGATCAGAACTATCCTGACCCTTCTCTTTTGAACTATTAAGTTAATTCTCACGAGAGGGCTTCACATTTCCTTACCTCCCCTCGAAATTCACCACCTCACTTTGTTGACCACACCCTAAACCCTACCTCCTCTGAGTCATCAATATATTTACTTCGCGCTATGTAAGCCTCACGATAGAAACCCATTAAACTGACTGCGTATTTACATATCTATTTATTACATCTCCAGAAATAGCAGATCATGATCAGACACACAGGGAGACTGATAAGCACATTAGTTGGTTTCTGCCCAACACCATGCTTAGATGCCGGTTTTGTCATAGATCCAATCACGGAAGTACGAGATGCGGGTAGATAACGGCACATAATCTGGATCACAATGATGGAAATTGTAGGCAGCTGCTCCGACAAGTTCATGGCGTCCATTCACCTTGCACACCACGGGCCCACCCTGATCATGCTGAGGAAATAACGAGAACAGTTACTAAACTTTATACTTAGCTGACAGGAAAATCTGAACATGATAATGTTCATTAATAATTATTATGATGAAATCATGGTTAAAAACAAGGTGCACCCTCAGAAAAGTCAGCGTAATTGTTTTAGCGACAATGACACTGACCTTTCTGGGGTTGTCATGAAGAACCGAAGGATGTATTCATGTTGGGTATCATGAAAATCTAGTGGACGATTGTACTGGGTACTCACATCACATGTCGTTCTGCCTGTTCCTTCTGCACAAACTACAGTCTCATCTCTCTCTCCGCCCTGCCGCCTGGAACACTCTTCTACTGACAGTATAGTTACATTGGCTTCCTGAAGGTGCTCGGGCAGCTTACTCTCGAAGATATCTTGTTTGAAAAGGTGTTAAATATGTTATTATGAGGATTCTGCAGGATTTCAAACAGTTTATTTTGAAGACTGGTTGTCTTGCTATATAGCCCAAAGTCCATGGCGGCAGGAAGACGTTATATTTTGTGTTAAAATGGTATTATTCCAGCAGTTTTATAGAGGGCGTACCCGCCACAAATTGCAACACAGTGCAGCAGAATCCAATATTCATCTCCAATTGTCTCAGAAACGTCTATAGGGTCAGCACCAAAAAGCGCATGAATCCAAAAAACATCCAAATTGGTTGCCTAGCAACAGCTATGTATTTGCCTGAATATTTTCTAGAATATGATGTGTTCCTGCCGCCGTGGCCTTACAGTCGGACTGGTAATGGTGACCGTAATTTCAGGTAGTTGGGTAGCAAAGATACACTTTCACTGGGAGACCACTGAAGCCATAGAGCTGATGGCTGAACGACCATTATATGGGAGGTTGCAGAGAGGTTTAGGCATCTCAAGTATGACGGCTAGCTAATAGGAAACATTTAAGGATTACTCTTTTTTTCCGGGGAAAGGGGAGGAGGGAGGCGTTTTTGATGATGGGATTGACAAATCTGGTTTGGAAGTATGCTAGGTCCTATCAACCATCGTAACAGCCCGTGTGAGGCCCCTATCCCTCAAAAGGCCCCTATCCCTCAAAATTGGCCCGTTTGAGTTATAGGGACCAGATGAATTCCCTATGTGCTAAACAGTCCCTATCTCTCAAAATGGTTTGAGGCATATGTCAAGTCCCTAAGTCACAAGTATTTTTTGGCATGTCCCTATCCCTCAACCTTGCATGTATTCTTGTGAGGCATGCTTTCTTACTGCTGAAATGCTTTTGCTGGATAGGGGTTTGATACTTAGGGATCTTTTGTAGGATAGGGGCCTGATGTGTCCCTATCTCTCAAATGGCCCCCTATCTCTTAAACTTTTGTGAGATTGGGGCTGTTTGGATGTGGTCCCTATGTCTCAAATATTTGTGGGATAGGGAACTTTTGTCATTTATGTACTTCAGGTGTGCCCTAAGTCTCAAAAGGCCCCTATCCCACAAATATTTAAGGGATAGGGGCTTTTTGAGACTTAGAGACCTCACAGCCCGGCCAGTATCCTTGTAGTAATGTGACGGTTTCACCGGTTTGCACAGCGATGGGACATTTCACGATTTTACATGGCTGATAACTATTTACAGCTTTACAGCTACATTTACCTGTATATCCCCATCCCATTATCCAACAGTCGTCAGTTCCTGCGTGGTCGGAACCATTCACTGCCAAGGGGATGCTTGCAATGTATTCACCCGCAACTGGTTCATTGAATCTCACAACAGCAATATCATTTCGTGCGTAGAAGCCTTCGATAGTATAGTCTTCATGCTAGAAACAATCAATTTAGTTGGCAATATATCTATTTTATCATTTTAAAAAGGCACATACCACATACTTTAATTCATATGTTGTGTCAGTTCAACGTTGAATCAACATGACATCAACAGTGAAAACCATTTATCAATGTTGATTGATCCTGTGCCTATTGGGTCGTGGGTTGAATCTAGTGAAACTTTCACCGCCCTAATGTATTTGAAAATTGCCCTCCTATACGCTTCCTTTTAGGCATAGAAACATGCGGATTTCTTTCTCTGAAAAATGGTAAAATGTTTCAGCCTCCCTCAAGATGGGTTGACTTTTTTTTTTTTACCTCCCTCCGGTTGTTAAAGGATGATCACTCCCTGAGAGATATTACCATTCCGGATGCTGAGAGATTGTGCAAATGGAACAAGACAAAACCCACTTACGACGATAACCTCCTTTGCAGTGTACACTTTACCACCAGATGACCTTGAGTTTGACCCAAACCTGAATCTCAGCCACTGTCTACAATAAACCAGAATAGTAACAGTTAAACTGACTGGGGGAAACTGGTATCAATTTGATGCGATTACTTTCACAATTTTTTCAATTTTTAGAATATGCCACAAATCTTTAAAATCAACAACAAATGGAAGGCATCTGACACACATTGCTGCATGTTGCCACACCTTAGCTTTCTTGTTGAGATACGTAGTAGTTAAACCACTGCCAGACTCCTGTACATAGGATATTGGCGACAGTCTAGGCTGATCACGAGTTGGTAGGCAAGAGTGCTAGGCGTGACTAAGCCAAT
This sequence comes from Harmothoe impar, assembly GCA_947462335.1. Taxonomy (NCBI): domain Eukaryota; kingdom Metazoa; phylum Annelida; class Polychaeta; order Phyllodocida; family Polynoidae; genus Harmothoe; species Harmothoe impar. Next base: position 32,528,428 of record OX381708.1, read on the forward strand.
ATCCTTAGTACAGGGGTCTGGCAGTGCATTTCTGGCCGAATATCTTTGAATTCCATTCAAATTATTACCTACTTATAAAGAAACACTTCTGAAATTATATTGAGAGTATCCTATTGTTATTATATACCATCCTGAAGAATGTGACATGAAGAACTGGAAAAAGTCGAAAAAATCAAAAATCTTCTTAAAAGAGGTATCCATGGCAACCAATTTGTTTATATGAAGGACTGTTTTTCATAAATAAAAGATGTTCATTAAGTTCCATTCTGGCTTCACATATGATGTTATATTTCAAGAATCTAATTGATGGTCAGTTTTACATGATCTCCATGGGATTCCCTTTCAGAATCTGTATTGGTTGTCATGGTAACACAAATAGTTCCTGAGAGACAGCTTGTCCAAAATACCCCATTTTTAGGGAAATCTATAGGAAAAGGAAGAAATTTGGGCTAGTTTGTTGCCATGGTTACAGTTGGAATGTTGAAAGCACACTTACTTAGAACATTGAATTGAATAGAAGACGTCAATACCTTGAATTTGGTGTCATACATACAACAGTTTCTCGAAATTCTGACAATAATGTAACACTTTGAAAATTGCATGTTTTCCAGCCGATCTAGATGACTTGGCCAGGTATTAATGTGCATATATAGACAAAGGTGCACGAGTTTTTGGTCTATTGGTGGGTTATTTCACGCATTGACCCTCGGGCCGTATTTCACGAGGCCATAGGCCGAGTGAAATGCGGCCCGAGGGTCAATAAGTGAAATAACCCACCAACAGACCAAAAACGAGTATGCCTTTGTGTTTATTTTTTTATCTTTTTCGATTCAAATTAAATCATTAGGGCCTTTAGGGGGGGTTGAGGGGCTAAAATAGCGTTTTTCTACCCCGTTCAAATGTAAACAAACCGCCATTTTTGATGACGTCACAGGTCGTGAAATACGGAAGAGGGTTATTTCACCGGGGGTGTGCAATACGGCCCCCTTTGGTTAATCCAATGGGACTGTAGTATTCCATAAAAAATAATGTACCATACCGTATGGAAAGGGTTAAATTATCAGCCGCATTATTCTATAATGTACCTACTGTGGGGAGTATGACACACAATATGCCGCTGTCAGTCCCCAATCCTCGCTGATGAGGGAGATTCCACATTCAAAATATGTTTCATATGTCCATAGTGAGCCCTTAAAGTTAATAAGAAATACATGATATTAATATATCAATATAGATAAAAGGGCCTTTCCATTTAGAGTTGATGAGAAGACAGTCGTAGTTCCAGGATAAATGCTTGTAGTTTAAAGTGTTAAATGATGTATTCTACACAGATTGACAGAAATATCACAGGAGTTATCCAAGTTATCCAAATTTCCCTTTAGTCATGTGGATATCTTTCCCTTGGCTATCCATTGAATGTAGAGATTAGAGGTTTACACAAAACCTAGGAACTCAGGTTAAATCAAGTAGGATCCCAAATTAATGAAACATAATGACATAACATTATTGATTACATCAGACAGGCATATCTAAGAAAGGAAATAACAACCCTGGTTTTTGACTAACCATGAAGGGCCACTTTCCTTGCTCTGTGACATTGGTTCCATCAATGATATGCAAGTCTTGACCAGTGACTGCAGTCACTGCTACGGAGGCGAGGAGCAGAATTAACTCCATGTTGTGCATTGAGTGATTCTACGGCCAGAATGCATGCAGACCATCCCTTTCCAGAGTTAGACACAGCATGTATGCATGTGGGAGAGCTTCAAGAGCATACAGCTGCTCCCTATCAGCTCTTAACGATAACATCATCACGCCCCATGGTTCTAATATAACTGGGTTTATATATAGATGGCATCGATAAAATGTTATGAGCATCCTCACCAGCCATATCATATGCCTTAAATTTCACTTGGTGTTATATATCCACCAGCAACAATCGCCAGCTTGCCGCTAAAGCAACCAGAGCATCTAACCTACCCAGCTAAGGAATTGCTCACACATGATATATTTTCTATTCAAAACACCCCATGTTTGGTACCATAATCAAAGCTCATGATATCCTGTGTCACATCCCATATTCCATTTATGTTCACAAAGAACGTTCAAGGAGTAATAAATGGCAAAACCTTATTTCACTTTTGAGAAATACAATCCTTTTTGCAAAAAATTGAGAAATCTGGCGGTGAGTGAGTTAATAATTCCTCCTAGTTGGAGGTCAACTTCCATCAGAACAGTGGAATGGAATGAATGGAATCAACTATAACCTGCATACATCCTGTTTAATAATTTAAACATTTCTTTTTATTAAGAGGCATTTTGTAACATGTTTAACGTAGTCACTGTTTTTAAACAAACTTTAAGAATCTTAAGAAAGTCTTAAAAAACTCAACTCATCTCATCAATTCTGCTCCTGTAAAACTGATCAATTTATGACTTGATTTACCAATGCTTTTTAAAATCCTTATCACAAGAGATCGACCTTCATAAGATGTATAACCTGATTTGCATACCGTGGGAAAGAACACGTTCATGGAATACATGTGGCTCGCCTACACATTCATCTACATGTATTCTGTCCACACCAGGTTCCCAAAAGGCTTATGTTAACGCATGGGAAGGGAACCAGATGTATAATATAGTCACATAGAGTCTACTCAGTGTGCCCTTCACTATTGTGTACTACCAGACATTATAAAATAGATAGTTGACGAGGTGCCAATAAGTATATGCAACACAACCCCATACACCCATCTCCATTATCCCCTCCTGGGCGCTAGCCTGCCAAATAATCAGAGCTTGGCCTGTACCTATATCCCATCTATTAGATTGGTTAGGTGCATCATATTGCATGAACAATTACAATGGCCTGGCTATGTCAATATACAAGACGACAGTACTATCATATTTTAATCATGGCGATGTCAGTCATAATGGGGCGGTAAATGCCTCTAGCACAACTACAAATACTGCAGAATGGAGCCCTACAAATCTACCATCAATGACTCCAACTGCTGCAGTCCAAAAACCATTAGCAGACAAAATCTACTGAATATGTGGCTGCATCCCCTGCTGTGTTCAGGAGATGATAAACCCGAAAAGTCCTATCCTTTAATTAACAGAGTTTAATAGATAGTGTTAACCACAATATACCAGTCTCAGACCTACTAAGCCGGTAGAGGCAAAACTATGGAAATGCAGCAAAACGCTAGCATCCCAGCGGGCACAAAACATTGAATCAACATTGATAAACGGTCGTCAATGTTGATTCAATGTTGATTTAATGTTGGTTCAAAGTTGGACAGTATTCTGTTCCCCCTGGGATAAGGTAATTACAGTTCCTGTCATTACTTAACAATATTTGAACGATCTAGGTGAAAATGGTATTGGTAAAACTAAGAAGAAGGTTTTTAAAGTGTGTTAAAGAAACTACTGGATGCTATCAAGACATGCCCCAGGGGTACCTTGTAATATTCAGGATGAATTAATGAATTTTCAACTTCAACTTTACAATAATATACGACAGCCATATAAACTCCACAAAAATAAGGAAATCTGAACTGCAGAATTCAGGCCCTTCTAGGGTATTCTAGGGTAGTTTCATCACTTGTTACCTCTATTCTGTATTCTATCTACCCAATTGTAGAATAACTGATCAATTATTCCATGCATATGACTGTGTGAATACTAAAGTACAATTGAAGTGTTCTTTTTACCAATATAACGGAGGCCAAGCTGGATCATATATTGCATATATTATATACGGAATAATACCCCCAAATAGCCTTCGTGTGTATTAAGAAGCTGGTGGGTGCTAGTGTGTAGGATACTAGGGTACCACATGCTGGACATAATTGCTATCATGTTGCATTGCGAGGTTCATGGGTCCTACCCTAGATCTGGGATATATAATTCAGTGTCTGAATTATAGTGGAACAATCCTATTCAAAACCATCCTTTGTGTCACTATAGACAAATTGATTTAGAAAATTCGTGCGCTCAAAACTAACTCAATCCTATTCAAAGTTGTGCAAAAGCCCATATTGAATCACTCTCCTTTATAATGATGTATTCAAGTGACCAGATACACACGTGCATTACTGAAGGAGGGGGACCTTTGAGCAGTACGGTACATCTTTCATGCTTCATGTGAGCCTTAGTGTATTATTATTAAAGGCAAAGGTCCATTAAGGAAAATGTGAGACGCTGCTTCAAGCCTTGAACTAGCAGCTGAAGGCGCGCACCCCCAATTGCGGCAGCGTCTGGGCATGTCTTATGTAGCAGGAGCGGGGCATTCACCTGGGCCTTGGGTCCCTCACCTCATCTAAGCTGCAGGGTCGAGCAGGCCCACCCTGTAAAGTCAGTCCGAACATAAAAGGGTCGGAAAGGTAGGGATGTCTGCAGCAAAGGACATCGAACTTGTCTAGTTGTGAATGACTGACGTATTCTGTAGCGTGACTCCTGGTATGCTGTAGAAGGAAAAGCATGGAGGTAGGGGTGGGAAAGGAGAGGGAAACAAATAGAACTTTACATGCCCCTATAGATATACTTCATGTATAATTATATTATTTCTAGTTGGTCCTGAACATACGAACCAATACAATGGTCATAAAAATGATGAAGTTCAATCTTTTACATTGTCAGATTGTAAATATCAGGGAGGGAACTTCTTCATTATGTGTATTTTCCATAAACATTTCGCATCTATTGAGGTTGAATTTTGATATGTATATTGCCTCAGATTTGTTTTACATATAGAGTGTTTCAAACAAGGCCACATGTGATTCAACAGATTCAACGCATTGACACAACACATTAACTAGTGCATTATAGATCTAAGTGTTGATAACACAGCTGCTAAATCAATTTGGGAGCAACATACTCCATTTTCCTTGAACACTTCATTACAATAACTTTCAGTGGAATCATAGTGCTCTCATACAATTATAACATTAACGTAGGCAATGGTTCTCATAACTGTGCTAGGGTTTCTATTTCTTGGTAAAAAATAGGATAAACCGGCCCTACAAGTGGAAATATTATTGCTCCACTGTGGTCAGTGTGTGGTCACAGTGGACCAATTTTCTTTTTTCATATCTGTGCTAAGTAACGTACCCCATTAGCGTTCACAATATTAGGTAGGTCCGGATCCGGTAGGACACTCGACCACATCACACTCGGCTACACTGTTAGAAGTAAGTAGTGTTCCTATACAGAAAATACTGGGGGAAACTTTGGTTCCAGCAGATTTTGCTGTAGACCTACAGCAAGTCAGCTTATGTATATTTACAGCACATATACTGTACAGTAACAGCAAAATCTACTGTTACTGTACAGCAGAGTTAATTGTAAAACCAAATCTGAAGGTCCTGGGTTCGCCTCCCAGTGATGGTGATATTTTTAACCATCCATGTGAGGGAAAAACAAATTTTAGGTGGATGTAGGTAAAACAAGAGACATGGCTCTACCAAAGATTGAACTCACAACCTGTGATGTTGGAGACAGGCCCTGATCGGTTGTGCCACAGAGCCGGTGTTACAAACATTCATATTGGGATATATCTCTACTCTTTTTCTCAACTGATTAACTATAATTTGTAAAGGTCTGGGGTTCGCCTCCCAGTGCTGGTGATGCTTTTAATCATCCATGTGACTGGGAAACAAATTTTAGGTGGATGTAGGTTAAACAAGAGAAGTGGCTCGACCAAGGATCGAACTCATGGCCTGCGGTGTAGGAGAAGGGCCCTGATCCGTTGCGCCACAGAGCGGGTGTTACAAATGGTCATATTGGGATATAAGCTACCTCTGCCATGTCTATATTAAATGTGCTACAGCCTTGTTGCTTAAATCCCTAATGAGAGGAGGCTAGACTAAGGATCGATCCCAAAACCTCTCGTGTACATGTTTATTACAGGGAAAAGTCCTGTAGATCTACAAGTCACTACCATAACTTGCAATTGCATCTACAGTCACAGAATTGTACATGTACAGTGAAATTTGCTATATTATTCTTTACAGCTAAAGTACTGTACATTTACAGCAAATTTCGCTGTTCACGAACAACAACTTTTTACAGTGTATCACTTGTCAGCTGACTATGTCTCATGAAAACGATGCAGGTCCAGGGCACAGATGGAGGAAATTTTTTCTTTGCAACAGAACCTAATCCTTTTATTTGGGTATACTCAAGGTGTTGCTGTATCATGTTTTGGACTTCATTTATATTAAACATGAACATGGTTGCCATGGTAACCATCCAAACATGAGATGTAGTGAATAGTGGCGTCTATATGACATGCTAGTGCAAATTCCACTCTAATTTTAAAGGTTTCTACTATGGCTTGCATAATTCTTTTGTGAAATGGGGGGACATCTATATTCTTTCATGTGTTATAAAAGGTCTAAGCTAAATCCTACTAAGGAATGCAGGATAAGGGGGTGGAAATTGCATTTTTCATGGTTTTTCGAGTTTTTTCTGTTATACAACTTTTCAGTTTTACTGCATCTACCCAGTTTGGCCTATGTTAATTATGCATTGCTTAAGTAATAACGGAGACCCTTCCCTACATGTAGGTATGTTACATGATCCCCAGCAGATGCATAAATTCTTATTAAAGTCGCATTCAAATGCTGATTTCACCTTGTCATATAGACACCATCATGTCATATAGACGCCATCATGTCATATAGACGCCACTCTACCACCCCCTACTCAGTGCTTAAAGGTGCTAGGACCATGATATTTGATATATGAATAGTGTTTTCTTGCATACATAGGATATATGAGTTGATGATAAGAATCAATGATACATACCTAGATATATGTCACCTTGTCATATAGACACCATCATGTCATACAGACGCCATCATGTCATATAGACGCCATGTGTCATATAGACTCCTTTCCACCCCAATACTGTATTTCTCTGGGCTATAACACTGTTAGTATTATAATATTGGACATTTTGGATTGCGTCTATGTGGGGCAGTATACTGTATGACTTGGAAATAACCAAATGCTAGAAGGGTACAAAATATAGTCCTGAGATGATTTTTTGTCATATAGACACCATTGTGTCATATAGACGCCTATTGCACTCCAATAGTGCATTTCTCTTGAATATAACAGTCTTAGAATCGTGACATTTCACATATGGATAATGTTTTAGTGGGGCCATATAAATCATTACTTGGAAATAATTAAATATGATGAGAGTGGGAAATATGTTCCTGAAATGTTGCTGTGTCATGTAGACGCCATTGTGTCATATAGACGCATTTTCTACCCTAGTAGTGTATTTCTCTGGAATATAACACTGTTAGGATCGTGACATTTCACATATGGGTAATATTCTAGTAGGGCCATATAATATATATCTTGGAAATGAATAGATGCCACAAGGGTAGGACATATGGTCCTGAAATGTTGCTGTGTTATATAGACGCCATTATGATCATATAAACGCCAGGGTACCCCAGACCTGCATCATTTTGGTGAGACATAGTCAGCTAATCATATTAGTCATTATATTGCTTAGTTCAATAAGATACATAAGGGACGAATATGTTTGTGAATTTATTATCACTTAGATACCCACCATGGTATCAAATAGTCATTCTGGCTATACTAGTGGAACTACTTCTCCAAATGTTGGTCTCAGCCCAGGTGAGGTGGGAGCAAATGGGATCCAATGTGTTTATGGCTGTGTCTCATGAAATAGAGCCAATGTGAATGTCTTTGACTGGGTGCCATCTTTGACCTGGCATCACCTTTGACCGTCATGATAGAAAAGGCTCTAATTAGGGCAGATGAAGATACACTGCAAAAAAGGTGCTTAGGTTTTAAACATGTTTAGGTCTAAACATGTTTAAAGTCTAAACATTTTACTAGGTTTGTGTCTTTGAATCCTTCTGTTTAGGAATTAAACACTTTTATTCTAAACACCTAAACAGTTATATTGAATATGTTTAGATGTTTAGCATTTAAACAGTATGAAAAATTGGTGTTTAGGATGTAAACATGTAGTGTTTAGATCATAGTATATCAAACACATACCAGATGGCAGCTCTGTGGTTGACTGTAGTTTTCTACAACCACTCAAACGTTATTGTGGATCTAAAATGCTTAAATCTGAGTGAATTAATTTAAATTGCATGGGATACAAAAGGATGATAATATGCATTGCAGGATTCAAGGGCTGAATGCTACATCACTATGATTGCAATGCAATAAAGATACATCTGCTACATAGACACCTCTTTTAAGAACTCTAACAATGGATAAAGCATTATATTCCCTGAAGGTCTGTTGTATTGACTCAAGGTTGTATCTATGGTAAAGTAGAGGCCTATGTGAAATAGTGATGCATATATTGCCCCAAGTGGGGGGGGGGGGGGGGCTGCTAGAAGTCTCTTCAAGACACTATATGGAAATAAAATAATTTATCTATTTGACTATAAATATCTAAACATAAAAATAATCTACATCCCTAGACACACCACTTTTATCCTTAAACACTTGACATATAAACACAATAATATGCTAAATTCCTGAATTCTAAACACTTCATTCTCCTAAACACATTGATTTAAACACATAAATTTCTAAGCACTGAGCTAAACACATTATTGGTCTAAACATGTTTAGGAACATATTGTGTGGACAAATACGGGGCAGTAATGTGTTTAGGATTGTGTTTAGGATCTAAACACCTTTTTTGCAGTGTATAAATGGGCAAATAATTACTAATCCAAAGTGTGTCAGTGACCTCTCCCCTGATTTGCTGATAATTAGGGCAGACTTCTTTTCTACCAGTGGACTGGGTGAATACAAGAATACTTATCACCATAGTATGAGGGTTTCCATGTATCAGCTTCGACAAGTGATAATGATAACACTTCTCAACTTAGCAGCTTTATTAACTCTTGAAAAGCATGATATATATTGAAGCGGGGGGAACCAGTACACTGTGGTGATAAAATAGTTGTATTCATTAGGTGAATTCGGTAGCAGGTTTTTATTGACCGGATCTACCAGCTGCCTACTGCATTGAGACCACCACTTGCAAAGACCCAGCTACGTTTTACTGAAGCTGGTTCCTTGCAAGGTTGGTGTCAGATAGTAATAGTAGTAGGCAGACTGGTAGATCCTACAATAAGAACCTGCTACCGAACTCACCTACTCTGTCTACCTTCCCACCATAAAGAGATAAAACTGATGTAAACTCATGATAAATCCACCACCATACTTGTCCCAAATACAACTACCTCAATATTATAGCTGTGTTCCTTTATTCTCTATCTGTGATGGTTCAGAAACACACAGTGCTATTTGGCTGAGGTTGCAGTATTGGGACTTGAGGAGACAGCTCCTTCACGGAACACGTACCATTTCCATTTACAATTCATCACAAGTTAATGAACCCGCCCTTTCTCTATGAGGACTACTGCTGCCTCCCCGTCTGGTAAGCCCTGCATTAATAAAGCCCTCATCCCCCAGTATCGCAGTTATTCATGTGTCTGCCATTACGTAGAGTACCCCTAAAGAGCAGCAACTCGTTTTTGTTGAACTGCTCCTTGGGGGTCCTACGTGTATTCAGGGCCATTATAATCTTTCTCAGTGAAGCAGCTAAATGTTGCTTCAACACTGGCTAACTGTAAGTAGACTTTCACTATTTATGTGAGTCTATACAAGCATTGTCCTTGGAGGTTTGACACTGAAAGTTGCTCTATGTACTCACAATATCAATAAATAACTCATAGCAATTCGAGTGATTGTTAATGCTCAAACGAGTAACAGACAACCTAGCTCAGTCATATTCTAAAGTAACTTCCACCAAAACTGTATAAAAAAGTTCTACTGAATCATATCTCTAGGATTATTAGCTCGAAGATTGCCTAGCTTAAGGGCAGCGTCTCTGCATTTTCCATTTGAAGATCCATTTAAACTAAAAACAACACCTTTCTTGCAGAGTAGCAATAGAATAATCTTCTTATGCTCTGCTTTGAAGTTGAATTAGGCAGGTGTAACAAATACCTGAAAGTTCACATTGATAAATTATTTACTTATGAATTGTACTTTTCTTGGGTAGTTACCATTGTTGCTGTGGGATGCTTTTAGGTCTATCAGTTGTTATTCTTCGTTTGATATCTAAGACTAATATCATTCAGAAGAAATGCTTCTTTTTGGGTCAAGTTAGTTAACATGTACGTGAAAGGAAGGCAGTTTACCCTTTTCCTAACGTTTTCAAACATCTAATATTTCTTCAACTTTTCTCCAAAAATGTGTGAAAGGTGGCTTGGTCAAGGTTATTTCTTATGTTATTCAACAGACAAAATGCTGACGGGCTACAACACATCTTATTACAAGATGGCAACGTTATTGCAACGTTATTAGAAACGGCTGAAAATCTGCTTTTCCCCGACTAATCTTATTGCATTAGTGGATCGTTGGATGCGAAATATACATTTCTCATGCCCTCTTGTGGTGTCACAGTACAAATTCACCCCCCCCCCCCAGAATATTGTAGTCATATAGTGGCAATAAATAATGGTACTACTGTGCATATAATCAGTGTTAGAGGCCTTACATTTGTCACAGAATCATAATATCTGGCCCGTATTGTTGCCAGAGGCCTTGGTAAAAAATACAAAAAGTTGGTTGTTGCCATGGTAACCCTGGGTGGTGCTTGGAGGGGTCAAAGGTCAATCAGATATGTGTTAAGCTTTAATTTAAGGGGTCATTCATTACTGCACACTCATTAGAAACCAACCGTTTGCCCATCTGAAGGAGACAAATAGAAATTCGGCTAATTGTACCGTGACATCATATATTATTGCAGAGGCTTTGGAATCGGCCCTTTAGCCATGGAAAAGGAAGTTTACACCTGAGTGTCAATTCTTCTTTATAGCATTGCCCGAGATATCAAGTATAATTCTCGTGGCCTCCGCTTCTACTGCATTGAATGTCGCTGCCTCTGACAGGTATCAGTGAATAACTATGGTATCAATATTCTTGTCAACAAATTAGTACAAGATGTCACCTCCCCAGTTTTCATTGGTTCAACTATTAGTAGGGTGAGTTATGGACAGAGATGGACAATATCTGAAAGAGCTTAGCCACTAATCAGGTATCATTGTGGACATGTTGGACATCAATAAAAGCTTTGGTGGCAATCTGGGAATGGAGGCAGGAATGGTGCATGGCCATCTTCGTTTTCAACATAATTGGACTAGAGAATATATTATATTGAATGGTTCATTATAGATACTAAAAACATCCAAATTAGCTGTGATTGCGAGGGATTGTAGCATTTTCAATGTTCACTGGCTTAGGATATGTAAAATATATTCACTACTGGTTATATATTTGCAATAGAAAAGTTCCTTATATCATGGATATGATATTCCATCTAATCGGATAAGATCTCAATGTGATATGTTGCCATTAGAACTTGCATGACACATCTTACCCATATTCTCCAAAATATGTAGATTTCTTCAATAGAAATGTATTGCATTACAGCTACCCACATATCAATTGAAATTAGTGTGGACCTTAATGACAATTCTATCACCTATAAATAATGAGATTCTTTGACCTTGACTTATTCATTGGACAAACCTACATGAACAGTTTGTACCACACCCGTGTGTAGTTCTTCTATAAGGTTAAAGATGATAGATTCACTATGCTATATATAAATATGTAACAGATGTGGGATCATAATAGAAGTTATAGTTCAAGGTCATATAGGTTGCCACGATAGGGATCCCTTAAAAGTAAATTTAAGAAACCTAAAATTGTATTGTCTTTTGTCAGATTCTGTCTCTATTAACTCTGAAGTACGAAATGCTAATTCCTTAGACACCATCATGAAGGTCAAGGCCACTACTTAGTGCCTCGGTACATATAGGACAAAGCACTGGTGACATTGGTGTTTAAAATATTTTGCCTAATTGTAATTAGTAAGCCTCTTGGGAACATATCATGTTTCTTTTACACATTCCTGAGATATCAGACAACAATTAACAGTTTGAAATTCTGGAATGCAGGAACATCATTTACAACCTTGGACAAACATATTCTGAGTATTCACACAAGTCTGTACAGTTCCGATTTGTACTTTGTTTTAGCACATTTGCATTTCACTAGACCCGTGAATCACCGATTGAGGTGCTGGTAGCATCCTAGTCATGACCGGCAATCATTCTCGTTCACTGAGATGGAAGGCTACCCAGTAAACAAAAAACGTTTTACAACAGTATATAACGTTTCTCTATTGTTCCTTAGTGTGGCAAAATGTTACATAACGTTGAAAACGTTGTTTGACGTAAGATAAAATATTTCTGTTAGCTGGTTAGGACTTCGTTCAACATCTTTGTTCCAAATAATCATTTGGGAATGCACACGCAGAATAGCCTAATGAATGTCTGCTTGTGTCGGAAGTAGCTTTCCGGATTCTTTCTGGTTGTTTTAAAAAACTATTCCATTTAGTTCTTTCATGGCTAAGGCTGATCCTTTTCGTGCGTATATTCTGCATACAAATTGTTCTACTGCCATTTCAATTTCCTCAGAGAGTTCCTCAAGATTCAAGCTTGGTACAGCTGGCTTTCATCATGGCTTGCCATGGCATCAACAAATGCCACTGCTTTTTCTAGTAAAAGTGGAGTCACATGGAGTATGGGATCAGCTTCTGTGCTCATCAGGATACCAAGCAAGTTACTCTTTGCTCTGCAATACAGCATGGTACCATCTGCTGCAAATAGGGCACGAGGTACAACAGAATATTCATATTTGCTGATAACCTCCTTTAGGTTGATTTTTTGTCTTGACTGGCACACAAGTAAAGATGGATCCTCTTTCAACTCTACAAGTGCATGTTCAGTTGGATGCTTTACTCTTCTCTCCAAACTCTTCCATGTTTTCAATTTACTAATCTTTATAGGAAACCACAGATTAGTATTGACAGACTTGATTTGTTGCTCATAACTGAAGAAGATATTTCGTTTGATTAAATGGAATTGATACATGATATTCATGTTGATGAAGCCTATACCATTTGGAGAATATTACTAAGCTGTGTTATGCAAGTTCCCTTAGCAACATATCACATTGATACCTTATCCTATTGGATGGAATATGATGTCCAGGATATAGGGAAACTTTCTATAGCAAATCAGATACCAGTATGGAATATTGTTCAAATAATTTGCCCACAGAATAATAAAAATGATAAAGTACCCTAATTTTGAGTTCTGACCTTCAGATGACCTTAACCCATGCATCACGATGTGCCTTGCAATCATATGATAGTTGTCTGCAATCCCTTGCAATTGCGTCTAATTTGGATGTTTTTTTTTAGTATTTTTAATGGATCCATAAGAAACCCTACTATATCAGGTTGATCAGAAGAGACAATCATAATCAACCAATTATCAACATGGATGCAGGCCTGGTCTAGCGTGATTAGTATAGCGACCTAACGGGACAGGTAGCGCCATCTATGAAGGTTAGGCAGGTCATATTTGGAACTAATCTGAGCTCCTGCACTGGTTTCTGGTCTGTGAGGTAGCTTCCTGGAAGGCCTCTATCCATGTAGATCTCTCTTTGTGTAGTCTATTGTATGGTTTGATATCTTAGAAAGTATTTACTCGTAAAAAATCTGGGATAGTTTAACTGGGAGATTATCCTTAACTGTTGCCCCTTCTCAAAGGATAACTGTTACCATGTCCCGTTTTCAAACATACCATAGTAAAGTTTCAAGCATATCCCTTGTTATCACTCAGCTTTGTCCAGGCCTAACCGACCATAGACTAGACTGCTAGTATTACCCAGTGTAATGGCAATGGACTATTAAAATCGACATGGGCAGTGATATACGACATGAGGAATGAGGAGATTGCAAGCATTTATGAAAATTGTCAGGGCAACATGGGTATTTATTTAAATCGACATGGAACATGGCTGGGGGGGGGGGGAGGGAGTTCTGTTCTAGTAAAAAAATATTCTAGGGGGAGGTATTTCGCAAGCTCTTGTGAGTACTCTTTTAAAAAAAATAACAGGGCCGTTGACATTTCAGTGCTTGCACATCTTTTTAAGCATATAACTATATTGATGTGCCGGATTTCGTTTACACCCTCTGTAAATGATGAAATTATTCCAAACATATATCTAGATGGATATCACACAAAACCAGACACTGTAACATTTAATTTATGTTTTTTTATTGCAGAAATACATTTTTAATGTACAACAATATCTAATCTGCAACAGAGGGGTCAACATTTTTCATCCAGCCCCCCACCCCCCCCCCCCTCCAAAGGGCTGAGATAATTGATACCGCACCCCTTTAGCTAAAGTAACACACTGGCTTTTTGCCGAAAAATGTGATATTATCCCTCCCCCCTCGTTAAAAAAAGAAGAAGACGCCAGGTGCAATTCACTTTCCTACAACAAAATGCATGGGCAATCTGGAACCGACAGCATCAAGTGGCCAGCAGCGGGAAGTTGGCCTACCTGTATCTGCCAATTTGGTCATTGATATCAAAATTATTTAGATTTGCACTTTTTTGGTCTCAATAACTTCGATTGTATCAATTTTATATATGAATACAGAACAGCTCAATTGGATCTCATTGGAATGTGGGTTTTTTGACTGCAATGATTTTTCCTGGCAAAATTTGAAATTCCCAAACTTTTACCAAAAATCTGACAAATTTCAAAACTCTGCAACCTGAAACAAATTTCCTTTTCCATGACAGTGACAAGGCCAAAAAAAATAAAAGGTGTGTTTCAGGTTACATAGTCTGAAAATCTAGGTAGGGTAGGTCGGATTTTTTTTTTTTTCCTTTTTTCACTTTGGACTGAAAATTACCCAAAAATTGACTCTCAAACCTCAGCGCGGACTCGCCGACAATGACCCTGAAATAGACCCAAAATTACTTAAAGCATGAAATTTTTTTCAAAATTGGATAAAAGTTTCTCGCTGACTACAGCGTTGACTCATAGACCATCAAATTGACCCTGAAATAGCCCTAAAATCACTTCAAAATTGGATAAAAATTTCTAGGGTCGGCCCTGTTTTGCTAGGTAGGGTCGGGTAACCTGAAACACACCTTTTTTTTTATTTGGCCCAATCTAGTGGAATTTTGGGGCCATCTGTAGCAATTCCCAAGGGTAAATTTAAATTCATTGTGATGAAATGACAAAACACCAAATATATTATTTTATTTCTTTAAATCCCAGGCATGTCCGTGTTCCTGGCACTCGCTTGTCCTTGGCACGCCCTGACACTGACTCCCTCGTCTGTGGCACGCCCTGACACTCCTTTTACCTATTATGCACTGATCCTGGAAGGCTCTCGTTTCTAGTGGACGTCAGTTTCTAAAATGAGAAACAAATTTATGAGATCTGGATGTGGTAGCGGAGTACACACAGCACCATCTTTCCACCTTAAATTTATGCATAGGCCTACAACTTGTGAATTACACTCAGCTTTGATCAAATTTTAACTATCAGCCTCTGATTTATTTGAGATTACATATCCGGTGTCAGCTCATTTTTCCTACTTAATTTACTCACCGAAGGAAATTAATGACAACTATTTGGATTAATTATCAGATAGCTATCAGCTCTCAATGCCTAGTCTACTCTAAGTTACTCACTGATGAAAATCGATTTTAGCTCCTAGTTTATTTACTCACTGATATTTCCCACAAATGTAAAGAGATCCCTAGCCCCCATTGAGACCCGGTACTTAGTAATTTGCAGGTGTCAGTCATTGGCAGCCTCCTTTCACGGTAGGTTGCTGTTGCTGTGATGTAGATGCTGGCAGGTACAGGTACTTCCCCCTGGTGACCACTTGTTGATGGCGGTCCCACATTGAAACAGAAAAGTATGAAAGGGATTAACAGCTGCTCACAAGGGGGTATGGGGGTTTACTAAGCCATCCCCCTCCCCCCCCCCCCCCCCCCCCCCCCCCCATCAGGTCGGAAAGTCTCCGAATTCCAGGCACCCAGGTCACAAAGTCGCTTTTTTAGACCATTTATACTACACAAATCTATTGTCGCTTAAATTAGTGGGCCAGGTCGCCAGGTCGCCTGGAAAACAGCCCAGGTCGCCAGATCGTTTTTGACCCATCTGGAGCCACACAGCTCTATCAGACCAGCCAGTTAAATATAAAGGTCCAATTGTCGGGTCTGGTGGGGTCGGATCTGCTCAAAATAGCCAGGGTTTAGTAGGCCTAAACCTCGGGCAGAACGTACAGGGCACTCAAGTCTGATCTGGTTGACGGCCAGCCAGGCCTGTCACTAACCCGGTCCACTACGGCATTGTTTCCCACGCCCAGGGCCAGGCCATGTCGGTAAGCCTAGGCCTACTACCTTTTATATGGTGGCTAGCCTATCACTCCAGAGAATAATATTATGTGTGACTCACCTGGCTGTTTGCTTCCCTTGTCTTGATAGAAGAGATATGTTTTGGTGTTCGTTCAGATGTTGTGTCCAAGACAAATGGAGGGCACTGAGTCACTGTAGGCCTATTAATAAACACTGCTTGTTCCCTTGAACATAAAGGGCACTTATAGAACCAGCATAATCTCGCCCTTGCCACGTAACTTCCGACGTTACCTTGGCTCTGAGAACGGAATTTCTCGTGAGAGATGACCGGGCAACATCCGGCAACATCCGGCACCATGGCCGCGCACACGGACCCACCAGATTCATCGCTATATACCCGTTTGCCACGTCACATAAAGTGATCTATACACATGGATTACTGACTACTGTTGACATTCAATGCCTACCTCGCTGAAAGTCTGTGGTGACGCACAATGACCGATGGGAAATTTGACACCAGCAGGTGCCTTCAATGCGTTACCGGTACAGTGTAGTTCATGACAGTGCATCTACTTCTCCAAAATTGGGAAATGAAACCTGACACCCAGAGCGTCTGTGGTGACGAGGAGACTGCGAAAAGGAGAGGCCCAGGAGCCCAGTGTAGGTTATATAATAGGTTGATGTAATAGATGGGTAAGATAGGCCGCTGACCCGAACTAGACTATGTAACGACCCAGCTAACAAGGAATGTTTTTAGAATGTTTTAAAACGTTTGTATATGGGTTTGAAGAAACTGTTTTGCAAGAGAACATTTTGAAACGTTTTGGAAACGTTTGGAATCAAACATTAATAAGGGCAAAACCCTCATCCAACGTTTTGTAGGGTTTAGTCGTAGGCAAGTGACACAATCCCTCCCTCCTTTTCCAAGAAGAAATTAAAAAGAATAAGAAGATCTCGTTGCACCTGCTGGGATAGAGCCCCAGGTGATGCACGTCCATGCCGACGTGACCTTTGACCTGAGTATGTAAAAAGAGAAGTGGGCGTTGGCCCGCAAAGTCTCAGCTCCCCACAGACTAACAAATTTGTGAAAGGGGACAAGACTTATGTCTCAAAATCGGCAAAGGACACATACATAGACAGGCATGTCAGTAAAGCAGATAACCACAGCCAGAAATGCAAGTTATAGGCCTGTAAGTCGTGCAAACGAGTTATAAGTCATGCAAACGAGTTATAAGTCATGCAAACGAGTTATACGTCATGCAAACGAGTTATAAGTCATGCAAACGAGTTATAAGTCATGCAAACGAGTTATAAGTCATGCAAACGAGTTATAAGTCGTGCAAACGAGTTACAAGTAATATATTTTGGACATGTCGTCTTAGGAGCTCCGTACATTTTTGCCCGGAATGCAATGTAGTTGGCATTTGTGTTTATGTTTTTATTTGAAGCCATTTAATGAAGGAAAAACAACTTTTTCTCAGCCCATTGAATACTGCCACATTGTATTCAATGGGTGCATTGAATACGGCCTTCCAGTGCTTTAGCATAGGAGATCTTGTATTTCCAAAAAAATAAAGAAACATCCCAAAACAGTTACCCGGGTCCCCCGCCCCAAAAGAGAAACACACGAGGAAACACAAAAACCTGTTAATGTACAGAACCAATTCAGTCTGGTACACCCTTCTGTTACAATGCCAAGCTGCTACTCTAGCTTTTCAATGATCCTAATTTGAAATAACATAATATGATTTTTGGTCAATTGGAGGAAAGAGTCGCTCATTAACTGAGACCCATATACATTTTACTGTTGCTTTGTACATGTACTTTGAATATTATGTATTAACTGTGCCGCTACAATACACACAGTATTATGTAAATTCTAGCCATCCAGACGGCTCACAAAGGATAGAAGTGATTTAAGGCGCTTATGTCTATGTGTCCATATGCCAGGGCCTTTCATATGCATGCTTCTCCACCTTATGATTGATTAATTCTTCTAAATGACTTGTTAACTGCAAACAGGTGGCAAGCGGTACATGCCTATATCGGCAACACAAAGGGTGTACAGCAGTACAGATAGCTAGATGCTCCCTTCAGGGTATGTGAAGCATCCTTTCTAGGCGACTGCTCACATAAGTGCAATCAATCACATTAAACAGCTCCGCAGTAGCATTAGTTTTACTTTAAGATTTGCAGACCTGGATTCGTGAGTTTACATAGAAAACAGCATTAAACCTTTTTCGCCCTCAAGCAAAACGTAAAGCGTCTGATGCCTTTGTGTTTTCCATCCCAGCCAACTCGGGAAGTTCACCGGAAACTGTCAACTGCTTAGAACTCAAACCAAACTGGCTGCCTTTTAAACAAAAAACAGTGAATTGGTTCTGCTTTAACTCCCACATACAGGTTCAAAGTAGACCACTCCATTCAATCTACGGTACTCTTAAGTACGCTTGCCTTTAATGTACCAGCTTTGACAAGAACGCATTTTTTCTGTTAAAGCTATAGGTCAGATCTCATTGAGTTTCAACAAGATGGGAGAGACATTTCTGTCCACACTTCTGCTTACTAAAATCTCCCACAGGCAGTATCCACTCCCATTCTACTTAACCTACTGTTTCCTACCTCCAGTACAGGTGCCATCAGGTTCACTTACTATCAACCAGGTACAAGTTACATTATATTTAAATTCTCCTTTAATCAGTGTCAGTAACTTCACAAGGGAATACACGCAGTTACTTCAGTGTCCAGCGAAAGCAAAGACCAGATAGTGCGTCTACACGAACAGAAATGCAGAGTCTGTTTTACTGATATTTCTAAGCAAGAATTGAGGCTGTTAGTATAATTGATATGGGGCAATTTATATGACTTATTCAATAAATTTTATAAATGGATGGATTACCAAAGTGTACATGTGGTCTAGTGTGGCTTAAAGCTAATTCTTTTGACCGGGATCGCGCGGGCCCGTTACTGGTAACTGGGATCACCAGTTTTAATGTCTATCGGTATATTGTGGTCTTATAGATTAGGGGACCATCCCATCTCACTTTACAGACTAATGAACAAATACAACCAACAATACCCAATGTGCACAATTTTGGGTGCACATATCAAATTTTAGCTCTGCCCATCTGAATTACACTGTGGCCAGTAGGAAGTATATTGAATATTAATGATGATAGTTTGCACAACCGCCATGATGTCAGCTATACAAACACACAACCCATAGTCTGAATCAGTACATTGACAATGTAAGGGGACGACTTCACACAGATCAACTGTATTGTGAACATCCATTATCCTTTGTAAACATAGATTACAGAAAGGCATGGTGTTGGGCAAACAGACCAGGACCATAGCCAACTGAAAAAAAAGTATTTCGAGATTACCGTTGGCCTAGCCTATAATTGCTAAGAAGGTTTATCGACCTCGACCTATAATGTCTCAAAAAGGGATGAAGCACATTTAGATTCACAGTTGAAGAACAGATTGAATGACGATTCATTTTGAAACAGAATAATACTTTGTAATTTTATGATTCAGTCTCCGTGAAAACTTTTTTGGCATGCAGGACATTCGGTCCTGCAGATCTATTTTTTTTGCAGGACCGGCTTAAATTTTGCAGGCCCGGATGTCTGAGGGCACTTTTCATATCTCAAAAGAAATGTATAAAGCAAGAATTTATATTGAATTAATACAGTTTCCTGTATATTCCTATTGGAACATTGTAAAATGTACAATCTAGAGAAATTATTTTCAAAAATTTATGCAAAATACTTTTCTCTCTAGAGACCTTAATAATGGTCCGATTTACAAGCCGTAAAAACTGACATGTAGCCAAAGATCCAGCCAGTCATTTGGACCGGCAGCAGGACCAGTCCAGCCGGTCCAGAAGCCTTTTAGCCGGCTATAGCCGGTGTCCGGCACGTTTGCACGGACACTGATGATTAAATATACTCATGTATGAATATCAACTATAAAGATGGATAATGAATTACTTTAATAATGAATCACACAGAATAACAGCATTGGCTTGCGAAACGAACCAATAGGCCCGCTTCATAATATCATATTACCCATTAAGGTAACATAAACCAACAAAATAAGATAATCTAGCGAAACTGCCCTTATAATTATGTATGTCAACCTTCAAGTCCTTAAGTAAGGATTCACACATGGCGTTGTCCATCACAGCTCTGTACACAACTGTCCATTATTGTCTGCAGAGTATGTCGTCTAATAAGCTAGACCGATTCCCATGCGGCATGTATATTTATACCACAGCAGGCACGGAGAACAAAGCATTTCACACCTCTTGTATACTGCATACAGCTAGTGGTATAAAGTAGTTATAGGCCTTGTACCAATATGTAGGGGTATTCAGTAAAGGAGCCTGTAGATGTATTTCGCGTACATATTAATTGGTACACGTCCTATAACTACTACATAAGCTTCACGCAGCACTTACAAAAGGACACGCCTCTACGGAATGAGCACTCGTTCAAACTGGGAGAGAAGTAATGTGATAGTATTCATGAATGACTCATGTACATTAGCCTACAATCTGACAATGGAGGGAGCAGTAGATCGGATGTAACTGTGGTAATGTGAGTAGCCCAAGACACCTCATCCAATTAGACCAGTTGAACAGTCCCTAACAGCCCCGGGGGGGGGCACTCCAACATGTATTGGATAACAACTGCAGCACCACTCTGAAAAGCTGTGGCGGTGAATTTCCATTAGATCCTGAAAAGGGGGGCGGTCAGATGTCGTCAAGGCCCTGATAAGTAGGGCGATTAAAATCATATGATTACATTGAGCTAAATTTCTTGCTGAAAGGGATGAATAAAATTGTATTTGTATAAAATTCAGGGAGACCTAAACTTGTTATAGCTCATCAAATCTCCCAACCTCTGAGAAGTAGGGCGGTCAAATTTCCCAACCTCTAGTAAGAGGGGCGGTAGGGCGGCAGTTGTTATCTACCATCACAGACTCAGTGACCCCCCCCGGGCTAACAGCATTGTTAAAGGACTCTCAGCAGGGTAATGTACCTAACACACGTTGTATATCTTAGTATGAGTGCATCAAACCAGAGAGCCTTTTCATAAGCTGGATTTGTGAAAGCGTAAAGTGAGTGTGTTTCATAAGGCGCTTCCCGAAAAGTGTTATCAAAAACGCTCCCTTAAACTTCACTCCTTTATATGTCGGTCTCATAAAAGTGATAAAATAAAATGGAAGTCTCTCATACGGGTTTTAAGGGAACGTTTTATGTGAATGGCATGGAGAAAAAAATGAGTTAGGGCAGCGAATTTGTCTTATAGGGTAGTTATCAGCAGCCTGACCCGTGCTGATAAATATACAAAGTTTAAATATCTAATCAGTCTACAGTCAACCAGCAACTTATCTTACGCTTCAGCCTACCTACACTTGGCCCTTATTACTCTCCTTCTCTCAGTCTCCTGG
Organism: Harmothoe impar; assembly: GCA_947462335.1. Classification (NCBI taxonomy): domain Eukaryota; kingdom Metazoa; phylum Annelida; class Polychaeta; order Phyllodocida; family Polynoidae; genus Harmothoe; species Harmothoe impar. The sequence continues at coordinate 32,550,225 of OX381708.1, forward strand.
TCGCTATGGGTTTCAGTTCCTTTAGCAAGCTCAAGTCAATGTTCTTGCTGGTTGACCGTAGACAGACTAGACTGTAATGAGAACATGGTATAGATAACGTTGTAGCTAAAGGTGAAGTAACCAGTGATGAGGGCAACTTTAAAGTGACGCTCTGTGTTTACTTCAGGGTATTATAATCTAAAATAGACATGCAGTCCATGTTTGACATGGGCATGAACCTACATCGCCAAGCACATTCTTTGTGGTTGGGTGGGTAATATAGAATAAGGGTCCGTCACTAGAAGTCCCCCATCTGCTTTGAGCATCCCATTCTGATAAAAATACATGTGTTTAAATTCATTGAAAGGTGACATAATTATCATAAGGCATAATAAAGAATTTTCCTGGTACCTAGAATTTGCAAAGAATTTTTAAACTATTGATATAGTCCCTTTAAGAAAAGTCCCCCCTCTGCCTTGCACCAACCTTGCTGCGGGACTGCCCTCCATAGCCACAGCACAGTAGGGGAGCAAAATATTGCAGAGAACCATGTACAGGTCACCAGTGTAGACTGCCTACTGACGGACCCTTCTACTATATAATAACTGGGTCACGGAAATGCTATAAATAGCGTCAGTTGCGGCCCATGATGTTTGATTACTTCCACGATGTTTGTTTACTTCCGCGGTGTTTGCTTCCATTTTGAATTCCGTGCAGGTCACATGACCCTCGGTAGCGTAGCGACCCCATGACGACCCCATGGCGACCCCATACCGACCCCCACCTCTCTCGGAAACGTGTAATACGGGTTCAGCGTGTACTACGGCCTAGGGTTATTTCACGCTCCTGAGGGGAACGGGCATCCCATTGCTTTAACATTGTCAATGATTGACAGTCCGTATTCACCATGAAATAAATAGACAAAGGTGCACGAGTTTTCAGTCTGTTGACTGGGTTATTTCACGAGTTGACCTTGGGCCGTATTTCACGAGGCCGTAGGCGACAAGTGAAATAACCTAGTCAACAGACTTAAATGAGTGTATTTTGTGTTCATTTTTTTATCTTTTTCAATTTAAAATACCAAAATTATGGTAGGGGGGGGAGCCTAAAAGGGCTAAATTGGCTTCTTTCTACGCCGTTCAAATGTAAACAAACCGCCGTTTTGATGACGTCACAGGGCCGTGAAATACGGCCATAGATTATTTCACGGGGTGTGCGCAATACGGAGTTCTTTGGTTAAGTCAATGGGACTGCTGTATTTCATAAAAAACAAACGAGTATGGGAAGGCCAATGGTGGAGTACTGCAGCTTCGTGGTCGATGGGGGTCCGGTATTGGAAGCCAGACAAATGCAGACTCTGCAAAATGATGAATGTAGGATGTAAAAGGGGATGTCATAAGCTTCAATATGATACCACACATGGGATATTCCGACTAATACTTCTAAGAAAATATTTTCATCAATTTTGAGTAATTTCTTTTTGTTCAGCTTAGTGGATTAGGTGCTCTGGCCGCTATTAACTCTGCCAACTTCAAAGAAATGTACGAGGAGAAATGTAATGCATTTTAACCAGCACTTTATTACATAAACAAGGTAGTACCAGCTGTAGTGATACACCAGGACTTAGTAGACTCTTTAGGTGACTTGAGCAATGGACGTCTTCCAGGCAGCACACCACATTGCTACCACCAGGGGTCTGTTGCTCCACAGATACGTATACGTAAAATAAGCATATTTGGGGGTTTCTGTTGCTCCAGGGTTACGTGTACGTAAAGGTGTAGTTACGTATATGGATGATTTAGGAGTGGTAGGCATTCGTAAATATCGCATTTCTGCATCACTATTAGTGCATACGTAAATTGTTCGTATACGGAAATTATTGATATTTACGTGTATGTAAGTCAATATATTTGCGTCTCTATACGAAATCCTAGGACACCTACTAGAGGTGTTCTACAAATTAAAAGTATATGTTATGTTGTGTTAATAATGAATGTTGAAGTGACTAATTTTGTTGGGATTTCATATTATGTTTATGAACCTGTGTTGACATTATTGAGTATAAATGTTAAAAAAATTTATATTTTTTATTCACTATTTTTATAACCATACTTAACTTCATGTTTGGCATACGTAAGTGTTACGTACACGTAAGTTAAGTTACCAGTGGTAAGTGTAATGTCATAGTGCCTGGATACTGCTCAATGATGCGTATAGGTCAAGTGCAAGTTGATTTGCATTTCTGATATACCCCTAACTGACCATGCGCGACACACCGGTGTTTCTCCACCTGCTAAATTGGATCCCTGAGACGGCCTCACTCTTTGCAACACCATGGCGAACAACGGACTGCCTTTGGATGTGATGGGAAGAAGACAACGTGAGTACCGCACTCAAATAAGCCCAATGGAGGAGTTCTATGAAGATAAGTTCCAAGCGCGCTATAGACTGTCTAAGGCGTGTGTGGATGCACTATTGATAGACTATTCTAACTTCACGAATTACACAGGATGTGGTGTACAGCTAGAAGACCGTGTAAGTTGAATATTTATGGTACAGAATTGGTTGATTAATTTCTGTATAGCACGTGCGTTTGAATTTCGTACATAGCTTATGCCTTACCATATGTGTTATTCATATAGTTTTATAAATAACAGTGCTTTGTATATTATGTTAAAATTCATAATTACATACATGTTTAAAAATGGATAAAAAATTGAATAATTTTCCTTTTATTAATTTTAACTATTTCTTCTCTATACAGTTCTGTTTGGCTTTGCGCTATTTCGCAACAGGCGGTAATTACTCGGTAGTAGGGGATTATCAGGGCCTGAGCAAATCTACTGTAAGTCGTTCCGTGGCTTCTGTGTCTGACTTTTTGTATGAAGAGTCAGACAGATACATCGTGTGGCCCCACACCAATGTCGAGAAACTCAGGATTGCCGTCGATTTCCAACAGCTCAAGGGCCACCCTCGAGTAATAGGCTGTGTGGATGGCTGCCACTTTCCAATAAGAACCCCCGTGATAAATGATGGAGCGTACATTAACCGTCATGGATATCATTCCATCAATGCCATGGTATACATAATTATTAACATTTATATTGTTTTATATATAAAATAATTATGAACTGTTCCTATTCAATATATCAGTATGGCTATACAAATAGTATAGGAATAATGGTAAAATTTGGTCACAAAGTATTGGTTAAATTTGCTTTTGTATTTTTTATAAGTGGGTTAACACCTTTTTTGGTACATTATTACCATATTAAAAAATGTGAGTATTGTATTTTTCAATTTTGGAAAATAAAATACCATTTCAGATGATATGTGACGCTACAAAGGCCTTCACCTACGTGGACCCTACATGGGGTGGATCCGCCGGGGATGGGTTCATATATAACCAGTCACAAGTGAACCAGGTCGGAATAAACAACGGACTGGACCCATACTTCATTTTGGGTGACTCTGGGTACGAATTGAGTTAATGAATATAACATATATATGATATTTATCTATTTACTTACTACATATGTCGAATATAGAAATACATAACATAAATTAATGATAATAAAACTTAGTCCATACTTTAGATTGGTTAAATATAAATATTTGGTGCAGCACTCGTCCTATTTTTTTGAGATTGAACGCCACCTAAATTAAAGAGTATTTGAAAATTGATATGAAATACGTATACGTAAGTACAGAAAAGGGATAAAAATTAGTTTTTTTGGTGTTAGTTGCAGTGCTTAAAATGAACAATGTTACCAAATGTATGAAAAATTTGTTTCACTTGTAAAATGTAATAATTAACCATGTTTTAATAAATGTTTTAAAGATATGGGAACAGGAAGAACCTGTTCACCCCAATACTGCATCCCGGTGACGTTCATGACGTGGATTACAACCGGTGGCATCGTTCCACAAGAGCTCTGGTGGAGCAGTCTTTTGGGCTATTAAAACAGAGGTGGAGGTAAATATATCTGAGTGGATATGAAAAAAATTTAATATAATAAGTGATTGGAATTTAAAAATACAAATATTGTTTTTTATTTATACTAAAATAAGGCACACTAGTATTATAATAACAAAGGCCATAAATTATTGGTAAAATTAAAAATGGGTAGTATGTTCATATGTTTATGAAATAATGATAAGCAAAATTAATTATTAGTCCCCGTACGTAATAGAGTTATTTTTAAAAGACCCATTAATTTATTTACATAGTATATATGCCTGTTTTACATCCTTTATAGAGTACTTGATGGTCATGGGGGATATCTTTTCCACTCCCCAGAGAGATGCGGCAAAATTATTGTTTCGTGCGCGGTACTGCACAACCTGGCAATAAAATACGGGGTCCCCATTCTGGACGACGACGACGTGGATGCGTTTGCTGCTCACCACGTGGATCCAGGGCAGCCCCCTCACGCACCTCCTCCTCGCGTTGAGGACGCAAACTACATTGACAGGACGAACTTCATAGCAAATAGATTTTAAACACAGATTAGTGTGCTATTAGAAGCTACTTGGTTGACATGGTGCATACCTACAAACTAAAACACCACACCAAAGTGAATGTCCTATATTATTGAGGGTACTATAAAAGTACACTTCTTTATAATTTGTTATATGCTATATGGTATAAATACTGTTACTATTTTCCTAGTAGCAATGAAATAAAGTACAATTCAATAATTTGTAAATGATACAAAGAACTTGGTTTTGTTAAATAATTGTGTGGAACATTACAGTGTATATCATTGGTATAGGTTAATTATACATAAGTAACGTATACGTAAGTTTGGTTTAAAATAGTTCCCCGTGAAAAAATAATTAGCTATTTTGTATATAGATATATTACAAAGTACCAAAAGACAATAATATTAGTTATTTAAAAAATATGGTAATGTATGATATAGTATAATATGTATCCAGCGCTTAAAATATAACTAGTTTGGGTTCAATATGGAAACACCCTAAATTATTTATTGATTTTGTCCCACTAATAAGTGGCCCCCTGTGTTTTTAAATGGAATTCGAGCTTTTGCGGCCTTTTGGTATTGAAATAAAACAACACCCCTAGTGGGAAAGCGTATCATTTTTACTTAGCATTTGGCAAAAGAAAAATAAAGTAGTGCGTAGTAAATGAAAATGGTTCAATGATTTTTCAATAATATTTAATTCAGTAGACGTACTTTACCGCTTAAAGTAAGTAAGGTTGATTTTTTCAATCCCAAATACGTGTATAAACATCATGGGACCCTTCTTAAATTGTTATAAAATATGTAATCTAATATAGTGGGTTTTTTTTTAAATAACTAAAATGAAGCGTTGCCTTTAAAAATATAATTCAAGTATTTATATTACCCATTTAAATTTAGTTTTATTACGTAAATTGAGGTATACTTTATTATTCCTGCATCAATCTTTATAGAAATAACAAAAATTACCTATATATTATGCAGTTATATTTTGGGGGGGGGTGGTGCATGTGAATGAACGATTTACCATAAAAATATTCTCGTCTGTATCATTTCTACTCTTATTCAATACATTATGATTAGCCTTTAATGTTAGGTGGTATAAAAATTCCCTTCATATAATAAATTGATGAAAAACATGGAATCAAAGTAGCTTTTTTTTATTACGATAATTTGAAGTAATGGACACATAATGATATTTTTAACGTAGAATGCTTTCCTGTGTTATGTAACAAACTACTTGTTCCCTTTTTTGTATACAAATGAAAATTATTAGCCAAATCTAGAGTAATCGGGCTTTGTGATACGGTTTGGGTTCCACGGTCCCAAGGTGCTGTATGGGGCGCCATTGGTCATCTCATTCCTTGGAACAAGGCGGGTGGGCTTCAGTCCGTCTATGCCTTAAATATTAAAGTTCAAAGGGTTATTGAAATAAATATTTAAAGTTTTAAAATTACGAATTTATTCAGAGAATACAAATTATAGCTATGTCCAAGTTTTAGTTTATCCCACGTATACGTAAATTCTAAGTATGCGTATGTAGGTAAATTCTTGGTGAAATTAGGTTCTATAGAATAGGGTTAATTTTAAGTTTCATAATTTTTTTAAATAGCTTTTTTAATATACTTATTATGAACTTACCAATAACCACCTCTCTGCCAATGTAATCCAGGGCCATTAACTCATCACTGGCGAGGTACATGTCTGCATCTAACTGGCCGTTACCTGTCTGTCTCCTTTCTTGCATTAGGCGAGTGTGCTGTGAAACAGTAAAAGATAAATGTAACTGCTACCTTGTAAATATTTGTAAAAATATATATTTTTTTTAAATTGCCATTTTAATCTAGTAATTATGGAATAAAAATATCATCATGTATAAGTAGATATGTTATACCTTTGCTTTGACTTCAGAGCAAAATTTGGCCACTTTACGCCTGCACATATCCCCGGACCTTTTGTTGTTTGTCATTCCATTCACATAGGCTGAGTATTAAATAAAAGAGTTACCCTTTAATATGGAAATAACAAATTTATAATTCATTTTTGTATTGTGAGATATTAATAGTATTTATATAGGGTAATTTCACAACAATTAAATTAAAATTGTGAGATAATTTGGGTTTGTTAAATGTATTTTGAAAATTGTGCAAAATTGTAGAAATGGGGTGTCAATTTTACCTGCTACTTCTTCCCAGGCTTTACCCTTAATGTACTTTCCCAGGGAATGGGATTTGTACGAATCACGAAATATGTGCTTGCGAGCGTTTACAGCCAGAAATAAGGTGACCCTCTCTCCATAAGTCCACGCTGGCTGTCTTTGCATTTGACGATCAACATCTCGATCATGTGCCCTTTCTTCTTCTGTCATAGGGTTCAAAGCAACCTGGGTCCTTTTACGTTTAGAGTGTTTTGGTAAAGCGGGGAGAACTTCCTGCAATACAATTTAATAAGTATAGGGATAAAAAAAAAAATTAATATAATTGTACTGTTTGAAATTATACCGTCTTCTTATAATAATTTAATCACACGTATACGTAAATTACATAAAGGGTGTGGCTATAAAAACACACAAATTTAGTAAATTGGAAATAGATATGTAGTAATTTCCCAAATTAAAAATTTTGTTTTTTCTCGCCTGATTTGTATCTTGAGGTTCAGCAGTTTGCCCTTTACCCCTACGAGTTGAACGTGTAGCATGCGCTGCTTTTTCACCCTTCTTCATTCCATCTTCAGCAGAAACCTGCAATTCATAATATATTTTCAAAATAATACAAATTTATGTCTTAATTTATAATCAATATGATTTAAAATCAACCAAATATATTTAAAATGAATTCTCTCCCAATACACACCTCCACAGTCAATATTTTCTTTTTGGGTGCAGGTTTTCCTCGTGGTCGTCCCTTTCCTTTTTGTTTACAAGTGGCTGAAGGCTGTAAAAATAAAAACTTAATATGAACGATAAATGTGTAATACCTTGGTCTAAATATGCAGTATTTTATAAATGGGTACTTTAATTTATATGAGTAATAACAGTATATGCACAGGTAGAAAAAAAATTAACAAAAACTATAGCCACACTTTATATATATATTTTTCCATTATTAAAGCTAAATTCCTTTGATTTTAAACAAAATAATAGTATCCCTACATTTTTGGACCAAGTTATTCATTAAATAGTGTACTTATAACGTATTACTTACCGCCATTTCCACAGGATGAAGGCAGATTAGTTTTGTACGTGTTTCCTGGTTGGGTATGTAAGAAGAAGAGATCGAATTTGCCACTGCGGAAGTGACGTAATATAAACAATGATCTCGTGAGATTTGAAATCCTAATTCAGTTTAATAGTAAGAGGGCGCCACCACTACATACGAATGGCCTACAAATGGATACCACCCATGTTACGTTTACGTAAACTACGTATACGTAATTATACTATGTAGTGTATTATATATGATTAATGTTGAAACAACTTTTTTAATAGTATAATAGATTCAGAACATTATATCCAAATTAGGTTTAAATTTATAATAAATAGTGATATCGAAATAAACAGATTTTTTCATATAGCATTATAAAATCACCCATACCACTAAATATTACAAATGTAATAAATACATAACACATTGTTTTAAAAATAATATTTATTTCCAACTGGTTATAAACTTACTTGTATACGTTATACTTTTTTAAGTAGGTGGAAATCATGTATTTGTACCATGAGCTGTTTATAGATATTTTCGCCGCCTTTATGTGAATCACATGAATAATATGGTAATATTTATACTAATACTACTTTCACACTGTACAAAATATCAGGGAGTTTGTGCATTACTAATACACCGTAGTTGTTTAATATGGTAACATAAACTTAATTACTATACCGATAACCCATACTTAACTTTAATTAACGAATAAGAAGTTTTGCTTTTTTGGTATTTCTTTTCACATTTGTTTATAAATTAAACCAAAAAAAGATTTCTTTATCAATAAGAACAACAAAACACAACCTGCTACATATTTTCATTTTACAACCACATAACCAAAAAATGGTTTGTTTCCCGCTATATCAAACTGAACCGCAGCTGTATTGTCTGGTTATGTAATACCGGTAACTTCCTTATGTCTGTTTCTTTCCTCTCTTCTTTCTATCGGGGGCGCAATGTCCAGCCAGAATGGCCTTTGCCTTTTGCTCTACCTTCATTCTCCGGGATCGTGTTATAACAGGAGGTTTCTTTACGTTTGAGGCTCCGTCCCCTAAATTAAAGTAATACAAGGTATTTAAAATAAAATATTATAACCTTTTAAATAACTGAATTATTAATTGCCAGAGCACACAAATTATAAATAAAATTTTTTTTTTTTCTTATAGCAGAATGCGGTATAGAAATTGTGAAATTACCTTACCTTGCTCTGACTGCTGTATTTCTAGGGCCGCCGCGATGGTTGAAGGCATATATAATGGTGTGGGTTCGGGTGGACTCAGATTTTTCAGTTCTGCCAGCATAGTGCATAGTGCTGAAAATATAAAATTCCATATTTAATTTTCTACAATATTACGTATACGTAAATATTAAATTATATTCATAAACTGTCACATGATGTTATACTATGCATAGAATATAATACTACTAAAGTATATAGCATATTATACAACCAATTTCCTACAAATGATATGTGAACTTACCATTCAAAGAGATACTGTTTTGATACAGTAAGTGATGCAGTTCAATAACCACGTCTGTTAAAGTCTTTTTGGTTGTTTCCAGATCATTCTTCATCGCCATCAACAGGGCGTTGTTGCAATGCTGGCTCTCCTGCATTTTACATGTTCCTGTGTTAAGGGCGTCCGCTATTTTGTTCACACCTTGTGAAAACGATTGCAGTGCGTTAGTCATTTTTGCATTGCTACTTTCTGATGCTTCCATACTCTGTTTTATAAGTGCTTTTGTGATTTCCATGTTATTTGCAGATCGTTTCTCCCCAACTATATTTATTTCGGAAGATATGTCCAGAATTCGGTTGTTAATGTGATTTATTTGCTGGATACTCTCCGTTTTATCTTTTCCAGATGTGGTGATGACATTCTGTAGGGAGTTTACTATGTCTGATTGTGATTGCTCAACCCCTACAATTTTCTCCAATATTGGGTTCTTGTCAGTCTCGTTTTTATCCAGAGCTAAAGACGCCATTCGTATTTCAATGGACGCTATCCTATCCTCCAGCTCTTTATCTCGATTTGGATTTTGGTGAACTTGGGCTGCAGTTTCATGGGTTGAAGTGTCAGTGTTGGGCAAAGAACCAAGTGTATAGTTGGTTGCCAAACTTTCATCATTTCCGGTATTCTCACATAAGCTTGGTGTTGAATCATCCCCCTCGAAACTGTCACCGAGGACATTGGTATCTGTAATTGTAAAGTCCTTGAGAGGGGCAATAGGCTCGGGCAGCGTAGACATCACGTTCAGCACCTTTTGAACTGGTATACAAATTAATAGGAATTAAAATTTTGAATATATGTAAACAGTACTATAATATTTAAATGACATTAAGTGTTTAAAATTGGAGAAAAAAAAAAAAAAATTTAAAAACTGAAATTAAATTAACACACCTTTTGTATGTGTAGTTTTTTTTACTCCCAGTGTTTTCCCTCTAATAGTAGAACGTTTAGCCTCCTTGTTGGTGTTCACACGGGTATCTATAAAGTAAAGTCATACCATAAATAAATTTAAAGACATCCAATAAATGGGAAACGGTGATTACTTTAATAAAACCACATTTTAACTTATTAATTCTTACATATTATTGTCACGTTGTAATTCACAATAATATATTTAGATATATGGGGCATAAATGTTTACCTTCCAATTCCCTTCTTGGAGTTTTCTTTTTTGGCTCGTAATCCACGTTATCAATTCTTTGGCCAGATGACCGAACGGCACCGGAACTTCCTGCTCTCTCTATAATAAACAAACTAAATGACAGTTTCCAATGTACCCGGTATTAAAGTATAATTAATAATATTTTTATTCATGTAAAAATATGAATGAGACAATATATATCTAATTTTAATTGTATATTTAAAAAATGGGTATGGATATTTTGATAAAGATACTTACTTCTCTTACTTAAGGATTTCCTTTTCTCCGCAAATTCACGATTTTTCTCCACCTCTGAGTCAGCACGGTCCTGCTCCCACTCCAAAAGGTAATCCTTGTCAGGCGATTGATCCAAACCTGCCATGTAAAAATTATGGAATTAACCAAAAATTATATAATTTAATGTACTTTTATTAGTGAAAAGAGACACAGATTACTTTCAGAAATTGTATAAGAATATCTTAAATAATTTCAACACTTTAACCTTTATAAATCACTATACTATGGATAACCATCCGGCATATATTATATGTAAGTCATAAAAACTATACATAACACACCTGCAATGTTTTGACAATCAATGTAGAGCATCCCCATTATGAAGGCCCTGTCGGGGATTTGTTTCGGATCGTCAATTGGTCCTTTACCCCATTTCTTCAAACGGGCTGTATTCTACAAATAAAGATTACTTAATAACACGGTATCCATATGTTTATTTGATACTTACGTATACGTTATATTGGAAATATCTGAGGACAACTTACACTGTTAAGTAAATGTACATATAATAGGAATGTATTTTTGAAATTTATACTTACAATCCTTTTGCAATCCGAGGAATAACGCAGTAACTTTTCCCCTACAGCAGTATAGCTCCTTTTTCCTCCCGAAACACCGGAAACCATTACTGACAAGAAATACAATATTCTTAATCACCATAAGTGTTTACTTTTAAACTTTATTATAGGTTAATACAGTGGTACATAACATGTTGAAATTGTATATTTTTTAAAATAAAATGTAAATAACAATTTATACCTTTAATTTACATTTATTCTTTTTTATTGACACTATATTTTTCAGTAAATGGTGTACTACACATTTTATAATACTTACCCATACAGGCTTTTATGGCGTCTTTTTTCCTATCATCACTTTTTCTTATGTTTCCATTTCTAAGGATCTTACGTCTGGACATAGCAGCCTCCATAAGCGCTACCTTCTCCTCCGGGCTCCAATTAGCATCCCTAATTACCTCTCCATCCTGTTCCTCATCACTAGAGAGATTGTATTCCGGTGGATCTGGTTTTTTCTTCTTATATTTTGATTTTATCACTTCTGGCAGGTTGATGTCGTCCTCCTCCTTGTTTCGAATATACACATCGGCACTTTCTTCAAATTCACTGTTACTGCTCTCACTCTGTGGCTTCTCCTTTAGAATATCAAAGGTTTGATCTGCGTCCGAATCATCCAGCACAGTGCTTTCACTGCCCTCTTCATTTCCCGAGTGTGATGCCATGTTCTGTTATTAGAAAAAAGGCTATTAATTGTATATGTAGGTAAACATTTATATTATTTTCTTTCTTACAATACTACATTAATACACTCAATAAATACTACATGGCACTTAATTACATCAGACCACATTTTTTTTTATTTGGATCATTAAATAGATGAAATTAACAGTTTTATAACCAATTTTAAATTTCACGTATACGTATATACCACACTCGTAACACTACAATTGGTAACGTATACGCATCTTTTGTTATGCATGTATTATCGCTCACTTGTACGACACATATTTCCTTCTATACCAGTAAAAATAACATAACAGTGCCAAAAAACTAAGTCCATATATCTATTATAAGTAATACTATCAAATTCCACAACAATTCATCCCATACCTAAGCTTAATATAGATATTTCGAATAGAACATGCTCTACCACTTACCTCCGCCATGTTTTTCCCGAAATGAAGTTACGTATACGTAAGTTCGGGGAGCCGACCGGAAGTGACGTTTTCTGTTTACTTTGGTGCCTATACTCCATCTCCCGCCACGAAATTACGAGTGGCAGCGCGCACTAATTATTACGTATACGCATGCATTTACGTTTACTTAACCAATTTTATGTAGTGTTTCTACGTGTACGTAAGTACTGTATTATTTACTTGATTTACGATTGATACCTGCAGCAACAGCGCATACCACTACACAATTCGTACCTACTAACTTAACCAAATTTTCGTATACGTAACTGCCTCCATACGTATCTTGGGAGCAACAGACCCCTGATGTCCTTTCTCAATAAATAATCAAACTACGCCAGAATACAAACGATAGTTGAAATTGAAGCAAAATTGAAAATTGAATGACCCTCTAACCAGAACCAGGTCTGAGAGTGCCAACTTGTATAGCAGGTTTAATAGCAACTAGATTCCGCTGTGCAAAGGTTAGGACAGGATTTCTGTTTCACTCTGTCCAATATCCATAATCCATAAGATCATCCCACTGTGTTAGATAAAGGAATTACTCTGCAGCAAAATGATATCCTTTACACAGCATTGGTTCATTAAACTTCGCAAATCCGACTCCAGCAATGCACAATGCAAACACACTGTGCCTTAATCTAAAACTGTGATATGTTTACAAAGGAATTGTGTGGATATAACATCTCAATCACTCAGAATAGAAACTAATATCGAATACCTATTGCCCATGTCCACGGTCTTTTATAGACTATTAATTAATCGCATAAATGGATAATTCACGTCTAGGAGGCCCTGTCAGGGCACAACAGTTACCATCCTACCTGGCAAATCTGAAGCTATGTTCTTTCCAAATACACTTACCCTTAGTTTTACTATCTCATTTTGAATGCTCTGATCCTCCATATTTCATATTTCCATCTACACGTACTAATTTATAATATTCTTAACATGACTTAGCCTACCTTAAAAATTCAAATGTCCTGGCGAAACATGATAAGTACTAGTAGACACATTCCTAATAATATTTTATGGATATGACAAGATTCACATGTAGGTTTTCTCACGAACAGGCCAACTTAAAGATGCAAGCGCAGCTAATTATGCTAATGGAGAGACAAGGCGCGTTTTGGAGAAACAATTAGTATTTTGTTCACAATAAAAAAGTTACAGGGTATTAGAAATGCGTATGCTATCACAACTGTCTGTATATCCACCGTCATTAAACAATAATAGCTGATGTCTTGTCTTCATGGTATGGTGGGTGAGTGAATCAAGTTGCAATCTGTGCTGGTGGCGAGTGAATGGCAGCTTGAGAAGACCTTGTATAGAACCTTTTTGGTGCAGAGAAATGTCTGCCATTCCCCACCAGGTGCCGTGTGTCCAGACATCCTATAACCTGGTTCCACTGCCCCATAACAAAGCCATGTAGCGGGAACGCAGTGGAAGTGGAGTGGGGTCGGGATCCAGGCTAGACATCCTACTGATGCACATCCGGCGGCGCCAGAATGACGGGTTGAATGAACCTTGGCTGTAGAAGACAATGGGTGAGTCGTGAATAGTATGCAAGCCATATACGGGCAGTATGGTGAGCCGGGTATGGCGTGAATAGGTAGAGATACAGGTTTGGATCTGTTAATGGTGTGAGTTTAATTGACTGTGACCCAAAGGGTCTTGTCTTCAAATGTTAAGTCTTTTCTACGTAGCATATGAGGATAATACTCTTCTAATTATGTGTAAAAGAAATTGGATTGACGTAGGAATGTAACAGTTCAAAACAGGATTGAAGTAGCTATCACAATACCCTCAGTAGAGAGGGATCTTGGTATGTCTATCACAGATTTTATCACAGGTAACATGAGTGCCGATCCCCAGGTATAGGTAATGTGAGTGCCGATCGAAGTACATGAGTAGACGGGTGGTCTAGGCCATTAAGATTAGTGACCAGTCTGTGTAAGAAGGGAACCACGTCGTAGCTTCTCTATGTTCAAAGCCATATTGTGGAAAAGGTAGCACTGCAACAAAAGGATTTTACTTCATAAACTTGATTGTTATATATCACTAAGCTTAACTTTAGTTTTTGAAAGGAATTGTTTGTCTAGTTTGTGATGTATTCATCAAAACACACCAGATACAGCTACTTTCACTGGTTAAGCCCATTCGATTCAATAATATAGACATCCATCTTACATGGTCAATCCTGAAGAAACTAGCACTGGGACCCCACTTTTTATTTCATATTATAATTGCATAGGATATAAAGAACAAATAGTTCAAGTTTATAGAAAATTGTTTGTCAATTAATTTTTGGGTCATCTGCAGCACTTGTACTTCTTAAATAGTATATGGGTCTTTTTTTTGTGTATATTATAAGTGTTCCATTGCCATTCCCTCATATAGTTTGACACTGAATGAAAATTATGGTCGATCTTGACTGGGTACGAGTGGTGGGGGAGAATGGAAATAGTCATAATTTGTAGGATATAGCAAGTGTTCACAAGGAATGTTCTATTTGGAGGTGTATGCATCACTCGTAGCTGCACTGTTAGAACAATCCTGTTGAAACACTTGCTATATTTCTCAAATTATGTTCTATTGACACCCTAATCTATCACTCTTATCCACAATAGATCATTCAATTATATATATATATATATATATATATATATATATATATATATATATATATATATATATATATATATATATATATATATATGCATGCTTTGCCACCATATAAAAGAGCTAATAGTCTATAAAGTGATTTGCACATTCGGATCCCTAGTAAATCCATTAATTCCATTCATCCGTTCATTCAAATGCGCCAGCGCTGGAAATTTTTTTTCTTTTCTATTAAGCATTTTGTCAGCTCCCTGCAATTTCATTGAGAAGCCCTTATCGGAAAGGGCAATTACAGGGCATTTCTGCTATACCCAGGGAAGTGTATGCAGATAGCATTCTTTTGAACAATAGTCTTCGGCGCAGTCCTGTATCAGGAACACCTGATAACTTCACAAGGGAATATAAACAGTTACCTAAATAATCTAGAGGAGGAAATACTCCCCTTACACGCCTGTTTATCCATTTCAACTAACTACTAAAATTGATTTCCCTATTGAATGCAACCAACTAACACAATGTATGGGCACAACCGCAGAAGCCACGATCCACTGGTGATGTGTCACCAAGCAATATACTTTGCTTTTCCAAGAACCGCCATTAGGTTCTGCGATGCCTTTCAGGGAAAGCCCCAGAACCAGACCAATAACTCTCACAATAACTAGATATTTCTTTAAGTACGTATTACACACTGTAATCTTAGTATGCATTTTAGAAATGGGGAAATCCCCTGAGAAACAAATGTGAGGAGTATTATACATGGAGTCAACCATGGCGTATCATTTTTAATATTCTCTACTGTATCGTATGTCTACATGACTCTCCATAGAAGGTTATAATTTATGCACTTCAGGATCTTCAAATCAATGAACTTGGTCTACGGTTCCAGAAACCTGCGGAATGTGGCCACGTTAGGCGCTCTACTAACACGGGTCTCTTGGAATATCCAGCATCCTATACAATCGGCTTCAGAAGAAGTCCCTTGTATAGGGGTATAGAAATCTGGAATGCCTTAAATGTCTCATGCCGCACCCAGACGGATCGCAATGTCTTTAAGACCAAGGCAAAACCGGCAGTGATTCGGTACCGCCAGGCCAAGTTAGCCAAATAGTGTTGTATAAAATTGAGATTGATATTATAAATGACTCATATCCTGGGACCACCAAATGCTGTAACATAAGACGCCTTACAAACATAAGTCACAACGATTTGATTGTGTCCATTCTGTATCTAATGGACACAATCAAATGGCTTGCTAATAATATGAGATGTTGTACTAGCCTATGATATGGGCATCAAACCGGCTATGAAGCTCGTTCCTTGAGACGGATAACAACTGAACAAACTATTCATGGCATTATTGCATGTCAGGGGAAAATGGCGGCTGTACCTTGATAGTTTTTATATATATGCCATATGTCAAAGCAAAAACTAAAAAGCCTCAAATAATATGTAATATTGATCAGAGAAAACCGCCGTTTCAAAGAAAGCCTGGCTAAAGGCTATAATTTTTATATCATGTTCACAGTCAGACAGTAGTTAGTTGCCCTAGTTGCATAGTTTCTAAAATTAATGATTTCATAGTCTGGGAATTTTGTCACACCATTTTACAGTGCCAGACATACCACAACACCAGTGTTGGGATAATGAGGAGACTGTGGGAGCTTGTCGCTATTCCTATCATGAATGTTCCAGGTTAATTTCTGTCCACAGAGCATGTGTCCGGGTGAGTGGCCCTACACAGGAGGAGAGCGTAATGAGAATCAGTGTAAAGTGTGAGGTGGTGTAAAGCTGGCATGGAGGAGGAGTGGGAGCACCACAGGGACCTGGCCTAAGTCAATACAATATACATAAGTAAACAGTCCAGCAACCATCCAAAGCTGCTCCTACTAGAAGCACAACGCCCCTCAATACAGATTTGTGACTGGTTCACCAGAGGAGTATCACAGCAAGGGTGTCCCAACCGCCAGGGGCCTCCTCGGCGGGTAGTGTTGATAGATATTTGACATGCTGGTTCTCATATCAAAATAACAATTGACAGAAACTGATTTGCCAAGGTGCATGCTCATTCGCAAATTATTCAATTCCATGTATCCCTTATAGTCAATTTTATAGACCGTTTAAGTCGCATGGAACTCGCAATTTGGTTTGGCACCCTACCATGTTGTTCTACCCTATCATGAGTGCAAGCTTGAATCCATAGTCATCAGTTGACGATCGTTTCAAGGCATATTGCTATATGATGGTTAATGACTTCAAGTAATGGTCTACATGACTATACCATATTCAATCATGGTTGCCACACTCACATGACTATGGAAACATAGCCCAAGGTTGTCTGGCCATTGTGCAGGGTCAGCAAATTATTATTTTTCTTATCTCTAGGGAATTGATCCATGCAGTATCAGGTGATGGCATGGTCAAGTTCTAACACCTGCATATCACAGCGTAGGATAGTCTAACATGGGGGGGGGAGGGGTAGAGTGTCCTATTGATAAATTATGCGGACTAAAACAACATTGCTTCAACATGAAAACAAGGACCGTGTGTGTATATTCACCAGCTATATGATGGATGGTAGTTGGAGTTTACCGGTATGTAACGTTCTTTTTAAAACAGATTTTTCTGCTTAGATTAAATTTACAAATGATCAAACCTGGTGTGTTTTGAGTCTACGGTTCTCTGCCTAAACATAAATAGTATAGTCTATGGTCAGGCACAATATTACATTTATCATGTATACTGTAAAATATAATGGAATCATTTGAGGGCCGGGATTCCATCAAGTTGTCTCGTTCCCACCACGGAAGGGGCCAACAAAAACATAAGCCTATTGTGCCTCACCATGACTAATTTCTCTCGGGAGGAAGCATTATTATTTCTCCTAACAGCAATGTTATCCTTGTGTTATGAGCTTTAAAGGATGCATATTTGTCAAAGTTTGAAGCTACAAAGGTAATGAATACAATTTAGAGATGCTGCTATTAAGTGTTGACTCAAGACTGTTCCCTAAAACATCTTAAGAGACACCCCCTGTCTGTTGCATGTGTACTGTTATGTGCAGTACATTAGAAGCTCATTAGGTCCTCCCCAGACAGGGTTTTTGTTCTAGACTGTCAGACTGGGAAGATGGCATCACCCCTCTAGATACGCCCACACCTTTGTCTGCCCAGTTGTGCTGCTACTTCAATAGACAACTATCTGAAAGCACAAGGGTAGACACTAATGTGTTTCAGTCATGGACCTTACCGGGACCACAGCTATAAATATTGCAGACTTGTAGCTAAATCTATAGGCCTGGAACAGTTATTCACCATAGGTATCCCTGATTGAGTGTCAATATCCAAACGGATATCCCGCTCCCCACAGAGAGAAGTAAAGGCGTTGCCATGACTCCTCTACCAGAACTGCAGAATTCTCAAGGTGCATCATATGGAGAGTCACAATCACTTGACTTCTCTTCATCAGAGTCATGTAGAAGGCAAATTGTGAACCTAACAGCGCCAAGGCGATAATATAGCCGATGTGTTGATTATCATGCATGATTGATAAATCAAAACGTACTTAATCATGGCAATGCATGCAAATTGATATGCAATACAACTCACATTACATGGATAGAGCAATTCAAAAGTGTCATTAATTCAGTTGCAATCATGTATCATGGAAAGGATAAATATAATTTTGCAGTTGCATCCAACGCCATTTCTAAGGTACCCTGATTTTCAAAACATGATTTGTAGTCTACGTGCAACAGCAAAACAGCTGTTATGTATACCCACCATACGGGGTGGTCACATAAAGAGGGCATGGCTGTTACTAGTGTAAATGAAGACTAGCTTGTGTATGATGATAGCTCTATCATTATCTTTCACACTTTTACTTAATTAGTCTATTGAGATGTAATGCCTGTGGGTATTCACCTAAAATGGTTCAAAGCATCTGTCATCGATAACCTAGAAGAAGGTAATGCATTTGTTTTCCAATAATTAGAATGGATAACTATAGCTTCAGTGTAAGCAAGTAACGTACCGTTCTCATGGAAAAATGTGGCCAGCTATATTTAAGTCCAATTGGCCAGCTACATCAGTCCAATTGAAAGAATATTTAGAACCGTTTGAAAATAGTTTAAAGCATATTGACTACAGTTTTTAATCTGGAAGGAAACCGAATCTTAAGAGAGATTTGAATGGTGTTCATAAACCTTATGTCATTACCTGTGGTGGTGACAACAGTAATTTACAGCTTCAATATAAATGAAGGATTGCCATCTTTATTTGTGAGGTTAAAATAATCAGAAATATAGTTTTAAGTGTAAAGCTAACGTTTTATACCACAAGAGTAATGTGTTATGTTGCTCTGTATTTGATTGCAACTCATCAGAAGGCACTGTTATAACAAATATTCCGTAATACACGGCATAATACAACCACATGGTTTGTGGGAGAAGTACCAGACCCTGGGAGTGTTATTTGTATGTACAGCCAACAGTTCAGCTTGTAACACTAGTCTAATGAGTCCTGTGTAAATATTTGGTAGTGTGTTAACATTGATTAGCAATATGTGCATGGCAAGGCTTGACTGGCCGTGGAGATTTCTACTTGTGATACAATTCACACTAAGTCAATCTAGCAAAAGGCTAGCTTTACAAACTCACAGTCCATGGATTAATTCCATTGAGATTGGCAACGTAAGGCGGCAGCTTCACACAGCATAGTCAAGAGCTGTTATTCTTTGTAAAATATGTTTTAGAAAATGGGCATTAATATAGCTATAGATTGTGAGGATTTGCCCTTCTTCTTAACCAGAGTAGTATTGCCTTGATCACACATTCTGGGTTTAAGGTCCAACAGACAAACAGTCATCAATATGATTTGGGAAATATAATTTATAATAGTAACGGTCATGTGGTTAAGATTCATAACAAATGTATATTTAGTAATATACATACCCTTAAACAAAGTAAAAAATCCAGCTTAAAGAGTTTTAGTGTAGCTGAAATACGTTTAGCTTTATGGACTCTCATTTCACAGCTATAGATATATGTGTGCACATGTTATGCATCATGATGATGATGTACGATGATGAACGGTATGATGTACCATCCAGAACACACCCCACCCCTAATTGACATGTACGACGCATCAATTTGATCATCCACTATGTCATGCATCTTTCAAATCAATTTCGTTGTTTCAGTTTTTGATAGCTATGGAATGTGAGTGGCACAAACACGCCCCCTTTTAGCTTCCTTAGGTTTAAATAGCCTTATGGGATGGAAACAGACCATACCCACCAGCTACAATGATTGGAAACGTATGTAGGCGTGATTTCCTAGGACACATTTCTGTTCTTCTGTTAACATTCTGATTTGATATGATTTGTTCTTATAGTCAAGGTCCACATTGCTGTTCAATGTTGCTTAGTTACCGAAAACATGCCAAACAATGTTGATTTTTAAGGAGAAAAAGTTAAAATCATAATCTTACTTGTAACAAGGTGCAGATTTGAACAGTCCTGGAATAAACAGAGGTAAAAGAGAGAAAAAACCCAGGGTGTTTCCATTCGAACACCATGATTCAACGTTGACAACTTGATGATATAGGATTTATCAACCTGTTGTCAACATTGATAAATTGTTGCTATTCCGATGTTGGCAACCAATACCTGTTTCAACATTAATGTTCTGTATGGGTATCAGTCTATATGAAAACTTTTTCATCATGCAGGACATTCGGGCCTGCAGAAATATCTTTTTGCAGGCCCGGCTTCATTTTTGTAGGCCTGGATATTGGCATGCGATCTTGTTATTTAAGAATCAAGTATAAAGCAGGTGTTTATACTGATAGGGATACATGAATAGGGTTCCTCTGTATGTTACAATAATATTCATCATTTCAATATGTAAATTAATGAAGAACATTAGGCCAAAAAAAATAAAAGGTTTGTTTCAGGCAACCCGACCCTAGTTTCAAAAAAAGGCCGACCCTAGCATTTTTTTTCCGATTTGGAGATTTTTAAATTTTTTTTTTTGCAAAATATTCATATTTTTTAGCAATTTTTTGGTCAGGAAGAACAGATCACATATATATATATATATTGCCTAATCAACTGTCCCGCCTCAGGAAATTGCTTATTAACAAGAATGTCCAATAATTTCACGATATTCCTAGTTATAGAAAGAATTGGTGAGTCGTTTTGATGACCCGCCTGAAACACACTTTTTTTTTTGGCCTTACAGAAAATATTTAAGCTTTCTGTTTTACACTGTATAAACATTAATACTGGTCCGATTTACAAGCCGTAAAAAAATGACATGTAGGCAATGATCCCTAGATTACAGCCAGCCGTTTGGGCCTGCAGTAGCAGGCTTTTTGCCGGCTGTGGCCGGTGTCCGGCAGGATTTCGTACAGACTGGGGTATCAACCTTGAACCAACAATGTGTTTCCCAGCTATCCCACTGGATGATCCACCACCTATTCATTCCCAATAAACACAACTATGTAGGCCGGACGTAAATATACGTTGATTTGGTCTGAACTACGTAACTTTACAAGGTTTGTGAACGTCAAAACGTGAAGGTTTCTTTACGTTCCACAGACATAGATGTCTGATTTACGTTTTTTAACCTCATTTGGACGTAAATATATTGCAAAATAACACGAACTTTACATATAATATAAGTGGAATTCCAGCATAGATATGTCATTTACATTCACAGATGCGACTAATTCAGAAATACTATAATTGAAAATCTGAGTTCACGTGATACCAGCCTAGTATCGGTTTGTCAGTAAAGTAACCTTAGTTTAGGCTCCAGTGAGGCTTTGTATTTCTTTCAGTACCTTCCATATGGTGTTCAATCAACAACGAGCCTTTATGTAGATATGACCATCTATCATGTTATCTCATCACCTTTATAACTGAATAGTCAGTGATGACTTGCACAACATTAAATGCATTAACATTAAGAGTATATTGATAGAATGTATGGAATTCCCACAAATGCAACATTATTCTCTCCATAGTTGATAGTGCTCCCACCTAGTGTAATACTGGGGAGTTAAATATATAGTGTAGGTTGAATTAATGCGACTTTTAACGTAGATATACATAGATTTATTACGTCTATTTACGTCTGAATGAGGTTGATAAACGTAAATCAGACATCTACGTCAGTTGAACGTAAATAAACCTTCATGTTTTGACGTTTACAAACCTTGCCAAAAAACGTAAATAAGACCTTTGGTTGAGACCAAACCTAGACAAACCTCTGAGCTACGTTGGACTTATGTAGCGTGTTTACTGGGTTATGGCATTTTGATCTACATGCTACATCTTTTTTCCCTATTCCTGCTCTATTTTCCGCATCAATGTGTACAATTGCTGAAAATGTCGTTCATTTTTATACATTTATAGGATTTGGTAACAGACATGTTAACGTTGAATCACAGATGCATTTGTTTTTTAAATGGGTTTATTGACACATCTCCGAGGATGTTGTAAGATGAAATTATTTACATGGATATACAAGACTTAGTATGCTTTATGAGTAATTCATTTTTTGATTAGATAAATGTCATAGTTCATTGTTGATGAGTCACTTTGGATCTCACAAATGGTCCTTAGAGCCCAGAGCCAAGCAAGTCCTTAGAGTCCAGAGCCGAGCAAGCTGAGATAATTCATGTTCAACTGTTCCGTCGATCAGTATCACGTGTATACACACTAATAGAGTGCGTTTTCTTGTTCAATTACTCATAATTAGAAATAATGTTACATTGATAACTTCATCCATATGAACAGAATTACAACCCTATATCAACCATTGATCATGTTACCGCTGACATTGAATCAATGTTATTTCAACCTCAGTGTGCCCATTATGATAGCACTATAATTATAGCAAATAGAGTGAAAACTATTTTATTCCATTCGCATTCTACAACTATAGATAGTATATGTGGTCAAATTGATGAATAATACACGTAGTTATACCACATCTGTGTATAAATAATGCATGGGATGAGAACATGGACATCTAAATTAGGGTAGGCACATCATCCGTTGACATACTATATGGGCTGAAATATAGGTTATGACGTAATTATGACGTATTGTGAACTTTAGTCATAGTGGCCTTGCTGCTTAGGGCCCTTAATGGTCATTTATTATCCACAGGGGTAAATAGACAGAGGTCCACGATAATCTGTCTGAACGACAGGTTTCTCCACGAGTGGGACCTTGGGTCGCATCACACGAGGCACAGCCGAGTGTGATGCGACCCAAGGTCTCATGAGTAAAGAAACCAGGAGTTTAGACTGTTTTGAGTGGATCTCTGTGTTTATTTCATGTTAGCGTTGATCAATTCCATTTTAAAACAAAATTTAAAGATTGGTTTCACAACTATACCATGGAGAATGGAGCTGTGGAGAATGAGTTTCAGTTACTCCTCTGGGTTGTGGAGAACGGCTCTTCCCATAGATAACAACAGTAAAGTTGTTTCTCCACATGAAATAATGTAGCAGGGTGCTACCGACACAAATACCGGGCACGAATACAGACTTGTCTCTGTGTTATATTTCTATGTACCATGTTTCTAACGACCATGCAGTATGGCTCCAACTATACAAACAAGGTTGTTTCTATGTAAGCCTAATTTAACACCAGTTACGAGCTTTTCCTTCAAGCCATGCGTGGGCGCCACCGCCCTCGGGTCAACTGTCCTAGCTCCTGCCTCCCCTGTATAATGGCGAGGCTGGAGTAGGAGTTTATTAATAGTTACTCTAAATATTCCATTATGCTGAGATCTAGATGAGAAGGCCCTCCCGGCTAGGGGTGAACGCTGCACTGTAAAAAAATGCCTTGAATTTACGGAGAATCTCAGTTAAATTTGGCATTGCATCTTCGTAATCGGGCTTTACAGTGAAGCACTGTAAAGCTTGTAAATTATATAGTGATTTTCTGTAAACCAGAACGGTGAAACTCCGTTATTTCTTTTACAGTGAAATTCCGTATCGTAGATAGTTTTGTCTTTTCCTACCAGGTGGCAATTCAGTTCCTGAGGAGATTTTGCTGAAGGTTCTCAATCCTAAATGTACATAAATGTGCTAATATGCTAATATTTTTAAATATCTTTCTTCATTACAACCAAAACATGCATATGCAAATTGAGTTTGATGAAATAATCCTAATTAGCCAGAGATTAAGTTTTGTAGGACACAAAGGAGTAATTGTAATATAATACACACCCATCTTGTGGTAATGGGAAAAAATGTATATACTCAGCACAGAGTAAACATGTTATAACAATTCTAGAGTACCATATCTCATGAATCATGATTATACAGTGCTGTAGGGCATTTTATATGCCTCTCAGGGATACAGAGGGTAATTGTAATAAGCTGTGCACTGATGACAGTAGAATAATATACTACTAGGGCTTTATCATAAGAAAATTCTAAAATTAGTAAGCCTAAAAATTGCTGTAATAGATAATTAATTACTCTGGGCCACTGTATAAGAAAACAGTGAAATTCCGTAATAATCACGGTAAATTCTAAAAACGGAATCCCCTAAAAAAGACGTGGGTTTCCCGGCTCCTATTGATGCCAAAGCTTCTCCGTTTCTTCAACGGAAATTTTTTTACAGTGTAGGAGGGTGGGCACTTGATATAATTATTTTGTATGTACACAGGTGCACGGCGGGCAAGGGTACTTTCTGAACAAAACCCCCCTCACCAAAGGCCACATTTCACCAGAATCCCCTTCACCAGGGATCTTTTTAAACAAAAATCTAACTTTTCAGCGATTTTGATAAAATTCCTGAAAACAAATTAAATGCCCCCTGAGGGTCATTAGTTGTTGAGCTATCTGTTCTGCATATAAATGCCTTACAATGGAGCTAGGGGTGGTCTGTCCGGAGGCCCAAGTGCAAGGGACCCAAGGGACCTCAGTCGGTGTTGGCATCCGATACCCTTCTTACTTTAACCCTAGTGCCACGTTTATTTCCCTACAGCTCATGATACAGCTCACCTCCCGCACACCCCTCTCACTTCTTACAACTCAATCCACCTCAGCCCTGACCTCTACACGAGCCCCACAACAGCTAGGCCTGGGCCAACTGCGCCATACGCCCAGTGAGCATGTGCAGGATAATGATCACGTGACCTGGGGCTAAGCTGCTGGCACCATGTCGTGTCAGTATGATGCTGCATCCGGGCTCTGGAGGGATAACCCCCAGAATGGTTGTCATAGCATACTGCTATAGTAGACAGGCATCAAATGGCCAGGTTATACTGTAGAGTTATGGTAAGGGCTAGAGTTACTAGGGTAAAGGCACCCTAAGTCGGACAGACAACTTGAGTCGGACACCATTGGGATGTTAATATATGGCTATCATGGAGAATTTACCTGTCATGCCAACTAAATATAAATATTCAGGTGTGCTTACTTCTGATAAACACAGCAGATCACATCTAACTCATTTTCTACATGGTCCTATGACTGCTTGAATCTGGGGTGTTTTTGCAATATTCTCAACATAAAACTGACTAGGAAATGGAAAAAGTCTTTTTTTTCTGTTCTGACTTTTCCACAATAATTAAATCTTTACAAAGCACAATAGTATCAATTATGTATCTCTTGCAATGAATCAAGTCAATAAATACTTATTTAATACCCACAATACTTTGTGAGAGGGCACCTCAAAGCAGCATCAAAGTATACCTACAGTCGGACACCTAGACGGGGACAGTATCTGCTACAACAGCCCATGGGTTTGTCCTCATTTACAATGCATAATTTAATACGGAACAAGAAATATCCATTCATACAACATACCATCCCTGTTTGGTTGATACACTCCCAATGGTTCAGCATGATGCACTAATGCAGTGCTATGACTTGCTGGCACTCCAATTGGTACATCATAAATATGCATATGAAGCTTTCAGGTTAATTCAGGTGTGTGTTTTTAAATTTCAAATAGTGTGTGCATTGCCAAGTTCGTCATCAGGGTTGAGGTGGGGGTGAGGGAGATTCAAAACAGAATTTGCACATTAGGTAGCGATTTATTGAGGTCAGGACATAGTGTCCGACTCTAGGATTATTTCTGGTAAGAGGTGTCCGAATCTAGGTGCAATTTAACCTTTTGAAATCAACATATTAGATGTGAATCTTTTCATACCTAAATGATGAAATTAATTGCAACTTCCTCATGAATACTAGCTGACAGATCTAACGTTTCCAATGATATAACTCATATCAGAACAAAGATGATATAAATGTGTAAACTTGAAGAACCAAAAGTAGTGCCCTGTTCACTGTCCAGGAGCGTCCGAAATGGGTGCCTTTACCCTATTGCTATTTTATTGGGGCGATGTTGCGATGTAGTGTATTGTTCCAACTATATCTTCCCGGAAACACGTGACCAGATTCTCTATGGAGGCCGCCATGTGCATTGGACCCTGGGAAAAACGTGACTGTTTTCTCCTTAAAATTTCCTTATTTCCTCCAAATAACCATTACTCATCGATTCAATTTTCCTTTAATACCTAAACCAGACACAACTACATGACACGTTTCTATTCATTCTGTTAAAGAAATCACTTAACTGCTCGCACCAACTAGGTCACGCCTGACGCTATATAACTAGGTCATAGGTACGGCCTTTCAGAACATGTTACGAACTCCCAGCCGTTTTGGTAGGGTTTATGGTGGACATTAAATTTTGTTTATCACTAGTTCGTGACATGTTCTGAAAGATCCCCAGGACCCTTAACTATGTTGTAGATCAAGTCCAAGGGGGACCAAATGTGCTGCATGCATGACGTCCCCCTAGGAGCACCCAGACGTGAAGGGCTTGCTTAAAACCCGTCTTGTATTAAGCCTTTTATGGGTTCTACCCTTTTTGTAATGCGTGCTGGCTCGGTGCTACAGGCTGAATGATTTAGCAAAACTAGATCTTCTTATAAGGCGAGCTCTCGTGAACCAAGCACTGGTTTATGGCTCATGTACCCATTGCAAATATCACAGTATGCAATGTTTTTCAGTAAGGAAAGTTCAACGCTATGTTTTGTTGAAGTCTCACTGTAAATTGAGATTTCGCTTGAACCCAGAAAAATAAAAATAAAAGATTGATAGAAGGCCCCACAACCATTTCTATGCTGAAAACAGAATATAAATACCATCTTTAGGTCAAAAGCAGTGACCAAAAAGTTATGTGGCAATTAGCACATTTATGCTAATTAGATCAGTGTTAGATAGGAATATCTCCGAAACAAAGTAAGGTAGAGCTTATTGGCATTTAAGATTGGACAGTGACCACACATATTCAGAGAGCCAGTACTCAAAAACTAGAAGTGGTACCTGCTAATAAAAGATAGAACTGGTAAGCTGATGACATCAATTTTATTATTGAGGTTTTACCTTCGAGGACCCTTTTCCCTCAACTGTCCACATTTGTGACCCATCTAGGGAAAACACCCCTTCAGGCGGGATTTTTAGCTCTGGATTTGGCCACCAGGAGGCACCATAGATGCAAAAGAGTGTTAACCCCTTCACCACTGGGTTTCTTGTAACTCAATGCAATTTTGTGCAATATATTGGCTTACCGTGTGGAAGGGGTTAAATACATGAAAAGAAGTTCTAAGGCCATTTTTTATGTAGATTGCAATGATCTTCATGAAATTATTCCATCTTTGGTGCTAACATTCTATATTTGGAATGCAAAAGGAACGTTTTTGTGAAGAATTAGCACAAATGACACTTTCTGGCTGCCATGGAAACCAGCCAAAAAGCCTAAATTGGAGGTAACAATTTTAATTTCCTAAAAAATGCCATCAGTTACCCAACGCTGAAAACAGAATGCAAAAATTCCTTCTAGAACCAAATTTAGACTTAAAAATCCAATTTTATTTGCTTATTTCTAAATAAAACCAATTTTTTTATAATTATCATCAATTACTAGGCCTATAGGATACAATGCAATTAGAGCTTATTTACCATTTTCAGTTAGTGACACGTACTAAAGTTTGAAAAGCGATTCCCACAAAACTACCAGCAATTTTTTAGCTCATGATATCTCATTTTAAAGATTATGACACCAACTTTAATGACTAATTTCCCCCCTGGAAGGGTCTTTTCCCTTGCCCGGTCATATTTGATCTAATGATATAACCGCTTCAGCCTTACACAGCAGTCAAACGTTTAGATGGAAAAAACTAACAATAAATGTGCCATGGGACGGTAGGCAGCACACATATCCATCACCTGTGTAGGTAGGTGTAAATTGTACCAAGCTTAAATGTTTCTACACATTGTGTTATGGTGGATGTTAATACTTGAAGATAACATAAAGCACCCATGCCCCCTGGGTTAGACACTGCCAGAGAATAGATCTATAGTAAAACACATGATTGCCTATAATTGGGGACACTGCAACAATCATACAATATACCACATCGTGATAGCATTACTTGTGAGTATTTGTTTTTCTAAAGTATCGTATTGTACTAGTGAACCACCATTATACAGAAAAGAAGACCTCGACAAACAACTGTTTGCACGACTATCCATCAAGTCTGCTATTTGTTATAATTTTTGCTATAGAGTCACTTCCTAAACACTCATATCCTAGAGGCACATATCACAGAGCAGGAAATAATGTCACTGCCCACACAATATGTCCTACAATTAGCCTATCACTTACTGTAAATGGTAGATATACTACATGTGACTTGCTGTGTGAGTGATATAAGCCAAGGACAGGGTAATTGTCTAGGTGTCAGCTGCAGATAATTACCATTGTCCATGTATGTAAAACACAGTCAGGCCATTTATTTTGTTCTCTCAGCCAACTGTGGTGTAAACGTATAATTTACAATGTACCTACTCCATGCATATCTACACTGTGGACTACAATCTGAACCCACACAAATGAATAGAAAGGTAGAGATCTTTATGTAATTACCACCTTATTAGATTGGGTAACACGTATTGTGATAGTTTGCATGCCCAAAGTTCATTACGCTGCCAGCAGGTAATGGAGATTTGCACTGTACACCAAACGATCTATAGCTATAGGGCTTAATCACCAGTTGGATTATTGGCCCACCATAAATCATCTAGCTACTAGAGGAAATGTAGTGTGTGGATAGTATAGGGCATGGTGTGTGAATCAGTTCAATGGAGCAAAGTGCACACGTGTTATATCTCATACTTATGGCACATTTCTACCAATGTGTGTCAAACATCATCCAACAGTGTATGGAAGTTGTATAGCATGTACTAGCGTACCATTACTCTTTTTTTATCATTACAAATATGCATTTCCGTTTTTACAGCTGTTACGCCACTATATATGCGGGCCCGGGGTACTCCTGTTCCTTATGGCCACCGTCCACTGGGCTCTTATCGGCCGAAGTTATATAGGAAGTGTGTCGGCTGAATCTCCCCAGTGGACGGTCGCCATCAATCGCCTGTTGTTCTTGAATTCGAAACACTATTTATTCCAGACCATCATCACATTGCTTATAAAGCCATACAGGGCATTCAAGTCACTAATGGAAAGCGGCAGCCATAACAACATAAATGGACAAAGAATATGACAACCTGTCTATTATAACTTATCTTGATTGTCTCTATACTGCATGATAACAGTATCAGAGATACAGTACACACGATGTCAGGGAGGCTTGCTCGATTATTACGTGTTGTTGCGGTTTCACCTTGAATGCGAGTCCTCTGCCGATGTGTCCTATTTAAATAGAAGTCAAATCTCATAAAGTAACGTCAATTATCAAAACTATTTCACCTTTACTCTGAATTCAAGAATTCCTGTCATATTCTGCATTCAATGACGAGGATATGACCTGATAAGATCGTAATCGTATAAAATGGAAACGAGATAGGCCTCACATTATAGCTAAAAGAACGGCCGTGCCTATATTGACAGTTTAACTGTCAATAAGAGAATACATTTTCGTCATTCACAGTTCCAACTGCTAATAACAGAAACAGATTATCTAATTGCCATTTACAAAGATGAAACAGTCAGTTTTCTCTTACTAAGAGTTTGAACTGTTAATAGTGGTAAATAATACTATTATTGACGATTCTTCACCAAGCTCACAACAGTGGGAATTTGTCTCTCTTGACATGTCCTTGCTACAACTGTCATCATTGTGAACCTTTTGACTCCAACGTGCTGCATTATGCTTGGTAAAGGTACATTAATACTAGATGTAACTAAGACTGGGTCTCCTAGGGGTAAGTGCATTACTATCTGATCACGGTTTACCTTTGCCATTACCAGCTAGTCTATAGATGCACGGGGACATTGCTATAGACCCGGGCTATAGATCACTAATATATTATGCTCTCTCCCACTGCCCCTGTCCTTGCCTGTCCATGTCTCTCCCTTTCTCCCCATGAGTTCAAACCCGTGAAACGCGATCACGATGTCAATAGGTCTTTATATCATATTAGAATAATCTAGAAACATGGACACGACACACGTCACGATCACTGATACCCTATCGGCTGAATTAGGGTTCTCATGTATTAGCCAAGTGTCCCGCTCCTATCATGGTGTTCTTGGGGCAAGAGTGTTTTGTAGAACATGAAAAGAAATAGTTACAAAACGTCCAATAAATTTACAAGTATGAGTTTTTTCTTTTACAGTGGTCATTTCAATGAAGAAACATAGTATCTCTTAAAGGCATGGGTAAAGGATGCCTTATTAATTCTTCGTTAAAAATGTAAATCTGATGAAATAAACCAACACGAGTGATAAATATGCACCTTGATATATATGTTTCCATTAAATAAATCACTTACTAAGTCAATTGGAATATATGTATGCTATTTAAAGTCAATATTCTCGAAGGACTTCGTTTTAATGACATTACTTTCTTGAAAATGTATCATTACATTTTGGCATAGCATTTTCAAACTGACCCAAACGATCTCATGTATACAATATTTCTATATGGAGGTAAATTTTCATTTGTGTTAATGAACACCTCGGTTCGTTATAATTGAATTCTAACACCTTATAAACGGAACATTTCTTCCTGCTGTATTGTCATGGTAGTGAGAAGAGCCTTGGAACTGTGAGGCAAAACATGTTTCGGGATTTTCTATCTACATCTTACTTTTTAGTGATAAGTAAAATGTACATCAAAAGTATTTTGAGAAAGAAAATGGATTCATACACTCAACTTTCGAATGATGCGTGAC
Organism: Harmothoe impar; assembly: GCA_947462335.1. Classification (NCBI taxonomy): domain Eukaryota; kingdom Metazoa; phylum Annelida; class Polychaeta; order Phyllodocida; family Polynoidae; genus Harmothoe; species Harmothoe impar. The sequence continues at coordinate 32,581,417 of OX381708.1, forward strand.
CCTGCCAGACCCACTACAGAACACAATCATTGGATTGTCTTGAGGGGTTCTTCCACTGCGACGGATACGGGTACAGATGGTCAAAAGTGCCCAAAAGTGGTCAATCCGTGAGCAATGCAAGTCATTTCTAGCCGTGACGGATACAGTTTGACGGCTACGGATTGAGAAATGTACTTCCGATTATGACTGACAGTACCATTGACCAATGACAGTGCCCCATGTCCATCAGGCAAGCATCTCCTCCCTGCCTCCTTCCCTCCCAGCCATACTACTACTGATGTCCCGCAGCGAATCATCCTTTCTGTAGAGCTGCTCAACGCGAGGCACCATGACAGAAGAGTGTGAGCAACCAGACATAAAAGAGTATTATCTGAGTGTTATCTCTAGCTGATAAGCACCAATAAGGCCATCCGTGGACGTTCCAGGGGTGGTCCGTGGGTGTTCCGTCTCAGTGGAAGTAGATTTTTCCATCCGTACACGGATAGAGTCACGTTTGTGTGGACCGTACCACGATCCGTACCCATATCCGTGGCAGTGGAAGAACCCCTTTACTGGCCGGTCGACTAGTTGAGGAAAGACGTAGAATGGCAGAAGGCCTTGTCCAACCATGTATGCCTATCACAGCCAATGGGGAAAGTACTCACAGGCGTTTCCGACGGTTTTGGGGTCTAACGAGTTGTTTTATAATATTATAGTGTTTATTTCAATTAAATTCTATACCCCTCACTATGAAGAGAATTGTATTTGTTTTAATTTGTTCTATATTCCGCGCATTCTGAATCTCAGTTAAGCCAAGTTAAGAAAGTGATGTATATTGTGTTGAGATAATACTTGTTGATATTCTACAGCGATACTTCATCTTTGACTAATTATGAATGTAAACTTATACACAAGGAACGTATCTTTTAGATGGAGTTATCGACCATTTAAAAAGTGTCTTGATCAATAATATATTATACCATTCGACGGTAAGACCTCTGAATCACCACATATACGCGTGCCACCTCCCCATTGATGACTTAGAATTTACTTCAACGCGTCCCCATTCCCTCTAATTCCTAGAGTAACATACCCCAGATATTATTAGAGGGGAGGGCGGTGCGTGACTTGCAAAACCCAGGCAGCCTGTCTTTAATGCGTCAGTAGATGAAACGTTACCTGCCAGTCCGCGTGAGCCTTTAGATCAGGTAACTAACGCCTCCGGGGAAGCTGCCATCACACGTGCACGTCATATATTATACTGACAGTTATTCCACCAACTATTACATCTGTGGTTATACTGGACTTTTATGTGGTTACAGGCGTTCCACAGTTGTATTTGGATTATCTGGGAGAAGAAGAAGAATATTGATGTCAGGGGAGGTAAATACTTTGAGAGGAAAATGAGTTACTTTGACAGATGACACAATTCCTCTAACTATAAGGTCTTACCAGCACTGAAATGAAAGACTATAGGGATGACATCTTTATAAAAGATCAAAACAATGATCTACGAAAATATGGTTTGTAATAATTTGATCCCGTAAACACAAACGTTAGGGGTCCAACCACAGCAATCAGATGATGTAGTACACCAACACATTTCAATCAGGTGAAAATCCCGGTGATATGAACCGGCTAGTTGGTCTATATATGCAATATAATCTCTAAATAATTCCGTTACCCCCTAAAACAGTTCTGTGAAGAAAAACACAATTATGATAAATTTATTCACGTTGACCTATATCACTGGATGCAGCAAGTGAAGTACGAAGAGAGATCTAAGGAATCATTGACCCCAGCCAGTGCCTTTCAAGTCATTGTTTATTAGTCATTGATTTTGGCAAATTATATAATCTTTTCCATTCCGTGTATTAATAAGTCTCTTTAGCCTTTTTATAGAGAAAGCACTATACTCTAGACAACCAATACGGTGACCTTTTCTCCATTTTTGTCTAGAGAAGCCAATCCCACTGGAACATGATCGATATTCTTGTTGCCATCGAAAATTCGCCCACGGCAATTCTCAGAATAACCAGAAATAGAATATGTGTCCTAAACCGGTGTCATTGAAATAATTTTAGGGAGCCATTTGCAGGATGTCGTGTTGACAACATAGGCACGAGTCAAATGTAAACTGTACTGTGGTGCATTTTTTTTATTGACATGCCATCTTTATTAGTCAGTGGTCATTACTTTGCTACAGGAAGGGTGGGTCGGTAGATTTACGCGTTATTACGCAAACAATTGAGGGGTCAACCAATTTCTTTGTTAAAAAAGAGTGTTTTTTTATTTTTTGGTTTTTTGTTTTAACTTTATTTAAAAGGTTGACTAACATAACAGTTGACTAAACTGAAGAGATGTGGTGAAATCATTAAAATTGGTTGCATGCCTACTTCCTTAACTCTTAATTCTTAATTCCATAATTCCTGTATGACAGTCAATAGATTACACATCTTCCTGTGTGTTTCATATAAAGATGATGACAATAACATAATCTGATGTGCTTTTTGTAGTAGATTAGAACAATATTTCCCAGTCTCATATGTTTTAAACCCCAACTTCCATTCTGGCCTGAAACACTCTTCAGCAGATTTCTTATTTGGGTGCATTGGCTCGAGTGAGGAATTCTATGATTGAAGAGTATGTGAGTGGCTGTTACAGACTATTTATCAAGGGCAGTTTATGGAGCAGTCATCCATGCAGGCCCTCCCCAATTATATACCTGTACACCCACAACCAATGCAATACACTGAGCACCTGCTTGGAGAAGGAGGGTGCAATAGCGGACAGGACTTTGGGAGTTGAGAATAGTTAACAATTACTACAAAAACAGCAATATCTAATTCATATCAATGTGGCTACCTCTAAATCAGGGTGTCCCGCTCTGGGGATACTTAAAACTAGGTATCCCATTCAAAAGATGTGCACATAATGCCCTGCTTCTAGGTGTCCCATGATTTCACTCCACTATCTGTATAAAAGTGACCAGTGGCCCTCTCCCTGCGGGAGAGAATCACGTATAGAGGCAAACATTTCAGGTGGTCCAATTTTGTCTACTAAAGACATAATTACTTGGAAATGAGACTGGCGTATTGAGAGAATGAGAGATTTTTATGGTGCCAATCCTTGAGAAGCGTGCACATGTACAGTGTAAAATGCCTATAGGGTATGCAAAAACGTCGTACTATGGTATTGCGGACGTCAATTTTCGGACTTGGCGAGGGATAGAATTGAGATCAGCACTATCATTATGTCGCACATCAGCCGAAATAAACCGTCTTTAGCCATAGAATGCTGTATGGTGCAGACCTACACACGGCGAGGCTAACACTTAATCAGACGAATAGCACTTTAATACACTGCCTGCCACAAAGCCAACTTTCAATATGCTACTATACTACCGCTGGGAACATCGGGTAATTCATATACGATCCAGTTCCAGGACCATCGATACCAAACGTTTCAGGCTTGTAATGTAGGTGATTGTTGTGCCCGAAGCTTTCCAACCTTCACCAGCTGAATTATTTTATACCCGTATGTCCATCCATTTCTGAACGGACGGCATTGTATAAAAAAATGGATACTTCCGTCTGTTCAATTTCCTCTAGAAACAGAGGTGCTCCGTCCATGTCGGTATATGCTCCCCATTGTGTGATGGACTGATTGGAAGGACCACCGCTGGAGGAGGCGGAAAATGACCCTTCCGCTCAATCCGTCCGCCCGTCGCAAGTAGGAACGACCTCTCCGTCCGTGCCCGGACATTTACACACAATGCATAGTCTGAAAGTACACACAATGCATAGTCTCGCAAGAGTTTGCCTCTATGCAAAAACGTCGTACTCTTGTATTGCGGACGTCAATTCTCGGGCTTGGGGAGGGATAGAATTGAGATCAGCACTATCATTATGTCGCACATAAGCCGAAATAAAAAGTATTAATTTTGCTGGATCCATCTAACGGCAGACTCTTATAAGATCACACATCTATGTGTGTAAAATATCCAGGAACGAGTGTAGAGGTCGTCCATACATGCCCATGGAATTTAATGCTCTTTTTGGATGGAGGGAATGGCCGTGCACGTAGAGGGAACCACCGCTTAATACACTAACCTAATGCAGCCACATTTACCAATATATCTGGACTTTAACCAGTAGTCCGCTATGTGCCTATAATAGACTGACGATGTCAAGTGTTACTACCGATATCATTGAAGGTACTTGGTAGATTCCTATGCTGCTTGTAGTTTTACTTGTCAGGGGAGCTGTTTCTTTTAGTTTGCGGTAAACACTGGCTAATGGCTGACGGGAACACAATGGCTGAATGGTGGCTAGAATAAAAAATACACCATTATTATAAATTATAAATCTGCAAGAAAGTCCAATAATTGTTCTCTCTAGGAGCGTGTTTCTTGACAATGATGTCATGTGAACAAAATACGCCTTATTTCACCTTAACGAAGAAACAAACTGGATTTGTCCTCAATTAATTAGTGGGTCTAGACGTTGCCAGGACCACCACCAGACTCCATTAGTCTCATTAACTAATTAACTACCACCACTGGCCAAAGTCGACTTGGCATTATTGGCATGACTCGTTTTTCTAAACCTCCCCTTCCTTCCCCTAGTCATTTTCTAAATTGCAAATCGGTGCAATGCTTCAGACAAACAGAGGTGGTCCAGGTTATTGTGAATGTAAGTTAAGGTTGTAGGAGGGATGATGAGTGGTATAGTATGAGATGATGCGGTCAGAATAACCTTGTTAAGAAGGAGGCTCGTCAGAAGACCCTGGTCTTTAATCGGACACTGACAGTCTGTGACTGAAAGGTCAACTCAACCTCCACCACCACCGACTGACTGCCCACGTCTCGTGCTGTCACGCCGACCAGGGGCTCGATTCATAAGTTTCTACGACACAGAGGGTCATTTTACTGCTACGACCATTGCTGATCGTGCAGGGGTCATTTTATGCTATTCTTACGACACCTCTTGAACAGTTGAATGGTGGAGAATAATAACCACACATACGACCAGCTTATCTCATACGACCAGGTTATCTCAAGAAAATCGTAGAATGCTGTCGTACAAAAAAAGGGGTGCATTTCAAAAGGAAATCGTAGCAAATTTCCCATCTGCCCTATTGTACAGAATACATGTAGGCCTATATATATGGTGGTTGTAAGGAGGAAAATGCCCATTGCACAACAGATGGCTGAGACAGCCTCTAAAGTCATTCTCTAATCTCATTGTGAAATGATATCAAAATATTTGTACTACAGCCTTGTATGATGCCTTGACTACTACCTGTAAAAAAAATACGATTTTCCCTCTTTTCCCTACAAACATGATATTTAGTGGTCGTAGCCTTTCTGAGCTGTCGTACATTGTTATGAATCGAGCCCCTGGACGAGAATGGCCGACACTGGGTGGCTCCGACTTTCCCCAGGCTCCCAAACGACGCCCCTGGTGGTACTGGTTGCAATAGAGAGTGAGTCGGACGGGGGGCAGTGAAAGGTCTAACGCTCTCCTTTCACAGTCTCTATTTTCTTGCTCTATTTTCAGTCTCTAAGTGTCTGATAGTGACCTTGGCCTGAGTGCCATTTGTGTGGGGACGGGGAGGGGGGAGGGGGCTGCCTCTGCTTCTCCATATCCCGGCCTCAATCTGCCTGCCAACGTGTCTCGCTCCCCATCTTTGTCTCCTTACCTTTAGCTGGCGGGCATTCTTTGTGCGTCACTCTGTTGGGACTCTGTTACACTATATCCCTATGCTACCTCCTTTCCTGGTTCATATTAATGGGACCGGATGCTTGAAATTGACATGCGACATGAAGCTCAGTGAGATGATTAAAATCCCACACATATATATTTTTGGCTACTACTTTGAGGAATAAAATATATTATGACACTTTCCTCCTATGCCCGATATCTGACACCCTCACTTATACCTTTATGTTTACGCTCATTTCTCTCCCTACCTGCATGTCAGTAAACCCCCTTCCTCCTCCTTCCAGCTCCCATATCCCGTGCCTCCACACCTTCTCATTATGTCTCCACGTTGTCTGGTTACACATAGTAGTGGGTCATTTGACCATTCCCCTTCTCCAGTACTTCCCCTCCTGCTGGCTGACAGATGGGAGTGAGGACGGGGTGTTTAATACCTGCCAGCAGGGCTAAGAAACCTCGTGGCAATATGTTCAAGTCGACAGGTATTGGAGGAACTCTGCCAGACGCTGCACTTTATTACTGGTTAATCCCAGGTTGGTAATGACCGTTGGGAATCACAGTTATGGCCACAACCAGTGTGCATAGTTCACAAAAGTAGCCCTTCATAACACCTGCAGAGAATATGCAGGGCTTAATAAGTGCTTATGAAGTGATTTAGGGATAAATTTACTTTCTTGAGGGACATGTTCAACATATCCATTAATAATGTCCCGTTATCCCCTGCTTGGGTTATGTTATATGCTACCATATAGAGGGCTGGGAGTCCCCAGACCAGTACTAGTGGTTCAAGTGTGGTTGGTGTGCCTGACTTAGGAACATCCTAATGGTCTAAGGGTAGGTAGTCTACTAGTAGATAAGGTGCAAGCCTTTTGAATATATGGAAGGTAATAATTATTTGTAGATAGTACTGGGTGCAGCTGTTACCTAAATTTTAATTGGGGGATGGGGAGGTCTCCCTGCCTACCCTATCTCCTATGTTAAAGATCAGTCAATTTGATAATATCACAAACAATACGACTCTTGTTCTCCCAGGTATGTACGTGTTGATTCCACTACTGTTATTGCCTTCCCTGGAAACAAATTCCCGTGAATTCCCCCTGAATAACACGGGTTGAACTGGGGTCAGTCCCGGGAATAACCCGGGTTCTATTCCCGTGATATCACGGGATTCTGTGAGCAAAATTTCCCGTTATATCACGGGATTCTGTTAAAGAGGGGTGCATGGGTTCGAATCCCATGCTAGTAGACCTGAATGGTTCTAGTGTGATTTATCTAAATATTCTTGCAAAAACATCCACATACATTCCTTTTGACCACTAACCAACATATGCTTGTCCTGTTCGGGAACTGAACCTGCTACCCTTAGACCCATAGTGCCGTGCTCTAGCGACTGACCTACTGGGACATGTATTGGGAGAGGTACATGATCTGCGACCAGTGGTGACTGTACTATGATATATTATGTATACATAGAGTTGTTGTTGACAAAGAGAGAAGCAGGATAGACATGAGGGACCTTTAGCAAACCTAATGTAGCCAATTAAACATAGACATATCCTATACTTTTAACACTGCTACGTCTGCGTATAGTAAGCTTAGATTTACACGAATGTAGATTTTCCCATTATTTCTTTCATGCAAAAAAAAAGATCACTAGGGATTTGAACTATCCACCTTCAGATCTACAGTGCCAGGCTCTACAGACTGAGCTAACCGGGCTTGCTGAATGGTTGATGCTTAGGGTGATAGAGGTTCATTCTGCACCCTCTCTCTGTGATACAAATAGGGACCTTTAGCAAACCTCATGTAGCTCCTTAAACGCTGATGTAGCAATGGCAAAATTGTAAGCTACATCTGGATCTAATGAACTACCTTAGCTTTGCTAAAGGTCCCTATTTTTCCCATCATAGCTCATTAGGGATTCGATCTCTCCACCTTCAGATCTAAAGTGCTAGGCTCTACAGACTGAGCTAACCGGGCTTGCTGAATGGTTGATGCATGGAAAGGTAATAGGGTCCTGTGGCAATGTCGACGCAGCCCATCTAGAGATGATGTAGCCTATGCCTGTAACATTGCTATGGTTGCATTAAATGAGATATGTCAGGTTGCTAAAGGACTCTAATGTTTCATTCTGGACCCTCTCTCTCTCTGATACAAAACAACTGTATGAAGGAACCATTTAACATGGGGCATTTTGCACATTAAACACATTCACACACTTGTATTCTCCCATTAATTGCGGTGTTTAAGTGATACTTGCAATCCCTCAGGAGATTCATTGACTTGGCTTTTGATTTCTAATTCTAAAGTAATTAGTAATAGAAACTAAGCTTTCCAACTACAAATACATTGTCCCGTGCACTAGCATGTGGACGATTGAAACAGGGAGAGGGTGCAGATTAAACACTACCATTCCATGCATCTACCATTCAGCAAGCCCGGTTAGCTCAGTCGGTAGAGCCTAGCACTGTAGATCTGAAGGTTGAGAGGTCGAATCCCTAGTGATCTTTTATTTTAGTTTCAGTCATTTAGAAAACATTTCTTTCACAACAACATGTAGAAGATACACTTTTAATGTTTTTTATCATCAACTCATGCTTGAATAAGGTAGAAAGACACCTTTTGCTATGGTGTGCACAATTCTACCCCATTGGTTCAATAAGTGAACTGACAGGGGTTCGAACCCACATCCTGCTGATTTGCTGGGGTAAATCCCGTGATTTTACAAGATTCTACATGTAAAATCACGTCTTTTAATCCCGTGATATCACGGGAAATTTTGCTCACAGAATCCCCAAAAATTCCCGGGAATATCCCGTGACTTGTTACCAGGGTTCCTTCCGGGATCGCTGTGTTGATGTGGGTCTAAAGCTCGAACAAAATCCCCCGATTTTATAGTTTTAGCTAATGTGACCAACCTTACCAGTTCTGTACTTGAGGTTGATAAAGATTTATTGACGGGGGAAAAATTTCACAATACACAGAGCATACCTCAGTGAATGTGACGAGGTCAAGTACCTTGGCCATATTATTTAACAAACATCATTTAATAAACTCAGGGATAATAGTGACATTTTGCGACAGCGGCGGTGCTATATGCACAAGGGAACATGTTCATTAGGAAGTTCCATGTTTCGACTACCCCCGACCCCCATGCATACATAAACATTCACCTTGACCCCCCCCCCCCTTGATCGAATGAAGGAAATTTATTCCTACACCCCCCCCCCCCCCCCACACACACACATGGGTAAACTTCTGTGTGTTAAATGGGGACCAAAAGAATTTACCCCTTTTTAGCGAAAAAGTATGTGCATTACTGTAGCTGAAAGGCTCCCCCTCAAGGGGGGTTTCCTGTGCTTCATAAGTTTGAAATAGGACATTAAATAAGGACATTTTCAAGATCAAGAGTATTTGCACCTAAAAATGTACAACTTTATTGTCCAAAAATGACCATAAAACAGCCTTACGCGTACACAATGCGTATGCCAAAATGGTCCTGGACCCCCCCCCCCCCCATCCCTTCCTGCAGGCACCTGTACCCTTTGGCCTGACCCCCCTACCCCCCTTGCTGCATATGTAATTAATGGATGGCCCTATGATTACTAGCTATACCAAGATTTGCTGGTGCTGGAGAGACTTTTACTGTATGTGGTCTCCCTACATGTGGTGCTACAATTAGAAGATTGGTATATGGCTTTATGTGTCGACTAAAACGGTTAGGTAATGAGCTGATAAAAGGGTTGGTGGACCCCACAAGTGATACCCAGTACACCTCACATATGTGAGCAGGCAAGCATGTATATGTATTGTCAACTGTGTTTTCATGAACCTTTTGGACCTCAATTGAGTCTGAAATAAAGGTTTGAATTGACAATTGAATTGTCCAATCCTCCTTCAGTAATCATCACACCTGTAATTAGTCTCATACCCACAATAATACACAGTATGCTAGTGGCTAGGAACTTCTCATGTTCTACTGATTTTATTTCTAATACAAAAAAAATGTACCTTTTAGCTATTTACATAGTCAGCATTATTGCCCGATGGGGTGTAAATGATTACCATGATAATTTCAAGCCTTACCACGTTCAATACTATCCTACTTACTGTCTATAATTATAGAGGAAAAGATATCTGATATGGCGTTTCAGATTTCATTTTAATCACATATATAAATATATAGATACCAAGACTAGAAATAAACCTCCCTCAATGATAAGAAATTAAACAACCTTGATAGTGTGGGAGTTGAAATGGTGAAGAGATGAGTGCTCTAAATATAGACCCGTGGGAGGGTCCGATCCAGAAATAGACACATATGGCTGCCTGTGATTTAGATAGCAAGGTAGATATGTAGCCTGTTTTGAAATTAAATATCAGCAGAAGATAGCAACGGGAAAGAAGTCAGAACTACTGAGATGCTCAGTATGGACCTATGAGTTATAATTTCCTCTATATGATATACCACATTTCCCCGTATTATATAACCCCAGGATTATATCATCTTCAAGTGGCCAAATGACCGCATATATAATATATGGGGAGGCTTACAGGGTATGGTTATGAAGAATCGTTATGGTTTCCCCCCGAATTTCTAACAAATATAACGACCGTCTGTAGTCGATCTGGAATGTTAAGAAATATAATTAGTCTGGGAAGTCTGAGTTTTATGAAATTGAAATAATTATGAAAATATCTATAGCAGATATGAAATTCTAGTTATTTCAGCAACCTGTTGCTTCTGTTTTACAAATCTTACATCACTCGATTTTAAGTATCCCTACTGCATGTGTGTATCACCAACCAGCACGTAATTTCTCAAAAGTGTTAATTAGAAGAGAAACAATATCCATTTAACATCCAACAAACAATATCCATTTAACATCCAAAATTCATCTAACAGACGAACATCAATAATTACCTAAAAGAATCGTTGTTTTGAACGTAGTACTGTATTCCTGGTGTCTTCTTTATGAAGTAGAGACATGCTCCAGTTTAACTGTGGTAGGGGAAAAAACTATTACCAATAACATGGATAACACTGAGCTATCTTGATACCTTAACAAACTATTGTGTATTTTACTTAGTCAAACCGTCAATACAGTGTATAAGAGATGGTAATGCAAATAATTCTCCTACTTTTCTGTAAGATAATATACCGAGTGAGTGACTAATATTTTAAGATTATATCAACAGAAAGTGTTTTCATGAGACCACAGACAACACCATGATTTGGTAGACTAGGTAAAAAACATGCTCAAAACCTTTTATCGCTGGCCAAAGTGGAGTCTACTCGGTGGTGCAATAGCAGCCATGAGACCACGACTCTCCCCACAAACACCTTGTGAGCAGCATGCCAGCCTGCACTATGGGCCGTCCATCTAGTGTGATAGATTAAGTGTAACAGCCAGGGCGGCCAGATTTGCCCTGACCATAGTGAATGGCACCAGTGTGTAACCAGCGATAAATGCATTCATCAGCAAACAAGGCCTCCTCTGTAGACCCCACTGTAGTGGCCCCAGAGCTCCCACCGTCCACCTGCCCGCCTCTCAGACCCGTTGGTCAGTAGGAGGCACTCCTGTGAGGCCCCTATCCCTCAAAAGGCCCCTATCCCTCAAATATTTGTGGGATAGGGGCCGTTTGAGGCTTAGGGCCTACCTGAGGTCCCTACAATTATAGCAAAAAGTCCCTATCCCACAACATTTTGAGACATAGGGACCACATGTAAACAGCCCCTATCTCACAAATATTTGTTGGATAGGGGCCATTTGAGAGATAGGGACATGCCAGGCCCCTATCCTACAAATAATCCCTAAGTGTCAAAAGCCCTATCCATCAAAAACCTTTGTACGTAATTTCTATGATTATTTCTGCTTCTTCATCCTACATTCTACAATCATTAAGCAATTACGTAATCCTTACTAAAGCTCATTAGAAGCAAGGGCAAATCGTTCATACTTACAACAGGTACATACTTCTTTCAGAAATGTCAGGTCCATACATTGACTGTCAATACTACAGTGTAAGGTATTGCGTGTGTACATTGCGTAATTCATGCTACTCTGCACACATGTGTATATTGTATAATTCTGCATCAGTGGGAGCTCTACTCCGCCACGCATTACCCCCTCCTCCTCCTCCCCTCCCCTGGTTGTTCCCACTGACTGGATGGACTGGGAATTTGTCCAGACCGGTGGGGACCCTGTCCGGTCCTCCAGTCCCTTATATGGCACATATGGTCATACCAAAGGTCAACATGGGGTGAACTTGGGGGCTAAATTCAGACAGGAGTGGCTGGGTTCTGTCTGGGTTTTAAGTGGTAGGGATGTGTTCATGTGTTTCATGTTCATCAGCTTCATTACCCTAAATTCTTGTCACCTGCAGAATTAATTGGAACTAGTCTGCACACTTTAATTCAATACTGTAAGGTGACGTTGTCGTCTGCGTCGTGACGTCAATGGTCCATATGACAAATTTTCTGTCATAGGAAGATCACCTTGTTTTTAGTGATAATATGGAAGGCTGGTGCGACATTGTGCTATTTGCTAATTGCCAGTTGCCATTTGCTGGTTGCCAATTGCCATTTGCTGGTTGCCAATTGCCATTTGCTGGTTTGATGTTGCCAATTGTTTAGTAATTATGGTCTTCAATCAGCAATTTTGGCATTTGTCAATTGCCAATTGCCAATGAGTTTTTTGTCAATTGCCTGTTATCGAGTTGCCATTTAATGGTTAAAATTGCACTTTCTAGGATGATCATGTTATAGGTTCTTTAGTCCTATGTGTAGGCCCATGTAGGCCTAGTCTGACCCTTATGGCAACAACCCTGAGACTAGCAAATAGCATCTGATTTCTAGCTTTAAAAATGGCAACTGACAACCACCAAATGACAATTGGCCACCAGCAAACTGCAAATGCCAAATTGCAAATAGCTACAAACAGCAAATAGCAAACGGAAAATTGTAAATGGCAAAATATCGCACCAGCCTTTCATATTATTATTCTCCCTATGACAACCAGTTGTCATAGGGACCATTGGTCACCCAAGCACCAGCTTCCCTAATAACATCATTGTGACGTTGCCAAAGATGACATGACAATTAGCAAATAGCTACAAACAGCAAATGGCAAATAGCAAACGGGAAATAGCAAATGGAAAAATAGCAAATGGAAAAATGTCACCAGATGTCATATGGACCATTGCTCACCCAAGCACCAGCTATATGTAGGTTAAGCGGCATCATGACTTTGCCGACCACATTGTGACATCGCCAACGATGACGTGACATCGCCGACAATGACGTGACAAATAGCAAATAGCTACAATCAGCAAATGGCAAATAGCAAACTGCAAATGGAAATTGCAAATGGCAAAATATCGCACCGGCCTTCCATATTATTACTCTCCCTATGACAACCAGTTCTCATAGGGAGAATCCAAACTGTCCACACTCAGAGAGCCCAAACTTGGCTGTGGTGAGCAGCTCAGCATTTAAGGGGATAAGGGGATGGTATCTATACACTAAAATGAGGTCATGAGGCCTGGTTTTAATTAGTGGGATGACCCCTCCTGTTTATGTTACAGGTTGGACACTGGAGAGGGGGAGTGGTCAGAGGGGTGGGGGGGTTGTGGTCAGGGGGTGTGATGCATGGGGGCTTCAATGGATATGGCCCCAGTCTAGCAAGTCTCTAGAATTAAGACAGTTGAGAGAAGAATAGTTGATAAAAAAGCTGTTTTTGTCTTTATTCAAATTCTAGGACTTCAGCAAGTATGTTTCAAATGGTTTTGAGACTATTTTGAGGGATAGGGATATGACAAAAATATTTATGACTTAGGGACTTCAGGTTGCCCCTATGTCTCAAATTGTTTTGAGGGATAGGGACTGTTTAGCACATAGGGACTTCTCCTGGTCCCTATCTCACAAACAGAGTAAATTTGAGGGATAGAGGCCTTTTGAGGGACTCCTCTCTCCTAGGTTGCGGCACGTGTATGGGGACATTGGTCAGTAACTAATTTAGTAACTGACCTTTTACAACTGATTAATGGAGTGATGGCCTGCTTAACAATGGGTGTTAGTGTGCAGCACACAGGGTACCCACCCGCAGAGCAAGCAGGATGTCATGTGGTGGGCTGCGGGAGTGTTGGTAGAACAGACAAGTGTGTTAAAAGGTAAACGATAGTTTAATACATGAATGGTGTTCTCCTCCCATCTTCACAACTGTAATCCATTATGTATGATCATTTTGGATGCAATGCGATGACTTTAAATGTCTATATTGAAACACAATGAATTATCATATTTCGCAAAATGAATTAAATATCCGAATTAAGAGTTAGAAAAGACCACAAATAGTGAGGAGTGTCACCGACCTCACACATGGGCAGTCTGACTGAACAAAGGGAAGAGAAAACAATGGACCATCAATACATTGTAGATAATTAACCATTCCACACTACATTGATTACATCTATACTAGTCATAGTGTTAGCATAGCTATGCTCATTGTGATTCTTCTGGGGATGAATTGAGGGATATCCACAGACTACATCCATTTAGACAATTGCCTAATGTATAACACCCATTAGTGGTACGTGGAACCCGAGCCCAATCATGTCGCCAATGATAAATACCACAGCAGCAAACAAGGTGGAGTTGGGTGGACACAGAATATCACACGGGGCATATGGCCCTTAGCGCGTCCACACTGTAATTAGTCTCCATTGCCTCCGGCAAATGCGTCATAGAAAAGGCTTCCTGTGGGTCAAGGGACCGAAGTCTCTGAGCAAATATGGATGGTATTTGCACTGATCATTACCGAGACCAATAACACCTGGAATACTTTTGTGGAATCGTTTGAATGTTGCTATTGCTACCATTATGAGTTACCATTATGTACGCTTTTTAAGCCAGTGTACTCCCTCCAAACAGCACCCCGGAAGTGAACACTCACGACTGGGGCAAATCGGGGGGGGAGTCACCAGAACACAAAAAAAAGTGCATTATCAGACTTAAACAAGAATTGCGGTTGTTGCCGCGTAAAAAATGCCTCAGGCATTTTTATACGCGGCAACAACCGCAATTCTTGCATATGAAGGAACATAATGTCTACATGGTTGGTATATTTGTAGGGGACCCATTCAAGACACCATATAAACAGGGCGGGAGGATGATATTACTGACAGATGTGACACGACAGGGGAAAACGTGCCATTACAGGGATTTAGTGTAATATACAGCCACTAGGTGGCCACCAGTGCTGCAGAATACCATTATTTTAGTGATTTATCATGGAACTTATGGAAACTTGGGTCCAATTTAGGGGGGTAGGTATGATTATAATCAACCTCAGAAGCATGGAAATGGGTGTTGCTAGGCAGATAAACAATAAGAATAGCTGTTGCTAGGCAGCCAGCTGTCTTAGCAACAAACCAATAGAACAATTGAATTCCTTGGGTCCATGTTAGGGGGGTAGGTAGCATTATAATCAACCTCAGGAGCATGGAAATGGGTGTTGCTAGGCAGATAAACAATTAGAATAGCTGTTGCTAGGCAACCGGATGTCTTAGCAACAAACTAGTAGAACCATTGAATTCCTTGGGTCCATGTTAGGGGGGTAGGTATGATTATAATCAACCTCAGGAGCATGGAAATGTTCGTTGCTAGGCAGATAAACAATAAGAATAGCTGTTCCTAGGCAACCAGCTGTCTTAGCAACAAACCAATAGAACCATTGAATTTCTTGGGTCCATGTTAGGGGGGGTAGGTATGATTATAATCAACCTCAGGAGCATGGAAATGGGTGTTGCTAGGCAGATAAACAATTAGAATAGCTGTTGCTAGGCAGCCAGCTGTCTTAGCAACAAACCAATAGAACCATTGAATTGCCTGGGTCCATGTTAGGGGGGTAGGTATGATTATAATCAACCTCAGGAGCATGGGAATGGGTGTTGCTAGGCAGATAACAAATTAGAATAGCTGTTGCTAGGCAACCAGCTGTCTTAGCAACAAACCAATAGAACCATTGAATTGCTTGGGTCCATGTTAGGGGGGATAGGTAGGATTATAATCAACCTCAGGAGCATGGAAATGGGTGTTGCTAGGCAGATAAACAATTAGAATAGCTGTTGCTAGGCAGCCAGCTGTCTTAGCAACAAACCAATAGAACCATTGAATTGCTTGGGTCCATGTTAGGGGGGGTAGGTATGATTACAATCAACCTCAGGAGCATGGAAATGGGTGTTGCTAGGCAGATAAACAATAAGAATAGCTGTTCCTAGGCAACCAGCTGTCTTAGCAACAAACCAATAGAACCATTAAATTCCTTGGGTCAATGTTTAGGGGGTATAGGTATGCTTATGGTCAACCTCACGATAGAAGGTTGATTAATATTAATTTCATCATTATGCATAAATTTGTGTTGTGACACCTTAAAACAAAATGGCGGCACCCCTTAAAACAAAATGGCGGCACCCGTACTGACTTCCTGTCAAGTGAAAACAATATAATGCCTCAACCTGGTAGTTCGCAAGCTCACCACCAGGGCCCCTCCGGGGCCTTTCGGCCTTAAAAAAACAGATTTCACAGTTTACCATCGAACTGTAACTACACGACCTTCCAGGTCGCACATCCTACCAGGGTAAATAAATACAATACAAACAAATAGAATAAAACAGAAACCAACCATGTGTCTATTTTGCAAGTTTATGACTCTGTGTTTAGATTCTTACCCTGAAATGGATTCTATAACTAACTAAATTGCAATTTTAACCTGATAAATCAATTTGGTGGTCAAATTACCATATTTCTCATGCATTACACTATATCTCTATCATGATACAGATAACATTTTGTTGATACAGATAGCAGTTGGACAACAGACATCCCCGGTTTTATAGTGTAGTTACTACAGTTAGAAGGATTGGTACACTTAGCAGTTGTAAATGGGGCCCAGACCCCCTCCCCTCGCCCCCACCACCCCTTCCCTATAGGGCAAGGGTGCCTGTGCACATATATCTGGGCACCCTAGGAATTGGCTAAGACACTATAGAGAAACACAAATACATCTCGCACTCCCCATCAGCCTCAATGGAAAGAGGTAGCTAAAAGGGAGGTCCAGGGCCTGGAACCTCTAATGAGAGAGACCATAATCACTGTACTTTTTCATGAATAGCTTTAGATTGGTCTTACTTAATTATCGAAAATGAGTGGGCTACAGTTTAACCTGATGAGTGTGTTTACCACGTAATGTACTGGCTAGATTATGCAGTCAGGCAGGTCATGATGGTCTGGTAGAGGAATACTGCACTTCAATTTTGATATTAGTTCCTACCAACCTGCACTACCTAAATGTTGTAGCAGTACCATCAGATATTGAGTTTAAATGCTCTTCAAACTAATCAACTGATCTCTAGAATCTTAAGCAAAAAAGGTAATCAGTGTTACATACCCCTCACCATATTCAAAATACTAGATAAATTATTTGCCTCAGTAATCTTTAGAATTTCAGAGTATCTATCTATCATTGTTGTTTTCCTATACTTTTCAATATCACTTCATAGAATTAACTTAGATTTTCTCTTGCCTTACTCAAAGGCATCTGCTATTCTGCCCCCTCCCCCGCCAGCAATAACTACGTTTTATGGTGATGCTGGCTACAGTGACCCTAGTGCATAGGGTGAAGAATGGGCATAGCAGTAAAGAGTTCGCTCAGCTGCTCCAGATGAACATGGTCCTAGTACTTGGGGGGCCAGGAAGACAAAATGATGATATTTAACTTTAGGTTGGTGTGGAGACCAATACTCTCTCTGAGGGTTGTACACAGATAATTTGAGGGTGCTGATTCCAAATCTGCCATGTGTAAGGGATATCTGTGTTGCATCAAGGTCAAATTTAAGGTCAAAGGTCACACTTTTATGTGAAAATTAGGCTGAAATGAGTATGCATATTTTGAAACAAATATAGAAATATTAAAGGTGAAGCTCTTTTTTCTTATGTATCTGACTCACATCTGTCTTAGTCATACTGTTGATATACTACCAGTACAAGTGATTGCATATACATTAGAATATAAACCATTTGCTTTAACTGCTATTACCCTGATTAAACTGTTATACGTTTATTAATTGATATTGACCTTGTATTTCACCTTGTTGCGACACAGATATCACTTTACACAAGGAAGATTCGGAATCAGCACCCTCAAATTACCCTATTACACCTTTCAGACAAAGTATTGGTGACCACACCAACCCCACTTAACATTTTTAGCCTGGCCCCCCAATTATAGAGAGGAGCATCCCCCACAGAGACCGGATGGCTATGTGCCACAAATAATTTGTTGCAGCCTATATTATAGACTAAATGACAAAATGACACATCTCATTTTATTGTTTACGGTATTTGATATTTATCTAACATCAACAAAGTTTGCTATATAACCTGAGTTTATTTCAGACTTCTAACATATATGCTCCATATCTGCATGATGCTACTGCATATCTGATTTCACGAAGGGAGATATGTTATGATGTGGGAAAGAACACCGGATAACATGAGTTGTAAATAAAATTGTGACACCGCTAGGTCATATGACTGGCGTAGACCCTGATGCAACAAATTGTTTCTTTATCATCTGTTGATACACTTCTCTACAGCTTCTAGATACATAAAAGACCACACTGATATTCCTAGGCTTCCTATACACCCAACCTCTCAGTCACTAGTGCCCAACCTAGTTAGTCATTTTTTGGATCCCTATACCACCAACCTAGATTAGTTATTATTGCCAGGTTGGTCACTACTGACCAACCCACTTTAGTCTTTTTAGTTCCAGGGGGAGCCACTGAGTGGTCATCACAGGTGGCCCCCAACTAGTGGCATACAAATACAACACACCAATGATGGACCTAGGTTAGCCACTACTGACTGACCCCTTGGTCATTTTTGAATATAACTTTGCCATTGTGACTAACACTCATATGACCAACCTGGGTTAGTCTGTACTGACTAACCCTTTCAATCTATGGATTTTCAGTGCACAGCGAACAAAAAACGAATTACTTTTGATGTGCAAGGTCCGATATGAGTCTTATAGAAGAGTAATTGTGTACTGTATACACCTCAAACAATGAGTGATTATCAGAAAGAGACTAGAGTGTCTTTTTTCCAGTTGAAACATATGGTTTGCCCTGACCATAGTGATATGCCATATTATCCCCTGCATGGTTTCAGTGTCCTAATCTTCAATGTTTATATCAAAACAAACATGCAATCTCTCAAACGTTTTAATTATCTAGGGATGACCGACACAGAATCCTATTGAGGACTGGGAATCGGTAATTATACCTGTCATACCTAACTCTGTTGAAGTCAATAGAAACAACAGACATTCAGATTACACCATCCGAGAGATGAACATGTATAATATAGCCAGCTTTCAGTTACAAAGGGACATTCTAGTATACGGTATTGCTGGTATTATGCGAAACGATGGCATCTATAGACAGCCCACACCACCTCCAATCTGGAAAATGCAAAGAAAAATATCTGAGGAAGCAAATTATCCAGGTACAGATATAATAGAACATTTGCCATTGTAAGGGATTCTGTCTGAAAGGGGGAATCCACTGACGCAAATCCGTCTGATCAAATAAACATTCACAACATTAAACCTATTGTAGGGACACTAATATTATAAGTTAATCGAACGCCTACAGAGTAGTTCGGGCAGCCAGAGCCAGGGGGCACCCCTATCGGAGGCGGACAGTATATAAGCTGTCCTCACCCCCTTGCTCTGGCAGACCTTCTCAGGTCTCTGACTGTGTTATAGTATACTGAAAGGAACATATACCTCTGAACGAACCACATCTGAAAGATTAGCATTACTGTACAGGGTAATGTCCTAATAAACCCTTTTACTTGCATCTCTACATGAAAACTGCAGTTCGAGTCCTTATTTAATCAAATTACATAGAGACGAACTCTACACTGGTGCCGTGACCAGGATTTTTATGTAGGAGATAGCGGACTGACCCTGGCAGAGGCTCAGTCAAGGAAAAGGGGGGAGGAAGGATCCGGGACCGAACTGGAGGATGGGGAACTGGATCTTACAGTAGCCCAAATAAACGAAATCTGGAATGTGGCATCTCGGATTCACACCCCAGACAAGAAAGGATCTCGAAAGAGGAGTTTGGTTTTTCGAACTCCGGGAGAATACACTCCCCTAAGAACGATTCCGAACACCAATCCGTTCAGAGGGAACCCATGGGCGGACGTGCTTCCCTCCGAACCGAACCTCGGACATATGGAAAGAGACCTGTCCAGAAGAGGCCGACAGATCCCTGATTATGATGCCTACTGCGAAAAGTTAAAAGCAGAGGAGGAGGAAATGAGGGATCGGTATACAGCCATGAATGAGGATCTGATCCGTCTGGCAGACGAAAAAGCTAGGGTAATCGCCCAGAACCAGAAAGAAGCGGAGGAATTGAAAGAGGTGAAAGCCAGAATACAGGCAGATAGAAAATATATCAGTGAGCAATTGGCACTCGAAACCTCTCAGTTAGCCAAGGTTCAACAGAAGGTTAAGTGTGTCCAACACAATCTGACAGAAGAGCAGGCGCAACTCCAGAAAGATAGGGAAGAGGTTCGCAGAAGTCGTGATCTTCGGGATACCTACGAGAGCGAGATCGAGCGACAGTCCCAGAGGGTAAAGAAAATCAAGGCGGACTATTCAAAAGAAGAAAAGTCCGGCCAGGCCTTGAGGGAACAGTTCGAGCAAGAACGAGAGGCTTTGAAGCAAGCCCGAATTGACATGAAGGCTGACCTGGAAAGTATCCAGAAGAAGAAAGAAGAAATAAATGACACCTATTTGGCCTATCAGAGTTGATCAGAAATCCGCAGGGGAGAGGAGGCTAGTAGCCGAGAACCAACGAATGAGGGAGGCAAGCTACCTAAGCACGTCGCATCCACACCTAGCCCGATATTAACAACCGTGGATCCGGTGGAAACACGGGGTATCGTTTCGGACGGTAAGTATGCACGGAACCAAGGGAGAGCTGCCCCGAATGAGGCCGACCGTAAGGTAACTTATGGGGGAACAGAGGAGAAAGAGATCTCTGGTACCCATGATATTACGAGCAAGGTCCCACCCAAACGAATGAATCATAGCTACGGCTCTCTGCATCCCTTCGCGGATGATACATTGGCAGGACACAACTATACGGTACCACCTCCACCGATATATAACATAACCTACCAGTACCAGGCACCCTTACCCGGAGCCGGATTGAACGAAGGACGTCAGTCCTATAATGAAGGGGGTGGATCAATTCCGAGCGGGGGATCGGGTGGTGTTCCGAACCCAGGGTTTAACCCCGGAGGAGGAACAGGGACTGTGCCAGACCCCGGCTCGTTTGGAGGCTACCCCCCTAGTCCTGATCGAACCCATCCCAATCCAAGGGGAGGGACACCAAGACCGGTCCCTGCCCCACGGAGGTTGACAAAACGAGCATCCATGGGCCCGAGGGTTGCTGCGATAGTGGAATCCGATCCTTGTATACAAGGGATGGGGATAGACTGTTGCAGTCGGACTCGGGAGGATGAGTCTGAAATTATGGAATGGAGCCGGAGGCAATCGGATCGGCTGGTATGGAGTCATAACAGTGCCCGGAAGCCTGTTCGTACTCCCCGGCGCTTCAATGGGGAGAATTGGAAGGAAAGTTACCAAGACTTCTGTGACGACAACCGTTACCATGGGTGGGACAAGGAGGCTTCCTTGGGTCCCCTCATTAAATGGTTGAGTGAAGGTCCGGGACGAATAGCGGTAGATGATTGGCGGGGAACGTATGGAGAATCCGGAGATTATGACCAATTGGTGGCAGCAGCCACACATATCTTTGGTGTGTTGTCAGCGAATGATCCTTGGTCGGAGTTCCAGGTACGGACGCAAAAACCGAAGGAGTCTCCGAAAGTGTTCGGTCTAGAACTTCAAAGGTTGTTGCAAAAGGCCCGGCCCTATTGGAGGCGTGACGACGAATATTTCTTAGATGAACTATTCACACACTTCATCAAGGGATTGAGGGATCCGTCCCATGCTGAACTCGTACAGAAGGAATGGGGACGAGGTTCATCAATGGTAGACTTCTTTTTGGCTATTGATCAGCATGAGAAGAAGAAACGACTGCTTGCTTGGTTCGTGCCCAACCAAAGAGTGGCGTCAGCACATGTGGCCACTACCGAAGAGAGTGATTCGAATGATAGTTCGGATGAAGAAAGAATCGCGGCCATCGGAGGCGACAAGAAGGACAGAAAGAATCGGTGGAAGAGGAACACCAGTAAGCCACCTGAGAAAGAGAAGCCGGTGGAGGGAAGCTCTAAACCTGCCCCTAAACCCCTGGTGGTGGAGTCGTCCGAGAACGAAAAGCGGCTGATGGCCATGATGGAAGAAATGAAAGGATTGTTGGACTATCGGAAACGACCGAAGCTAGATAGGGCGACGGTGAAGTGTTTCAGATGTCAGGAGACCGGACATTTCGCAGCCGAATGTACGGCGGATAAACCTGTTTGGAGAGAACGAAAGAGAGAGGAGACGGAAAATTAGAGGGGGTTGTCCGTGAAGGCAAACTGACGACCCCGAATAAAGTATGCCAGGGTACAATCCATACGAACGTGATTGAGGAATCTGTAATGTATCCGCCCAGCAGCATGGGAAATGCTAATAAGTCGAAAACATGTGGGGCTGGGGGTATTGGTGAGACAATTGCCAGGGAGAGCAAAGAAGGGAAACCGATCACCAATAAAGAGGAAGGTTGGATAGAGGAACTATCTAGGATCGGGGGGGTCCGCCTTCCCCAAGGTCATCCGTGTCTGGAGTATTTGAAAGGATTCAGATTCGATTTTGACATGACAGACGACGTCAAACGGTTCGCAAGTAATCCCTCGATGATGGGAGGAAAGAGATGGTATGTGTCCGTATCTGTAAACGGCAGAATGGGGGAATTTTTATTGGATACCGGAGCTAGCCACTCCGCTATGTCAAAGAAATTCTTCGATCTGGTGTTGAACATGGATGATGACCTCATAACGAGGGTAAATGCATGTGCGGCTGACGGGAGCAAGATACGAACGTTTGGTAGGACTTGTATGATCATCTTGGTGGGCGGTAGGGAATATATTATTTCCCCTACTGTTGCTGGGATTGAGGACGACGGGATCATAGGGATGGATTTCGCTTCCTTATATGGGGCAAAATTGGACCCCGTCAGTGGAATATTGAAATTGAATCATTCTTATAAAGACAGGATACAATGCCTGGCACGAGAAGTTAGTGGTGTAGCGAGTGTGGTACAGACGGTAAAAATACCTCCCGGAATGGCATGTGATGTCTTGATAGCCTTCAGTAGGATGAAGAGGGGCGTTCCGGGAGTTTTCGAACCTAATGTGACGGTGTTGGGAAAGAAGGGATTGGAATCGGCCGACACCCTGATAGGAAATATAGCATGGGGAGTAGCCCCCATAACGAACCCGGGCTCGAAAACCGTCTACCTAGAGAAAGGCACTGTAGTGGGAGAAGTGATATCCGCGGAAGCGGTCACCAGTAGCTTTGAGAAAGGAAACGGACTAGTCCCGAACAGTGAAGCGATTGAGGAAGGATTAGCAAAGTTAATAGAAAGGTCCGGAGTAGAGACAGACGGACAGAGGAGTGCCCTGAAGGAGATGTTGACTGAGTGTGGTTCGGCTTTTGCGCGGCCCGGAGAGCCGTTAGGACGAACGGATCGAGTCCTACACTCGATCAACACGGAGGGGGCGAATCCAGTAAAGATACCATATCGACGTCTTCCGCTGGCAAAGAAAGTGGTAGCGGAAGAAGAGATTACGAAAATGTTGGCGGAGGGGGTGATAACCCCTAGCACCAGTCCTTGGAGTAGTCCTGTATGTATGGTGACCAAGAAGGATGGGAGTATCCGATTCTGTATAGACTACCGGAAGCTGAATGGCCTGACTAAGAAGAATTCGTATCCGCTCCCCCGGATCGATGAGACCATTGATTCCCTCGGAGGAAATGAATGGTTTTGCACGATTGATTTGCAGTCTGGCTATTGGCAGGTGGGAATGAAAGAAGAGGACAAGGAGAAAACAGCGTTTTCAAGCCATGTAGGGTTGTACCAATATAACGTGATGCCATTCGGACTATGTAACGCTCCGGCCACGTTTGAAGCAATGATGGAAACCTTACTGAGTGACTTGTTATGGAAGAAATGTCTGGTGTATCTGGACGATGTGATAATATTCGGAAAGACATTCGATGAATGCCTGGGAAACCTGAAGTTGGTGTTGCAGCGGATAATCTCGAATGGATTGAAGCTGAAGCCTAAAAAGTGCAATATGTTTCAGAAAAGTATTAACTATCTAGGACGGATCATCTCTACGGAAGGGGTGAAGGCTGATCCGGAGAAGGTTAAGACGGTTAAGGATTGGAGCATTCCCAAGGGGCCGAAAGAAGTGAGATCCTTTTTAGGGTTTTGTTCTTATTATCGAGATTTCTTACCAGGATATTCCCGGATAAGTTATCCAATCCAATGTCTGTCGCACTGGACCCCGGGGAGGCGTAAGGAGAAGTTCCCATGGGGGAAGGAACAAGGGGAATCATTCGAAATGATTAAACGGCTGTTTGTGGAAACACCGGTGTTGAAATACCCCACTGCGGATGGTCATTTCATACTAGACACTGATGCGAGCAATGAAAGTATAGGGGCAGCTTTGTCTCAAGTCCAAGAGGGGAAGGAAGTTCCTATAGCATTTGCAAGCAATACAATGAGTAAAGCGCAAAGAAATTATTGTACGACAAAAAGAGAATTATTGGCAGTGGTAGTGTATACAAAGAAATATAAACACTTCTTGTGGGGATCCGATTTTACGTTACGTACGGATCATTCCTCCCTGCGGTGGTTATTGAATTTTAAAGATGCGGAAGGTATGATAGGACGGTGGTTGGCACACCTATCTGAGTTCGGATTGGACCACAGCCAAATTCAGCATAGAAAGGGGGCTAAGCATGTGAACGCTGATGCGTTGTCGCGAATCCCAGTAAAGAAATGTCAGAATGACGGATGTGATGATTGTGGGAAGCATAATGCCGTGCTGGCAGGAATCCGAAAGCCTTTTAGAGATCACGAACCAGTGATACTAGAATGGGACGAGGACTCCATTCAGAGCTTCCAGGAGAAAGATGCGAATAGTATCCGTCTGAAGATGTTACTTCAAGAAGGAAGGGTCCCAACTCGGCCAGCAATAGCGTTGGAGAACAGGGAGATGAGGCGACTAATAGCTCAATGGACGGAGTTAGAGGTGGTAAATGGACTGATTTATAGGTGGAAGACGAATGCTTTGGGAAATAAATCAAGACAGATCTTTATTCCTACTGCCATGCGAAGGGATATAATGTTCTTTTGCCATGGGCATCGGACCAGTGGCCATTTTGGTAGGAAAAGGTCCCTGGAAAGGCTGGCTAGAATGTATTACTGGCCAGGTATGAGTACGGATCTGTTGAGATGGATAGACACTTGTCTGAAATGTTGTACGAGCAAGCCAGGGCCTGGGCTGGGTAAAATGCCCTTAACCCAGGAATTGTTTGGAGTAAGGTTCGCAAGAGTGGCAGTGGATATAATTACAGGATTTGTGACAACTCAGGAAGGAAATACATGTATGATGGTAGTAACGGATTACTATACGAAATATACGAAGGTATTTCCGATGAAGGATCACAAAGCAGCAACTTGTGCGAGAATGTTGGTAAAGGGATGGATCCTGTACTTGGGAGTGCCTCTGATGTTGCATAGCGACCAAGGGAGAGAGTTCGAATCGAATCTATGGCAGGAAATGTGTCATCAATTGGCCATTTGCAAGACCCGAACCAATCCGTATCGACCACAGAGTGATGGTCAGGTGGAAAGATTTAATCGTACCCTAATACAGGTCCTGAAGAGTTTGATAAATCAGGAAATGGATGATTGGGATGAGCAATGTGACTTTGTTTGCCATGCTTATAATAGCACGGTACACGCGAGTACGAACTGCTCCCCGAATTTGTTAGTATTCGGAGAGGATCTGATTATGCCAGCGGACCTAGTGTTCGGAGTATGAATGAACCCAGATGTCCCGTGTCAGATCATGTTTGTGGAAGCGTTAAAAGAGCAATTCAGGAAGGCTTATGAATTAGTAAGAAAAGAGTTGGGAAAGACAGCTAAATGGCAGAAAGTGGGCTATGATACTAATCTAAAGGTTCGGCGGTTTGCGGTAGGGGACTTAGTAGCGAGATACCACGAACCTCTGGTCGCCATCAAGCTGAGAGACAATTGGGATGGTCCGTGGAGGATTACCCAGAGAATAAGTGATGATACAGTCTTGATGAGAGATACTTTCGGGAGGAATCAGAAATCGAATGTGGCCCGGTTGAAACCATGGAAGGGGAGAGAGTACTCCACCGAAATGTTCAAGATGGGACAGGAGGAGAAAGAGGAAATGAAAAGGGAGTTAGATAGAGTAATCGAGAAGAGGGGTCCAGGTAGGCCCAGGAAGGTGAAGAAGCAAACGGTGCAAATTAAACAATCTCCAAAAAGTTCGGAGAAAGCAAAGAATGTCTCGGCAGGTGTAGACAGGAAGAGAAGGACTGTCCCCTCTGTGGCTAAGAGGGAACGGAAGATAACCTCTCCGAATGTCAGGTGTAAAGAGAATCCGGTGGGGGTTCGTCGCAGCCCTAGGTTGAGGGTAAGGGGTGCTGTTACCTGACCTGAAAACACAACGATGTAATCAGTTAAATGTTGTCATAATTATCGGGGTAACCTGGTAATTCGTCTTATATGTAGGAATGATCACGAAAAAGCCAGAAATCCAACAAACTGACCTTTGAATGTGCCAGTGGGTAATGGACGGGTAATTCGGCGGATTAGTAGTTGCTATCCGTATTTTAATCCATAATGACTCGAGATGAATTCGACAGGACAGTGAGGATATCAGTGCTATAATTACCTGATCGTAATGCGTGACGCGCGGGAGAAGTGAATGATTGTTTACGTTTGGCAAGCGCGGGAAAACAATGAAGTCTCGTGGAATGCGCGGTACCTCTCGAGACCCGCGCGCGTGCGCAAAGGTCGACGCGGGTCAACGATCCGCCATATTTGTTTACGGTTCGCCGGAGAGAGCAAGGGAAGCGTAGCAGATCACACAAAAGCAAGGTTATAACGACTGTATTAAGAGATATCGGTGTATAGAAGGTGGGTGGAGTAGCCAGGAGCCCGTAGAGAGGGTCCTGGTACCTGTAATTCTCTATATATAAAGATATTTTGGAAAGAAAGCGAGTGTCACGATGGCTTCTGCGTCTGGCTCTCACTCAGAAAGATCGGCCCTCACCGAGGTGTCCGAAATGTTTATGGAGACTGAGGCGATGTCGCCGGTAACAAAGACGGAGGAACGCGTGTTGAATGAGGATAACTCCGATGAAGAAGAAACCACTATGGGAATGGAGATTGAAGAAATACTGGAACGATCGGACACGCCGCTGCTCGAACCCAATCTGGACGGGTTCAAGTCACAGTACGATGGCCGAGAGATACATATCCATGCCCGAATTCTGAAGGGGGATCGAAAGTGTTGGAACGCAGCAACCAGAGACTGTGTTCGGCACTTCTTATCGCCGACCGAATATGCAGCCCTGCCATCAGAATGGCTGCTGTTTTATAATCAGACTGAGGCTGGCCTGCAAGTGAGCCAGTCGTTCCGAAGGGCTATGTTCGATTGCGAAATCGCACATCGACAACATCGTCTTCCGAACGTCCCGTATGTACTGACGGATCATACGGGGATGGGGGTTACCGGAATGGATATCGTGGGGGATGTCCTATACCGGGAACCCGACACCGAAAAAGAACCCAGGAATGCCGAAGACTGGGTGGAACGAGCTGCTAATTCGAAGGTCCCGAGGCTTTACACTCTGGATGGGGACGAATTACTTTGTCGTTTGAAGGAGTGTGGAGATCCGGAGGAGAAAGTGAATGAGGTCATCTCCACGATGATTCGAGAAGGAACCTATGCCACTCGGGCGTACGTACCGGGGCTGGAGGAGGAACTAACTGCAGCTCAGCATAAGGAACGTTTAGCGTCCATCTGAAAGGGGAAAGCTATCCTGAAGGCAGCCAAGCAAAAGGGCAGCCTTTCGACGGAAAGTGAAACCGATGGGGAGGGGAGTTCGAAGAAATCAAAAGGGAAAAGTGTGAAGGGAAGGGGAAGGAAAAAGACTTTGACCGACACCGAATCCGACAGCGACCAGGGTGTTTTCCACAAGGTCCTGTCGGTGAAGGAGAAGAAGAAGTTGAAAGAATCAAAGAAGGATACTAAAATGACTGTGCCGAAGACTGTGGTTACCAAAGTCACCAAGGCAATAGGCAAGAAAGACCCTCCTAGTGACAATCCACTGAAGGGACGAATGGCTGCCATTCAGGCTGCTGCCACTGCTAGCGTGGGCAGTATAATTGGTAAAGCCAGTGCCAAGAAAGCAGCTAAGGTGACCGAACCCGAGGACAGTCCGGACGATGAGTCTGGACCAGACTCGGGTCGCGAACCACCAGAGACTGATCCGGATCCAAGCAAAAATGATCCGGAGGAAAAGATGGAAATACTGAATGAGGAGGTGCCGGAAGAGGAAGAGGAGAAGGAGGAGGAGGGGAAGAATGAAGGGGAAGTTGAGGAGGATGACGAACGATTGCAGCGAATTTGGAAGAACAGTGCAGCAAAGTTTGCGCACTTCATTCCAGGTTCGTTCGAAGAGTGTGCGAAGGGCAAGAAAGCCTACGGTTGCCCCAAGCCTCGCAACAAGAACGATGAAAGCGATGATGAGGATTGGCTTCGGGAAACCGAAGACAATCCTTTGTCATCCGAATTTTATGACGAATGGTTCAAACAGATACTGAAATATCCAGAGAGCTATTATATCAGAGACCAGAAGTCGAAATTACGCTGGGCATACCTTTGTTGGTATATGAAGGACGGTGGGCGGCATTGCCCTTTCACCATTTGTATTGAAGAGAAGGGAACGGGCAGGACGTATCCAACTCGGATGCGTTTCCTGCGTCATCTTTGCGAAAGGCACTTTCACCACGCTGTGGTATACGAATGTGCTAATTGCGAAGGACAGAGGGATAGCGCGACCTGCAATGGTTGCGTTACTCCGAGAAGGGGCGTGATGATTCGTCATCTAAAGTACTCCCACAGCCCCGGACTGAGTGCAGCACGTGAGAAGGTAATGTCCCTGCACGATAAAGTCATGATGGAGTACAACAGAATGATCCCTTCGGACTTCAAAAAGATCGGTGTGAGGACCGAATCATTCTGTAATGTACATGAATCAACGAAAGGCAAACTCTGTATGTGCCCGAGGAAAGTTCAAAATGTCGAATGAACTTTACTCTAGAGTGTGTGAATGGCGGGGTGATCCACCTAAAGCCAAGATAGACGAAAAGAGGCGGGCTAGCCGTAGCCCGGCGAGTGGAAGGGGCAAGAAGCACAGATCCGATTCGCCTGAGAACCCGGAGTTCAAGAAACCACTGGCAGTGGGACGGGACTCCAGATCAACTCAGCAGCGGAGGAAGGATTCGACTGAATATCAGTCACCTATGAGTGGGGGGTCGGGCTCACGCCCTTCCTCAGCAGCATCATCCTCT
The DNA here is from genome assembly GCA_947462335.1 of Harmothoe impar. Lineage (NCBI taxonomy): Eukaryota > Metazoa > Annelida > Polychaeta > Phyllodocida > Polynoidae > Harmothoe > Harmothoe impar. The sequence goes on from OX381708.1 coordinate 32,610,834, forward strand.
ACCAAGAATGATCCGACACCTGCTTGGTTGGGCCCGAAAGATCCTGCCCCAACGCCGGGATCGGACGACTACCCGGAATTAGCCGGCCAGAATGTATCTCAGCGTGTCGAACCTGAGATGACTCAGATTCCGGACAATAGGCCCCAACTGAGCACACGACCGGTGGATCTCTACTTTGATCCAGCTGACAAAGTAGTTTGTGCCCAAACCCAAGCGGCGGTGGATACTTTCCAAGACGCACAGAGAGAACTGGCTGTCCGTTATAACCAGGGGGTGGCGAACCTATTCGCCCGCTCATTGGTGGAACAGGAAGCCTCATACCGAACGGCTTTAGAAAAGGAGAATGAGGTTCTATTGACAGCCGAAACTGCTAAGATTCGGAATGAGGCCAAGTTAGCCGCAGCGAAGACTGCATTATCTAATAAGAGATTGCAGGAGTGCACCGACCGAAACGAGGCAATGAATGTCAAGTTTCAGCAGGTGTTCGGGGTGTTCATGGATGAATGGGATGGCACTCGAGAATCTGCCCTGGAACTCCTAAAGAACCAGGGTGATGAAGGGTGAAACCCGAGAGTGGTAGCTTATGATTGAAGTGATATTCGAAAGAGAATGAGTTGGTGGGGTATGAATGTCTACTGAACTATCGAACAGCAGTAACAGGAATACGCAGGAGGAAATCGGGTGACCAGACATATGAAGAGGAGAGCACCAATCACCCGTTCGGAGGAACGTGTCTGTTCAGTCAGAACAGAGATAGCAGTCCGAAAAAGAAGAGGAGAGCGCCACTAACCCGTTCGAATGAACGTGCCTGTCCAGTTTGGGACAGGGCGGCTGTTGAAGAGGAGAGCACCGAAAACCCGAGTTCCCCCCGAAAGGATGGAACTTCGTGCCTAACTAATATCTAAAAGGTTAGGATGGCTGCCCGGATCTTCAATTTTTTGTTTCCTGATTTTTTGTAAATCATGAGAGATGTCAAGTTGTACTAGTCAATTATCTGAATATGTTTGCATGTATACTACGTATGTGTCCTAATAATTCGAAGTGAGTCGAGCCGTTCGAATATAATACCACCTATGTACATAATATTAGTTTTGTATATTCTTATAAACCCTAATGTGTTCAAGACGTAACATAACGCTTTTTACGAATAAACTCAGTTGTATGAGTTTATATTAAATTGTATATATTTAAAAGAATAAGCGTATGTATTGTCTGGGCGGGGGTGGTGTAGGGACACTAATATTATAAGTTAATCGAACGCCTACAGAGTAGTTCGGGCAGCCAGAGCCAGGGGGCACCCCTATCGGGCGCGGACAGTATATAAGCTGTCCTCACCCCTTTGCTCTGGCAGACCTTCTCAGGTCTCTGACTGTGTTATAGTATACTGAAAGGAACATATACCTCTGAACGAACCACATCTGAAAGATTAGCATTACTGTACAGGGTAACGTCCTAATAAACCCTTTTACTTGCATCTCTACATGAAAACTGCAGTTCGAGTCCTTATTTAATCAAATTACATAGAGACGAACTCTACACTATGAACGAATCTCATCCGATGCGACGGATTCACACTGATTTGGCAGGCCACTCCAAAAACATGCTCAAGACAAGTTATCAGGGAGAACCAAGAGAGAGCACTGGAGTTTAATCCATGGTGAAATAGCAGCCATGTGATCACAACCCTCACCATAAACACATTATGAGAAGCATGCCAGCCTGCACTATGGGTTATCCATCTAGTGTGATAGATTAAGTGCAATGACCAGGGCGGCCAGATTTGCCCTGACGATAGTGAAAGGCACCAGTGTGTGACTTATGATGATACCTCTTTCTTATTTTTTACCTTGTGGCCAAGGAGGAAAATCTGTTGCAGCTACAGAGGTTACGCACTAGGGGACTTATAACATATAATTATATACATAAACACATAAAAAGGCAGGTGGTCTTTCTCTTGTAATACCCTTGGGTGTTATTGGCATTTATAAGAAGAATTGGTATATTGGCACATCGCATGTAAAATGAAACGCTCCTCTGAGGTTGTCATGAAGTACAACCGAATTCCAATGTACCTCTCATCAACCTCCTCTCACTGATACCCATGATTCATTTCTAATTTTATATTCCCCACTGGAAACCAAACACGTTCTTGTGACATACTTATCCCACTATTAAAAGTGAGGGTTTAGTAGACCCTAGTCATCATTATCGCACTCTGAAAATAAAGAAAGCTATTTCAGATTTTTATTTCTGGGCAGGTGCTTTGAGTATAATGTCAATAATGTATCATCCACATCTACACAGAGAGAAGAAACAGCGTCAAAAGGGAGTCCATGTTTCCACCAGAATGACTGCCCCGAGTCCAGGTCCCCTAAGGGAACCTAGGTGACTCTCTGGCTAACGTAAAGAGTCACCTATGGGGGAGTCATATAGCTCTCTGGGTCATATGACTCACCCAGGTGACTCCCTTATGCTCCCTTAGGCGACCTGGACTCCCTTAGAGAGGGGAGTCATTCTGGAGGCAACATGGACTCCATCTTGACGCTGTTTCTTTCTGCTGTGTAACTGTAGGTGTACGATGAGCAGGATATACCTAATGGGGTCCCTGACGCCATGCAAATTTTAATTAGTGCGTCTATTGCATCGCATCACTACATTAATATATTTTTGAAAATATGTTTCTTCGTTTCTGAACTTTCAGGATCGAAGAAATCAACATTCATGTCTCTTAATAACAACAGCTCCCAACCATCCAGCAGCACACTCTAAAAGGTCTCGACTAATGTTTCAAGACATTTGACATAGCTGCCGTTGGGGGGTGGGAGGATAACTTGTAAGAAGAAAACTACAAAGTCAACACCTGTATATAGGATCTGTACATAGTTTTTTTGTAAATACTCCACTGAGTAATTCAGTGGAACATGTTTATCTATATGATTTCTTTACCACTAAACATATTTTCCTTTAAGCGCATTATACACTGGTGCGTCCTGTGCGTCTCCGGTGTGTGTTTTTATAAGGGAATTCTTTGAGGGCAGGGCGGGCGTGCGTCTTGCATAGGATGTGTTTCTATCTTCTGCAGAAAAAATAACATGGGGGTATGACCAGCGTCTCTTTATCTCCCGGCCCAAGGGCCAGGCGTATTGGGGGGGGGGGTGGAGCGTTTTTTACGGTTTTCCCCTAGGGACGGATCCCTGGGAGAACTGACTACAAACCTATATAACTTAAAGGGCCCTATCACACATTGATGGACGCCCTGTCTGCGTTCAGTGTAGAAGGGAAAGAGGAAAAACGCGACGGACGCACGCCGAGGAAGCATGCCCACCTGCAGTGTAGGATGTGCTTTTGGCATAAATTCAAGAAGTGACGGAGAAGTGCTTTTGACCTTTAATGCTGTGAATCTCATGCTCGTAGCAAATTAGCAGTCCTTAGCCCATGTTAATGTGCACAGCACAATTCACAGAGGCTGATATGCACTGCACATATACTGAAGCCCTACTTTAATGTCATCACACATGACAGCATAATGGCGTTGATACACAGAGAGAAGAAACAGCGTCAAAAGGGAGTCCATGTTTCCACCAGAATGACTGCCCCGAGTCCAGGTCCCCTAAGGGAACCTAGGTGACTCTCTGGCTAACGTAAAGAGTCACCTATGGGGGAGTCATATAGCTCTCTGGGTCATATGACTCACCCAGGTGACTCCCTTATGCTCCCTTAGGCGACCTGGACTCCCTTAGAGAGGGGAGTCATTCTGGAGGCAACATGGACTCCATCTTGACGCTGTTTCTTTCTGCTGTGTAACTGTAGGTGTACGATGAGCAGGATATACCTAATGGGGTCCCTGACGCCATGCAAATTTTAATTAGTGCGTCTATTGCATCGCATCACTACATTAATATATTTTTGAAAATATGTTTCTTCGTTTCTGAACTTTCAGGATCGAAGAAATCAACATTCATGTCTCTTAATAACAACAGCTCCCAACCATCCAGCAGCACACTCTAAAAGGTCTCGACTAATGTTTCAAGACATTTGACATAGCTGCCGTTGGGGGGTGGGAGGATAACTTGTAAGAAGAAAACTACAAAGTCAACACCTGTATATAGGATCTGTACATAGTTTTTTTGTAAATACTCCACTGAGTAATTCAGTGGAACATGTTTATCTATATGATTTCTTTACCACTAAACATATTTTCCTTTAAGCGCATTATACACTGGTGCGTCCTGTGCGTCTCCGGTGTGTGTTTTTATAAGGGAATTCTTTGAGGGCAGGGCGGGCGTGCGTCTTGCATAGGATGTGTTTCTATCTTCTGCAGAAAAAATAACATGGGGGTATGACCAGCGTCTCTTTATCTCCCGGCCCAAGGGCCAGGCGTATTGGGGGGGGGGGTGGAGCGTTTTTTACGGTTTTCCCCTAGGGACGGATCCCTGGGAGAACTGACTACAAACCTATATAACTTAAAGGGCCCTATCACACATTGATGGACGCCCTGTCTGCGTTCAGTGTAGAAGGGAAAGAGGAAAAACGCGACGGACGCACGCCGAGGAAGCATGCCCACCTGCAGTGTAGGATGTGCTTTTGGCATAAATTCAAGAAGTGACGGAGAAGTGCTTTTGACCTTTAATGCTGTGAATCTCATGCTCGTAGCAAATTAGCAGTCCTTAGCCCATGTTAATGTGCACAGCACAATTCACAGAGGCTGATATGCACTGCACATATACTGAAGCCCTACTTTAATGTCATCACACATGACAGCATAATGGCGTTGATTCTGAATTGGCATTTTGAATTTTAACACAAGAAGAAACGTACTTACCTAAATTCCAGAGACCATGTAGCCTACACATTCCAGAACTGTAGTGCTCAAGAAAGCGAAAAGAATTCGATAAGATTGTGTCCATCATCCAGCCACAATACCTCTGATTAGTCCAGGGGCGAGAACAGTAAACGGCAATGTTTGTCTTTTAACCTTTAAGTGCCACGTAGATGATTGATGGCGTTAATTGCTGCCTTTGTGGTTAGATCCTGTAAATGTCAATTAGAGATGGAGTAGTATGGTGTGAGGTTGAGCTTGGAAGACACCATTCTAGGACCTTTATACATGTATTGCAAGCCTAGATGTCACGTTTGCCAATCTGAAGCAGTCTCTTCTCCTCTGTGTAATATATATTTATTTTTGGAAATAAAAGACTTCCTATGCTTTAGCACTGAAGGGCCGTATTCGATGGACACCATTGAATACAATGTGGCCGTGTTCAATGGGCTAAGAAAAAAGTTGTTTTTCCTTCCTTAAATGGGTTCAAATAAAAAAATAAACACAAATGCCAACTACATTGATACCGCTCTGATGTATTTCAGCCCCAACTCTTGAAATACAACAGAGAAAGTATCAATGGGCGTTGGCATTTGTCTATATAGGCATTAATGTCGCATAGTTGTATATGTATAGCTCGGGAAATATGCTTTACTAAAGTGTCAGCTTGATCCTGTCTGTCTTTGATTGCATTTTTAGGCAATCTTACATTGTTTCGTTATCCGACTATCTTAAATAACGGCTCATGCATTTGATTAAAATATTGTAGTGCCCAGAAGTCAGTTTTCATTGCTGAAAAGTCGTTAGTCCCACTGTAGAGCTCCCCATGAACGCTACCTCCCATCTAATTACGATGGACTTTGAGGCGTAATATGGCAGCGATTGGAGCTATAGGGTCCCTACCCCTGGAGGAGGGGAAGGTATTCACAGTGAGGAATTACCTCTAAATCACATAGGGACATGGGCAGCCGGGGCAAGCTCTTACTGAAGAAGGGCTGTATAAATATTACTTCATTTAGAGAGAGAGGATACATTTATGATAATGTTATACTCATTATCATGATATAATGTAAATGTTCTGCAGTCAACATACATTTTTAAAGTCAAACGCTGTCATAATTTTCATGTATTTTATTGCACATGTATACACAGGTCATCATCATCATCATCATTGTCATTATCATCATTATTATCATCATCATTAATTTGTAAAATGCACACGTGGACACCCAAAAACACAACATTAGTCCACAAATTGATTGAGTATTCAAGGTCGCCTGTAGGCTGAATTGAACACCATCATATACGCCATTAGTTGACTCATACAACAGTGTCATCAGCACCCCTTTGATCAATACCTGATTGTCATGATTCTAAGCGGCCACAGACAGGAGACAGGCACTATATGCATGATGATCCACTATCTGCATTTCTGGTTTTAAATAAGCAAATCCCTGGAATAGTAAGGATATTGGTTTCACATAAAGCCCAAACAATGAAATTTGGAGATTATCCTTAAATTAATTTTAAAGATTAAGAAAAAAAAAAGCTCCACACATTGGGTGGGGGGCTTTAATTGAAACATGGTTTATGCCTTTACAAGTATTGACAGAGACTGTTCATGAATCTATGTACACCCATGGCCCTACATATTTCTTTTCGAATATTATCTCTCTGACTCTAGGATGCAGGCATATGATACGTAGTCACCAATACCTAATATAGACATTGTAGCTTGCCAACTGATGGTAGTCCTGCACTAATTAATTCTCATATTCATTGCCTTCCAGTCTTCTTCATGTATAAATCCATAAATACATGCTCCAGCGTCACATGAATCATCAAGTTCTAATGAGGTATCTTTGCATAACCTATATAATGCATAATCTGAATGACATATCAAATGAAATAGCTAGATATAAAGATAACAAGTCACACGTGTCTGTCCGTATGGTTCTAACCTATTGATCGTTAACATGCATGCATTGCTTGTCTCTAATAATGGCAGTGCCTAGTAGTTCTATATCTATCATGTCAAGTCAGGATGAATGTAAGCAGGGTTTGGGTATTGAGCCCAGAGTCACTACAACCCCTTAGCACAACAGAAAGCTTGAATCCATTATACATGGTACATTTATATGCCGCATCTGTGGTTGCCAGTGGTATATATTAACACGGTCGATATAAGTAATATACAGTCTCACGCCATCACATCATTCACTGTAAAAGTTCATAACATACTACATCAAAGTAAAGGGTGACTATAAGGATATGTTTACACCAGCATGCCCATCGAGTTCAACAACAGCTTACTATCATTTCCCTGTAGATTATCAAATATATCACTCCAACAATAACTGCGCATTTATCAATAATCTCCTCAAGGTAACGTGGCTAACTTTACCTATATTATCTGAACAAAGTCTGTCTAGACTGTAGATGCAAAGTGTTAGATCGTTAAAAACTAATTATCACCCGCTATAGGATTTATTCAGTATCAATATATTGGTTCACCCACAGCAGTGACCCAACTCCAGGTTTATGGAAAGTCATACCTCAGGTAAAATTTAACACGCATTCCCCAAATAACGCCTGTGTTGCTAAATACTTAAATACGGGAGTGCTATAGAAATATGTATTGCAAAAGCGTAAGCTACATTCAGATCAAATAAATAATTATGCAACATGAAAATATCGAACACAACAAATTTATGATATTAAAGGTACTTATATATATTGATATATATTGTGTATTATTCTTTAGAGAATCAAATTTAGTTTAGTGTATAAAGCATATATATCATGTATTACTCAAACGGAATCTGTAACATTGATTAATTCACGGCCGGTGCAATAAATAAATTAACCCAACACCATCTGGTGGGTAAAGGTTGTAATGTTAGATGACTACCCAACTTCACACAGCCCTCCAACATCCTGCACGGTAGAGTGGCATCGTGGGCCGTGCACGGGCAGTTTAATATTCCAATCTTCAGCAACTTGCGGGGGGTAAACAATGACAGATGCACTCAGCACTTGGAAGGTATGGTTGGCAAAGGAATCGGCATACAACATCTCTACAACTCACAGGCTCATTTGACTAATATATCTATAATAACACATAGCAACGCCCAATAGAACATGGGCTGAATACTGTATGGACTAATAGAAAATGCCACCTGGATGCCCGAGGCATTCCAAATGTTATTTGATACCCATTGCGTCGAACATGTGTGCCCTTTATATTCATATGCGGGCAGAATTTCACCACTGTACAATACAACTTAGGACGTGATATGCATGTGCGTTTGTTTCTTCGGCCTTCAGTTTTCGATATTCACATATTCTCATACCAATGCCATTCATACCTAGACAATCTGCCACCCCAGACTCTCCACATGAAACAGTCATATGGAAAACACACTGTCTAATTAGATGAGTCTTTCTTTTTTCCTAATATACCCGTTTCCTATATTTGATTTTGATGCATTTTACAGGTATGGTCCACGGCTACATTAGGACGTACACCGTCTTCACATATAACGTTGTGGATAGCGCAACGCTTCCTCCTCTTCTACCCCCGGCCCTACTGGCTACTGCCCAGTGGGCACAAAACCTTGATTCAACGTTGACAACTGGTTGATATCGGGTTGCAGGGTAGATCAACCTGTTTTCAACATTGATGCAATGTTGCAATTTCAACATTGTCAACCAACACCTGTTTCAACATTGGTGCAATGTTTGGATATCAACCTTGAATCAACCATGGGTTTTCCCACCTTTCCCACTAGGTGCCTCCCTAACCTACTCCTTAGCATTTCTATCTCCATGCTACATCAATTTTCCCTACTTGTAAGCTCTTATTTTCTCATCAATGTATACAATTGATCAAAATGTCATTCATTTTTATCGACAATCATGGTGTGTGCATTTGGTTGACATTTGTAATTAAATGACAAGAATACATGCATGGTTTCAGTAAGACACCCTTTATGTTGCTAAGAATAATAGATATAGCCTCAGTCATGACCAGGTCAGTTTGAAATGGATGTGAACGCCTCTAAGTGTAATCATCAGAGGTCATTCATGTACCCCTTCCCTGGATGGTGCTAGAATTAGCATTTAATCTTGGAGAAATGGAGGAGGGGGAGATGTTGTAATGAAAATATATAAATTGAAGGAATGGGTCTACATAAGAATACTGTATCTGATATCCTGAATCTCAAATTATGCATCAGTAGTCAATATAAAATCAATGTGAATCATTTTATTATCTTTATATGTTGCTGATTCACAATGGCCATATCAATGTTGAATCACTGATGAATGATCAACGTTGATGACCTCATCAATATCAACAAAATGACAACCCTGTATCAACTGTTGATATCATGTCGCTACACACATTGAATCAACATTGAATCAACTGAAGTTTGCCCACTGGGTGGCATGAACAGCACCACTGAGACAGTGAGTGTGAAAGCTGGGCTCACAGCGAATTTTAACAATTACCACTCCCATGGTTCAAGAGAAAGGATGGGGGGGGGGGGCATCGGAGCACGGGACTTCTCCCAGTGTGCGGCCTCACTATACGGGATGGGGTGTGGTCTCTGGGCACAGATACAAATTTAACTTCATATGTAACATATAATGGGAAAAGGGATTTTAATGTACCCTGCACAAAGGGCCTTTTTCGCAGATCGTGTCTCATATTTCGCCTTAATGCAACATAACACGAACATAACACATCCACAGGCATTTAGATGGGATATCTATCTATCAGATTTCAACAGTAGCTTATGCCACTAATTTACAAGAGAGTTCATAAATTTGTTAAAATTTTGGGTGCAAATACAATCCCTCATGCTTCCCACTATAACACGATGCTGTGATAAAATGTCTATGAGTGGATACTAAATAGCTATACGGCCCTGTCTCCGGCACTGACAAGGAAATCCTGGTTAGCTGTCACCTGTTTTAGGAGTCATGATGAATTACTTTTCAGTCTAATATTGTAAAATATACTCAACATTTTAAACATACTCCGTCGATGGAGTTACTTTTTGACGAAATCGCGTTCGCACTAGACACATAATACCATTTCAGGTTATCAGTTATGCTCTATGCAGGAATCCATATCACATCGTCCCTAAACTAAATAATCCATTCACACAAAGCGGCCACCATTTGCAACAAACAGAAATAAAATCGACGTCTCGCTCACACTTGCACCGCCAGTCATAGATCATGCATCTACTCACTGTTTAATTAGACATACGTATCGTTAATCGTTTCCCAAATGGGAAACGCTAATACAATCAATTGGCAAAATAGAATGAAATTCTAAATGCACCGGGAGACTAGGCTCACTCAGGGTTTGTCTAAAACCAATAAATCCATTGTTATCATGCAATTAATGTACACACAAGTGTCAGTAATCACGCTTCAACTCTATCCACCTACCAGATGTTTACAACTGCAAGTTATTGAGTATACTTGATAGGAGGTGTCTCCCTTTACAAGAGGTCTGTGTTTTAATCCACATACATTCCTTATGACATTCATACCATATCTATATGCTATCATATTTCTAATCTATTCTTACCAAGGTACAGATCCCCCTACTTCTACCTACATAGACTGTAAAGATTACACCTACATGTTCCATCATTCTGAGGAGACTACCTTTGGTAAATGTATTCACACGTTCTCCCTCAGTTGCGGGGGAATCTGCAGTTAATTGTCACTAATATGAAGCAGCGTCTAGAGTAATTTCCTCGTCTATAATTACCTGATTACAACTGCTGTAGGCCGCCTGTAGCTACCACCACACGTACACACCTACACTACGTGAATCTCGTCCTCCGTGAGTAGAAGTAGTACCGATAGTCTAGGTAAGCAGTTTCCAGGTCAATGGCCGCACCTCCAACATCATACCATGGAATCCTGCGCCCCTCGGCCTTTAGAGAGCCGTATTTTAGTGACTCGGCTGTGGTTCTCACTTTGTTCGGGTGAGTCGAGTTCCCTCTTACAGAGCAGATTCCTCAGGATCTGCCTGAACTTGGTGCTGCAAAAGCAGTAGATGATAAAGTTCATGGAGGCGTTCGATACCACCATCAAGTCACTGATGCGTTCGTAGTAGAAGAAGGCATTGGGACATACACGCGTTTTCTCAGGCAGGAAACTGAAAAGGCTTTGGGTAATGAGGGCTGGCGTTTGACTAATAATAAAGACAATAACAACAACGATGAGCACTAGGGTGATATCATCCTCCGACCGACTCTGTGAGTCCAGGGTACTGCTGCTGATGAGCTGTGCCCTTTTCTTTTTTGTCTTCCGCAGAGCCTTGATGAGCTTGTAGTTGAGGCATATAAGTGTGACGAGGGGGACGGCAAACATGACCAAGAAGTAGAGCGCGTTGGCGTATACTATCTGGTAAATCATGTTCCTGGCAAAGTCGGTCATGACGGCTCTTGGGCCAGTCTCGTTGGTGGCTTTATGAGTCACCTGGATGACGCTGTACTCGAAGAACCGAGGCAGGTTGAAGATGATGGAGAAGGCTACGACCAGGACGACATGCCTCCTCGCGTGGTAGATTGAGCACAAGTTGGAGGCCTCGTAAGGCCTACACACTGACACGTACCTGTTGACAGTCACCAGGATAGTCAGGTAGATTGATCCCGTCTCTGCTATCAGAGCACACGCGTACACATAGGAGCCAATGTAAGGGAACACGGTCATGACTGAGTTCAGCCAACCAGTGAAGCTGTGCACGGAGGTAAGTACTCGCAATAAGAGCACGGTAACCAGGAACATGGTATCGGCCAGCTCCAGGGACACCAACAAGAACGGTGTAGCTGTCTTGGACTTGTCCCGCCATAGGCAGATCATGGACAGGGTGTTGCCAGTGAAGCCAAAGGCACACAGGAACCCCATAAACACTGCCTCGATGAAGAAGTCAAAAAGGGCACAGTTCCAGTTGTAGGGGGACGGCATTCCACTGGAGTCCCACATTGTTTCATTGGACAATAGTAGGCTGCCATTAAGTGCCCGATCAGGGGCCAGTCTGTACTGGGCCCCTCCTCCCCCCAATATGCCGCCATCAGAGGTCAGGATCTCACTACTGTTGATGAAATTCATGGTGGTGACGGCGGCTGTGCTGTTGTATACTCCCAGTTCTGTCCCCCAAGAGGTGAAGTTGTCAGTGCCGAGGCTGGCTCCTATTGTGAACAACTCAGAGTCAGAGGTGCTCGTGCCTGGTGGCTCTCCTGTGTATAGGGCGCTAGATGCCTGTGTTGAGAGGGTGGTGAGCACCTCAGAGAGCGTAGAGAGTAGCTCAGTGAGTAGTACAGATGTGCCGCTAGTAGTGGTTGCAGCTCCCTTCACTGCAGCAGTGCTGGCAACGGAGGCAGTTGCGGTAGCAACTGTTGGAGTGGTAGTGGTGGCCGCAGCCAATGGTAACAGGGTAGTAGCAGGGGATAGGCTGCTCTCCATAGTGACTTTCATCGTGACTTCCATAGTTGTCTCCATAGTGGCTTCTTGAAACAGGCCCAGATAGGGCGAGGCAGGGGAGGAAGCCATGGCTGCAGGGGGTTGGGAGAAGCTGGGGAACAGGGGCGTTGACGAGATGACCCCCGGGTACACGGGCGGCCCGGCCCTGCCTCTCAGAAAAGTGCGCCTGGAAGTAGAAGATTACACGTTAGAGACAGCTTCAACATTGTGCATAGCAGCTGCATAGAATACGTTATTTCAAAATAGAATTATCAGAAAGATCAGCACGCCAAATTAATCACATTCTCGCTACGCACACATGTGTTTAATTCCCTGTTTTCACTTTTATGAAGGTAATACTACAACACAACAAAAAGTGGAAGACGAAATGTCATCATGTAATCTGATGGTATTTAAAAAGTGTTATTAAACACGATTGAAATGTGAATCAGACATGTGGGGGTACGTTTTGTACTTATGTATGGTACAGCAGGAGCCTTCATAAAGCACGGAAAATCCAATCAATTCGTAGATTGTTTCGGCTTTTGTAACTAATTATATCATCAGCAAATGAAGCAAGTGAATGCAAATTCAAATCGATACAAGTAATTAATTCACCAAGAAAGGCGTCTTGCCCTGAAAGTAGCCAGAGGCAAATCTCAGCTCCCCCTAAATTCATTCGCCATGGAGTAAATCCATTTTCATCTGACTAAAACTAGCGTCTTAAAAGGTTCAATCTGGTATAATACCGTCTTATTTTAACGCCATCAAGAAATAAAATGTCACATAATTGGTTAAGGCAAATGATGTTGCTCCTGTTATCCTAATTCTGGAGCCCATCAGGCGAGGAATGACACGCAGACTTAAAACGCAATATTGGCTTGATAGTTGGAGACAATGGAGTTGGTCTACCAGTCTACACTTAGCTCAAGGGTTGTTCCATGGTACTTTCAAGTACTGTTACCGTTAGCAATGCCATCTAGATTTAGTCTTTGTTTCCAAAGGTATTTAATGTAGATCCAACTATAAACTATAATCCAGTTATTAAGCGTTGTAAGGTATGCAAAGTATATAATTCTCGCTAAGCACATGCAGATAAACGCTATTTCATTTTGGAATCGAGAAGAATTACATTGGCGGACCCGGGGGGGCGACGGGCCTTGCCCCCCCTCCAAAAAAAAAAGAGGAGGAAGAAGAGAAAAGAAAGGAGAAGAAAAGAGGGAAAGAGATTATGGAGTATGATTTATAGGGCCTGACAGAGGGCCTCTGATCTGGATGGGAGGGGGAGGGGGCTGAGTCTTAAAATATTGTGTCCTAAAATGCAAGAGAATGCACCTTTTCAAGTCTAGATCAACAACATTTTCTTGGGGGAGCATGCCCCCAAACCGCCATAGTATAGCTAATGCGCTTCGCTCGATCGTGGGAAGCAGACAGTGACTCCGGGTTGGCCAGATTTGGGCCCCCCCTAGACAATCCTGGATCCGTCACTGCAGAATATATAATGTAGTATTACTGATGTCAGCATAATCAACATGCATCTTAAGTACAGATTTATTAGTTATGATTTTTTTAAATCAATAAATAGGCACTTTGCAAATGTCAAATAACCAATATGATATTAGATATAGATTTCTGTTAATCTGACACAGAGAATACCATGGTGACGGGAGACTGAGAATAGTAAATAAGCTGTGGTAAAAACACCAATATGGAATGTTATGAAGCTGTCCACGTAAAAGGTAGCAATAATACGGCCTGGCATGGTATGAATTTAAATCATGCATATAAAAAGTATCACTCATTGGAACTTGCCATTTTGGTCGTTTTGGCCTCGTCAATAAATGAAAGAAGTGTCCACTGCTGCCGTGCCTTTGACGTGTGGATGGTTATCAACAAGCGTCCATACCAGTTATGGCCATAACCTCTTGAAGAGCAGTTATCACAGGGATAGTAGGGCTCACCCCTTATCTGATAATCCTCTCTATGGACACAGAATGGTCGCCTGGACCACAAATCACCATCGTCCTCGTCTAAGTGGTCTGGCCGGTGGGATGGGGTAAAGAGAGAGACAGTCTAGTGCAATACCCCCTTTACACAGAGGCCGACTCAAGTTGTGTGGGCCGCAAATCAACCGTCTGTGCGAAGAGCCTGATCAAACAACTCTAGGGAGGAGCTGGTGGGTAGGGGTGAGCAGGTTGTGCGGTTCTCTCCTCCCACCTGTTCACTGCAGCCCCAGCTCACAGGTAAGGCCGCTGGCCGCCTGTAGTGAGACACACCTGGTAGTCTGATACACAGCTCCTAAAGCAGCCACGAGCAGCTGCGAACTGAGGCGTGTCCCTTCAGACGGGGAGGAGCTGTTCTCTCTCGGTAGTTCCCAGCATCGCCGCTGCCAGCGCCACTAAGCAGAAGGACTGGTGGTTATAATAATGTGTTTCCAGTTCCCCCCAAGCTAACTGCCTGCCTCTTGTACATGGCCACCTCATGGGCGTGACATCAACGCCAAGGTGCGGCCAGGGAGCGCCTTGTGTGTGGTGGCAGCACTGTCAGTATTGGGAGCAGCTCAGAGTTGAGCTGAGTTGTGCTGGTGTAGTAGTAGCACCAGCCCCCAGGAGCAGCTCACTGACAGACACATCCCAGCTCCTCCTCCTGGCGGCACAGCTACAAACGACAGCGCGTGCAGTTCCAGAGTATGTATACACTCCACTATAGAGCAGCAAGTCAGTGTAATGGCTCTTTATGCCAGTGGAGAGTTACTAAGAATCTGTTCAAGCCTTCCCGGGACTCGATGTGGGCTCACACTCAGACTGTGAGCTTTTCCAGCACTGCTCCCAGTTTGGCGCGCACCTATAACCTCTGAGAATAAACCTCATCTGAGGCGCCTCCTATACTTCCTCCTCCATCCTCCAACACCAGAGAGTGTGATTCCACATGGCCTAGAGCGTCCTGCCTGTCACATACAGCAGCCAATCAGACCACGCCTCCCCATAGTACCATAGGACGCCAGGTGGCAGGTCAGTCGTGCAGCCCATAAACAACATGTGTGCGCATGTCATTGCTGAAGGGTGCAGTGAGGGTGCGGGTGGCTGCATGGGGTTGTTAAGGACCTGGCCAGCAGAGCAAGGGTGGGGTTCTAGCTGATGGGGACAGGGTACAGAGCAGAGTAGCAGGCAAATAATACAAGAGAAGAGGGATGGATATAAACACATTGCAGGGGGAAAACATCAAGAACCTAGAGAGATGGTGCAACCATGTGGGAGGGGGTGAGTAAGCCTGAGACTTGAGGTATCACGTTCAAGCAGTAACCAGCTGGTTAAGCCTCTTTTTCATCAATCACCAATTGCAGCAGCGACTGTTTAACCTAATGGCTGCCTCTGGGGGAACAAAGTTTGTGTGTGTAGCATTGCTGGCAGACTTCCTTTGTCTTCGCTCGTCTCCGCTTTCCAATTCCCCCCGAACGTCCCATCCACGCCGAGCTATTTTCTCCATAAATGATTCATTTTCTGTTTATAGAAATTGCCTAGGAGTAGGACACAATTAACAAAGATTGGAGAGTTGACTTCTCCCGTTATTGCAGCGCGATCAGGTCTTCTTTTCAGGTCTTATCTATTCTGGTACAATGGATGACTTGATACTGGTGTTGCCCTGGATAGGAGGATTTAATAAAATATTGATGAACTTTCTAATTAATTAACTCTCCAATTTACGCTAGAAGAAACACAGAAGCATGGTTTTGATGCTGATCTTCATATAGGATCAGTATACTTGTAATTACTTGTTGTAATCCATGGAGCAAAAAGGCTTATATCCCCTTCCCGATTCCATAAATGCGATACGTGTTTTGCGAATTATTTAAGATTATTATTTCTCTGAAGTTTCTCAAAACGCTGCGAATATTACTCGTAGTCCCTATGGGTCACGAGTGGCTATTATTGAGACCAAACCAAGATGAACCATTGAGATGAATTGCCTGCACCAGTATACCCGGTTTCGTCTCTGACCTTTTCATATATGGGAGGGCCACTGGAGCTTTAATAATGCGAAACCAAACCCCTCACAGCCACTGCTCCCTTTTATGTTGTAATCTGGATGCAACCTAATACCTCAACGCCCCCATATTCATATACTGCCCTCTTGGGCAAGCAATCTACAAACAAGTGGTGAGGCCATCAATTATACTGTTATAGTCGAGATGATGTGCCTATAGCATCCAAATTTCCTTCTCACTATTTTGAGTCCAGCTATACAATTTCAATCCCCCCTGAGCCTTTGCTAAAGTGGCTGCCTTTTGGGCGGTAACTGATAAGCTGCAGTCAGTATACAGGAAGGCAGTGCTTATAGCTGCTGCAGGGGATGTGCTGTGGTGGTGACGTGACGCTGTCAGGCAGTGAATTAGGCTGATGGGGAGTAGACAGGCATGTCCACGTTTTGCCGGCACTAATTAGAACCTCATCTGACTAGGGGCAAAATAAGTAACAGCCCACCGACAAGCACTGTTTGGAGGTACCCTAGGGTTTTATACACTGTTCCTTGCAGAATGACCCAGTACTTGATTGAAGGCGGAAATTATGAATGCAAAAAGGGAAACACGGTCTGTGAATTCACATATTTTGGATATCTGTTTTTTTCTGCCAGGTTCACCAAATCTATTTGGTCCATTCCTGAGGCCATGTATAAGAAACATTGCATTTATTGCCCATGCCTCAATGTCCTTTTGGCTGCTGACTATTTACTTTGTTCTCAGGTTTCCGTTGACACTTGACTGTTGTGTTCCGTTCATGCGACCATCAATATCTGTGCTATAGATAAAGGGAATATTGCCAGGGGAAAGCTGAAGATGGTTTGCAGATCGAGGATACTCCTATGCCTCCATGTTAGTATAGACCTTAAAGGACGTTAGTTAAATTCCTGGTTCCTCATTGAAGTGTTTTCAATCATCGAAGAAGGCATCAGATCACGAGTCATATTGCATATAGGGAAGCTCCAGAAAGGTTCTCAGTAATGTATGCAAATGTCAGCTTGCAAAGATGAACATTTGAAGAATGTGAAACGTAGATAGTTTATCAGCCAAGCAGAGAGTATATGATCCAGATGCATGGAACAAGAAAGATATTTATTTGTACATAATAACTCATCTTCAGATGAGCTGACGGTGACTTGGAATAACAACTGGAACTTATATGTAGGTGCAATATATGGTGTCAGCGTCCATGCATACTTTATGTTTAAATCAATCAAACTATGGTATGTACACCTATCATAATGAATCCGTGCAGGTTTGCATCAGTCGGTACAGAGATATATGTTTGAGATTTACTGAAATACAGACATTAAAAAACTGTTAATTTCTAATTTAAGGATATAACACCTACTCATGCAGACATAAAACATAGCCTAATGCACTTAGCATACAATAAAGCCACCAATTTAGAACACTAGATCGTATAAACATTTCATCTGGAAATTACCTACAAACAGTGACATGTGAGGGTCGATCACTGTCACCAGTGCAACTATCTTCTTAGCGTCAGGCACTGCTCAAAAGGTGGTTGAAAATACGTGTAGTATCAAATTGGTAGCATCCACTGGTTAGTATTAGATCTATCTATGTAAGTAAGAATGTTTTTAAGATAATTCCTTTTAAAAATTCCGGGCTTCCAAGATAAAGATACTATTTAATTTAGTATGATTTCTAGGGATAAATAATACCTGAAATCATTTTGATATCCTTCATACAGCACATGGCCTATGTCTCCTGGGATAAGAGGACTTAAAGAATGGTCCGAGGACAAACAGAAAATATGGATATATTATGTTACTGCGCAAAGACACTGCATGTCTGGAACCTGATGCAGATGAGAGCAGGATGGCTTCTCTGAGAGGAGGAGACCGAGGGGCAAAGGGAGGAGGGGACGGAGTAAGACGAGGTGGAGGTGAAAAGAGAGTGAAATGGGGGTGGTAGGATGGAGGGTGTCATTGGAGAAGAAACAGGAGGAGTGAGCCAGGGAGTGCTCTGTGGCTTTGGGTGACTTTGGCTAGTGGCGAGAAGCTCTGCCCAGACCCATCACATGGCGAGCTGGGAGAAGCTCTTGGGACCGAGGAGCAGCTCCACGGTGTGACAGGACACCAGCAGCAAATTGATGCCAGACTTGTCCCCGTCCTGGTGCCGAGTGGCCGGTGACGTCGCCTTGACCAGCAGCTAATTGCTAAATGCGTCTGCCAAATAAATGGGTGCGGGGAGATATGGCTCCACCAGGGCTGGGATGGGCACTGCATCCTGGGGGAACGAGATGAAGCCTCAATGGCAGAAGGAGAACAGACTTGGACCGGGTTATACAATTAGGGTGGTGTGCTGGGGTATCGACGAGGGGAGAAAGGGGGAGACAATGTGTGCACACAGACGAAGGGGGAAAGAGAGGCTGACAGAGAGTGGGAGACAGAGGGTGACAGCCACAGACGGACAAAGGGGAGGAAGAGAGACTAAGCAAAGGAGACAGATCTATAGAGGAACAGGGGGCAGCCACAGAGATTTGTAACATGATTATATACAGGAAGAGCCAGGGAGAGCTTAACTTGTCATGGGAATGTTATCATAAAGGACGGACTGGTCGTTGTGTACACAGCTACGGACAGATTGAAGATGTTGTTTACCATCAGAACAATCAGTGTGCATTGTTTGGTTGGTTTTGTCGTGATTAAATCTACAACAACACGGACGACATACATAGGCGCAACAAGGGACAAACCTGTGGAGTCACTAGACGCCGCCCATTCTGGGCGTAATCTTAAATCCCCACTTCTGGCGTAATCTTAAAGTCTTAATAGTACTCACCATTATTAAAGAAGGAAAAAAATGGAAAAGAAGAACAGAGGTCAACATCAGAGGCCATCCATATTAGGACTAGATTGAGTTTCATTATTAAGATTACGGGAAAAGTGGGGTTTCATTATTAAGATTAGGGGAAAAGTGGGCTTTTTAAGATTATGCACAGAATGGGTGGCATCTAGTGACTCCGCAGGTTCATCCCCACGTGCTACGTAGACATGTGCACACAGGCATATATATATATAGTATGTAATCGACGTGGGCACAATGCCATATAACTGCTGCTGCCGTGAGGTATATCCTATTTTTGAAGTGGATAGAATGCTATGCATCATGGGCCCCTCTTTATTTATCAATAGGGTGCCTACGCGGAAACGGATCTAGTAATAAAAGTAGCCTACAGGCACATCAGAGGCGTAGGAAGCAAATCTTTATGGGGGGTTAAGTATCGGTTTTTATGCATGATGTATCATATACACACTTATATCAGGTTGTATGGAAAAGTAGTAGGCCTAGTTGAGCCCCCTTTAGTCCTGCTTTGGGGGCCCAGCCCCCTCTGCACCCATGTTTCCCTATGCGGGAGAGGTAACCCAGTGGGCACAAAACATTGAATCAACGTTGATAACTGGTTGTCAATGTTGATTCAATGTTGATTCAACATTGATTCAATGAGAATAAAAGAGAAATATAGAGTATATATATATATATATATATATATATATATATATATATATATATATATATATATATGTATATATATATATATATATATATATATATATATATATATATATATATTTATATATATATATATATATATATATATAATATATATATATATATATATATATATATATATATGTTTAGATGTAGACAATTAAAAGACACATCTGCATATTTATGCAAGGTTCTGCTACATATACCTGACCCTGATATTTAACGCCCACGTTATGATTAATAGTTTAGTATATGAGGGTGTGGTCAACCATCAGATAACGTCCTAGAAATTTCATTTTCTGTTTTCTACTGAGCATGCATAATTCCGTTGGAAAGAGCTGACACATACATTGGACAACATTATGACAAGTTGGCAACGCAAATTACAACGTAGACGTGGTATATATTATGTTGACTATACTGGTAACCTTAATGTATAAAAACATAGTCAGTAGTACAGCCTCTAGAAAGGTCTGCACACTAGGCTGGCACCCACTAGTGTGTAGTCTTTAGGGTCAGAATATATGGCATCAATATCAGTTCGAAATTGATTATTATTATTATTATTATTATTATTATTATTATTATTATTATTATTATTATTATTATCATTATTATTATTATTATCATTAAGTTTATTGGTCCGCAATCGTCCCTAGGGGACGGTCTTCCGCGTACCACACGGATTTCATGCCTTGCTCGCGTGTGATACTGAATTTGTCATATTCATTGTGAGAATGAATAATACCACTATGACTAATCTGGGTTAACCAATACTGACTAAACCTCTATATCTAAGGTTTATCAGTGTCTAGTCCCAAGTTTAGGTGAATAGGTAGCTACTAGCTATGGATGAAGCCCTATCACCATTCCAGTCACAGGGAACCCCATTACTTACAGCTGGCTGATGGCCTATGTTGGCGTTTACCCACATGGTAACATCCATCCCTCAGCACCACACAATGTGCAGCTCTGTTAGATTGGACACTGCCGTCAGCAATGGGATGCATGAATATAAGATGATATATTCCCCTTGCATATCACATCAGACAATTGATCACCCATCACATATCCGACCATATTGGGTTGCTGTTGCAACATAGTGGCTATAGTGTCTGATTTTGATATTGGCCTGTGCCCATTGCCTCATTTGCCATAGGGATTTATTCAATCACCCCCTTATTAGGCGGATACAATATCCTCACAACGATCAAAGCCGGGCGTCTAGCAATTGAGAGCCTTCATGAGCAATTCAGAAGATGAATAATGTAGGATATCTGGCTTTCTAATTATTCTCTCTACCTTCGTGGTTGCTGTATACTGTAAGCTGTATACAGTGACACTTTAAATGTGGTTCGTTTACACATGTAAACGTGTATATCAACTCTCGAGATGAAATATGCCTCATGAATTATCCTCTAATTGATGGCATATGGCAGAGTATATCCATTAAATGTCATACAGAAAACCGCAGCAGCCCTTACACTAAGGCAGACTCAGTATGACAGTTTCAGTATCCATTATCACCTCCCAACCAGGGTATATTGAATTAAGGGCTACAGTCCCTGTAGAGCGTTCCATCCAATTTATCCAATTTTGCAGCCCCATGCACACTTATAATAGGGACCTTTAACGTGTGATGATTTAGTGGGTGAACATGAGTGCTTTAGAATCTATTTTTAATCACATTGGCATGAAAAATGTATATTGATAATTATATTAGAAACCCAGGACTGGAAGTTGATGGACGTTGTCTAATACCCAGGAGTGTCGGGTATAGCTTGGGGCAAAACCATACCAACCCGTCTAGTTTTAAAAAGAGGTTATAGATATAAATCCATCTTGGATTTCTAATGAAGTTCAAGTGAGTTGGCACCACCATATCTGCTTTTCTTCAAAATGATGATTCTCATCAACAGCAGAATATATTTATGCATCTATTTATTTCTTCAAGATCCGCACCGGCGGCGTGTTGGTAATCAATATAGTGAACATGAAGGTTTGCACATTAATTAATTTAACTTAGTTAGATATGACATTGTATATATGCAAGGTTAGGTACACAAAGTAATCTAGGGGCAAGAAAAAAGAGGTTGTAAGCTGCTATCTGCTAACTTTCTTAACTTGATATACTTGGTTATCATTTTCGAAACAATTTGAATTAAAAGTGACTACAGTTTTCCCCTGCGTGGTTATCTATCTGCATTTATGTAGGGGCCTTACGTGAGGTCCCTCGTGAGTGAAACAGTTAAAACACAAACTATTAAGCAAATCGAGTTTTGAGAAGAATCGAATGACGTGCTCCTTTGATCGAGTTTTGAGAAGAATCAAACGAGTACATCATTATCTATATGGTGTTACAGTAAATAGGTGCGAGGTTGTGCTAGCCTGTGCATACCCAAGCCAATCCAATAGGGTTGGCTAGGGTATTCCTATTGCTTGCACAAGCTCGTCCTCTTTTGCTGGGTGACTTTCTCAACATTGATATAGCCAATATATTGACTCCTAATAACATCTACCGGTATTTTGATATAGCAATCGCCCTTAAAGAGTTATAATTATTATACTAGTAAAAACGTATTTTGAAGTATTTGATAATAGAACACATGGAATAAGAATTGCCTTTAGCTGTTCAAATAAAACCATTTTCAGCTGAATTCTGTACTGACATTTTATTTTAAATGAATACATGTTTTAAATTCTCATCCCTATAGATACGGTAAACGTGTATAATCAATCAAATGAACATCTATAGCCTTTATAAATACGGAGAACACCACATATGCTATGACCATCACTGTTTAATCAAACGGCATGCAAGAGGGCCTGTCATTGGCTGCTAGCTGCAATGTGTACCTAGCCTGTATTCCAAGGCTCTCTGGTTAGTCTAGATAAACACGCTGCGCGTATACACTGGGCTCAAACACATTACACTGTGGGGCTTTAATGGTGATTGTGTCCATGTCAACATTAATTTGTCCTCACCTAGATTGTCTTTTCAATATGTCGTATACTGCCCTTTTTCTATCTAGATCGCACTCTGTTTAATATACCTATCGTTTTCGGTCAAATGTATTCGCAGCATCACTATTTAAACGGTTAACCTACTTGCCTTCACATTGGCAGAATAGCCGTGTGCAAATATAAAATGTAGAAAAATACATTGGAAGCATCAAACTAACCTGAAACTTTTGACAACTTTCAAATTACATTAATTAGATTATAGTAGCACAACATAAGCGACCCATTCCCAAGAAATATCTCGTCGTGCCTTTACTTTCTAATGGGTATTCTAGACCAGTCCAAATGAAATAGCAGTAAATCCCTCTGATGCCTCCTTCTCCCCTTCTGTCTATAGGAAGCCAACCCAGTCTTACTGGCGACATTAAGGTCCCTCCTAAGGTATACGTGCTGCCTAGAACGGAATCAATTACCCTCCCACAAAGTGGGCAACAAAACAGGAATGGACACCTTGTTAAACCAAGGCAGACATCCAACTGCCCACTAGGGGAATTGTAACGCCTCTGCTCCTTTTTATCACGGCCGCTCCCCACTAGTCCATCTTTCTTATCGTGTCCGACACGCGGACCTGCAATGGTGAAGCGCGGCTGCAGGAACGTGTTCAGTTTCTTCTCACTCTTTACTTCTCTCCACACATTTAAATTAGCACGATAACCTTGGAGACGCATAAAGAATCAATAATATCGTGACACAAGATTGTATTCCCTAACATTTCAGAAAGACTCACTTTGCTAGGTTTCTAGGTGAATGGCCTTTGACATCAATAGCTGTGAACAATTGTTAGCAGGAACCATGGAAACAACATGTAAAACTCGATAACTGGGGTTTACTTGCCTATAGCTTGGGTTTTCAATAGATCCAGGTAGTTCCAGATATATCCAAATAGCTTAATTGGTTGATCAGCGATTCATCCTAATGCAGTCCTGAGAGTACCTGTAACAATGAAAAAAAAGTCATTCAATCATTTAATGCTATAATGGATGCACAGAAACATTATGTGTTTTTGCAATATGTTGTATTTGAAAATGATTTATTCACTTAATACATGCCAACAATTCAAACAAACCTAGAAGAGCTATACACACCACACCATGGTAAACTATTGTCTTGTTTACTTGTATAAGCTCAGGTGTTGGTGTGGAGGCTAAGTGTGCTGGCATTTAGCATGCAGCAGGCTGTAGCTCAGCAATGTGGAGAGCAGCTGTACGCTAGAGCTGCTCTTTGTGGGGAGCGAGCAGCTCGTATATAGGCATCTACGGTGTCCAGGTCACAAGTCACCACCAAATAGCACTTCGTCAACCAGCCAGACGTGCTCAAAGAACCTCTAGACAACCCAGCATCCTGAGTGGGGGAGTATGCCAAGTCATATTGGCAAAAGGTGCCAACCGATGGAACATGGCATTTATTGATATTGGACGCACACACATTAATAGTATCATGATTTAATTCCACAACAAATGGCCCGAACGAGAACCTGAAACAAAGATGTTATTTCAGGTTCTCGTTTGGGCCGTTTACTATAAAATTGTCGACGTACATATAGAGGATTGTTTTGTCATTTTCACGTCATATAAAGGTACTTCTTTCCTGGTATGACCTTCCATGCTATACTTGAAGGGGGAAGCAGCGTACGGCGTAAAGACACAGGAAAGCCCCCATCTAAACCCTGTAATTCCGTCAACTCCCCGGATGCTGCTTTCTATTATATCCTTTGCTCTTTTGTCTTCCTCTTCTTGATTGCATCGTTCTGGTCTGAAAGCCAGGTGACATTTTTGTAGTTCCTTCACTGTTTTCTTCTATATGTCAGGCATGTTTTCAGAATGTTAA
This sequence comes from Harmothoe impar, assembly GCA_947462335.1. Taxonomy (NCBI): domain Eukaryota; kingdom Metazoa; phylum Annelida; class Polychaeta; order Phyllodocida; family Polynoidae; genus Harmothoe; species Harmothoe impar. The sequence continues at coordinate 32,635,532 of OX381708.1, forward strand.
TACTAACGGCACACTGAGGTGTCGGTACTATAGATTTAAAAGGGGATACTTTCTATATCATAGGTAAAGTCTGTTAAATTGTTCTTCAATATAATTAACCTCTTTCGGCTTGCAGCACCCATGGAGCGCCAACCAAGAAGTTTCCTCTTAATATAGATATAGATGTATTTGTTTGATTACTAGGCTGTGTCTCACGACCTTGGGCCAATGTTCTTGTCTCTGATTGGGTGCCGTCTCTGACCGGGTGCCGTCTCTGACTGGGTGCCGACACAGCCACTAATGATAGACCGCTCTATAATATTGAGTGCTGGCGAAATCATCGCTGGAAATATATCAAAGGTATGGCAGAAACCATTTAATTTTGAATTATGAACGTATTACAAGTACCAAAGGGTCCCTGAATATCTAGATTCCTGGACTAGATTCCTGGACTAGATTCCTGGACTAGATTCCTGGACTAGATTCCTGGACTAGAATTCCGCTGGTTTGAATGACCCCCCACATTTAAATAGTGGTAACACAGCCGTAACCACTGGTATAGTTTCCTGAAATAGGAGAGAATAGCTCAATATGCACACATGCTACCTGATAGTATTATGATTGATTTAGGGTATACTATTATATAGAGAGGCGGCGGTGAGGTGGTGACTGCCAGTAGCCCGCTCGCCATGTCGGACATTGTATAATGTATTTTCACACTGGTGGAAGGTTGCATGGCCTGCCTACCTGGGATCTGCCACGTTTACCTGTACACTAAGGAACATGCATTGTATAAGCACTGTGCTGCACATCTATTGTATTCGGATACTAATTAAGTCACGGAAGACATTCATAAAGCAGAGATTTCAAATCAATTAGTTCTCTGTCAGCGAAATATAATTGTAATCTAATCGACGTATAATTATTTTAAAACCTGTTGTCGAGCAATTATTATTTTAAAACCTGTTGTCGAGCAATCATAATCAGGAAATAGTTTGCACGTTGTCTGAAAGATGGTTAATCTTTAAAATTATCCTACAGATAAAGAACTAAAACCATATCCTCTTCTGGGCATACAGTACATTTAGATAAAATAGTTTCCTCAAATTTCTGATATAGTACTTACAGATTGACGTCTTAGAATGATAGATCATAATTCATAGATTATCATAATTCTCAGAATAGATCCACCTGGCTCATCTAACATTGACCTGAATACCCACATTAACCAGTACTCACACCTCATTCACACTGCCCATAGCCTGAACCTAATTGACGTTCACTCCTCATTGGCGGATCCAGGGGGTGGCCCGACGAGCCTTGCCCCCCCCCCCCCCCGCCTAAAAAAATAAATAAATAAAAGAGGGGATGAAGAGAGGAGAATAGAGGGGAAAAAAGAGAGAAGTGAGCAATATAGACACATACCATCAGCATTTTCTTGCGGGGGGGGGGCATGCCCCCAAACTCTAGTATGGCTGCTGCGATTTTCTTGCGCTGCGCTTCACTTGCGCTGTGCGTGGGAACAAACAGTCACTCCATGGTCGGCCAGGTTTGGGCACCCCCTCTGGAAAATCCTGGCTCCGCCACTGCTCATTTCTCATCAAGGGGAGATTGTACGTTTTGCTAAAGCCTGTGTACTATAGACATAACACTGAAAACCCAGGGAACCTAGGTCGTCATAGTGACGACCTAGGTTGTCATAATAGATAATTGCAGGTGGTCGTCCTGTCCTATAGAGAATGATTTACAAATGCAGTCCCTTATATACACCCCTTTTATAGTCTTGGTGCATTCGTAGTTGATCTAAGTACTATAGCTTGTTATACATCACATGCCAATGGGTGAAGGTAATGGCCAAAAAGTTATAAAGGCAACTCTGCATTCTGTCACCACTGATGGCTCATGATGAAAATAGTTGATCACTTTGACACTGAATGGGAGCTATGTGCCGATATGTGCCTCAGTGTATGATAACTAGAAATGTCATTCCGACAACCGAGAAACTTGAAAGTTGTCAATACTACTGACTTTAAGTCTTCAAATTGACAATACCTAAATCAACAGCCTTAAGGTACTCATTCGGACAACCCAATTAATGTGACTATCTAAGGTCATCATTATGACAACTTTGGTCTGAATGGATCAGATGTGATTACCTTAGGTTGTCACAATGATGACCTAAGGTCCGGGCCTAATGTCTTCACTTTGACTACATAAGGTTGTCAATTTTGGTATTGTCAAAATGACGACCCTGAGGTTTTCAGTGAAGGAAGAACTTGTCACACCGGCGTATAGAGAGGGTGAGCTGCTCGCGTGCCGAGCTGGGAGCAGCTCCACCCACGCTATTCGTAGCCTCACCTGGCTGAGTCAGCTGAATTAGATAGCTTAACCTAATGTAGTGGGACTTTATACCTGTCCCCTTCATCTCCACCAAGAACTAATACAAGAAGCCCCCTGTAGCTACAGCATGAAGCCAGTACCCTCACTCCTTGATGCACCCCTCCCTCTATATCCTTATAATACTTATTAGGTTGTCAAGGAGTTAGTTTCATTCATCATGGGCATCGGCCTGAGTGACATCTCCAGGAGTAATGGTGAGTGATTTCTACCAACTCCATATGGAAAGTCCCATCAGGATTAATGGGTACTTTAATGTTGTTTACACCCTTTGCATCTCCTTTGGGTAGAACTACTCTGCTCGGTCTTGGTAATCCTCCCTTTCACTATCTTTAATGGAGAACGGAAATCGAACCTGCTTGTCTTAATGCAAACGAAATAGGACCGTGGCGAGCAACACGGTTTCTACCCTACCCATGATTATACTCATTTACAGCTCATAAATACGTCACGGAACATGAGGTCTAAAGTAGGATGTTGCCAGGATTCTAACCACCCTCGTGATCTATGGAAAAAATAGGAACGTTAAGCCCGAGGTACGGTAGACGTCATTGCTAGCCTCTCCAGGTAAGGCAATTCCTTTGGGTGAAGGCAGGATCGGAATCTATAGAGCATGGCCAAGCCTATTCCTCCTTATCACTATTTATATCCTAGCTCTCCGCCCATACATACCATGTAAGAGACACAAGGCCAAAAATGTAAATTGTGTGTTTCAGGCAACCCGACCCTAGATTGAAAAAAGGGCCGACCCTTGTGAGCAACCCTCGTATTTTCTTCCCGATTTTGGGGATGAAAAAAAATAATTTGGTAAAATATTCATATATATGTATACAAGAATGTCCAACTATTTCATCATATTTCTAGTTATTGTAAGAATTGGTGAGTCTTCATGATGACCTGTGAGTTGATGTGGCAATTGGTGTCTCATTCAAGGTACACATACCTTCAACATTCAAAAAAAAAAAAATATAACAAAAATATAAAAAAGATCCGACTTACCTTACGCTATTTTTTAAAAATCATGTTGCCTAAAACACACCTTTTTTGGCCTAATATGGGATCAGAAGTAAGAAGGAAAAGAAAATAAAGTTATAAAGGTGGGATCCTTGGAGAAGAGGTGGGTGGTTTTGTACACAACGTGTAGTTGGAGGGTATCATCTTTACTGCCTGTGATTAAACAACTTCTGTGGTGGTGTTACAGAGCAGTGGAGTGCCAATTAGAGATGTGCCATAGTGAGTAGCTCTGTGAGTCTCTTAGACATACCAGTTAACATGACCGCAGACCTCAAGCCCCCGCCTTGCCGAACCTCCCCGGCCTGATTATACAGAAGGCCGAGGACCGAGGGGCAAAGTTACCAAAGCTGGCTTCGCCGAGAGCCTCAATCAATTGCAGACAGTCTTCTGTGAATTGGCACCCGAATGAAGCTAGGCAGCGCCGCGCCTGTGATCTATTGAGAGGTCTGTTGAAAGGTGCCCCCCTCCGCCCAACCCGAGGAGCAGCTGTTGGGACATACCTAGTATGTTCAGTGAGTGGATCACTGACAAGAAAACGTCTACTAATTGTCATTAGGCGAGCTGTTCGCTATAGCTCACGTAGAAGGTAATGGTAATATAAAGGCCTGGTGGTACTGGCAGTCAGCACCGATTCAGGCCATACGTGCAGTTGATATGGGTTTCCTGTAGCGCACTGTAAGAGCATACGTTGGGGCATTTATGCTGGGGTAATATATGACTCGGTGAGGTAAGATTCCATTTTACCCTTGATGGACCCATAGGTGCGAAACTAAGGAGTGATTATGGGCGATAATAAAGCAATGAGGTATGAGCGGCACAGAGCGGGAGCAGCGTGCCCAGCAGCCAGGCAGCGCTGTGCTCACTAATAGAGGTAAGTGGGAGTTGTCAGCTGGGTGGTGGCAGCCAACTATGCTCCATCCAACATGGGCTGTATATAGTTTGCCCTGATTTAAAACGGTGTATTACAATTCTCTTATCTTGTCAACGTGGTGAAGAAAGAAAAGAGACAGACGATGTCATGATCAATATGGTCAGTATATATATCAAGAATCAAACTATCTACTTTCAAGACTATCAGGTATAGTAGATGGTTCTACAAACTTTGCCCATCGCTGTAACTCTAAACGTTCTTTTACTGTCAGCATAGAATGGATGATGTCTGGGGGAATACTGAATGTGATTGGGTACCCAGGTAACGATGCACGCAGAATACCTGTGATGAGCAACTGGAGGCATAACTATCAGGGAGCAGCTGGTGGCCAATGTGCCTTGTAGCTCGTCCAAGAGCTGCTCCCACCACTGCCCGGTAAACAAAAAACGTTATACAACATTTTGTAACGTTACTTAACGTTATATAACGTTTCTCTAAGGCTCCTCGCTATGGCATAACGTTATATACAGTTTTAGAACGTTATTTAACGTAAAATAACGTTTTTTTTGTTAGGTGGGTGGCCTGTCACCCAGGGCTGCTCATCGTCTCTGCACATCCCTTCCAATCACCACCTCCATTCAGCTGTAGTATCGCTGATGGCCTTCCACTTCTCACCTCAAATGCCCTTATTTTGGGACGAGCTCGTGCCCCGCCTGTCCCAGTCTTCTTGCTAAGTTCTCCTTATAAATCGCAATAGACACCATTCCCCAAATCGCTCTCATCACGCCTCCTCCATACACAGAACTATTGGCGATAAAACGATGCAAGGAACTCATTCAGAGAAGTGCATTCCCGTCAACTTAGTGTATATTCAGAATATTAAAGTTCTATGGAATCTTATTAACAGCGCTGCAGAGCCCTGCAGAGAATATGTAGAGTTTAATATGCACTTAATAAGAGGTCGGTCTCGTGTTTCACAACGTGAGTGTAGTTTCCATTATTTTGTCACTACCATGTCACACGTATGCTGCTATTTAGGAAGACCGCTTGTGAAACACCTCTTGCTAGTAGGTCATCATTAGCACACTTGTAAGAGTGACATCAATGGCACCACATAATAGTGATTTAATAGTGAATTCTCTATTGTAGTGTGTAAGGTCTCAATAATTTGAAAAATAAGTAAAATCACTAGTTCCTTTCTCTAAAAATGGTTAGTTTGACGAGAGAAATGTAAAAGATATCATACCCCATGTGCCCAATGTCAAAAGAATTATGTTAAGCAATTCATAAGTTTTAGCCGGATTGCCACTAAAACTCCGGCAGCAAGGGCAAGCGCTATCTGCACGCCCGAGGCGTGTGAGGAGATACCCTTATTCCCACCCCAGCAGTGTGTGAGTAATGTCTCTTACTCCCTCCCCTATGTTCAGTTCCTAGTTGGAGCGGATGTTTTCACAGACATATTCTAGTGTTGTAATTTCTTTTTCTTTTTTTTAGGGGGGGGGGCTATATTGCATTATGAGGATGTGGGGAGGACGAAGAAGGTTTACAAGTGTTTCAGCACACAACTTGAGCCTGAAGGGGATTTTGACCACAGAATAAAGTTACAAAGTGGGGAGGGGGTATACAGGCCTGCTTTACATTCGTCTAGTGTGACAATAACACTTCTAATTCACACCCTCAACAGCGTGCACATAATGGCCCTGATACCCACTCTAAGCCACACCCTGGGCCTCTATAGGGTGTCAATAACACCTGTCATACACACCGTCAAATGGTCTGATGGTGTGAAAATAATAATTCCAACTCACACCCCACCCAGTGTGGCGGTCAGAACTCTTATTTGCACACCCTGGGTGTGGGTACTCACACGTCCCAGGTGTGCGGATAGCATTGCCCCTCTGGAACACTTAAATATAACTATTAAGTCATGCCTACCTATACAGTCATGTATGTATTATGTTGAACGTTGATAGCAATTCCTGGTGAAACACATAACTCAGCAGTGCCATGGACGATTGACAGCAATATTAATTTACAGTGGATCTACAATAACTAGCTGTCAACACTTGTAATCTGTGAAACATTATTTCTAGTACCTCTCTCCTGAACATGCCTCTCGAAACAGCCTACTGTACTCACGGGAGGCAGGAGGGGGAGTGATTGAACCGAACTCCTCTGATTTTTTTTTCGACGCGCTATTCAAATATTCACATTCCAATTAATAGAGATGCTAGAATTAATCGAACTAGGTTTCACAACTTCGACCCAGTCCTCACAAAATAAAATATATTTGTCCATCTGATCGATGAAAGCTAGGTAGTGGAATATCGAATATTTCTGCTATATTTAGTCATTGTACCCACGACAACCATGAATTATATTCGATTTATTCAAATTTATTTTTGTGATGGTAAAGTCAAATACTCTTTTATTATAGGGACCAAATATCCATCAGCATGGAAAAGACATTGTAAGGCTGTACATAAGGGCAGGGTGCACCTGAAGCATCAGCACCAGCAACCCACTAGTATATCAGGTTAGGATTTGCTCATAGAGACCATGTGTTTGCCCTGCCAACAAGAGTCCTGCCTAGATGAAGGTCCTGTTGTGTGGCAGAGGATGGCTTGCCTGCTATGTCTCCGGCTAGCTAGCCACCCCCTCCCCATGTGTGTCCCACACCTCGCCATACCTTCTCTACAGGACCATCTCACTCCACCTTCCTCCTGGGTGGCAACCCGGAGGGAAGACAAGACAGGACCCATGTCCGGCACGGGTGACTGCTCCCAGTCTCCCCCTTAGGTTGTGGCTCCGGGGATTGTGGATGGTAGATATCCATATCCATGGACAAGGCTAGTGGGCATATATATATATACATATTTATGAACTTATATTATAGATGGGGTAATGCATATAATATATAACTTTGTGATGGTTTTCCACAGTTTTTCTTTTGGCCCTGGAGCCTGCCTTAAACTTTCTTCTGGCAACATAATACCTCTGAGGACCCTTGATAACAAGGGCAATATGCATATCAAACTGACTGTGCTGCACCCAGCAAACAATGCACATACAATGATTATTAGCTAGACATTTATGGTCCATTTTGGGTTAAAAACCTCAAGAATCTCTTTTGCAGAATGACAAAAATTTTCATTATGATATGTATTAGTTATTTATCTATCTGACTAGTAGATATTGGGGTGAACAATTGGGCCACATGTCTAATTGGCATCCCTGATGCACGACCCCGCCCCTGCAATATAGCTAAAAAAAAAGATGACAGGTGTACACAGAATAACTCTTGGTATTTAGGTTAAAAGGCCCGTGGTTTGTTACTCTAGAAATGAATTAATGAAAAAAAAATTAATGGGGTGTCTATTTCCGGGCATATTCCAATTAATAGAGATGCTAGAGTTAATAAAGATATGTATCACAACTTCAACCCAGTCCTCACAAAATAAAAATAAATTGTCCATCTGATCGATGAAAGCTAGGTAGTGGAGGATTGGATATTTCCACTATATTTAGTTATTGTACCCACGACAACCATGAATTGTATTTGATTTATTCAAATTTATTTTTGTGATGGTAAAGTCAAATACTCTTTCATTGTAGGGACCAAATATCTGTCAGCATGGAAAAGACATTGTAAGGCTGTACATAAGGGCAGGGTACACCCGAAGCATCAGCACCAGCAACCTATCCTTTCTGGCCCTGCTATCAGGGGCCTGGGAGCATATCTGAGCAGCTGTGAGTAGAACGTTAATCCGGACACGAGCCTCACTAGTATATCAGGTTAGGATTTGCTCACAGAGACCATGTGTTTGCCCTGCCAACAAGAGTCCTGATAGATGAAGGTCCTGTTGTGTGGCAGAGGATGGCTTGCCTGCTATGTCTCCTGCTAGCTAGCCACCCCCTCCCCATGCGTGTCCCACACCTCGCCATACCTTCCCTACACGACCATCTCACTCCACCCTCATCCTGGGTGGCAGCCTGGAGGGAAGACAAGACAGGACCCATGTCCGGTGCGGGTGACTGCTCCCGGTCTCCCCTTCCCTTGATGCATCAGCTTATATATGGCGTTGATGTAGGTTGTGGCTCCGAGGATTGTCCATGGACAAGGCTAGTGGGCATATATATATGCGTAATTATATTCTAGAGGGGGTGATGCATAATATTATATATATGTAACTTCGTGATGGTTTTCCACAGTTTTTCTTTTGGCCCTGGAGCCTGCCTTAAACTTTCTTCTGGCAACATAATACCTCTGAGGACCCTTAATAACAAGGGCAATATGCATATCAAACTGACTGTGCTGCACCCAGCAAACAATGCACATACAATGATTATTAGCGAGACATTTATGGTCAGAAATCTCACGAATCTGAACTGCAGAATGACACAAATTGTCATTATAATATGTGTCAGCTTTTTGTCTCTCTGACTAGTAAATATTGGGGTTAACAGTTATGCCACGTGTCTAATTAGCATCCCTGACGCATGACCCCCCTGCAATATGGTTTAAAAAACATGACAGGTGTACACTGAATAACATCTGGTATTTTAATAGGTTACAAGGCCAGGAGAGCTTTGCAAAACACACGATCACGTCAAACAAATAGGTGTGATTTCTAATACCTTTTTATATGTGACGAATAAAACGTAAAATGAATTATACGACATTTATATTTATATCTTATGGTCAGACTTTTATACATGTACGAAGATATCTTATGGGTTCATCTGATATGTTATGCAAAGCTTCCCCGCTGGTAGATCACTCATTATGTAAACCATGTTAATGTATGGTGCATTCAAATTGCATATATGAGAACAGTGACAACGGTTGACACAAACTCTCAATGCTGTACATCTGAATCATTGTGGAAACAGTACAGACAACATATCTTCTGGAAGCATTTGATTGTATTTACCTTTCACATATTGAGTAAAGCAAAAATGAACCACTCCACTCCATACACCCCCTGAATAACGAATAATATGGACATATGGGGGTAGGGAATAGACTAGGAAGGAAGACAAGACCAGTTGTGTACAGCTATAAAAGTAGCTATGTTCTATTCATGGTGACTGATATCATGAGGCATCATAGCAAGAGGCTTTACTGAAATTATATCTAATTAGCTGACTGATACTCACAGAGAGAAGAAGTAGGATCACTGTAACTCTCAAATGGGAGTCCAGCCCCGATCACTGAGGTAGCTCTCCCCACAACTCTAAAGTGACTCCCAATCATTAGGGAGTCTTAGAACAGAGTCATTATAGGTCATTATAGAGTCATTTTAGAGTCCTGCCAATGTTAAGGAGTCACGTTAGAGTCCTGGGGAGAGTTACCTCAGTGATCACGTCGGGAGTTACAGTGATTCTACTTCTTTTCTGTGTGGCTGTTATATTGATAACGGTATAACACAGACTAATAATTACCAGCAGTGTTAACTGACTCAGAGTCAGACTACTCTAGTACGTCTGCTCTAGACAAAGGCGTAAACACTTTTGGATGTGGGCCCGCAGTTTTTCAAGAATAACCATCCCATTAGCCCCAATGGCGGAGGTTATCCCCGAATCCAGCAACGCTAAACGCCCTTTGTCCTAGAAAATGTCCACTATAGATAAAATGATTTCAGACAATAAGTCAACTAATCAAAAAAAATCTGTCCATCAAAAATACTTTCTGTGTATGTCTGGGAGCACTATTTCATGCCTTAGCGACGATGTTTGACAAAGGTTTTTATATGGTGTTTTTTTCTAATTTATCACACAGGGCCCTCCGTGCTCCCCATATATGTCGCAAACTTGACGATTTTATGGAATAGGGCCCACAACTGCCTCTCCACAACTAAGCTAACTCAATACGTGCTCTTCCTTCGGGGTAGCCTGCATACAGGAGTGACTCACTATGATCTAAGTATACAGAACGAGGTCAACTACAGAGAAGGTGATTTCAAAGCATTCTGCCCATGTGCCCTTGTCTGGTTTGAGTTGGTTCTGTAATGAGAAGCCTAACGACCACTGCTCTTTACTATAATGTCTCGTCCTCTCAGGGAGGTGCAGAGGGGTCCCCCCTCTCAGGTCAGAAAGTCGCCGAAATTAAGGGCTACAGGTCGCAAAGTAGCTTTTTTAGACCATCTTTACCAATTTACTATAGCCAAAATTTTCCGAAAAATGCCAGGTCTCTTAAATTATTGTACCAGGTCGCCTGGAAAACGACCCAGGTCGCCAGGTCGCTTTTGACTCATCTGAGGGGCGATGTCTGAACATATGTTACGGTCTTACTTGTGCATATTTGATTGACAACGTCCCTATATCTGTCTGTCTATATTTCTGTATGTCTCATTCTCTCCTCCATGGATGCCTCTCTGCTACTATATATTATGTTGTATACCGTCTTTGTACGTCTATTGTTATTCTATCGCTTTCTAACGATTCGTATAAATGTATGATTAGAGCGTCGAATCATCTCTTGGTATTATATAAAACATGTTGCTGAGAGATGATTCATTTCATACCCCCCCCCCCACTAATTACACAATATATCATTTCACACCTATGCCTAATTTATGAAGCTACCAGCTGACAAACGTTTCATCAAAAACCAATCGTACTACATGCACTCCAAATAATTAAAACCGGAAACTCCGTCCTTTTAAGGAGAAAAGTATTGTTTATTGATGCCATTTTTAAAGCTTTACATCTTCCTGTGCCATGACATTTGACATCAATAACATAGAATGACACATTTGCAATTTTGTCGGGTGACCCTAGAGGTATTCAGCAGCCGGACATAGATTGGCCTGACCAGGAAGCAGGCCTCGACCTGATCTATTGTATGAAGATTAAAAAGCAGTTAATACATGGTGGTCCCCGGTCCAACATTTTCTGAAGTCTACAGAAGGAGAATTCCAAGGGGAAGAATACTGTCTGCAGTATATAAAAAAGGAGGCTATACATAATTATACATAGCCACCCTGAGGGTCTCAGGGAAGCATCGCGGTGGACCTATTTATCATACCAGTGCCCTATAGCTTGGCCAGGAGGCACATGCGCTGGTAAAATCCCATTTTAGTTCAACGATGAATAGATTGGTTGAGGTCAAAGCCTGAAGCCAATAACAATAGATCCTCTTTGCGGGGTTTGGGGAAAGATTCTAGAAGGTCTAAGACCAGCTGGGACAAGTACCTGGAGCTCACATTATCAGACATAAAAGGCCACTTAAACTCTCTGCCTACCTGACATATCTGGCGTTTAGATCTACTTAACCTTTCACTTGTAAAAGGGTCTTGAAACATTGTTCTCAGTAAATCAATAGGAAATCTATCACTGTTTATCAGCCATGGTATCTGGGAGAGTAAGGTAAGGTTTTTCGTATGTGGATTATCATGTCTTGAGTACTTGATTCAGAGGGACAGGTCTGACGTGTCACAAAAGGTAGTTTTATTTCATCTAAAGAATTCAATTAGATTATGTATTTGTAATACAGCTCTCATGAATTTCAATACAGCTAGTCATCCAGGACTTCCTCTCTTGCCTTGTGAGCCCCTTGTTTCGCAGGACAACCAGTCTCACACCTGACTCATTCTCTTATATATAAAGTGGCATTAGTTGGCCGCTGGTACCCACCCCGTTGAATCAGACTTGAGGTGCTTGACAGGAACAGATAAACCAAAATAGGACATCATAAAAAAGCATCATTAAAAAATATGACAGGGTAACAGAGTAAACATCCATTTAATGCCCCCCCCCCTAGAAGTGGCAGTGGGTATGGGCGTGAGTAGCTGAGATAGGCCCCACTCCCCGTAAATGTCTTCAAAATCCAGACTATATATGTATGAAAGGCCAAACTCTATGTATAGATGTATACATCATCTATAGGGTATCCTCGCCATGAAGGCACACCTGATAAATAGCCTCTACTGTATTTATGCTGTGGCAGCTGTGAAAACTAAATTGTTTGAATATTACTGTGTGCACTGATATTCCTAGGCTCCCTATACGCCCAACCTCTCAGTCACTAGTGCCCAACCTAGTTAGTCATTTTTTGGATCCCTTTACCACCAACCTAGATTAGTTATTATTGCCAGGTTGGTCACTACTGACCAACCCGTCTTTTTAGTTCCAGGGGGAGCCACTGAGTGGTCATCACAGGTGGCCCCAACTAGTGGCATACAAATACAACACACCAATGATGGACCTAGGTTAGCCACTACTGACTGACCCCTTGGTCATTTTTGAATATAACTTTGCCATTGTGACTAACACTCATATGACCAACCTGGGTTAGTCTGTACTGACTAACCCTTTCAATCTATGGATTTTCAGTGTGCCTAGCTGACGGGATCATAATCATGGTAAGCAGGTAAAATGGATTTTGTTTATATGAGAACTCTATCATTAAGCTTCTGTATTTGTATAATACTTTGTCTAGCTCGTGTCAATTGTGTATCTGAACCATTTGGTGAAACATGTATATCAGAGCTCCTGCGTGGAAGACATATTTTCTCTTTCTTAACTCAGCGTCGTGCCTGGCTTGATATGTGTATATTGGACACTTAAAACTATGCAAGCAAATAATTATTTGCAGCATTTTACTTTCCTAAGGGATTATTGTAGTGTATGTGGATAAGTACAGATAAGGTCCGCTCCCTAAGTGCGACCTTCGATAGAGTAGTATGAACTGATGCAGGATGATTCTGAACAAAAGATGAGAAACATAATTTTCCCCATTAACATTTCGAGGTCTACTGTCTCTCTATACAAATTTGATATTTTGATTGGTTAGGAAACTGGTTCCTGGAGCTGTCATACATGTGTTACAAGAGTGCAGGGGGTAATGCCTGCCTCATTACTCCACTCCGCGCACAAACCCAATCCAGTAACATATGAGGCATGGTGGTCTGATGGGACAGGGGATGTAGCTTTACCATGTTTTGGGGCAATCGTGACCTTTACACTGGTGGAAATGCCGAGTGCGGATGTAACATTGGCTTAGTCAGCTAGAGCATTCCACATCGACAAAGAGACCAGGTCCTAGGTGACAGATTCCACAGGTGAAGGGTCCGGAAGGGTAGTGGGGGTGAATCCACCCCTTACATATACGGGGCCAGTGTCCCTGTCCCGGAGGGTAGTGGGATGAAGCCACCTGATGGATTCTTGGTATGGTAGAGTCGTGATGGATGGTTGGAAACGCAGTTAGAGAAAGGCTTGCAAAATGGGCTGGGTCGTGGTGGACATGACAGAGGCTGACCTTGCAAATTAAATGGGTAAACCAATGTCATAATTATTAGAAACCATATTATGGTAGAGAACCAATGTAAATGTAGATTCTAAGCCAACCATTTCTGTGTATTCAAGATTCCCTGTAGTAAAATAGAAATATAATCGTACTGACTGCTCCAATGATATTATGGTCATTAGGAAATGGGTTAAACCTGATTTGACATACCGTTTTCGATGTAATAGGTGCACAGTGTACTTTCAAACAACTCTCATGAACACTTTTAGGGTACTTTCGAATCAATATGTTCTGCATACCCCCCCCCCCCCTATATTACATGCCTGCTTAGCTCACAACAGTAAGGCCGTGGTCACAACAGGTTGCATGGCTTGGCAGTACCAACCATGATGGGGGAGCACCTCAGCAGGCTGGCCCTCAGTTCCCTTTGTACCATCACACCCTCACTGTATACACTGTAACATATGTAGCATAGAGGTAGTAGCAGAGGGAGGAGGGGTATAGAGGGTGAGGGCTAGATTGGTAGAGGGGGAGCAGCTCAGGTAGAGCCCTTTGTAGCATCACACACCTAGCACGTCAGCGGAAATTGGTTTCCTTGATAGGGCCAGCCTGGTCAAAGCATTCTACATGGAGCAGCAATTAAGGACGGATAAGCTGGGTAGGGAGCAGCTCGTGATCAACAGGAGGGGGTATGTTCTGAGGTCCGCTAATGGTGGAAGGAAGAGAAAGGTGTGCAGTGCGGATAACTAGGTATATTATGATAGGGTGAGATTGAATTTTTACAAGACATTAGTATTTAGAATAAGACTATAAAGAGGCCTCGGGTACTTTGCTTGGAGTGCTCTCTGGTGAAGCTTATGTATAACAAGGTAGTTGACTAACACTAATGCTGCCAACCAGATATTCTATGTCTGACACCCCACATAGCCACTGCTAAGAAGGGACCCTGCAGCATGAACAGCAGCTGTGGAGCTGCTCTCAAACAGGGTCAGGAACCCCCAGGACAAAATATGAACCTGTCAGTAACACAGGCTCTAACGCTATCAAGCACCAACCCATGCCTGCCCTCTGTTCTCTGTCTCCCCACTCTCTTACGTAATCAGAGAAGCCTTGTCATCTCCCAGCACGCTAAATATAACTCACCTGCTTTAGTCCGACCTAATCCTGTCAGAAAAAAATGTACCAGTGACAGTGGTAGATTTCGGTAAACATTTTGCTTTCATGGCAAAATTTGCTGATGGCACTAACAGAAATGTGACCAGGCAGCTGAAAAGGGGTATCTACGGAGAAATTGACAATTAAAGGCTGTGTCTCATGAGATGGTCCAATGAGATAGTCTTTGACCGGGTGCCACCTTTGACCGGGTGCCGTCTTTGACCTGGTGCCATCTTTGACCGGCTTCATAGAAAAGGGTTTATTTAGGGCAGATAAAGATATAAATGGGCTATTGACTACGAATTCGGAGTGTTATAACATCCATTAACATTTCCAGCCCATTTTTGTCAATCACAGTTTATGAGTTTGGGCTGGCATGTATCACGAGAGTCATCACCCCGCAAAGGGCCAGGATGTCAGTCATCAGCCTATATTAAGCACCATTTTTGCTGACTTTCCAAATTTAGAATGTCCTATTTGCCAGCGTGATAGGTGTGGCCCTACTATGAGACTATATTTAGGTTGTAAATTAGCCTGCCACCATACAGATATATGGATTTCTTTTCACGTCGCTCCTCGTAGTGGAATGCTTAAAACTAATCTTTAGCAGGATACGGTCTAAGCAGCACAGCAACATGTTCTTTTTCGCAAAGTCTGTTTGTGGTCAGCCTCTAAAATTTGTGAAGCATTCAGAGGCATTGTGTATTACCACAAACATCCAATTACCAGGCAGTCATATAATCTACATCCATGACTAGTTCCAAGAAAAGCAAGCACTAAATGAATGTAAGTTGAGAGTTGTTTGGATTGCACAGAGAAGAGAATGCGAGACAATAGGGAACCCTGGCTTGCCGCCAGAATGACTCCCTTTTCTGACTCTCTTTCTGACTCTCCTCATGAAGGAAATGAACTAAAGAGGGAGTCATATAACCCTTTAGTTAGCCCTGGCTCTCTCCAAAATAACTCCATTCTATGATGCCCTACATGGTGTCCAGGTCCTGCCTGGAATCCCTTCAGAAAGGGAGTCTAGGCACAGTGACTCCGAATAAAAAGGGAGTCAATATTCCAGGAGTTTCTCTTTAAAGAGGGTCATTCAGCTACTTTGGAATAGGGAATCTGGTAATGTATATCCCTTTTCCCCCATCTAACAGGGGAAAGTCAGAGGAACCCTAAGAATATTATGCTAGAGGGCGATACAATCATACTACACTGAAAAAGTAAACTTGTCTCCAGACTCGTCTAAGTGACTATCATAAAATAAACAAGTCAAAGGTTGTCTAACCTATCAGGTTACCACCCCACAAATAGAATCTGGAGCTGTCAAATGTCGGGTTTTGGACTGGCACATGCCAAGGTTTTCTATCTCCAGCTAAAAGACCCACTTCCTTGTCACTTAGACGAGTTTTCGACTCGTTTATTTTATGATCATCACTTTGAAGAATCTGGAGACATTATTTTACTTTTTGAGTGTACTGTAGTTCCGCCTTGTCTGTTAGCTATTCATTGCTTGTACACTGACTCCCTGAGTCACACCTGGACTCCCTTGGGTAATCCTGGCCACCATACATTCACCTCCGCTAACCTGGACTATAATTGTTCTAATAGAACACGAGTCAACATCCATTAATAGGGAGTCAGACATCATGCAAGGGGAGCTTGGGGGAGACCTGACATGTATAGTAATAATTGCTATGTACAATAGCTAATTTGTGAAGCTTACGTAGTATGATACAACAGTACCTTTAGGTTCAGAACTGTTATTTATTTTTTATGGAATACAGCAATCCCATTGACTTAACCAAAGAGGTCTGTATTACACACCCCCTGTTAAATAACCCATGGCCGTATTACACGACCCTGTGACGTCATCAAAACGGCTGTTTGCTTACATTTGAACGGCGTAGAAAGAAGCCATTTTAGCCTATTTAGGCTCCCCCTACCATAATTTTGGTATTTTGAATCGAAAAAGATAAAAAATAAACACAAAGGTACACTCATTTAAGTCTGTTGACTGGGTTATTTCACTTGTTGACCCTCGGGCCGCATTTCACTCGGCCTATGGCCTCGTGAAATACGGCCCGAGGTCAACTCATGAAATAACCCAGTCAACAGACTGAAACTCGTGCACCTTTATCTATGTATTGTGAGATGAAAAGTATGATGTATTTAGGAATGAAAACACAGACAATCATAGGCAAATACTCCTGGCTCAGATTGTCGCGCATATCTCCTGTGACATTATTCTTACTATCAATGTCATCTTTTTAGCAAAGGTCCGCACATTAGAGGCATCAAGTTATCCTCCGTCATCAAAGAAATATTTCATAGACCCTCTTATATATGCATATGAACATTCCTGACAGTAGAATTCAACTTGACAAACATGTCTGATGTTGAGAAGAGGAGATTAATTGACAGTAATTTAGCGTCTAGCCATCTGACAGATGGTTCCAAGTTGTCCACATGGCCAGACAAGCTCTTCCTACCTACAGTATATATCAAAGAGCGCATCCCGGGGGTACGTCCTGGGGGAATTAAGAGGTGGCTATAGATGATGAAAGGATGCTATGGCAGCTGGAGGTACCATATAGGTTGCAATAGCGTTTTATAGAGACGTCTTTACTGGCAGGTGGATGGTGTGTCCCATCTTCTCCCCGTGATACCAAATGCCCACATTTGTACAGTGTTAGTTATCATGGAATGTCCACATTAGTAATCACAGTTTGTCCACACTAACAAGCAGAGAGTGTCGACAAAATACAGTTTCTGTCCACACCGAATCACCACAGAGTGTCATCAAAATAGAGTGTTTTTTTCACATCAAACACAACTGAGTGCACACACAACATGATTATGTTCACAAAGTCAGGACTGATACATTTTTCTTGTTGTAGAATTCATCCATGCTAGTGAGGAGGAGAGTGGGCTACATTGTAATTAGCTTGCAAAAGACAACAGTCTTCAACTTGATATCTAGTTAGTATTGACCAAGACCTATTCATGATAGTCCTTTGATAATAGAACTTTATGATGGGTACATCCTAATTGTTGTGGGGACATATTCTAAAGGTCACATTTCACCTCAAACTATATATGCCTGATAGTACTCACATGCCTTTTTTGTGTGTACACAGTTCAACACATGAATATAATCTGCTCATTAGGAACTAATTGTCTGCTGCATTTCTTGGCAAATGTTTGAATCTGAGTTGCTCAGTCCCACATTACTCACAAGATCTGGCATGTCTGTCTGTGTGTTGATGTCCATGGCGGCTTATGCAATCAGGGACGCCATGACTTCATTGTAAATGTCGTCTAACCATATCATATGTTACGTACCCTGGGGAAACAACTTCAAGGTTACTTAAACCACAGTGCCCGGCCAGAATTCTGTAACCATGCTGTAGTGTATGTCGTTAGATTTGAACTTTAATTCCAGGAAATTGTGAAATACGACTATTACACTAGATATCCGATATATTATATTGAATACACACTAGCATGTGAGTCCTCAACACCACCTTTTTATCAGACACCTTTATGAAGGGTGTAGAGAGATTATAAGCAGAAGCTGCAGGATGATATCACTACCACACTTCACAAAAGAAGTCTGATGAAAGTAGTTGTATTGGGGACGAGTATGTATGTTTGTGGATTTATTATCATTTGTTTACCTAACATCAAATTTAGAATGTTATTCTGGATATAGCGGGGAGGGGAGGGCTTTGGCAGGTGTTAGTCTCACCCCAGGTGAGTTGGGTGCAAATGAGATCCAATGCAACCATTCTCCTACTTGTTGCTTGTTGTGATTACCCTTTGCATAGGAGAGTGCTCTGCAACCTGGATGTCCAGGCCCGTAAGTACCCTCAGCTGTACCTTCAGTTGTTATGTCATCTGGTTATTGCCACCTATCAGCACTGGTACCACTCTGGTGGTCGCCATGGCGATACCTGTCCTCTCTTGTCCACCTGTAATTACTGCCCCCATCAACCCTGTGGTAAACACATTGCTTGGTCCATTATATGCGTGACTGTCCTTGCTCTGATTTTCTGATGATTAGGCTGGACATTATCTTCTGCCAGTAGACAGGTTAACTAAAAGAATAATCATCACCAATTCCTTTTTTAGCCACACTTTATGTATGAATAATAACGGTAAATGCACAACATGCTCTTTGTTTTGAAGTATGAACTTTGCCAAATGATGATTAAAATATATCTTTATTCACCCAGCTATGTAATGATAATAGTTCTTGTTATTTTAGGTTTCTGTCTTGGACGCTGGAGGGCCCGACCACCGTTATCTGATATTCCATTTTCAATATTTCATAGGATTAGGTATTGAGGATTACACTATTGTATATACTCAATAGCTTACCATCTACTAGGTTCTTGGGTTACCGAAGGCTTACTAATCCACTAAGGAAAGCAGACACAATATCCTCAGGGGTTTAAAAACCCATTATTGGAGACCATTATATGCCCGAGGCCTGCTATAGGGCCTATACATTTAATTTGTGGATAAGGATTTAGTATCTATATCATTCCATCTCCTCCTGAAGCACAGAACTATTTAGGGATTTAATCGTCGAAAGGACTTGATCAGATATCGGCTGTGACCGTGCAGATTGAAAGGACAATGAATAGGTATATGGGGAAACTGCAGTGCTGGGCTGTGGATAGGGGGACAGCTCAGGAGCGAGCACCTCGGCATATTGTACACCAGAAGAGATAATGTCTTCACTTTGTCATCTGACTACCTCTGACCATGATAACAGTATAAATGTTATACAACAGTTTAAACCATGGAGATATAAAGTTAGAGAACTAGACTTTATGCTAGATAGAGTGCTCCATAAAGAGAGTTATATTGGGGACTACATTTATGGACTTTCCACATTTGGAATGACTTGTTGGGCAGGGAAATAGGTATGCCCCTTCTATAAGGTCATCTTTAGTTGTAAGATTGGACTGGACAGCATACGGCTATACTTGGGTGAGGAATCACCTCTAATGGTACTAATACTATATAGGCCACAGGTAACCATTATCTACCTCACCTGGTCAGGCCTGTGTGGTCCACTGATAAAAACACGTCTTCTTCCTGGGGTGGGCCCTATCCAGTCGCACTGACCTTTCCTGCCTGTGCTCAATGACTCCATTCCAACAAAGGCAAGACACAATGATGTGGTCACATACTAGATAAGCCGAACATCAGGCTAACGTACGTCCTGTTCCAAATTAATGTGTACAATCATGTCTATAATAGCCATGACACAATTATGGGTCACACATAATATATTTTAACCGTATACTTGATTGATCATTCATCTCTAGAATAAAATAAATCTCTTAAAAAGACATTAGATTATAGACTAGTGAAGAAAAATGATGTTTAGATATGATGATCAGGCCAAACAAAAGAAGGCGTGTTTCAGGCAACATGGTCCAAAAATGTAGGGTAGGTAGGTCGGATCTTTTTTTTTTTTTTTTTCTTTTTTAAAATGTTGGAGGTACCTTGAATGAGTCGGGGACTGCCATATCGACTCGCGGGTCATCAAGACGACTCATCGATTCTTTCTATAACTAGGAATATCATAAAATTATTGGACATTCTTGTTAATAAGCAATTTCCTGAGGCTGGACAGTTAATTCTAAGGCATGTGACCTGTTTATCCTGACCAAAAAATTGCTAAAATTTCCGAAAAGATATGAATAATTATTTTGAGAAAAAAAAAAAAATCTCCAAAATCGGAAAAGAAATGCTAGGGTCGGCCCTTTTTTGAAACTAGGGTCGGGTTGCCTGAAACACACCTTTTTTTTTTGGCCTCACGTGATCTGCGAAAATGGGCCTTAATGCAGAATACATTTAATGTACATTATTCCATACGTGTCATGCGATACCTCGCCTTTTTATTGAGCATGCTGTAGTCAGGACATAGATAAACATAGCCTTGTCAGTGTGTTTCTTTGCACATACAATGGATGGCTGCAATATGGCACTTCATGATGGCTATGCCCTTTTATAGTATTACTGCAGCTGTAGGAGGTGGCTATACTAATAGTAGTATCCACATTTAAGATATCAACATCAGGTCACGAAATACAAGTTCTAAATACTAACCACTGCTGTGGCATAAGTTAGTTAAATCACAAACAGAGCCCTTTACTCGGTATATTAGCTTAGTCACGGCTGAGTACACTCGTATGTGACTCATGATCAGCCTTGGATGTCACCAATATACTGAGTAAAAGGCTCTGGCTGTGGTTTGACCACTACATAAGAGCTTTTCGATGATTACCTTTAAAGGCTATTGTCAAATGAATATTCCAGTTACTGTTTTGTATCAATGTGGATGCCCTCCCGTTAAAGTCAGATGCTGGAGGGAGGCATTAAAGGGCTGTAACAGTGTCGGATTGTCTGAAATGGGATACAAAATGAATGGTGCTTTAATTGTCTACTTCGTCTGTCTCTCCGTACAACAAGGAAAGGATACCCACAGCTGGTCCTAAGAACAGGAGGATAGGAGCGCGCTGCTGCTGATACAACGGTGGGCTGGGATACTACTTTTAAACAGATGAGAGAGATCTAGATATAATATTCCTATAGATAGGGATAGCTGCTGGTACTGTATGCAAAGCCATTGTGTTATATATGAATGGAGATAGGATATACTTTGGTTGATGAGATCTGGCAACCGTGTGAGGCAGTTTAGGCAGTTGCTCATTTAGACGTTTCAGGTTGCTGGTGTGTCTGGCTTCATTCTTGGGACGGGAAGTATATGAGCTCATCATATAATAATGGCTATGTATAACACATCTAGAGTCAGAAGATAGAACACCAATCAGTGAGTCCTCATGTATATGGACGAGGGATGAATATGGATAACAGGAAGGGCAGATAAAAGAGCTGCAGAGAGCGACGGCTTCAGGCCCATACTTAATATAGGAATACTGGGGAGGTTGATAGAATACATGATGCTCATTAGGAAGGGAGGTGGATATACGATAGAGGAAATAGTACTGAGATCGTTTTCGTTGAAATGGAGGATGGTGAAGGATGTACTAATAGGAGCGAGCTAAACATGTCAACGGACGGAGTGTTATAATATTCTAGGGCAAGGGAAGAGATGGGATTTTGAATTTTAGGAATGGATGGATAAGATATGATAATGTCTCTGCTAGACAGTATTTGAAGCAGCGTGAGTGAGGGTGAGTGTCCTTTAATTGCAAAAAAACGCTGATCGTGTTAACCCTTTTATTTGTTTATTTCATCCCACGGGTACTGTTTATCAATGTGCCTCATTAGGAATAGGGGCTGGAAGCACAATCATATTGCCTCCATAGCTTAGCTAGACGCCTTGCCCTAGGAGCTTCTGATTGGCTGCCCTGTGATCATCCGCTTAGAGAGCCCTCAACAACATCTTACATACAGAGCATGCACAGCTGATGTATATCACTTTGGGAGCATGTCTGATGGGGCTTCCCGAACGTATCATCATCCAGATCCACCCACGCAATTCTGATCATTCATTAGAATGACTTTGTGGCCCTTTGAAGTTCCACTTTTACTGGGTTGTGGCATGCTTAAGTTGAGAGCAGTGGGGAAACGGTGAACGATAATTGGGTTCATTATAGACAGTGGTCTGTTGTTTGATATCCAGTTACTAGGGATTCATGATTCAATAATTCTATCCAATATGCCATTAATAATTGTGTGATGAAGGGTGATTTCACCATTGAGAATTCTGTTGTTCCACTACGGGCTACTGGTCAAAGGACGATTGAAAACAAACCGCCAAAGTGACCTGTCTAGATGCAGCCTCAGGTTAAATATGTATAACCCGCCCTCACTCCAGCCCCACCCCTTCCTGATACTGCCTGGCGTCGGACCAATTAACCTTTAATAGAGCTTAACATATCACATTAGACGAGGATATGAGTAATTTGCAGCATCTTGATTTTCAGCTCTTGTCTTGTGTTTAGTCATAACCCATGCTCAGTGGTTTTTACTATTGACACTTAGGTGTGACATGCCCGCTATCGACAGTTCGACCAAATATTTTCAGTCAACATATATGGAAAGACAATTGCATCTTTTTTTTTATGAAGATCTCACTAAGTAAACTGTCAGTGGCATTTTCCTGTGCTTTCCGGTAAATGATATCGGCTGGTGTCATTGTAGAATATGAACCAGATAGTAAAATGTAAATAGTCAATTAACGCGTGCACCAAAATGAAAATAACAGAGCTCAATGCAATATTTCCCTTGATACTGAGATGTCTTCCCAGCAGTGGGGTAGTTCTCATACAGCCGTCAGCGTTAGGGATGTCAGATCACAAGCAGGGACATAGATCAGGCACAGCTGCTAATGGGCGGCTTATCCAATCCTGCCCCTGTGACTCAATTGTAGGATGGCCTGATTCATAATGTACTTTTGGAGCAATCCTCTCAGTTGCACAATACCCTAGGCTTTGCCCACACATCTGTGATTGGGCATTGTCATGGAGACATAGGGACAACATACATGCGTGTATTTTCTATATTTATTATGTTTTAATATAGTATGTAGAACAATATAATCGACGGGTCAACTTGGATTTGATATTCACCGACTCCAAAAACTAAAAACCGGGTCCAGAGCTATATTTCTTATATAGGCCTACTGACAGTATATATAGCAAGTATCATACCTGATACCACCTTCCTTATGCGCTTTATAAGGCCAATGTGTAATCAGCAGCCCTGCAAGCTTCTAACGTCTTTGCATGCGATTAACCCCCGAGAAAATGCCATTTATTTACGTGTCGACTCGCTCTTGTTGACTTGAAGTATAAGCGCCCTTAGCCTTGACCCTGGCCGTCCTTGACATAGCTTGACATTAGCTGTCACTCGCTATCTCCAGTCTAGTTCGGGAGAGCAACCTATCTAACCCATCTCTTACATCAACCTGTTATATAACCTACACTGGGCCCCTGTACCTCTCCTTGTCTCAGTGTCCTGGTGACCACAGACGCTCTCGGTGTCAGGTTTCATTTCTCCATTTTGGACAGTAGATTTACTGTCGTGAACTACACTGTCTCAGCAGTTTAACAACATTCGGCAGTTAAACAACAGGACTCGCAAGTTTTGATGTTAAATCAATGAGTTCTGATGTGAAATCGTTGAGTTTTGATGTTTACTTCGACGCTATTGCAAGCTGTGAGCTATTTGGTCAATACAGAAAGTGGGCAGGGCATATTCCGCATTAGCAAGATGATCACTGCACAGCGCCATATTGTCTGGTACCAGTGCTCTTTCCTCTGATAACTATAGCAGCCTGTTGATTAGCTGAAGCTGGTTCCTGTCATGTCTGAAATCTGGAGTTTTAGGGGTCATAAGCTTTCCAGTTATAGGCATCTGTTGTGGATCTTCATGTCACTTGTCTAGATTTGGGGAGTGGTAAGGACACTGCATGGTAATTCAATACAACGGTCATGACTTCGAATCCACAGCAAGGTTATTTGGTATACTCACCACTTTAAAATGCTGTTTAGGTGAGACAAAAATCGTGATAGTATACAATTTGGTTGACGAACTAGGAAAAATGGTCAGCTAACCATGCATGCTTGGCATGGATTCGAAGTCAGGAAAAATGAATTGGCAGTGGCATAACCACTCCCCCATACAGGACAGTTTACATAACAACTACTCAACTATCACCCATTCAAAAGGTCAAACTGTCAATTAGGCACCCCTAAAACTGACCATTTGGACATGTAAGGAACCAGCTTCCGCTTTAGGTCCCACAAGGGAGAATCACTGCATCCCACTAGTGCGGAATATTTAGAATACTGGCTTCCCTACTACCAGTTTCATCTAATAAATCGCAGGAGAATAACAATAAAATACCACCTCGTGTGCCCGAGCCACGGGTGGGGATAGTACAGCTAATCTTTCGTGTTTTTAACCTAGATCAACACCAACACTCGTATTTGTAAGTTGAAAATATGATTAAAAAAAACCGCTGGTTGTGTCTTAGCCCATGCGCGGATTACATGATTAACGTATTGGGAGGATTCTGATGAATAGACAGCAAAAGGTCAGATCCTTCGTCATGATCCTTATATAGAGCACAGACAGGACTTACCATGCATACCACCATGTAGCCAGTCATCTCCACTGACCTTCACCAACATGCTAATCTGCTAATGACAATTAGATAGACCCACTGCTGTCTAGCTCATCAACATACTTTTAGGACGTTCTAATTGATCTATTTTACCTTACAGTGGAAAACCGTCTCCAAGCAGTTTGCCAGGAATAGCTACAGACAAGCTAAAAACCTGGTAGTGACTGACTAAATTGAGGGACAAGCCTCACCACAGACTAATTTTTACACAGGTCTATTATGATATTGCCTTTATTCCAGTGATCTCCCCTATGTTCTCTTATCTTATCAAATCCTTTTAGTTGAACTCCTTCAAAACTTTGACAAACTGTGTAAGTAATGTACGTTTTTATTCTTGTGTATACCTGTTTATTTGTCTATTTATTATTCTTGTACATTATATCCTGTATGCTCATCTTCATTCATCAGTGAATATCCATCTTTATCTCATCCAATATGTGTCAACAAATTGCGTTTTTGATAATGAAAAGGCATCATCTTTATTGTCATAACATATACCACAAATTGTAATTTTTGTGACTTGGCAATAAAAACCTTTCAAACCTAAAAAAATAGTGACTGACTAAATTGAGGGACAAGCCTCACCACAGACTAATTTTTACACAGGCCGATCATTTATATTTATCAAGATATCATGCATTGAACATGACATATTCATAAAAGACTCTGATGGGGACTCAGCAAAATACATTTCCGAATTTCCTGTTGTATTTGCTGATAAAAGTAAATATACAGTGTGGTTCAATGGTTTTCACCTCTTTGATATATGCAAATTGCAAAAAAAAGAAAAAGTATACGGGAATCCTCCTTGGGGAAGTGTCTGCAATCCAACATGGCCGCCTTTGTCGATATTAGACAGCCATATTCTTGCTTCTAATTGACATATATTCCCTATTATAATAGGCCCTATACCAATTGACATCAGCTTAAATAGATAAATTGATCAAAATTATTTTCCAAGGTCAATGTCACATATCTTTTTGTGATTTCACTGTAATAATGAATGGAAAATACTAATTCATAAATAAAACAGCAAGTCTGCAACTATGTGGACATAAATCTACTCCATACTTTATTGTAATCACTTATCCAAACATTGATACCAGGTGGGTCAAGAAAAAAATAGTGAATGAGATTCAAGGCTATGTGAAGGTCAATCCAGATCTTGTAAAGGTTATTACAATAATGTCCCATACTTTGGAAGTACCATAACATCATGTTCACTGCACTTGAAATACAAAGTGTGAACGCCATGAAGTTATTCATACACATAAATTTGACCAATAACTTAAGGTCAAGGTCAAAGCTCTGGATATTATGAAAAGGAGCAGTGCATAACCAATATTAAATAAAAGGTTTTCTATACCATCAAAAGCTGCCTGGTTTTATAACAAACTGTTCAAGGTGTCAACAAGTTCTGCATTCATGCATGTAATACCTTTGCAGTTAGTACAGGCCTAACAGGTATTAACAGGTGTGCATAACACTTCTAATCAGGGCTGTAAGTTTACCAAAATTGCATATAGCCATATGTTAACCTTTCGATATTTTGTATTTTTAATTAAGGCAATTTGTAAAAGGACTCTTTCAAAGAATACAAGCATATCTAATTGATGGCTAATACCGGGTGCTCTGGCATCACCGACCTGCCACCCTGATGTTAGCCACACACATGTAGATGCACACAATGTAATTAGGAGAAGCAAATCACTGAACAAAAAACCCTCTTTATATGTTAACCACCTTTATCATACTAACCACACACAGAATAGATACATCATTATTTCTTTTTAACTGAACTACTGCTGTGCAATATGCTGCTAATGAAAGACATTAACGTCAGCTAGTCTAAATTAAGAGAAGTGAGTTATATACCAGACCAACAGCTTTTGCATACTAATGATGTTTTTATGCATTCCATGCCTTTGGTGATGGCACCACAATGGCAGATCCAGGATTTTGAGAGGGATGATATTGGAAAAAAAATTTCCCCAACATTTTGGCGAAATTATATACATACAGTGTAATCTTTCCAAATAACACTCCAGTGACCTACATCTCAACCTAGGCTATAAATAATCTATCTTGAGACTTTTCCAGTGTTTTCCCGACATAATTATAACCCTCTCTGATCATATCTGACATGGCTCTAAGCAGATGGAGCATGTGTACATTTGGATTCTTGCAAATACTCTCTAAAGTTTGAACTATTAGCTTCACCAACTAGGCAAAGTAAACTAACCCCGTTACAGATAATTAACCCATTCCCCTGTATAATAGTTGCTGGTAAACGGATTTAGTACGTGGGAACTATACCATTACCGCCACACGCAAAGTAGCATAAAGATAATGGACCTGTCATCTATACACCATAGATGCCTCCACTGTCTAAAGGCCAACCTTATGGACAGCAGAGTCATTATTATGGCTTATGGTCAGTCCAAATCCGTGATGGTAGAGCTCAGGGTAGAGTGTCCATATTACAACATATTATAAAGACTGATTACCATGAAAGGTTGTCATGTTCTCATCTGTGATAACCGCGGTTTCCTATAGCTTCCCAGCAGATCATGATATTCTAACATCTGTATAGCGCGATAACCACTTAAATTAGGAGTGTCCCCATCATCTCCAACATCAAATGGTAGATCACAGCAGCTATATCACTCATTATACTATATAGCTGTGAGTAGTAGGAATTAATTTATCATCTACACTGATAGTCTAAATGCTCCAGGCCTTAGTCTGTAGTGGCTATCCCAGGTTACTCATATTGGTCAGAATGATGAACTGATATTCAAAATGACTAAGGCAAAACAAAATGTGACCAAGGCTTTACTGACAAAGACTTATACTCATATAGGAATAAAATGCATAGGGAACGAAAAAAAAGGCTAACCAGATTTGTCGCTATGGACTGAGTTCTGGGCCTAGTTACTATCTGTGTAGGTGTTTTATTCTACATGTATTATAAAATCAAATGCCTTTCTGTGTACTGTCATACAGGTCCAGGAAAAAGTCCCAACACAACTGCATGCTTCTCCATCTTGACAGTTATACTTACTAACTTCTCAATCTTACCATTGTGTTACAAAAAATGTCTTTTTCCATCATGTAGATTGTAATCAGTGATCAATCTGTATCTAGACAAACCATACAGATAGCTGCCTCTGCTAAGTACCCTGGTGTCCTTTACCTACATTCTACCCACGATGAACAAGACCTTGGCCCATAAGGAGCACCAGGCCGTATTTCACCTTGTATAATCAAATATATCCAACACTTTGACAACAATGAAACTGGGGCTAATTGTCGTGAACCTCTATATATGAATGTATTTCCCGCAGTCCTATGGGCACTTTATCAAAATAAACCATTAGAAATGACAATACTTACATAATCCAAATATAAATGGCCTATGGGGAAGGCATTCACTAACTTAATCAGTGCTGTCAATTTGCCAAATTGCTTGCACACATTAACTTTTCCATATAACTGATTATCCTAATCTCTAAGTGTTGGCTGATATGTCTGCGGGTACCAGGTGGCGTTTCCGGTGTGATTAGGAGAAGCAAATTGGTTCACATAAAACCTTATTTACATGTTAAACACCTTTATTATACTATTCACACACAGAACATAATCATATAACATGCCATTTTCCCCAGTGAGTACAAGTGATGATGTGCAATATGATGCTTATGAATGACATTATCATCAACCAGTGTGAATTAAAGGAAGTGAGTTATATACTATGTCCAACAGCTCTTGCATCCTAATATTGTATTTACATGTTTACTACCTGTAGTGGGATCACTCACTACAGTGGAGATCCAGTCAATGATTGGGGGGGGGGGGCTGTCTTATTTGGCTCAAATGTACATAGACATATTTAAATTCTCCCCAAAAGCAGCTTGTAAAAAATATTGAAGCATCTAATTTTTCAAGCAGATAGCTGGTTGCAACTGGTCTGGGCTGTTGGCAGAAGGGACACTTTTTTGTAAATCATTTTCCGCCTAACTGTGCTAACAAATATCCGTTTATGGTAGTCAGATATACTATGGGGGTATACCATAGCTACCATAGGTGGCAGTAGCATAAAGGTAAATGCAAAATGGTAAAATGGACCGGTCATCTAAATACCATGGACACTTCTGCTGTCCAAAAGCCTGAGGCTCCCAGTGGGCACAGAACATTGAATCAACATTGATAAATGGTTGTCAGTGTTGATTCAATGTTGATACAATGTTGATTCAATGTTGGACTGAATTATGTGCCCACTGGGCTGTGTCTCACGACCTTGGGCCAATGTTTTTGTCTCTGACCGGGTGCCAGCTCTGACCGGGTGCCAGCTCTGACCGGGTACCAGCTCTGACCGGCCTGATTAAAATCGGGTTATTTAGGGCAGATGGAGATAGAATTTGGCTGAAAAGGTTAATGGATGCTATAACTCTCTAAACTAGTCATTAGTTGTCCATTTTTATCATCATCTGTCCTAAATAACCCGTTTTTATTCAGGCCGGTCAGAGCTGGCACTCGGTCAGAGCTGGCACCCGGTCAGAGCTGGCACCCAGTCAGAGACAAAAACATTGGCCCAAGGTCGTGAGACACAGCCCTAATGTTATGGACAGTTGAGCAATATATTATGCTGAGTCAAAATTCATGACGGGAGAGCTCAGTGTACAATGTTTTTAACTGCATACTAGAACATGTATCCACTCACCACTACAGAGGACTGTCCTTTTCCAGCCTGTGATACCAGATTTTCCTAATCCTATAACTACACATCAGTTCATAGTCATCCCAACAAGTACAGTGCAATTACTGACCAACCTAGGAATGCCCTTATCACTCAAAACATTAAATGGTGGGCCACAGCATGCAGTGATATCATATATCCGTGAGCAGCAGGAAAAGATTCATCATCTAGTTTTTTCTATACTATAAAATCAAATGCCTTTCTGTGTACTGCCCAGGGAAAAAACACGTCCCCATCCAACTGCATGCTACTCCATCTGAACAGTTGTTCTTACTCACTTCTCAATCTTACTGTTAGGGATGAGTTACTGACTTTCTTTTTCCTACATGTAGATCATAATCAGTGATCAATCACTTGTATCTCGACACACCATACATCGTGGGTGTATTAACCTATCAGCTTGGGCAGTCTAAAATACTGCTCATCAGTCATGACGACTCTTATTGTATGTCTGTTCCTTCTGACAGATGGGGTATATAATGCCCTAGTGTGATTGATAGCAATGATACATTTACAACCTGCAAAGAATAAACTAGCACATGATGACTAATGCCCCATCAAAGATATAATCAAAGAACATAATAACCATACATGGAGTAATGATGGGACATGTATTTTAATACTTTATGATGAATGCCCAATATCATGTTCAGAAACCCCCTTTAGATTGAATCATCATATAGTATGACACAGGAACATTGCCTATTACTGTTTGCCAACTTCCCATCAGTTCTCGGAGTATTAGTGAAGGGAAGCAATATGATCAAATACAGATATTCATATTAGTTCTGGACCAGTAGGATTGGGGCAGGATAGGTAAGAGGGGATATGCCCTGCCCATAAGTTATATACAGATCTAGACCTGGTAGATCTCCTACTCATCCAGCATCTCCTACACAGCCTGCAGCACAAACCTGTTTACCCTCCCCTCTCCTCCTGCACACATTCACCAAGATGTATTGACCAGATGACGAGCATCCCAGAGCAGCTCTATTGTCCCGGGTCTGTAACATGGACTTTGGTTTGTGTCATCCATATATTGTGTCCCACATGTATTGTGCCCCGCATGTATACACCCATGGTCCATTCATATGTGAGCAGGCACGCGGAAAGGGTCATCTGCGACCCAACACATGAAGCATCCATCCTGCGTGGCTGCCCACATATCATGGATTCCACACTAAGGGTACGGATTATATTCAAATGCATAGTACTGTCATTTCTAAGATATTTTATGTTTATATATTACTTGAATTACAAATATGTCCTAAAAACTTAGTCTTGCCATCGTTAGAACAGGCTGCAACCCTGCAGCATCAACCTCACCTAAACACAGAGGGTCAGCTATGTAGAATGGTCCCATTGTTGACGTGCTAACAGTGAACCTCCAGCAGCTGATTCAACACCCTATTCACCAGTCCCCAATCGAATCCCTTTTGTTCCCAGCCCCTCTACCCTCTGCTTGCCTCCTCGCAGCAAACACTCCAGGCTATGCTGTATCGGGCAGATTGAGAAAACTGGGACAAATTGAATTGCACATGTCTGAAGGAGTTGGCTGCCAGTAGGGCCTCTTTGTCATTTTCCTTCCCTAGTTGATTCAATTCGAACCTAGTATAAGGGCAGCTCACCATGGGAAAAGATGTAATGCAGGACATCCTCCCAGTACTAGTGTGTCGCAGCGATTACAATGAACGACTGGGACAACTAACTATAAAGGAATTGACACGTGCACACACTGTGATTATGAGTGGGATATATTGTGACACGGTCTCATCTGATACTCGGGTGATTCGGTATGTATACATAGAGCATGTACACATTAAGCAATGACAGCCCCTCAACACCATGAATGCTTCTAATATTCCTGTTAATTGCACCACCGTTCTCTACCCTTTCACTGCCGGCCGCATGATCAGCTAACATTTAGCTTGAAATAACCCGCATTCATTTTGCTGTTAGCATGTATTCATACATTTCGCTTTCAAAACATGATATGATAAATGAGAAATTCGGATAACATCAAAATATCCAAATACTAGATGCTTGCATTTCTAACCCAGATTTATAAATGGAGGCAGTAGTAAATATCTTGCCTGGAGAAAATAATTGACATGAGAAACTAGGTGAACCTGCCACTCCCTGATGTCAGATGTGACGTTGAGGTGAACCTATATTTTGCTTTTGAATGCATCCAACCCCACATTTATTGGACACGGGGTTGCTGAGCAGTGAAGCCTTTGAGTCTGTCTTTTGATTGAATAGGATACATTATCATCCTGTGCACTGTTAGTTTTAGAGATATAGAAGAGGGTGCAAAGCTAGTCTCAAGGGCTACTAGAATCTACACTGATATACAGGGGTTGGAATGTAGGTACGGTAGCAGAACTTGAACTTAGAGACTAAAACTGTTTTGAAATAGGTTAGTCTTTGCAAGGACGCTGATCTCTTAACTGAATATTATTTCCTCGCAATGTTGTAACGCTTTTTATTCTTGATAACTACATATCGGGTGAGATGGCAATACCTCTGTTTGTATGTCATCTTGCCGGATACAAAGAAAGAAAATGAGGGATCGACATTTCCACAACGCCATCCAGTGTCAATAGCAGCATCGTTAGAATTATTACTTTGATTGGGGCTCAAAATTCAATTATCCGAGAACTAAGCCAGGTTGTTGAGTCGTACCATTTATGTATTTGATATCTATCATTCATTTTAATTTTACTGATTTTACATTATACTCTAACATTCTGACTAATGATGTTAATCCATTATGTCATGAGATCCCCTGAAGAGAGATTACGTTGAATGAAGCTAATATGTCTGATCTGTACATGTACATACTTCACTGCTGTAATGCCTTTGGCACAACTGGTGGCTCCTAAGCATGTAGATGCAAAGCTGCACAGAACACAAACATCGTTACTGGTAAGGATGCGGAACCTCTACCAATTGAACATTATGATTATTACCTACATACATTGTATAAAGCAGCATCACATTAATATGGATGCCCAGATTGATTCATCATGTTGACGAACCCCAAATATTCTAATTCACATTGAAGCCTTCATCGAAGTAGCTATTATAAACAACCATGATGTAGTTAACCAATAATGTATGAATATCACCGAACGCAGGGTGTGTATACTTGAATAACGAACCGAGGTGCGTAGCACCGAGGTTTGTTATTCATGAATACACACCCTAAGTTCGGTGATATTCATATATTATTAGGTTTATTATACGATATTCCGATTAATATGTCCTTATTTACCTTTAAAACGTCCTAATTTCGCCATTTTGAAGGATTATTGACTGAATATCACTTGTACACCAGTAGCGCCATGTTGTGGAACTCTTCAGTAGGGGAGGTGAGGGGATCGGTCATTATTTCAAATCCAACATACTCTCAGTGCTAACGTATAGGAGTGTACTTACGCCGCGCGACCTGCTGCTTTAAAAACTAACTGCTCCCTGATACACTGCAATATACACAGCGTTTCCCTCCACAACCACCACAGCCGGATAGGCATGGCAGCTAGCGTCGCCGCCTCACACACCAAGGGTACCCGGATCGATCCTGGGTGGAAACGAACCTTTTTCAAAATGCCTATTTCTATGTGAAAAAAAATCCCTAGAATTATTTTAACGAAAGGCTAAGTAAAGTCCAACTTCTACCTTTATAGTAAAAAAGAAATTAGAAAAAAATTTGGATTTTCAAAGAAACTAGACCAAAAAATGCCTTTTCTTCTGTAACTCGGTAAATAATGGTCCTACAGGGCTGGAAATCCGCCTGTAGACTCCTTGTTTCGCCACCTACCTCTACCAGCGCCTTCACGGCGTGGTGGTTAGCACATCGGACTTCAAGTCTTGATGTAGCGTGTTCGAGTCTCCATAGAACCTCGGATTTTATGGCTGCCGATTCCCATTCAGAATCGTTCTGATATTCAGAATATAAGAACGATTCTGAATTCCCCATTCAGAATCGTTCTGATATCCAGAATATCAGAACGATTTCACCCCCCCAAGTCTCCTGTATGCACCAATATCAGAACGCGAATATCACCTAAAATGGTCGGTGTGCGCCCATATCGTATAATAATCATTGATATATCTCTGTAATATTCACTTAGTATGGGGCGATGGTCGCGTCGGTAAGAATAGTGAATCCCTTAAGACCGTCCACGTAGACAGGCTTCTGCCTGCTCTGGCAGTTGGCCCGGGCCACAACACTGAGCAGCTCAAACCCATAATCAGCCCCATAGGTCAAACGTCGACCGGGGGAGCAAATATTGGTGCCTCCCATGGCTCTGTTTGAAATGGGCTCAGTGGGTTAAAGGAAAGTAATTGAAGGGTTTCTGAACATGGGCGTGCTCTAAAAGGGAAGTTATCTGCTAAATTATGTATGTGTGTGGGAAGGGCGGATCATGCCTGCAGCTGTTCGTATATATCATTACACTGTCTGTTCTATCAATAGTAAACATGTTTCTTCATATCAATTCGCTCTGGAACCCTAATATGTGTGCGGCCATTAGTATTAGTTCAGCCTCCTGTGGATAACACAATACTCCCATGACACTTCACACATACTCTAGAATCCCGCCTCCAAAAGCAAACCTAATACTAATATCGATCATTTTGAGTACAGGCCTAACACAATTCGCTATGTAGACTCACTGACTTCAAATTAAATGTTAATCGCAGTCCTGCCAATTGTCATCTAAGCATAATCCTTGTGATAGACAAAATCCATGTGAAGCTGACTTAAGTCATCCGATATTCAGGGACGTATATGTTTATATAAAGTAACATTTAATTTATCATTCGGATGAATCCAAAACCATGGGACCTTTGGTATTTTACTGCAATAAAACTGTATTTACTACATTACTGTTTTTGGTTATCCCACTATATTCCTCCATCATGTGAATCGTGAATAATTATGTTCACCATCCATATGGTACCTTGGTCTATTGAGTGAATAGTCGTGCATATTCAATATGGTGGTATGACAAATGTCATTTCGTATCAAGAATGAACGTTAACAATATGTAATTTGTGAAAACCACAAATTTCCATATAATGTGTCAGTGGCGAAATAGTTAGCTGATGGTAGGGTGCTGTGGCTTTGCTTCTGGTGGTGTCAGGGGTGGGGGTATACTGCTCGTGGCCGTCAGGTATTGACAAAACCCATCACAAAGAGTTCAATCTTCGGCCAAATTAGTGTTGGCACATTCCAGCAGGTAAAGCTGTCTCATATCCTGCCTCTGCACACAGACCATTGATATCGGTGTACATCTAATGGTGTGAGCTGGCCCACTCTGGTCCATGCTTTTATTTTAATAATTATCTATATCTACGGTCTAACATTGAACATCTGTCTATGGATCATGCCTTTAGGGTAGACCTGTACTCACAGCGTGAAATGATATCCATAGGAATATGTATCTCCCATAAGTGAAAATATCCGGATGGGTTTATCTTCAGTCAATGATGTGTCAGCCTATGGTGGAGAAGGAG
Source organism: Harmothoe impar (assembly GCA_947462335.1). Lineage (NCBI taxonomy): Eukaryota > Metazoa > Annelida > Polychaeta > Phyllodocida > Polynoidae > Harmothoe > Harmothoe impar. The sequence continues at coordinate 32,670,651 of OX381708.1, forward strand.
CATAGCTTGAGCCAGGATTAATTAAAAAAGACACTCTGCTCATTTCTCAAATGAACTACTCAGAATGCACTGTATTTATTCACCGCCGTCAAGCTAGCTGCAAACACGCGGATGTGAATTACTACGATCTATTTGTATTAAAAACACAGCTCCTACATCATAAAAAACACTTTAATCAATACCAGTGTGACTTGGAGAGATACTTAGCATCTACATTGCACCCATTTTACATGGCTGCTGTCATGGCCATAACCACAACCTTTGAGACTACAGCTGGCAGACTGGCAGCCATCACAATGGATGCACACTAATTCTCCTTGTAATATATCTCACCCACTGCTCATTCATCAGGACAACTACGCTGCCTGAAGCAGCTTTCTCATTTGATTGCATGTCTAATTCACAAGACGGAACACCTCCTATTAATGAGGGTTCTGCATGAGTAGAGCATTCATCAAGTCACCAGGGAAGGTATACATGTGCAGAGGCACTGTCTTGCTTTATTGTGTTGGCCTGAATATGCACACTATAGGATCCCACATATCTCTTTGTTAAATTTTAGGTTTAGTTTGGCTCATGTCAATTGTGGTTTACTTGGTAAATATTTTTGCATGGTCTACAATAGCTAATGAACCAATTAAAATGAATGCCTATTCTTATGTCAGCCTGGTTTTCACACCGGATGTGTTGAAAGTGAAAAGAAGCGGAATGTATGCCATGAAAAAGATATCTGGGCATACGAGGAAAAAGCAATCATATAGGAATTATTAGCCTATATAATTAGGGCTGTTTTGTGATGATGTTACAGTGACCTGCTGTTAGCACGATGTCTTAAACAATTATACACTGTATAAACCCTATACCAGTATAATTGCATGGAAGGCGAGGCTAGCTAACACCCGCGCTGGGTGTAGTTCCCCGGATGGCCACTGGTGGCGCCATCGTCATGGGAGGTTGAGGTTCCGCCATCAGATGGCGTCATCAAACCAGAAGGGACGTGACGTGACGTCTCCCATGTTACTTCCATCAGTTGTCACGTCACTATAAGACAGCGCCCTTGTCAAAATATTGACACTTGGGGTGGATCACGGAAGCTGAATGGATCTCAAGTGTTTTAATTTTTTTAAATCAGTGCTGTGATATTGATTGTGATATTGATATTGAGACTGATTTGTGATATTGATATTTATGACTTGGATATTTATGTATTTATTCATGTGAATTTCAAGTGTGATAAATCTTCAGAGGGTGGTTGTGTTAATCTTATTGTTCTTGTGAAACAGGACTCCAGGAGTGTAAAGTCCTATTGAACTCTGTTGGGTTTCATTTGGTTATGTGTCATGAAAAGGACTGAGTGTGACTTCTTTTGTCGTGATTCTGGAATTGTGGTACTTCTCAGTAAATAAAAGACTAATATTTGTACATTTTCCACCACACCCCTGTCTTGTGTCTTCTCACTGTTATATTATCTATATTAATATATTAAATTATCTCAGTAACTTATTAATATTTGTTATCTCAAGTTTCCATAGTAACTGATCTAATTAAGGTGGGCTGCCAATGCCCTTATCTTACTGCTACCAGTAGACCTAATTATATTGATATGTTAAATACAGCTTGTGAAACAGCCTACTGGGCGATCTACGCTACAAACCTTTATACAGAATGGTATGTTGCATGCTCTTGCTTTGCGGTTTCATTCAAATACCAAAGTTCATGTCTACCATGATGCTGTTTGTACTGAGGGAAGCCAGGACAAGCTAAAGGTATATACCAAAGGTCAGCATCCCAGCTTCCACTCCATAACACATGGATTAGACAAATGGAACTCTTATATAACGACCTTAACAGGCACGGGGGACTTATATTGGTATTGTTATGTAAGCCCTTGCTTACAAACAGGATCTATCCAGCTGCTATCTGTCCATGCCACATAGGCTTCTACACACTAATGGTTTACCTATAGGATTGACTTAGCTTAGTTTTGCCTTCAGGTTGTGGGCTCGCCAAATATAATGTTTTCCCACTTGCAAGCTAGTCAATGGACTTTCTTGAAACCTGAATAAAGTGATACAGTTAAACAGTTTGATAGAGGTATTATTATTAGTCGTTTAATTAACCATGCAATAGATTACCTGTCTAAATCAAGATGATAAAAGCAACATATTGTGTAAACCTATTACACCTCATTATAGTACAGAAGTATCAAACACTGTTTGTTTAAAGTTCTTTCCAAAGTGTATTTTTGTTTATAAAGCGTTTTTTATCCGGTTCTTTCCGTATGAATATTGGGTAGCATGCTCATAATGCCTACATCTATAGGGTAATCAAAGATGCACATAGAGACATATATAAAAAAAAGGTTTCTCCTCACTGCGCACATCATAAAAATCTAGTTTTGAGTAAAACCTTTTTTTTTTTGCTAATTTGAAAAACATGATAAAACTGGACAAATATTGGCATATTCGGTATCAAATTAAAGCTTATAGTTATACTGACAGCAATACAGTGGAATAGAAATAACTTACACTTTCCCCCACTTTCAAATGTCAATAAATTCTTAACTACTAAAATGTGAATTTCGGTCACCAAAAATGTATTTCATTCTCTACATTTTAGCCTACGGATTAAAAAACAGAAAAAAAGCCTCCCTCATCAGATTTTTCAGTCATTGTTGATGAGAAACCACTTTTTCATTTCGAGTGGCCGTAGAGTGTCATCACTAACAGAATAATGCTGAGGTCAGCCAAGTGACAGGTCTCCTGATGCACTTGACCATCCAGTCTGCGGTTCAATCAAAACATAAGAATTTTGCGCAACCTTAAATGTGGAACTGCTGATGTGGGATAGGTTGCACATACCATGTAACGTCTATAAGGCAGGCGTATAAGCTATGATATACAGGAGGACAGTTTACATAGATGCTGAAATGATAGGCTCCAACCAGATCCGACAGCTCAATTGCAACAGTACCAGTAGTGAACAAAGTCCAACAGGGCCGCGGATACTGATTTGACATTGGGATGAGGAGCTTCTTTCTATTTGCCATCATAAATCCCCGTGACCATTACTTGCTATAAAATCAGTTTTAGGATGGGGTATATTGAACAGTGCGTTATGATTTTGAGTTGTTCTCTGCAGTAAGTGGGACGAAGTTGGAACTCCATGACGATGCCACCCAGCCAGCATTGGTCCCTGGGGCCCATATGTGTTTTACTTGGGCCTAATGGGCTTGCCCATATCTGGGTTATGGTCCTTTGTGTCCAGGGCTACCAGTGGGAGCCCACATGTACGGGCCAGCCCAGGAAACATTTTTTCCCATAAATACTTTGTAAATATTTCAAAACATGCTGATATCTGATTTTCCTCCAGAAATCACCATTTATTGTACATTTTTATAGCTTATATTTAATATGGGCTCGGGCTGGGCATTTTGAATCTGGGCTGGCCCATTTGGAATCCCACTGGTAGCCTTCGACAAAAAGGACCATAACCCAGATATGGGCAAATCAGCTTGCCCAAGTAAAAACACATATAGGTCCCACTAAGCAATGCTGGCTGGGCAGCTGTGGCAGGGTGCTGTCATCCAGCGAAACCAGCTGAATCGTTCAGCTGAATCTTCCACTAGAATCACCCTCCTGAATCATCCAAGTTGGGCGAGTTTACAGGTCAGGGTCCACCAGCTGTCCACATAGATATCAAATAGGGGAGGAATTATCTATGCATACCACTGATCTCAAGCCTGTATATTATGCACACACCAACTGCTCCATACATGAAGTGTATGCATATTCAGAACCAGGAGGACAAAGGGTGCTAGCCAATAATCGTTAGTAAAATACGGACAGGTGCAAACATAATTCTGGATAATAGCATTGCTTGTCATACAGGGAGAGAGGTAAGATTTGTTGCTGGTATAATCGTTATAAGACATTATATGCTGTAGATTAGGACGTACACCCTGTATACAGCATTGCAGACATCGGCTATTGCTAGCAATGAGGGGGCGGCTTTACTATATATATATATATATATATATATATATATATATATATATATATATATATATATATATATATATATATATGGTCGATTCTCACGAAAATGGATCACAAGGTCGAGAGGGGCCTAAATTCAAGCATTCCACATATCCCTTAGCTTTTTTGATAGCTTATAAATACTATCCGAGGGAGCCCATTCATGAAATTGGGAACATTAATTCCAATATATGTAATATTTATGTCCTTTCAAAGTGGGACCTATGCACGGTGATGGGACCTACGCACGGTGATGGGAGTATTGCACTCATTAAAATATAGATATGGCTACGATATTGAATATTTTCAAGTTTATTTGAGAGATCTATGATCAAACTACATATTTCCATTGGATTTACAAACGCAATATGTTCATTGCCAGAATTTTATAGTGGACCTACGCATGGTGACGGACCTACGCACGGTGATGGGACCTACGCACGGTGATGGGACTTATACACAGTGCTTTTATATATCATTGAGAGCTTTTTACTAGATATAAATGTTCCAAAGTATTGGTCCCCCATTTGTTTAAATAAATATTGAAAGATATTGGTAATTTTGGCCATCATTTACCTAATTTTCCATGGAACTTTATGATGTACCTATGCACGGTGATGTACCTACGCACGGTCACTATTCCACTGTAATAACTAATAGGTTGATAAATCTTAGTCCAACCTTGATAATTTTTTCTACATAGCATCTTTAAGGTATGGGTAATTCGACCTATAAAAATTTTACACTAATCATTAATGGTCTTTCTGTAATTTCATTTATTGTGGACCTACGCACGGTGATGCCCAACCTACCCCACTTTGTGTTTAGTGTAATGGTAGAATTATATATATATGTGTAGAATTCATTTAACCCCTATTAGAAACCTCCTGATGGGCCCTACATATTTAATGGTTCAACGGTGCCAATATGATATTTTTCCTTTGGTTAATCTCCATAATTATGTACCTTCGCACGGTGATGCCAAAAGCTACCCCACTTTATTCATTTTGTATATTTAACAAATGTCTCATAAATAAGAAAGATAACCCAGCCTTATTAGCTTGAATTATCATCTATAGCCTGGTAGTCATGCATGCATATAGGTATTATATCTTTAAGACATATTTCCATAAATATCTATATTTCAATACACATATTTCAATTTTCTCTTTTTCAAAATATACAAAAAAACACTGAAAAACACCCTTTTATACACCTAGATACTATAAAAAATGGAGTTAGATAGGCAAAACTAGGTACCCATGGGTAGGTGTTGTCCAGATCTGTACAAATATACCTCTTTCAATGGTGTTTAACCCCCAATTAAGATAATATTAGATTACGAGCTTCTTCGACCTTGTGATCCATTTTCGTGGGAATTGACCATATATATATATATATAGGAACATATAAAATAATCAGTCTAGCTCGGGACTGCGGCATATCTTGCCCATCTCGTACATCAACCTGTTATGTAAGCTACTTTGGGCCCCTATACCCCTCCCTTTCTCAGTGTACTGGTTATCATAGACGCTCTGGGTGTTAGATTTCTTTTTTTTTCATTTTGGTCAATGGACTGACTGTCATGAGAAGAGAGTGACGATATCACTACTCACATACTCACGCAGTAGCTGTAAATGAAGCTATCCATGTTATGCCATCTTGCAATTCCATAATAGTTGAAACAAGTCAGATGCTACGTATTGAATATGTTTGGTGTGTTAGCAGTATATGCAATTCTCATTGATTACAGTGACTTTTGGGATAAGGAGAAAATGATAAGTGTGGTAAGCAGCACACCAACTGAACAATTATACCCATTAAACCACTTACAAAAACAGATTTGGATGCATGTCTTTATCAAAAAGTCATTATGAAACACTTAATGGTATTCTGCCTGATGCACTAGACGACCCCTCATAGCCTTTAACAAGACAAAATAATGAATGACATCGAGTCAATTATCTTAGAAGAACTCAGTTTTATGCCATGGCACCATTAATATATTGGGACAAATGATATACACTGATAGGCATTTAGGAATGTATTAAGATACATTTGGGGGCGTGATGTCTATTGGTCTAGTCCACATTATTGGGACCTAATTTTCTGTCCCTTGTGATTGTAGCATGCTTTCTAACATTACCAGTGCGGAATGCAGCAGACAGCAAGGAGCCATAGTCCCCCCCTGTGGGGCTGCCAACATATGTCATGCATGCAGCAGTAGGAGACCTATTATTGAATAGTATCAGGAAAGCCTAGAAATTCCTACCTCCAGCTTGGCACATAATAATCTACCAGTGTATTTGAGTGTGTACTAAGGCCCATCATGGAGTATAAGTACCATAGTAATTACTTATCTGCTGTTTAAGCCTCACTAATGAAGCTTGGTGCTCTCCTCTGTTATGCAACATAATTTATGGGCCTCAATACTTTTCACGAGTAGAAGGTATGCAATCTATATTGCTGTACATCCTTTAACCAACCTGAATCATGCGACAGTGATAGCAGATTATGCTACAAAATTGATTAATACCATCTCCAACTTAGTCAGCTCTCCCCCCCCCCTCCATGCTAATCCCAATCCCGGTTATCACAATTACTAGATCAGAAAGATATATTCGACATATACAATATACAAAAGTTGCTGCATAGTTGCAAAGAGTCTCCTTGTTGGAGTGTACTGGTAGCATGCACTTATTTTGTGTCTTTTAACCATGCTACATTAAAGGAAATAGATGAGGAAAAATAAAATGTTTCCAGCATTCTATTCAGCACTCAATTACATCAACAACGGCCATCTACAGGTGTACACCAGATATTAGTAGACTGTGTTTGTGAGTTGAACAATGGAAGACAACCAGGCTCTTTGGCACTCAGTACTGCCACCTGATGGCATTTGTCAATACTAAATAATCAACCATTCAAGAATATAAATAGTAGTTGAGATTGGAGTCCAGTCTAACATTGTATTAAGACTTTCTTTTCAGAATAAAAGACAGATTATGAGAGGGAAAGGATTATACAATCATCTTTGAATCAGATGAGGAAGATGAAGGCTGTATAGCAGCTTTAAGTAATTACATTCATAATATTATTATGATGTGCTCCATTACCTGTCATAGTTGTTACTGTTGGTAATAATACAATGTGAAGTGTCTGGGTATGGGGCGGTATACACTTTTAAGCTTATATTATAGTTTGGTTACGTTATACATATATTATGAGGTATATTCAAGCGTATCAGTATCCTACAATTAACATTGTAAATTGTAAACTTGGATGTTTAACTGAGTTTGGTCTGTATCTGAGTCTATAAGTCAATGTATATGGTGCTGGCACTGTAAAGTTGACTGCCTGCCTGTTTATCCAAGTTCAGCAATAACCCACCATGCTCAAAATACACTGTGCTTTATGGCGTAATAAATTGGTGAGCAGGTAAGTATGCCTTACAGTCATTCACGACTGCTGCCACTGGCAGTAAAATGACTCTTCACATGTTATTCTGTCATATCAATGAATGTCCACACTCTTGTATTACAACTTTCATGGGCTAATTTTACTTTTGTCAGTCCACTGCCATTTAATGGTAATGAGAAAAAGGTTCTGTCCTAAGCAGCTGATTCCATTGGTCTCAGGTGACACTCAAAGTGATGTTGGTCCACACCCGAGGTTGTTAAAGCATCAGCATTACATGATCAAATCAGCTAACATGCAAGAGATTCGGTGTGATCCCCATTTTAACTGCCTCCTTGCATGCTATTCCTTCCATCAAACTGTCATGAGGTGCTACTTGATAGAAAGATCAATATTAATGGGGATACATTATTATGTTCATAAATCCCTTAAGTGTTTGACCCTAGACCTCTTTACAGTGCACTTAATGTGCTGCATCAATTCTATTCATGTGAAGCCTTTTACGCTTTCAAAAGTGAATAGGCAGATTGAGGTTTTTAAGATTTTGAAATGTTATTAGATCTAGGTGGTGTACTGTACTACCAATGACTCTGATATACATAATATATTACTACTCTACTGCATTGGAACCCAGCTAACAAAAAATAACGTTATTTTACGTCAAAATAATGTTCTAAAACTTTGCATAACTTTGTTATATAACATTACTAAACGTTATGAAATGTTGTATAACTTTTTTTTGTTTACTGGGAAAGCTTCATAAATATATTAATAATTACATCTTATAGCGATAGATTACAAGCCAGAAATTATAAGCCAAAAATCCCCAACTTGACCCAAATGACATTTTAAAGTCTGTACATTGCCCTAGATGCAATCTACATTATTCTGTAAATTCTCACACAAAAGCCTCGGCTAGTACAGAAGTTAGATCGCCCATGTGGCTTATAGGATGTGCGCAAACTGGGCGTGTGGCCTGTACAACAGTTTTCTTTTGATTTAGAAAATGACCATAGCATAGCCTTGATATGACCCAAGGTAATATCCCAGGCGGATATAGTCAGGTTAGGTTGGGTGGGTAGTGGAAGCAAGTGGTGTGGAATTTCAGGTACCAGGATAGTAGTGAGCAGCAGGTTGAGCCGGCAGTCAGATTGATGACAGCAGCCCTACATCAGAAAGATGATCTCAAATTACAAAAATGTATTTAATATTGACCAACATGTGATTAGAACTAGGGACGCTTTGACTACATTACCTTGTGCCCTAACTGATTGGCCACCAGGTAACTTGCAAAGTTGTGTGTTGCTTTAGATAATTAATCCTGTTAGTTCAAGAGGTAAGGATGTCTGGGTTCAAACCCCAAATTATCCAAATGAAAACGAACTTTGAAAATCATGTAAATTCCTTATCAAAAGATGGATATATGTGATACGATCTGAAAAAAGGCAGGGTACAGGGGGCACTCAATTCTCGTTTCCCAGTACATATCACATACTTGTATATCATTTTCTTGAAATACTATGGATAGAGTGCCTCGGAGGTCATGTATCATATTCTACAGCTCTGCGGAGGTTTTCCATCACAAAGTCAAGGCTACACCAGCTGACCGCGATGGGTTGGACTTTACTCTATTACATATACATTGTCCGGACTCTGGGACTCTGTGGGAGCATGGGTTATGTAATAGATAGACGATGGTTATGAAAGGGTATGTAGAATTAACCACAGGAGACTGGTGGGGCCAGAGGAGGGTGAAGCCCAAGTCGCCCTACCAGTCTGCTGTGGTTTAATTCTAATACCCTTACATAACCATCGTCTATCTGACTTAACCTTCGGTATGCAATATAACCAAGGTGCGAACCCTTTGTCTTTGCTCCCCACCGTGGGTTAAATAAAGCCATGGTACAGGTATCCAGTCTATAGCTGCCTTCACAGCAGGATAGACCTTTAGTAGAGCACATGATCCTAGATCCCTGCTGTAACTTTTGCTTCTGCCTTCAAGTGACCGGTTACCTCCACAACCTGCAGGAGATCTGCATATATGTCTGAACCCCTCTTCTACCTCCACTCGTTCATGAACAGGAGTAGGAGACTAGAAATGTAACCTCTCTGTGCAAAGCACCTTCTAAATTGTATAAGACTGTGAGCGTAATACATACCTGTTAGAAGCATAGTAACGCCTGACCTATGGTGAAATTAGATATGGAACCTCATTCCTTATCCCGAGAAGATTTGATAGGAAGGATAATCTGCAGCTAACTAGTGTCACGTCAGACTGGTGTTCCAAGCAGCTACAAAATCCATATATCTTCAATAGGTATGGCTTCATTTATTGTCCCAAAAGAACGTTTTCCAGACCGTAATAGCCTATTACCAGCTAAAAGAGAAGGGAATACCTCCTGGCCATTTTATTTTTGAAATCCATAAAGAGAATGTTTCTGGTTGCAATAAGAACCCAAGTTTATACCCTTTTTCCAAAGTAATGAACGGACCATTACAGAATCGTTCAAAAAGTATAGTATAAAGCAGGGAGACATCCCGGTCCGCTCTACTTGTGCTTGTGGCTTAGCTCTCTTTTTTTGTAGTTCATGTTCTTGTTTCCTGTCCAGATGCAAACAAGAGGGCAATAGAGCATCTTGGAGATACAAAAACAATACTAGCCTTCCTATCTGAAAGCCTTCAAGCTGTAAGAGGTAATTCGGAGGGCTTCTGAGGAGGGTCACAAATCTCTTCTATAGAGACAACCAACAGCTTAGAACTCTAGTAGAAGTGGCCGGGGGTCTAGAACTACATTTCCCTTTTCTCCTCTACCCTGTATTATACAACTAGGTAGACATAGATTAAGGTAGGGTTAAGCGGCATTAGTGTTATATGTCTAACTAACCGAGATATGCCTATGTACCAAAACGTCCTTTTGAACAGTTGAAAGGACGGTATACCATCCTTTCAAAAGGACGTTTTCAAATTTCTTTTAAAAAGGTCCTCAGGCATATTTGGGCTAACCTAGGGATCAGTTCAGTATCCTTCAGTTATACTGAAGACGTCTCATCCTGGACATTAGGTACATTTTCTCATCTTTTTCTCATCTGTAAGGGCTCGAGCCCCCACCCTAACCTAAGCTGGGTCTTATGTTATGTGTCCTGTGTTTAGCCCCTTAATTGCTATCTGTGCCACCAACCATTGCACCACCCCTTTCAGGGAGTAGAGCCGCCATAACTCAACGGGGTTACCCTTATATGTGTCCTATGTTACAGTGCTCTCATTCATTTGGCAAAGGTTAAATATTTTCAATAGACAATAACCTGGCTTTCTATGTTCATCCTCCCCACTAGTTTCTAGAACATCTTAAAAACTATTACTGGGGTAAACATCTGGATATTCATGGTGATCCTAATTTACTATGGGATTTATTCATGACCTCATGTCAATGTTTTCTCAATAAACACTATGGAGGACAGTCCGTATGTCCAGAGATTTATCAAAGACCGACACAAGTGCTGGATGAATGATGAAATCATGGATGTAATTTTATGAAAGAGAAACTTGGCTCATATCTACAGAGTGGAACAATTACCAGAGAAAATTAAAAAGAGGCTAATAAGGCATGTTTGTTGGACTTGGTCAGAAAAAAGAACTTTCAATTTACTCTCCCTGTGTTCTGTTACATTGGTGGGGTCTTGTTTGTGGATTTCACCGAAGCCCTTGACGGTGTCATACATTCCAAGCTACTTCATTAACTTGTTTATTCAGGCCTTAGCACAATTACAAGCTATATAGCAAGGCAGATAACCTTTGTATGGAATGTATCGGGAGCAAGAACTGTGAGATGCTGCTTCATTGTTTTCACTGATTACTCTATATATCACGATTATAATAATTATATCACTACTTTTTCTACTTCACTTCCCAAAGTGAGGCCTTATTAATAAATACAGGCGCGGCTTTACTAAAGCATTATAGAAGCATGTAAAGCATATGAAAGGTTATAGATGGAGGGACACTGATTATATCTAAGAATGTGCTCACTCAATAATTGTAAATGAAGCTATCCATGGTATGAGATATAATGTATACAGCAGTTGAACTATATATATATATATATGTGTTTCTTAAAAAGGATATTTAACCCTTTAAGGACGGCATATTGCATTTGATGCATCATGCCTTGGTCGTCATGATGCATGAATGCAGCCCTGGTGAGTAACCCGCCAGTGCTGCATTCAAGGATCATTCTAACCTTAAGGGATTCAGACACCCCTGACAGGTTGGCATGATGACCCAATGCAGCACCAGTGAGTTACTCGCCAGGGCTGCATTGGGGCATCATGACGACAAATGTCATCTTTCGGTGACATCTGTCCTCAAAAGGATTAACAAATGCCGTCTTACAATTCCATGTTAGATCAAACAATTTGGTTACCATAAACTGAATGTGTTTCGTGTGAGTAGTATATCAAAATGACAATTTGCGGTTCTCATTGAATGCAGTGATCTTTGGGATGAGGAGAAACTGATAGTTGGGTAAGTGGACTGAACCATTATAACCATTGAAACATTTACAAAAAGAGATTTGGATGCGTGTCTTTATAGTACTCTACCTGCAACTGCACTAGATGACCCCTCATAACCTTTAACAAGACAAAATAATGACTGACGTTGAGTCAATTATCTTAGAAGAAGGTCAATGAATAAACCAAAAATAACCTGAGCTGAACTACTACAGCTTATGTCATGTTTAGTCCTCAGTGTTAAAGCTGCCATACTACCTCAGATATATAGACAGTTCACTTTCTGCATAATTCTATTATTCATAAATGGTCTCCTTAGTGCAGGGTACTGATAGCACCATCTGTGGTGATAAAAAGGGTAATTGTAGACTCTGTTCCTAAGATCAGCAATTGAAGACTTTGAGGTAGAAGGCTGCTCAGTGCTGCAACCTGTTGTCTTTTGTCAATACTAAATAATCAGACCCCATCTGAATATAAATACTAGTTGGGAATTAGAGACTTATATTGCATATATAAAGAATATCCTAAATGGCAGATTATAAGAGGGAGAGAGTTATACAATCATCTGTGTTGCAAATGAAAAAAAACAAAGGTTTGATTGTGCCAACTTGTAAAGTCTTTGGCCACTTATGCATATATCAGGGTGCAACATACACACTAAGAGACATTTGGGGATTTGATGCCTCTCGGTCTAGGCCACATTACTGGGACATGTTGTTCTGTCCCTTGTAATGGCAGTGGGCCTAAATGTTATTACCAGTGCGGAATGCAGCAGACAGCAAGGAGCCATAGTCCCCTCCTGTGGGGGTTGCCAACATATGTCATGCATGTGGCAGAAGTACCAGGTAGGAGACCCATTATTGAGTAGCACCAGGAAGGCCTAGAAATTCCTACCTCCTACTAGCATGGCACAAAAGAATCTACCACTCCATTTCAGTGTGCATTAAGGCCCATCATAAACTACACCCTCAGAAAAGTGAGAGTCATTGTTGCTAAAACTACCCTCACCTGAGAGTCAGGCAGTGCCTGATCCTCAGGTGAGGGTACTGCCTGACCCTCAGGTGAGGGTAGTTTTAGCGACAATGACTCTCACTTTTCTGTGTGTGTACCCATACACCAAATCATCAGTGGTTTTCATATTTATCAATAATGGCAGAATCAGAAAGTATTTCAATGTGACATTCAATACTACTAATCACAGCAAGAGCAGACATGCTTGGTGAGTTTAACATTGATTATAGTCGATGTTTAACTCGTCGTATCTAAGTTGTCTCATTGTCAGCTAATTGTTAGTCCCATAACGAACACCAATGCCTTGCAGTATGGGTGGAGGCAGAGTTCTGGTACTGACACTAGTACTGGTAGTTTTAGCGACAATGACTCTCACTTTTCTGTGTGTGTATAGGGACTGTAATGATAACTTATTTTGGGCTGAAGCCACCGCAATATAAGGCTTGTTACACTGTTCTTTCATGCAATATATGGCCCCAAAGAACAAGTGCCAGTAGAAAGAATGCAAGTTATAAACATTACAGATAGAAGAGTACTAGTTATCAGTGAAACTAAATTATATTGTTAGGAGCACAATATAATGGATCAGAGACACCACATGTGAGATTCCAGTGTCCTACACGGAATCACAAGATGGAGCCGGCCAGGTTACATCACTGTTGCATAGTCAGTCTCAGGAGTAGCAATTAACCATTTGATTACCTAGAGCGCTGGGAGGAACAATTAATTACCTCGTTAGGGCAGGTATCGAGGTTAGGAAAGCCATGAACTCTGCAGGCTCACTGCATTCTTGGAAGGTGTGTGGACAGAGGGCCTGTCCTAGGTATGCCGTCTCTTCTATCTAGATTAACACCTACCAGGATGGATGCCACTCCTAACACTCCTATGCAACAGTGGTGTAGCTTAGTGTAATGTAAGGAGTCACAATACCCAAGACTGTTTGTCTTGGACGACATGTTATATCAATGTCCTTCATCGACTAACTGTTTTCATATAATTGTACTGAAGGAATTCATATTACCGTGTATACAATGTACATACATGTGGATACATGAAACAGTTAGTACAAGGGGTTAGGCGTTTTTAAATACCACCAATCAATGGATGGATAATTTGAATTCCCTGTCAGGGCGTGAACTAGGTCGACTCCTTCTTTATCTTTAGGGAAATACATGCACTATATACAATACCTACATAAACGTGATTTTGAAAGAACAAATCGTGACTATTATGGATTCTGATTAAAGGGTGCATTCATACTTTGGCAAGCTTACTACATTTACTAGAAATAGACAGCCTATAGCGTAATTGATTTCCTCAGCCATGTGGTGTAGCTATCAGCCACGTGGTGACAGTTTGGAATGCCTTGGTCCCCTTATTTACAAAGTCTACGAATGTACACTGAGAGGGTGGACATAACCAAATAACTACAACCTATGGCCACTATTTTGGAGGTTATAGGAGTAGATGTTAGGGGATCTAATGTGAGGTTTTCACACACACAGGGATGGGTAATCTATATCAGACACCTGGTATACCCAGTCAAGAAGCCAGAGTATGGCCAGACAAAATGCATTTCAATTTTAGAAAATGATAAATACTAATACCAAACCTTGGGAAATACACAACAAACACAACCCAATCCCAAATAGCTTTGGGTGGACAACACAAATATAACAGGGGATTTAGTTAGGTTTACTCCAGGCCCTGACAATATGGTAGCGGGTATCGGGATCCAACCTTGATGCCTTCAACACGTTATTGTTACATTGTTACTTCCATGATAATTCAGATGTCAGATGGCTAGAAAGAGTTGCCCTAAGTGGGACTTAAGTCCAGCCTGGATGCTGGGTTAGTAAGGTAAAGAAATTGCTAGAGTGTTACCAGACACAGTGAATTATAATTAACAACTATTTTATATTGTTCAGAAACGGCACACACTTTGAATACAAACAAGTCAGCAGTAATAAAAGATAGTTCCCTAAACTGTTATAATCCCACCAAAAAGACCACACTTAGGGCTTACCTTCTTGACTGGATTACTGGACAGTTCTGAGGCACAGGGCTATCTCAGCCCCCTGACCATGGCACCAACCGTCATGGCGACTGTTCCAGGAACCCAACCAAGAGAGGGCATTCGGAAACCCTTTCCCGTTACAATATGACTGTGCATACAATGTGCATACATATATAATATTTTCAGCTTAAATGTTTGGTGCCTTAGCTTCGTGCAGGTAGCACTTGTGTAAGATCCCAACACTGGATGTTACTAGTGAGCCATGGTTGAGACATGTGGTTAACCACGTGCACACCATATCATTGTTCATAAAATCAATAAACGAAGATGCAATGCAGGTCAAATATCATAGGATGCCTTATTTGAGGACTGACACACATATATCTGTACTGGTAACACAATATCATTGTGCAACCCTGATATGTCTTGGTACCATGTGATTATAGAGAAAGACATTTTCTCTAGTTGTTCATGTCAATATCCCACACCAGCATTTCTATGATACCCATTTGATTCTGCAATCTATGCATGTTCTGATTAATCTTGCGCACTCCCACTTATCATAGGAACATAATTCCAGAGAGGGTTCAATGCGGCCTATCAGATGGTGCCAGAGTGAATATTATAACCAATTAAAAATATGTATCCAATTGCCTACCTTGACACAGAGGAAGTTGTACTGTCTTCATACCAGTTATAAATAGTATCAGTCACTGTACAGGCTACCTATCAAATAGAGTGGCCCACCGTTGGCTAGAGCAATAGGGATAGTTTTAAAACAAACTTTCTCAGGAGATTACTCTAAACCCAGCACCTTCCTGCTGTGTTTGTCAGAGCAATAGGGGCCATCACTGAGCAATTTAAATGAGAAATGATTACACGTGCGAAAGGGTTTAATGTAATATTAAATTTTACATATGAGATATCAGTCTAGGCTCCAGGATCAAATTAGTGTTCCTTTATATTCCTGGCTTCAAGGGTTCATTTTTGGTGTAACAAGTGAGGTAATTGGCGTGTACTAGGCAGTGACAACCTAAGTCTAGGGCCTCCAAGTAATCTAGGAAACATGGAAACAGAATAGAAGAGTATTATTGATATCCCAGTAAACAAAGAATGTTATAGTGTTTCAGAATGTTTCTCTGTGGCTTGTCACTATGGCCGAACCGTTAAAAACGTAAAATGAAGTATTTTTGTTAGCTGGGATACAATGCTAACATTCATGCTGAGTGAACGTGATTGTGAATTACTTCGATACGGAAACCAGAAACCTTTTTCTATCTTTCTTAAAGTCTTCTAGGGTGGCTATATGCACCTATCAATGTTGAACCCTAGATCATTCCACTATGTAGCATATTTATAAGTAACACGTCTTTTGAAGGCTTGTAGAGGCAATACTGGGCCACAGTGCCGATAAATATGCGACTCCTATCAACTTTAAATCTGTTGTAGATAGTACACTGACAAGAAAATACCAATGATACAAACAGTATAGTTCATTTGATACAATTTAATTCTATCAGATATGACAAATGTACACAATTGCGGTCCATCACCTATAGCTATAAAAAGCTTTTGTTCTCACACCTATCCAATAAGAAACCATTAGTGTTAACTGCTGCGGGTTCACCTGTGCTTGCATCACTTGCTCTAGCGCGAGCTGATGATGGACACACTATGCAGACCTAGGGGGCAACAGGCTGCCATATTTCCTACCAATCTAAACATTCACCTGTGGCTCAGGCATTGAGATATGGCAATTGGGGGTACTATGTTGACAGACAGCCACTAGCCCCTCCTGAGTGTCATGGGTATAAGCAGCCACCTGGGGATACCATTGGCACCATTGCCATACCTCAGCATTAGGGATGTCTCAACATTGAGTAATGACTGATAAGGAGAGCATTCAGAGAGATATGGGAGTTATTAGGCATAGGATATATGGCAGGTTCTTAGGGAGTGGTCATATTTTAACAACGGGGGGGGGGGGGGGTCGGAGGATTTTCGCGCAAGCGGGTTGAAATTTTTTTGGTCCCCCCCACGGGAGGGGTCGAAATATTTTTGGTCCCCTCCTCAGACAAGTTGAAATTGAGCGCGGCCGACCCCTTTGAGCTATAGTAGCGCGCAGGCTTTTTCGCTAAAAAGGGGTGCAATTTTTTTGGTCCCCCCCTCAAGAGGGGTCCAAATTTTTTTGGTCCCCCCCTTCAAGGGGTCCAAATTTTTTTGGTCCCCCCCAAAATCCACCAACCCCCCCCATGTTGTTAAAAAATGACCACTCCCTTAACCTACATGATCCCCTGGGTAATCAACCAAGACAACCCAATATCAGCTATAGATAGTCCTGGGACTCTCGAGCCAACAAACGCCACTTAAGATAAGAAGGCTGTGCCAGGTAGGTGGGAAATCCTGTCCTAAAGCACCCTTAGAATCATTGAAAATAAGACTAGTCTACATCACCGGACAATAAAATTTCTGAAGTGAGAGCCATTTGTTTTTGCAGCAGTGAGTTTCGTCTCATGTTTCACAATGAAAAATGCTAAAGTATGGTCCATATCAGAAAGATGATTGCGCTATCTTGTGCTAGGGATATCATTGACATTCAATTTATGTCGATGACAATTATTGACATATATAGTTGTCAATATATCTTCTGTATTGCAATATAATATTTAAACTATAAAGTACATCTGGAACACTGTTTATTACCCTAATAAGCTGTGAAATATCTTGTGCAAACAGAGGTCAAGGATTTGTCCTATATTGAACCATGTTAATTAGAATTATGGGCTCGATTGTCACTTAAATAATTACAATCTCTATGAGTTCGCCAGCCAGTCCTATTGTTGAATACATACATATACCTGACACTAGTGACATGAATTGCGTACACACAGGTAAAACCTAATTAATGGGCCAAAGTGAGCCTTACATCAGACAACAACTTACTAATAACATACAGCCAAAACAATCAACAGAATTACTAGCTCAATGAAAATGTTCCAAAGGGGTGAAGGACACATCCTGACAAATTAACACCTTATTTGTGACAAAGATTATCACGAAAATATTTATTGCAGCTCATCATAATTATGTATCACAGACACTTCTTAGATATCTTTCATTGGATATGTAGGATATAATCATATGCCGTGCATTTTACTAAATCTATATATCAAATCGACGTAACCCACTGCATCCCAGTAAACACGCTACGTAGTTACAACATAGCTTGGAGGTTTCTCTAGGTAGTTGTTCAACCAAAAGGTTTGAGATTGGTAATTTTGGAAGGTTTGTAGATGTCAAAACGTTAAGATTTATTTACGTTCAACAGACGTAGGTGTCTGATTTACGTTTATCTACCTCTTCCCAGTGGGCACAAAATCCAGTTCAGCGTTGAATCAATGTTGAATCAGCATTGTATCAACATTGACAACCACTTATCAACGTTGATTCAATGTTCTGTGCCCACTGGGTTTCAGACATAAATTTACGTAATAAATCTACTTAGATCTATGTTAAAAGACGTAACTTTTCAATTTTAAGTGGGTAGATGACTTCTCAGTGTCACACTAGGTGGCAGCACTATATATTTTGGAGAGAATGTTACAGCTCTTAACAAATATACCACATTTAAGCAGTAAATTCTCATCAATTATGAATTCAATATCATGCAAATAAACCATATTCAATAA
This sequence comes from Harmothoe impar, assembly GCA_947462335.1. Lineage (NCBI taxonomy): Eukaryota > Metazoa > Annelida > Polychaeta > Phyllodocida > Polynoidae > Harmothoe > Harmothoe impar. The sequence goes on from OX381708.1 coordinate 32,689,330, forward strand.
AATATTCATATATAAAGGAAAGTAGATTGAAGTATTGTGCATGAATAATATGCTTTGCAGCACTTTACTGAGCGGACAACACATTAGTGGTAACGGAAGAAATACAAGGCCTCTCTGCAGCCAAAACTATTCAACAGATCTATACTGTAAGGCTGTTCAGTTGAACTACAAGAATATGCTATTTAGAATGAAAGGAGATAGTGGTTATGTTAATGAATATAGTTTGTTAATGTACATTTACCTGCAATATAATCAAGTCTTTATCTGAATCCCACCATGTAGAATTATATGTAATATGTTAAGATCCCAGTTGAACATAGATTTACGTCTGAGCTGCATTAATCAGACCTGCAGGTTTAAAAGTGGTAAATAAACGTTAACGTTTGTAACATAACATGGTAAATAAGCCTTGACGTTCATAAACCTTCTAAAGCTACGTAGTTTAGACCAAAGTTCAACGTAGCGCGTCAACCCCCTGACACTTGCAGATGATGGACACCCCAGGCAGAACTGGGGGCAACAGGCTGCCACATTCCCTTATAATCTCCAACCATTAGCTGGTGGTTTAGCCAGGGACAGATGACAGTTAGGGGTTCTGTGCTGACAGTCGGCCACTAACCCCTTCTGAATGCCTCCCTCCGCCGTGAGATACCATTGGTGCCATCGCCATACTTCAGCATTAGCTGATTGCCCCGATGTCTTAACATCGGGCAAGGCGTGGCCTGATAAGGAGGGGATAGGGGGAGGGAGGGTGAAGGGGGTAGCTGCTAGGAATGAGAGATATGGTGGATTCTTAACCAATGGGATCCCCTGGGTAATCGGTTTTATTCCCTGCCTAAGGAAACAACACCCCTGCTCGACGTTCCTGCTAGATGAGAAATTAACAATAGATTCCCCAACAGAAATATAATTTAGTTTTGCTCTGTTAAATGAGAGCTTGCGTTTGTCTCAACATAAATGGTGGTGATTAGAACTACCCAGTCGACACAACACATCAACACATAGAATATGCTTAACAATTGGGAGGGCTATACTACGTACCAAGCCTACCCTTGTCCAGTCACCAACTAAACATCCATCGGCAAAACTGTAAAGTTAGCTGGATGAGGTTAGGAAAGGGAGTATTTCGTTAAAGATACCATGTAGAAATCAGCACTTGACAAAACATTATTCACGAGAGCTATTAATATATCTATAGTTGCATTCTCATGGTTAAATGCTGCTTTATAGTGGCAATGGATTTTGAATGATCATCTATCACAAAGCTATCAAACATAATTTGCTTGACCATGATCTTCTGCCAGCTTCTGTCCTAGAAACATAGAAAGCGTCATTACCTTTGGAGGATTTAACGTAAAATTTAGATTTAAATGACAGTCATCAGTACCACGTCATTTCCGGTAGTATGGGTCCCCTCATACATTGTATATCCCTTGGGGACCTTCCCGTTCCAAGCGAGTCCCACGTCTCGGCCTAGACGAATTTATAACCATCAGTGCAGAGATGAAAGGGGCAGAGTTTAAAAAGATATATAATCCTCCAATCATAAGAGATTACCCCAGGCCACATCTCCCTAATCTGCAGCCTAATACCTTATACATGAGCAGTAATCCTTCAACCGCTGTGTGTTTCTTGTGTTTGTAATAAGTGTAGCACTGGTTTTCACATCCACTGTGTTGTATCACCAGTAATCTCTCTCATCTCTCATTATAGTAGCACTAGCAATAGGTAGAATTACAAAGACGCAGTGATAGAAATTGTATGAAATGTTATGGCATTCCCTTATCCTATTCAATATCATCCCATTTATAATTTGGAGGCAATTATTATAAAGCCTGTGTAACTCTCTTCAAAACTATATACAAAAAAAGGTTACAAACTTGCATTGCATTTACTTGTCTTATATTTTGTTTTACGTGCACATGGAGTTGACCCATCTGTAATTTACATTACGTGGAGATATTCTGGAGGTGTCCATGACATCCACAGGCTTAAACAGTTAGCTGAAATGGCATATTAGAATGATTGGAGTAGGTTTCTGTATATATAGGTAGGGGGTTCCACTAAATATTAAATATATGCTCTACATGATATCTAAAAAGGGCAATCGATAGAAAAGGCTGATACTAAACCAATGTAAAAAAAAGAACGATGAATGATTTAGTAGTAAATGCTGGAGAGTCATTAGAATATGGAAAAGTCCCATAATTTTACCCTGCCAGCTGCCTGCTGGGCGTATGTGGCAAGTTGCACCTATATATAGCTATACAGGGGCATGTTATACACTGAGTAATCACCCTGTGTGCAGCCAGAGGGTCTGGCGAAGAAAAATACAGGATGTTTGGGTGATAATATGCAAGTACATATATGGGATACATGCCTAATAATTTTATCATTATGAAAAGTGATTCAAGGTCTTTTGGGGATCCATCTTTGGGTACCGTCATGTATTGCATTGATTACTTTAATGTGACCTTTACTAGGGTTAAAATCCGGGAAAAGGGGTAATAATTATGCCAGATTTTTTGTGTGTAAACTATTCTCTTATATCCAGACTTTAATAGGACCACATCCCTCTTTCAATTTGTTTTTTTGTGTCCTTTGTATAGCAACATTTTATTCTATTTTGACCATAATTTATGAACCAAACATGATTTTAAAAAAAGGGGTGGGCTGACAATGTCCGCCTGAATGTGTAGAATAAGGCTATGCCTTTCGATTTAGTGAGATAGGCATAGATTTCCCCGGATTTTGCATTAACTGAGAGGCTCCTGTTACCTGCCTTTACAAGAGTAGGTGCCACAGCCGGGCTATGCACACAGTAGTAGCACTGGGGACACGCTCTGCTGACTGGTTGGAACCCCCTAATATAGGCCTACCATAGGGTAGTTGCACTCTATAAACTGCCAAGTACACCATCCCGGGTCCACCATCTTTTAACGTCAGATGGTGATATCTGTCTATGGCCTAACACATGGTGTAGTAGGGTCATCTAGGGTCTAATTAAAGATGATGAGAGTCAAGCTCTGTCGTACCTTATGGCATATATAGACACCTACTACAAGTAGTCTAAGCATGCTGCTCAGTTTAGGCCTGTGATGACATCCTCCCAATGCTCTGTCCCCGGCCTCCCGTACCATATGGCCCTAGCCTCCCCTGCCATCCTTTCCATGTCTTGGACCTACCCTGCTTTATGTCCCTGGCCTCTTCTGTTATCTGTCCGACATATACATTGTCATGAACCCGGCCTCCCCTACCATGTCCCGGGCCTTTTAGTATACATATCCCTGACCTCTCCTTACATGTACTCGGTGTCCACCACCGTGTCGTCCCCCGATCTCCCTCAAAATGTCCATATCTCCCTCACCTTGCCCGCGGCCTAGCTACTCCGCCAACCCCACCCTTCCGTTACCTGCATCAGACCCCTCCTTAATTGTGCGCAAGCTCTCTCGTCGTACAGGTGAGTTGATGGCTCTCCAACCATAATGTGACGCACAGACAGGTAAAACATCATTACTGAGCCAAAGTGACCTCTGCTTCAGGCAACAACTAACTGGCCTCAAACACTACAATTGGGAAGAGAACTACCTAAATGAGGCTGTGCATGCAGTTTCCCATAAGAGATATAGGGCGGATCAGCAGAACACGGTGCTCAGTCCGTTCCCTATGTCTCATTATCATGTATCCTTTTTTTGAGAAATTGGATAAACGAAGGAGAAAATTGTGAGATGGGGTGACCCTTGTGGACTTCCGTAATAATCAGCCTCACCCTGCGAGCTCTGCTGATAACACACCATTTATAAACTCGTCTGATAAAAATACTTGTATATGGGACTCTTATTGTACTGTGTTTACCATATTTATAAGAGTCCCAATCCCAACACCATTCTGATCTAGATACACATACGCATACATTATAGGTGTGTTTCACCTATCAAGTGACCTTTAGGGCTGACATTATGATATTCTACACAATACAGGGACATTTCCCCCTGGCAATGCTTCACCTCACACAGAGGCAAGCTCTCCTGCCCACAGAGAACAGCACAGTCTGAGCGCACAGGCGGAATACCCTGGAGGTGTAGGCATTCACACAGTATCCTCCTGTGAGCCTCCTGTCATTAAGGGGCTTGGACGACCAACCCACCAGCCCCCTGGGGGTGCCGCGCTAATCACTGAGCAGTTGCAGGGTTAATTAAGACAGGGCGATTATGTCTCATCGTCTGTGACAGCCGGGCCCTAGATGATCCTCCAGGGCTGCCCACCCTTGGGGGTTGTATACACTACAGGCAGGTGTGTTGGGGGATATAGGGCTCACAGAGCTGCTCTGGGAAGTTTTACTTTGTCGTACAGGATATTCTATGGCAACAGCAAATCCGTCCTTTTTTCTCTGAGCTGCAGACAGAACCATGGAGTCTGCCACTCCTCGCTGTATTGTTTAATTATATTAGGGCTAGAACCAACGGTGCTCACTTTTATTATCCTATTCCTATGATACAGGTTTGATGCCTGGAAGACCTCCATTGCCCAATTCACCCAACAGTGTACTGGGGCTCGATTCATAAGTTTCTACGACACAGAGAGCTATTTTACTGCTACGACCATTGCTAATCGTCCAGGTGTCATTTTATGCCATACCTACGACATCTGTTTATCAGTTGTAAAGGTGGAGAAAATAACCACACATACGACCAGCTTATCTCATACGACTAGCTTATCTCAAGAAAATCGTAGAATGCTGTCGTACAAAAAAAAGGGTGCATTTCAAAAGAAAATTGTAGCAAATTTTCAATCTACCTGATCGTACAGAATACCTGTAAAAGGTGGTTTTAAGGGCAAAAATGCCCATTGCACAACAGATGGCTGAGACAGCCTCTGAAGTCATCTCAGCCATTCAAAAAATCTTTAATAATGGTTTATTTTGTACCAAACCAAGCTGTAATAAATCATAATGATATTTAGACTGCCCTGTAAGAATGAGTGCCTCATAAATTCACTATATCATACATTTTTTGAAAATCATATTTCTACTATTTCCTACTGAATCGTAGTGTGGGTAATATTCTAATGTACTCTGTAATACAAAATTATATTTTAGCATAATTACTTTTACAACAACTTTCTAAAAGCTAGTCATATGATTGAGTAAAGGAAATATGTCCTATGATTACCATTGTGAAATGCACTACATATTACTGTACTACTGCCTTGTACGACTCCTTGACTACAACCAGTAGAAAAAAAAGTATTTGCTCTCTTTTCCCTTCAGACATGTTTTTTTGTGGTCGTAGCATTATTGAGCTATCAAATATTGTTATGAATCGAGACCCAGGTTCCTGGGCCTCGATTCATAAGTTTATACTACCAAGTAAGTTTTTGGGTTACAGTCGTAAGTAAAGCTACAACTTTTAGAAAAAACGATTGCATACCCATTTCACAAGAGGAAGTAGTATCTCCTTCAAAAACAGTCAGAAGTAAATTGATTTACGATTAGGAACATCTGCAGTTGTAAAGTATAATTGAAATCGTATGTGCCCCTGTCGTACAATGTGGGGGAAACCAATTTATTTCAATATTTATTGCAATATTGGGGTGTTTCCAATCAATATGACGTCATTTCCGGTGAGGAGTTCCCACCTAGTCGTACAAAGAAAGTTGAGGAAATGGTTATGTGAGGCTAACTCAAAATATGACACCTGTAGACTGACAGGCACCCTATATTTCTATATAGCATATAATAAAAATAGTAAATAAACCAGGTCGGAAATTTCCTTCCTATCCTGCTGTCATGTTATCCCACTGCACCATGCGGTATACAAAATACAGTATGATTTCTTATAACGACCAATGTTTTATTTATATTACATCCACTTGATAACGCATTGTATTGTAATACACAACATATTGACATAGTGCAGTACATGTTTCTCTTTCTTTTGCACCGGGTTTGGAATCTCTAAAGGTTGAAATGGAGAAAAAATCATTGGCTGAGATGAGTTTGGACCCTGTCTCAGCCGTTGATTGTGAAATGACATAAAAAGGACTTACGACCAGCTATTACCCTTGTTTTGTAAGACTTCATGACCAGTAATATTCTTACGACTGCATTGTGAAATGCACTATATATGACCTTACGACTGCAAAAGGAACATGTCTTTAACTTACCCATATGACAATGTACTACACCTACTATTTTGTACGAGAAATGGTAATGTTCTGTCGTAATAGTATTTGACTATCGTACATTGTTATGAATCGAGCCCCAGGTATAACACTGCAGATGGATAAACCACCAGTAGATTCCACTAAGCGACAAGTAAGCAGAAGGGTGAACTCTATATTATAATATATCTGAGGTATCATGGCAGCTTTAAAATAACCGATTGAGAGAGTAAGCGTGGATGCATATCATAGATCAATAGTATTTAGATCGATTTCAAACCTTTCCCCAACGTTCCGTATATTATAACCAAACGACGTAAAGAGGGGGTCCCGACCTAAATTTCTTTACAAAGTATACGTTAAGAGATAAAGTAAAAGTTAAAGTATTTCTAAAGACTAAAGAAAAGAGGCAAATTATATATCTAATAATATGTATGGGCAATGGTAGTAAAGGTATTGTACTGTATAATAATAATTATTCAGAAAAGTGTAGGGTCTCGTTCATGTCGCAGCGGTAATGAAAGGTCAGGATATACCATGATGCCTTCCCCGTTACAACCTCCTCTCTTTCAACTTAAACAAAGGGTGTGAACTGTGCACGATGCTTCCCTAATGTTTTGCAAAATCTGTGTCTGGAAACGTTTCAGACGGACACTTAAATAATTAGTGCTGAGCACTTGTGATAACTGAATAATTCATGGCTGGGAAATGCCAATTATAGGGGTCCACCACATGCACAGCGGGCACAGGTAAAAGGCCTATTAAAACTGGAGTGTCATCGTGAGAAATACAGGAAGACAGTGAAGACTGAAACTAAGCTATTGATGAGTTTCTCTCAGGTTTTAATATATACCTTAGAAAACATTGTATTACCATGTCCCCTACTATAAAACTGAGCATCTCGAAAGTAGAATGGTATCTAGAACATACTCCATAATACATGCAATGATACTCCTAAGAAGCTCCTTAATATATGATTATTGTATTCCCAGGAGACTCAATTATAGAAAATTATTATCAATTGAATTAACATTTAGAAGTCTGCATAACATGTGGCCTTTGTTTCATTAAAAGTCTGAAGCTCAGGATGTCTAGGGCTGTGTCTCACGAACTTGGGCCAATGTTTTCATCTCTGACCGGCCGGTGCCATCTCTGACCGGGTGCCATCTCTGACCAGGTGCCATCTCTGACCGGGTGCCATCTCTGACTGGCCTGAATAAAAATGGTTTATTTAGGGCAGATGATGAGAAATATAGGCAACTAATTACTACTTTAAAGATTTATAATATCCATTAACCTTTTCAAAAAATTCTATCTACATCTGCCCTAAATAAACCGTTTCCATTCAGGCCGGTCAGAGATGGCACCCAGTCAGAGATGGCACCCAGTCAGAGACGAAAACATTGGCCCAAGTTCGTTAGACACAGCCCTAGGTGGGCCTATGTAGGTCTGCTCAAATTGGAGCTTAATATAGAACTCCCCTTTAATGCATTTTCAAGCTAAATTGTCTTTATGTAGGTAGGCATCTCTTCATCTTTCTTTCTCGAGGGAGGGAGAGGAATCCATAATTTAGCTGACTTCAGCTCAGACTGGTCAGGAGGCTCTTTCAGAACCGACTCGTCAGTTGTCATATTGTGATTTTCGTCAATGTTGCAATATTTGCAATTGACAAGGGTATTTGTAGCCGAAAAAATGTGGCATTTAGTTTTCTATAGATTTGTATAGGAAATCTTGTGAAAGAAATTTTGCTAGTGGTCGTCAAACAGGTTTCATCACGTCACCAGTTCCCTAAATGAGCCTCCAGATTTGTTTACTTGGCATTCCATGGACCTATTTTGAATGCATGTGCTAATGTAATCCAAAAGAAACTTTGCAAAGTAGCCAGGAAAGTTAAATGTTGATAGATTCCAAAGCCAGCCAGATGACACCAACTTTTACAGAAAACCAAATCATTCATTCTCTGTAGGAATTATAGTGGACATTTCCACGAGTTTGTGATTATATGTAATATGTAACTATCACAATTTCGTCAGTTGCACCCATTGCACTCTTGACAAAAAAGCAAATCCCCACGCGTCACCACTCTGTTATAATAGACCTTCCTTGGCTGTATCTATAACGAGGACATGCTGGAATCGGATACATGTGTCTCTTAGAATGTGTCACATTCTATAGCCGTACGTCCAGTGAACACTGTTGGCTTCAACCTTGGCCATTCTCGTGAATGTGTCAGGTAGCATTGTCCGGCATGGGCGTATTCTGCACTTGCCAAGTATACGTTAGAAACTCGATACCTGACAATAACTTTGAATTTTTATAATCATGTAAATAGTTTAATATATCTGGAAGTCAGTCATGCATATAAAAGTTCAAACTGGAAAATCCATAAATTCACTCACATATTTGAATGTAGTTATGCTAGCTCAACCTCACATCGGACGATAGGATGCAGGGCTGAAGAGAAAGTAGTGTCATGTTAGTAGTGCACATAACACGGGTGTACATATTATATGTCAAGTTGAGGACAGTAGTGACCTGATAAATACAGATCTAATCAAGCGGGTGGTTTTTTCCCCACAAGCTAACTTGGTTAGGGCCCCAGATGGGTAAAATCGACAAATCGACATGAGCCTAGTGACAAGGGACAAGACCTATTTCTTAGAATCGACAAATGACATAGGCATTCCTTAAAATCGACAAGTGACATGAGACCTGGTGACATTTTTACAGTGTCAGTGACAAGTGACAAGACCCTTTTCTTAAAATCGACAAGGGACATTGGCATTTCTTAAAATCGACAAGTGACACAGCAAACCCCCGTCTGGGGCTCTTTGGTTCATCGTCCTTACCCAAAAGATATGTATCACGTGAAGCTGTTATTTTAAATGTTCTCATTCCACTATCTGTTTAGGGTAAAGGCACCCTAAATCGGATGTCATTTGGTTTGAATTGTTATTATTAGTTTATTTGAGCACACAATTGTGCCCGGAGGAGGGTTTTGCGCGCCACACTGATTTCAATCCTCGTTCAAGTGTGACACTTTTGGCGTTGTTTTATCTTGGCTGATGAAGACGCTTACGTAACATGACAGTATTGTGGGTATATGAGATTATTTAAAAAAAGAGATTTCAGTTAATAGGAACACAATAGCATTAATGGCTGTATGAGAAGGATGTACTTCAACATGAGCGTATAACCGTTGTAAGGGTGCGGCTTTGGGGTGTGGTTATTTTTTAACAATAGGGGGTAGGGGTTGGTGGATTTGGGGGGGAACCAAAAAAATTTGGACCCCTCTTGAAGGGGGAACCACAAAAATTACACCCCTTTTTAGCGGAAAAGCCTGCACGTTACTATAGCTCAAAGGGTTCGGCCGCGCTCAATTTCAACCTGCCTGGAGGGGGGGACCAAATGAAATTCCGACCCCTCTCGCAGGGGAGACCAAAAAAATTTCGACCCACTCAGGCGAAAATCCACCGTCGCCCCCCCCCCCCCCGTTGCTTAAAAATGACCAGTCCCTTAGTCCCAGTTTAGCTTACAGGTGGCAGTTCTAAATCTTTTATAAACTGGTTACTTCTGGGTTACGGGGGTTTTGCTGGGATGGGTTGGTTTGATGTTACTATTGCCGAAACTTTACTTTAGTGATGTGAGGTTTACGTGACAATTTACTGTCTAATTGTAGTCCTAGTTAAGGGTAGCTTTGGCAGTGTAGGAGGACCTGCCCACAGAGGGTTACAACAGGATCGGCAAGCCGGTCAATTCTACAGGCAGTGCCAAAATACATGGCCATGCTCTTTGCTGTTTTGATTGCCATATAATTTGAGTGACACTGCAGTTACCAACTGACACAAGGTCTTCCCGTAACAGCTGCAGCAGTATAGCGCCATAGTTAATACAGTCATGCTACCTGCCACATAAACCATACATGAGGGAAATTATGCATACCAATCAATGAGGAAGAATAATGCATACCAGTCATCTCCTAGTCATTCATAATGAACTTATTATTTGGTGCAATATGGCCAGAGAATTCTCTTAAATGTGACCCATCCTCAGAAAACCAGCCTTCGGGGGGATTTTTAGTTCTGAGTATGGCCACCAGGAAGCATCATAATGGCAAAAGAATGGCAAGTAGACCCAAAAGTGCTTTAAAGTATTTTTTTATGGAGAATATGGTAGTCTCCATTCTATATTTGGAATGTAAATGGAATGTTTTCTAAGAGAAATTAGGTCATATGCCACTTTCTGGTTGCCATGGAAACCATTCCATTGTCCTATATGTAACATTTTGGTCCTCATTTCTGGGGAAATACATCAGGTACCCAAAATTGAAAACAGACCTTGAAAATTCCTCCTAGAACCAAATTTACACTAAAAAGCCACACTTTTTAGGTAATTTTTAGTAAATCTGATTATTTTATCTATTTTAGTATTTATCATGGGATACAGGGCATTTAGGGCTTATTTGCTGTTTTCAGTTACACATAACAACTCATGTTTGAGATGTTATTCCCACAAGAATACCGGGAGTATTTTAGCATTATGATATATCATTTTGAATATCTTGACATGAACTTTAATCATGAATTCCCCCCTAGATACCCCTTTTCACTGGCCTGGTCACAAATATGCTTGTAACGTGATAAATACTATACTGGTGGATAGTAGTAATATCGGCGGAACTAGTTTTCTTATTATTGCAGGCATAGCCCCTCCCACGTGGAAATGTTTGACAGGCCACTATAAAATAGCTATGTGAAACATTGATGAGTAAGTGGCAGAGGCTATAATTGTGTTGACTGTTCTCCTTCTTCTGCATACAAATTAGATTGTTCCTCAATCTGTTTTACCACAGTGCTGAGATTGAAATGAATTTGGACAGCTCTTTTCATTAAAGGTACTTACCGTATTCTCCCTAATAAGCATGCACAATTCCCCTAGTAAGCGCACACCGTCCTTCTGGTGCATTGTTAAAGATACAAAAGGTAAATCGGTACCCCTCCCAGAATGCAAGTCGATCCACTCTCACACCCAAGGACCTACAACGTTTTCTTTCCATCGTCTCTGAAATGGAATCGTTTATAGGTCACATATTCAAGGAATTTCGGCCACCATCCTAATACTAATTTCTTTTATTTAGTTTTACTTTGCATTTTCGTTAACTATAACTTGAAATTTGGTGTGGAGGCTTTGCTTCGCGGAGCGGTGAGGCAATCCCACAATGCATTGGGCTACGTCACTAAGAGGACGAGATTGCTTGTCGTTTTCGCGCCACTCTACTACGGCGCCATGTTGTCAATCGATGGGCTGTAGTAGCCTACCGTACCTAATGTATTGGGGGGGTCGAAACAAGTTGGATTAAAATATAACTCCGCCCCTGAAATTTGGATTAAAATATAACTCCGCCCCTGAAATCTATTCTTAGACATTCTTAGGTAACCATGTTGTTATTGTGGGGGGGGGGGGCTACAGAAGACATATTATATAGACCGGTCCTAGGCCTCCATTTCCTTAATCCAGCCCCTCCCCTTTGTGGCTGCAGATGGGTCAAAAGTGACCTTTAATACGACCTGGCTATTTTAGAGGTGACCAACCTAAGGCAATAATATAAGCTAGATCCCCGGGCTAGATCTACCTGGCGACTTTTGAACAAAATTGACAATAGATTAAAGGGTTCAAAAGAGTAACTTTTCGACCTGGACCCCTTAATTTCGGTGACTTTCCTACCTCAAGGCCCAAGGGTGGACCCCTCTGCATCCCCCCTCCCCCCTTCCTTTGCATAGTCACAATATCGCCGGCAGCGAAGCTGCTGGTTAGACTAGAAAACCCTCTAAATTTCATGATTTTGGAGCATTAAACTCTTGATTACTAGATATCATAAAACAGTTTGATAAACGCCCAGGGTGCTTATTACGTCGAATAAGGTATATGATGCCAGCCTGTATACATGAATGATTTACTGCTCCAGCACACACTGTGTAAAATCTGTGATGAGCAATAAAGTAATGTGATGATATTTCTAAAGGGTACACACTCCATATCATGTAACTTCTATAATAACGGAGAAGCATCTGATAAGAATGTCCAAGGACAACAACAAACGCAATAAGAACGAGCAGAAAGAACAAGCTTCCGCTTAAAGATGTTGCTGACATAAGCATTTAATATCAAGACCGTCTGCTTTCACATTGCATGGGGCATGATGCCAAAAATGTAATCAACGCTCACATGTCACCAACCCACGCAAGTACACATGAAACACAGTTAGTTTACTTTGATCAATCTTAGTACTTGGCCTAAACCAAATGTTGAAGTGACTTTAGCATTTCATCAGTGACATCGGCATCTGAGGTAACCAATAGGCACAGGGGAAACAGTCAACACATTTTTACTCAAATTTACTAGCATAGGAAATTCGTTTCAGAGAACTTTGTTTTGATGTAGTTTGAGGGTATTTCTAATGAACAGTGTAAGATGGCTTCAAATGTCATCCTACATTAAAATAACTATTAAAGAAGAAATCTAGATATCATTGAATGAACCATACCCAGTGATGAATATGTACCATAGCATATATTTCCATTAACAAAATTATTAATTCAGCCAGTCAAAATATCCATTTGATGATGTTTAGAAATCATATTTTCAGAGGACTACGTTTTGATGACAATTCTTATAAAATTCCTTCAGCACTACAGTTATATCCCTAAAACATTTTCGTCAATCCCTTGTTACTAAAAGGAAATCACAGGAAATTCTGTTCTGCAATATGCCGCAGTTCTATCACCAATATTCTGATATGAAATGTATCTTTGCAAACATTTACACAAATGATATCCAGCAACTAAGGAGGTGTGGGTGTGTTTCGTTTCTGATGAATAGTTACACGTCAAATTCAATCATGTGCACAGGGAGGATTCAAAGACCAGTTACTAGTATAGAAATGCCCATTGTGAAATTGAATTGAAATTTCCTTTATCTATACGGCGATTATAGAAGTCAGTGACCAGCGGGGGTATAGGTGGGGGGTCCCCATGTCGCATGTCGATTTCAAGAAATGGCAATGTCGCATGTCAATGTCACTTAATAATGCTCATGTCGCTTGTCGATTTTTAAGAAAGGGCCATGTCGCCGTGTCGAATTTAGGGGTCTACCCCCACACCATTAGCTTTCTGCATGGCATGGCAGGCCTAGGATGGCACATGAGGACAAGGCTGTGCTGTATAGACTTACATGTTATTGTATTGGCTTACAGGCCGAGTAGCCTCCTACGTCTTCGGTATCCTCACTGACGCAGTGTTGGCATTACCCAAATCGGGATTGCGAACGTTCACTATAAATAACCGATGTAGTATCATTTATCATGTCACATGGTCGCACCTGTAGATAAAGGCCTCACTGACGATGGCACTTTTAACATAGTGCTCTAGTGACAATCCCGGCTAACGGACCATGTCAAAACATGGACATTGAGTTGCCAGTTTTCTTTTACTGTTTAGTTTGGCTGTTTACAGGTTGAGTACTTCCGCCAGCAAGTCTCTGTAGAAGAACAACTACTTCTCCGCCATATCACCTTACAATACTTCACTGGAAGCACGATAGGGGGCGTCGGAGATGGCCGCCGTTATACTCTTGTTGGGGAGAGGACCTGCCTGACTCTTCCTAAAATACATCCGAACAGTTCTTCTTATTTGATGGTACTTTCCAGTCGACCCTCTATGGCTAGATGCGTCCCTTTGGTACCTAATCAACCAACACCCTTCATACCAGATCAAGTATCCAAAGTTAAAATATTTAAACATAAAATCTTCCTTTTGACAGGGAACATTACAGGAAGTCATTTTGACACTGTTACATTTTTCGTCGCCTAGCAAGATAACCTCTCTAATAACGACGTTTGGATATGTAGTTTCTACAGGAGTGTGCAAAGGATACAAGCTATGCTTGCTACAGGAACACCTTTCAGTTCTCCTAGACTAGGAGTAGTGAAGTATAGCGTATTGGAATTTGAAGACAAGTACAAAATGCATATTGTTTTCTTGAGTGAATGAGGGTAAGGGTATATTTCAACAGAAGAATATGAAATGACCTGTGATAATCAAAACGATAATATTATAACGTATTAAGCTTCTACCGAAATCGACACTATTCATGATCTATGTCTATTCTACCGAGATACATAATAACCCATGAAGCACTGCCTAGAGCAATTAGAATGAGTAAGCTACCAGTTCTAGGTGACATACATAAAAGTGTTACATGATAACTGTATAACTTCGATTTTATCCCCATTCTTAAAGCGTTCTAAGTCATTCCTTGATAACCATGACATGACATTGCCTTATCCGGTACTGTACATGTTTGCTATTACCCTGATTGATATTATGCCTGTATATAATATTATCATTGCTTCATCTAACTGCATCTTGTTCAGTGTATATGAGTTTAACCCCAGAAATAGTTTTCTGGAATAACAATTTCAATTGGGCACAAGCCCCAAAAACTAACATATTTTCTTTTCTTCCCATTCATAAACTGAATGGTTTTGTGACGATTTTGAAACATGGGATAAGTATATTGTATGTACCATGCACTGATGCATCAAATCATCAATGCATGCTACATTGCAGAAATAATTTAATTACTCCATTAAGGAGATGAATGTTTACTATCAATATTTGATCTCTGCACATGACATACACTCTATGTAGCAAACTGGCCCTGGGCCAACCTTATAGAGTATAAATAAATGAATTTTAACTCAACTCAACTCAACTCAGGTATTGGCCCACATGTATGTAGCAAGGTAGCTGGGCTGTGGCTACGGAGACAGCCTGTATGGGTGCATCATGAGCCACTCCTGGGTAGGAGCTGTGAGCTGCTCCGTTACCCGGAGCGCCACCTGCAGGGAACTGCTGACAACTGTGTGAGCTGCTACAGCTGCTGCCTAGTGGCTGCAACAAGAACTAGACCCCCTCATGTGGGTGAAGTTATAATTCTCTGGACGGATTTATTTACAGGAAGACCATAATAAAGGGGGTCTCCTCATCGTATTATTACTAGATGTGATCGGATATAATTATTTATGTGCAATAGAGGGATTTTTGAAAGGAGTCTGCGAAAGAGGAGCAGTGTGAACCTCACCATTATAAAATCCCCTTTGTGTCACTGTGAATGTAGCATGAGGAATACGTTCACTGGTTCAACCATACCACATTATCTCATTCATGGGAGACACACAGATAGTGTATCGAGTTATAGACATAATCCAGACAAATTACCCAAAGTAAAGAAAATTAAAATAGCCGAGTATTTCACGCGTGATTCTTATCATTCTACACTGAACAATGTTTAAATACACTTTCTATTATATAGCCATTTCCTGAAGTGTACACTCATAGATAGATAAGTGTTGAGCAGCATAAAAGTGTTAATTGTGCAGAAATAAACCCCAAATACCTTTAGTATTAATATATTAATCACATAGTTTATATATATGTGTTTAGAGTATAATACTTAAATGCTTTTCTGAATGTAACTTATTGCATTCTCAAGATCTAACACATTAGAGTATGCAAAATATGTATTAATACGTTCTACCTTATGTCGCACAGGGTGCTGTCATAATTATTATTTGCTTCTGTTCTAACAAGACCCAGGCAATATTAACATAGACAGTGAGCTTTGTCCTTTTCGACGTTGATTATAGCAAATAAGTAGATATCGATTACCAGGAAAGAATAAGACCTTGTGATAATGATATAATTATAATATGAGCCGAACAGCACCCAAAATACAATAAACTGAATAATTATGTCATATTTCCTATATCTTTGATGAGGAATATTTCATATACCAGTATACTACCACACACAACCTATTATTGGCTGGATAATAATGTTCCTATACCCATCGCACGTACCCTAAGGCTAGTTCTGTGTGAGGTATTATCATAGCTGTGGCCCAGAGAGGGGAGGGAAAGGCATGGAGGGGTGTATGGCATTGAGGGAGAGTACACAGCAGTACTGACTATTAAGGGTTAACACATGTTATGGAGATCAGGGAATGTCACGAAATTAGTTGTCATGGAAGGTGAAAGCCATCAGGCCCCCTATCTATCATATTCCACTGAATAGATTAAAATGTGTTATATGAATATTGTCCCCTTTCTCTTTCTCTCCCAAATTTTGTTGATCTAGACTTGAAATGCTGCCTTCTCACAAATTTTGGGATACGATATTTTACGACGCAGGTCTGTGTCTAGCCTTTATCATTAGGCTTGGGAAATGGCCCCGAGGAATATGTTGCAATCTAGAAAGCAGATGATGCATTTGGCGTATTCTGAGAGATCTCCTGAGCCATTCATTTACAGCCACCAGACAGGGGTGATTTCAAGTCACACTCCACTGAAATAGATTCACACAGACACCCACCCATATTGGTAGACATTTAGCTGGAAAGGGCAGTATTATGGTATTTATCTCATTTCTCATACTCTCATCAGTATGCATGGTATCCTGCTCCTCAGCTTCAATGATGTATGTAATGTTAGCATATATGATAACCATTGTTATACAGCCCGCAGCAATTCCCACTGATTATCTGTCGTCCAATCAAATATCAAATATCCTCACTGGCTAATGATACGGAAGTGATGAAAGAACACCCAATGATAATTGTAAAGGTAAAACAAAGGAGAATTAAGAGAGCCCCAAAACGCTTTGTTACAAATAAGCATCATTATAGGCCCAGCACCCCTATATATAGAGCTGAGTACCTGTCCCGACTGCACTCTGACTGTTACTGGACGTGCAGTAAGATCTGCGGGTTCAAGTGCTGTGTAGTCTAATTTACGTACGACTGAGTATTGTCCCTCAGGTTGGGCCGCTCAAAAACCTCACCCGCCCTATTCATAGCCATATTCACTGGTCTCCGCTCCACTCCGACTCCATGTAGCAACAGGTAGACATTTAAAGATAGACTGACACATTTGTGTAGTCATTAAAGCATGTTCTATTACATTGATGGGCGTTTAGCCAAGTGTCGTCACAGAAATAGCTCAACCTTATTATATAGAGATGTTATTACACATGATATGGCATAAACACTCTTATTAATAGAATATTCTATCCGAATCAGTATTACATGATACTGAGAACCAAGGATTTAATCTTTGAAGATATGGGGTTACCAAAACCTCGCGTGTAATTAAGCCTAAACTAGAATTTGTGAATATCCCATAAGGGCCTGTTGTATACATCTGAAAACTCAGGTATAAGCCGCACCTTGACATTGTCCTGCTCCTATTTATAAGCTTTGCGTACAATCTGCGGTTTATACGCAAGGTTTTATGGTACCTAGTAGTAGGATCAAATTGGCCACGTTCTTATCCCTACTAAGCTTCCATTTCTCTACGTGAATAGCGCAACTACTAACCCCCTTCATGAAGTCTTGTGAAATAAGGGAGAAAAATGATCAATGATAATGGAAAAAATATCCAACGCGGACAAATAAAATCCAAACCATTATGGATATTGATTTGGATCTTGTTGTAACGAAGACACCTTATGAGAAAATGTTAGAGATCAGTAGTGTTTGTGGGAAATTGAGTACCCGCTTCAATTGATTTTTTCAGTCTTGAAAATAATACACTCGAATCATTATGGCTATTGATTTGCATCTCATTGTAACGAAGATACTTTTCAACAAAATGTCAACGATTTCTAGTATTTGCGGGAAACTGAGCAGCCGTCTCAATTGATAGTTCAGTCTTAAAATTGATACACTCGGACAGATTTATGAATTCCATTTTGTAGCGTGCAACAGTCGCTACATGTATGGGGCATTTAATCTCGATACACTCTTAAATTAACGTAATCATATTTGCAAACAATTTTCAATACTGGTACTCAGATATAACATATAGCCAGCATTGCACGATGGTGAAAGTTATGGACCCTACCCCCAGAAAGTAGTCTTTGTCACACTCGACAAGGCTTCATATTATATGGAGAGGAACTGTTATATAATAGACGAAACCCTTTCTGGCTGAATGGCTTGATGGATCTTCATACTTATCCACAATTGCGTAAACTGATTACACTTAAACATTGGTTGGGCTATTTTGCACGCCGAAATCGGGTAACCCGCATGGACCGACAATGAAAACCAATGACCACACGCGTTGGGCTCAAGCTGGGCAGCCCGTTTTGGGCCACATCGTGGTCCCATGTGGTAATAGGGGCAGGGAAACACCTGAGCATTGATACAGAGAGTTCAGTAGCATAACCTCAGTCACCTAGCACGGGTCTGCATAAATCTATGGGGATTCTATATAGCAGTAAACAGCAGGGAGGGAGCAGGAGCATGGTCCTGCATTCTAGTCATTAATAGTGATAGCATCCTTCTGACCTAGATCATCTGCTGCATCAGTGGCATATTCTGACACTAGTGGTTCCCACGTCTGTGGAATCTCAGCCAATCTGAATGCGCTTTATTCAATTTACAGAATCCCTCAGTAGTAGAATGCAATATGTTTTGTTTTCTATATGAGACAAGATTTGGTCTTATCTTGAGAGTTATGGCAATTTTCAGATTGTCCGCCACTGCGGAACAATGATGGGATATTCGTTAATGGTATGTTATGTACATATAAAAACTAACTGAGGTTCCCATTAAACTCTAGTGCGCATTGAGGTTTTAAAAAAGAATTAATAATCTCCGAAATCATGAGGATCTGGTCATTCTCTGGTCCACAAAAGGCCCAGAAAGGGAATACGGTATCGTATATTACTTTTGCAATAAAACACCTATATTTGAAATTAAAACACAATTAAGACCTGTTTGACCACCCCATGCCTATGATTGATTGATTGATCTTTTATTTCTGATTATCCTGAGGAGATACAATATCCTTATAGAATGTATTTCTGTATTCCACAGCAAGTAGTAATGACTACCGTTTATGAAGCAATAATTATATGCACTTTTGCATTTATAGGATGTGGGGCTGTTCATATGGTTTTCAAGAAACTAACAATCTATAGAGCTACCCGGCCATTGGTATACTAAATTAGACACCTTGGGCAATGTGAGTGCAAGATAGGGAGGAAACATGTTAATTAAACAGTGCATGCTATATACTTGGCACGTCTTGACTTAGGTGCTTCAGGACCAAGGCTTACCTATACCCTAAAGCAAATGACCGATTCCTGGCTATCACATAAGTTAGGGGGAAGAGGGGTAAAACATGTAGCTATTTTTTACAGGCAGTTGAACAAGATGCGTTTCATTTTACTTTCAACACCCAATACCTCTTCTACAAGATAGTGGAAATGACAAATGTTCAGCCTGTTTTGAATCCTGTTGTTGATGTTACAATCTGCCTGAATGGAAATGGTGTTTTGATGTTCCATTGCTGTTCACATTGCGCTATTTATGGATGACATCTTATATTGACGTTCATTTGACAGGGCTAGGTCTGTGTGGGTAATATTCAGAGGTTGTTAGGAAATAATTATCACAAAAATGGTTTCACTAATTCTTGGTTCCGAATTTGATCAGCTTTGCGTGACCAAATGGTGATGTGTGGGGCTTCCAAATGTAAACAGGTAAATCTGCTTTAAGGTTTCTAAAAATGGCTTCCGCACCAAAAACGGATTCTGTCTCTGGTTCGGTGTTCTCCTCTTGCAGCACACGGAAATGATTACGATTTAGAAACCATGAGATGTGAATCCTTGGTTTTCTTTTTGCGATTTATATAAGGCTTGCTATATATATGTTGTATAGAGGTGAAGTTATTCGGCAGTTCACTGAATTTGTACCATAATTATGGGTAGGTAATAAGTAATAATTGGCAATGAATAATAGTCGATTATGGATGCTGTTGGCTTTTGAGTGTCTAAGCCCAAATACATAATATCCTGAAACACACGTTTTATTTGTTTATATGAAATATATCTTAGAACATAACAAGTTACATAGTAGCATGGACGTATTTCTAATACACATCTAACTATGCAAATGGGGTTATATCGTCATCCTGACATTGAATGATCTTGACACAATTCAATTATTACATTGTGGCCTCCTAAGTACGATGGCGTTAAATTAGGTTAATCTATTAATGAGTTTTACATACTTGTTGGACTTAGTGCCAGAATCATTAATTGCATTACTTACACAAATGTCAACTCTGATAGTTATCCCAGTAACAGTATCAGATGCAATAGCTATTCGAGGAATCTGTTGTCACTTAGGGTCGAACTGAAGTGTGCTCATCAGGTATTAGTGTCAGTACCAGAACTCTGCCTCCACCCATACTGCAAGGCATTGGTGTTCGTCATGGGACTAACAATTAGCTGACAGTGAGAGAACTTAGATACGACGAGTTAAACATCGACTACAATCAATGTTAAACTCACCAACCATGTCTGCTCTTGCTGTGATTAGTAGTATTGAATGTCACATTGAAATACTTTCTGATTCTGCCATTATTAATTAATATGAAAACCACTGATGATTTGGTGTAAGGGTAGAGCCAGGCACATAACACGTACTCCTTAACATTTCCCCAAGCTCTAAAGTTACGATATACGCATGTATTACGTTTGTATGGCATTACAATGTGATATTCATTATCTGAACACGAATGACAAACATATCTAGCATACACTTTCACCGGAAGAACAGGATATCAAATGTCCTATTGATATAGAGATACTATATGAGATATTGCAATGGCGGTGAAAGCATATCCTGATTCGGTAATTGCAAAAAGAGACGCGAACACCGGTAATGGCACATACTCCAGGATGCACAGCTGTATAATGGAAGGAAATGAAAGACCTCTCAGATAATAGGCAAAGGGGGAGATGTACTCGGTACCTGGATATTCCATCCTGTGTTCCCAATAGACGCAGGAAGAGGCCGGATTCAAAGTCACTCAGACTAAGGCTCAATATTGCAAATGCACCGCCCAAATCGGTATTATTCCACCCAGCTTTACTGAAGGATCCTACCACTGCACTATTTGAGATTGAGTCTGTGCCTTCTTTTTCACGCTAGACTGGTAAGCTATGGGGGTATACCTTTTGGCCGTACCTTTTTCTTCCTTAGTGCAGCATCTATTACGGAAGTACTCTCAGGTCAACGCTCGCAGGCTATGCCGCTTCCACAGAGCCACGAAGGGTGTCATATCAGATGATTCTGAGAACCCTTTTAACCTTGGTTTGGGTAGTCTTGGGCCACGCCCTAGCTTAGACATAGCCTATGCTGAACGCTGCTTAGTAGCCAGTCTCTATTATACAACAGCGTGTTCAATAATAATTCATTTAGGCTAGTATTATGCTTACCAAATCATGTTAACATGAACATGAAAGCAAACACATATGGTGAAGTAACTAGGTTAAAAAATATCAGAAATCGATAGTCCAAAGCTTATTATCAGATTCAACGAACGGGCAGGCTAATAGACCAATCCTCATCCTATTAAAGCCTATTCAGAGTGGCAATTTCACTGCAGATCCTGGAGGAATTACCAGGCAATCTGGCCATGCCCAATCCTGGACATGTATCTCAAGGCTTTGGATGGGGCGAGCATTGGCTGCAAACGAAAATGGCCGAGACAGCACTTCAAGACCTACAGACATGTATAGGCCCCTAGCCTCATTCCGATCTATAGTACCTAGTCTAGGTCGACTCCTTGGAGGTGAGAAAGTGACAGGAAAGAAAAAAATTGGATGGAAATGACGGCGTTATTGGCCTCTGGAACCACCCATCGACCCGTTACAACCCCTGTAGTATAGACCGGACGTGTTGGGGGGAGGTGGTGGGATTGGGTGTGGTTTGGGGGTGATAAGGCGGGCAGGAGAAGACAGGTGGTCTGAGATTGTCCCCTGTCCACCCCGTCTGGGCCCCTCTACTATTAATGTCTTGGGGATCCTTCTCCACTGAGTTGGGTCGTGTGTTACAAGTCATATAGCAGATGTATTAAATCCCATGATTTTATTCCCTCCACACCAGAAAGAAATGCCCACTCTCTCGTTGGAGAGTACTGGTTAATGAGGGAAATTAAGTTAAACCTCTGTATCTGCTGTCTTGCCTTAATTCAGAGTAAGACTAAGTAAAACTAACCATTGCTTAATGCATAATGACTCTTTCCCTTTGGCTTTATTGTGATTGAATGCCTTTTTGACAGTGCCGACTAAATGCATTCAGTGCTACGCGGCTCAACACTGTTCGTCTGTGATTTATAATCACCATATGCAGCTCACTCCCCTACTCTTACGACCTGTCACCCCTTTCCACCTCTCAACTTAGCCTCACCCCTGCTACACCCCTCACCGTGATTGTGTAGGGATACTGTACATGTTTTTCCTACAACATAGGCCAATGCTGCCACGAGTATGACCATGATGAGGGGATATTTAGTCTCTTAGCTGATCTTATCTCATATCACAATCTTAATTAAAACTGCCTCGGCCCTTTGCTGAACCGCAATTTGAAGAGCTAGAATGGCTGTCGCTAAACAACCACTGGTCCAAGCAACAAATTAATGACACTGTTGAAGTTCGAGTCAATTCAGTGGGGGGCAGTTAACATGTAGCTCTGAAACCTGTGTTGCTAACGACGTATATACATTCGCTCAGAGTCAAGAAATGTGATCTAACCATGCAGTCTCTGGGTCAAGTCATTGTAAGCCATTACCAGTCATTATCATCAACAGCAAGAAAATGGTATGCCTGACAATAGAAGGCACTTAAATAATTCATTAGATTGATACTGTTTCTGTTTAAAAGTTGCAAAAAATCCTTCAGTTCAACCTTTACAAAGCCAGACTGTGAGTTTCTCAAAAAGGTTCCGTTACTACTATTTACCAGAGGATGTAGATGAGATCTTTGAAGGGTGTATCAAAAAGCTACTGAAGACAAGGAACGGCAGACCCATCTCCATTGTTGACACAAAATGCTTTTTAATGTGATGAATGTTCAGGGACGTTCTATCCCAGGATTGTGGTCTTGGATTCCCAGGGCTCAACTAGGGTGGAGATGTATGGTTTTAAATTATATGGGGAAATATCAATTCTATCATGTTCTCTAGTATTAGGGAAATTTGATGGGAGGACAAACACCTAACAGGGGATTCCTAGTTGCTCAAAGTGGTACTTTTCTATGGTAATATAATACCACAATTTCTTATATTGATACTTATACCGATTAATAAATTTCATATGATAGATGTTACTCAATATTAACTAATGTGCACTGAGGCCTTGCACCAATAATCTTAAGGCATTCCCAGTAAACACAATTACGTTGGTCAGACGTAAATTAACGTTGCTTTTTGGTCTGAACTACGTAATTTTGGAAGGTTTATCAACGTTAAGGTTTATTTACCAATCTCAAACCTGCAGGTCTGACATACGTAGCTCAGACGTAAATCTACGTCCAACTTTGTAAACACATTAATATAATATTACATAGTGGGGTTCAGACAAAGATATCTCAGACACATTCACATTAACAGACAATATTTATACAAACTAACTACTCTCATTCTTAATCACATTTCTTTCTATATATATATATATATAGTACATCTTTATAGTTTAACTGAACAGCCTGACAGTATAGATCTATTGCTTAGTTTTGGCTGCAGAGAGGCTCTGTATTTCTTCCATTACCACCAATGTGGTGTCTGCCCAGTAAAGTCCTTTAATGTGCATATCAATGCTTAATTTTTTAACCTGCTGTCCATAGTGTATAATTATTAAATTGTATATGGTTCATTTGCATAACATTTAATTCATAATTAATGAGAAATTACTGCTTGAATGTGGTAGATTCGTTAAAGAGCTGTCATATTCTCTCCACAGTTGAAAGTGCTGTCACCTAGTGTGAAACTGAGAAGTTATATACCCAATCGAAGTTGAAAAATTATGTAGTTTAACGTAGATCTACGTAGATTTGTTACGTAAATTTACGTTCGAATGGGGGAGATAAACGTAAATCAGACTTCTATGTCTGTTGAACGTAAATAAACCTTCATGTTTTGACGTCTACAAACCTCCCAAATTTACCAATCTCAAACCTTTGGTTGGAAAACTACCTAGAGAAACCTCAGAGCTACGTTGGAATTACGTAGGGTGTTTACTGGGTTGCCAGGTTTCATGCCCTATTCGAGAGGAGCTATCCATCAAAGACCCTCTCTACAAAGGAAGTCTTGGTTCAATGATTCCCTTTACATTTGCCGTCATTGTGCTTAGAGTCCCAAGCTGAGGAGAATTTAGGCATGACCTCTTTGTAAAGGGAGTCATAACAGGGAGTCATTCTGGTGGCAAGCCCAACCTCCTTTTTGACTACTTTTCTTCTTTCTGCATGGACATGGTCCATAATGCTATGAAAGGGCCTGCAGCTGGGTAAGGGGCATTCCCATATACCTCACGTGGCCAATAGCAAGGTCCCCTCCTGGGGATTTGCCATGGACGTATCCATGGCAACAAAAAGAAGATTGTCATAATGCTGATGCTGAGCCAAAGCCCTGATCAATCTCTTTGCTCTTTACCCTGGATTTTGTCTACACAACACCCACCTATCCCTGGGTCTCTGTAAGGTAAATACAGGGCCAGCCAATAACAAAGAGCACTTTGCTAATAATGGGCGAATGAGAACCAGTAGATGCATGACTATGAACCTATTTGTAATTTCCATAAGATAGAGTTACAGATCTGAAGCATTGACGTTGCTATACACATGCAATTAATTTATACACAACAGGGCAAGAACCATATAGGGAGTTATACATCATTGTAGGTGCCTTTATAGTGCCAAGTTTTATTGATGTCTCTTTGAGTACAAAGACCTTTCAGTAATAAGATATTTCAGAGAGTTCAGTCAGTCTTCTCTGGCACACAGCACTAATTCTGTTGACTTTGATATCGAGGTAATCACATCTTGAATACTTTCTACGAAAAGCATGTCCCACTGGCAGGGTTGCCGTTCAGCTAATTCCTTTGATAGCTTAGTAGTCTCTTTCACCTTTGATAGATAACGGCACAAACTGCTATCAAAACACAAATGGCAATTAGTCTGGAATGGGGGTATTGCATATATAGGCTCACATGTACATGACAAATACCTTCACATCTCTACACGTATTATCTGTTAGAACATGTGTCAATTGGAACAGTATAAATAATAATGAAATCAGTCCTTTTTGAGAGTTTCATTTTGTTACAAATGCCTCACACAATGGATATATCTATGCGGGGACATTCATTAAGTTCTCATATTAGACCATGAAAGACTCTTTACTAGGACTTTCTCCCTGAATGACATGAGGAAATAGGGTAATATTAAAGTGAATATGCTCAATGATCGGCTTATAGTCAGCTAATATTCGATGTTATTGTCATTTCATGCTCGATGTGCTACTTTTTGGATGCACCTCAAAGTTGGACACCTTAAAGCTACATGATTGTATTTTGTAGACACAAGGACTCGACCCTATAGTAGGGGGGGGGTGATAAATCTACTTTGCTTCAGGGACAGGCTCAAACTATGCATTTGGGTCCAAAAACACGGGAAATCACAAAAATATTTTTTTCGGACCCCCGTGACCCCCCGTACATATGGTCCGAAGATCGGCCAAATAGTGAGAAAACAGCCCAAATTCAGGCTTTCAGATTCCTTCTAAAATCAAGTCATGACTTCATGAAAATGGTTAGAAACCTTCATATGGGACCCAAAGAGACCATTTAAAGTCATATTGTTGTGATTATAGAGGTGTTTCCCCCTCTGGGGAGGTGGTTAGTCCTCGGTAAAGTACCGATAAATCAGCTATTTTGAAGGCATTTGCTCCCTTACAATCACATCCCTATACTGCCATAAAAGATCCTCAGGACACCTAATCAGGCAGATTAAACCCTTCTGGAGGGTCCCCTCTTTCTGTCAACTCCCCTCTATGACCCCCCCCCCTGCACCAATAGCCATCAGATAACTCTCCCCCCCTTCGCCTCTATAATTACCCTATACCGAAATAATGTATTAACATAAGACCTGTCTGATAGTTTGAACCTTTCTTGAGGGCTCCCTGTTCCTGTTAACCACCCCTTATGACCCACCTCCACCCCATCCCCACCCTCACCCTCACTAATAGCCATGAAATAACCCCCCCCCCATGGCTCCATACCACACAGTATAACCATCAGCCCAACCCTCCCTCCATGTGGCACAGTGCACAGCATTGCCTCTCATGGTATGTATCATGCATGGGAGTGGGACAGTGGTGTGGTTAAAAGAGGGCCCCCCTCCAAATAAAAAAAAGAATGAGTGAGCTGGGTCCTTGAGATCACCCTGGTAGGTGTATCTACTACAGCTGGTAGAGGGA
Organism: Harmothoe impar; assembly: GCA_947462335.1. Classification (NCBI taxonomy): domain Eukaryota; kingdom Metazoa; phylum Annelida; class Polychaeta; order Phyllodocida; family Polynoidae; genus Harmothoe; species Harmothoe impar. The sequence goes on from OX381708.1 coordinate 32,715,877, forward strand.
TACTGTACTTCAAGTCAAATTTGGGTTCAATATTTGGTTTAATATCAAGATAATTTATGTATTCATCTGTCCTCAAAGTTTGATATGAGATTCTACCCTTTACCCCATATAGGGGTAGGCATAGGTCTACCAAGAACCATGCCTATGTTATATTTTCATATATCTGAATATTATAGCAGCACCCTACATGTTGCATGTATGCCCGTCTTTGACAAAATCTGATCTTTAGCATTGCAAATGAGGTATCAGGGTTACCTACCCCTCCCTATAATATGATTGCAAGGTTTATTATTGGCTTCAATAATATTTAGGGTTCAGAGTATTTATTTAACACCTCAGAGAATTGAATTAAATAATTATCTCTTGTCTTATGTCTAGGATACTAACCATGCTAGGTGTAGACAAAGAGATATGGACACCAGTCCTTATTTGGAGTCATTTGCAGGCTCCCCCACCCCCTAACCCCTCTACCATCCATCATTCTATGCATTTAACCACTTGGTTAAGGAGGAGAGTCAGGGTTTTTATTTATCGTTGTATCAGGTTATTAGTGATGTTAATATTAGATCTCTGCTATAACTATCATAGAATTACTATGTATAATAAGTGTAACAACATGAAACAGTCATCTTGACCATGAATACACATGGGGTGAGGTACTAGGCATAGAATGGAGGGGGGGGGATGTGATCATTGGTAGGGTAACTCAAAATGAATATAGAGACCTTTGAAAAGGGTATAATCTATCTGATCTAAACTCATTTTAATTTGTTGACAATTCAAATACATTGAAGCAAAGGCCCTCCAAGATTTGGGTTATATCCATGCAATCACAAGAATATGACCTGTAATAGTTTCTTTTGGTCCCTTATCAGTTTTCTGTTGAGGTGGCAAAGCCATTCATGCATGTATGATAAATAGATTATAAGAGGTCTGATGGCTGGAGTTCTTAGATGGACTGAGGTAGCCCTCCTCTTATGTCTGTATAGGGTAAGGGAGGAGGTCTGGGCCCCCTCCATATCCCCCACCCCTCTTTTAAACACACCACTGTCTTACTCCAAAGACAGGCTAAGGTGTCTGTGAATGACTATTAATGTTCAAAGATCCTGATATTCTGAGTACAGTGTAATATAGAGGCGAGGGCGGAGGGGGGGAGGGAGTTATCTGATGGCTATTGGTGCATGCTATGGGGGGGGGGGGGGTGTTAGGGGTCATAGGGGGTAGTTAACAGAAACAGGGGGTCCTTCAGAATGGTTCATGATGATGTTTTATGTCAGTATAGGGACCTGATTGTATAGGAGCAAATGCCTTCAAAAAAGCTGATTTATCGGTATTTTACCATGGACGCACCCCCTCCCGAGAGGGGGAAACACCCCTATAATCACAACAATATGACTTCAAATGGTCTCTTTGGGTCCCACATGAAGGTTTCTGACCATTTTCATGAAGGCATGGTGAGGTTTGAGTAGAAATCTGAAAGCCTGAATTTGGGCTGTTTTCTAACTATTTGGCCGATCTTCGGACCCCATGTACGGGGGGGTCACAGGGGTCCGAAAAAAATATTTTTGTGATTTCCCGAGTTTTGGGTCCCAAATGCATAGTTTGAGCCTGTCCCTGGAACCGTACGACAAAATTAGCGATTTAACACCCCCCCTACCTATAGCACCCCTAGACTGGGCTATAACTTCCAATGAATAACTTTCGATTGTGTGTCACCCCCAAATAGTAGGGGACACATCAAAGTAGGATTAGGAAAACCGAAGGCAATTATGGAATCTTTGCTCTCCTCTTTCACAGTGTTTGCCTGTACATCCTAAGCTGCAGTGCGTTCACCCTCTAGGTTGTATTGCTTAATGGTGGAAAGTCACGGAGACACGCCCATTGTCCAGGCAATCTATAACACGCTGGGTGGCAGGGGAAACAGGAAACACTAGAAGAAAATGCAGTTAGCCCTTATTACCTTCCAAGGTAATGGAGAAGAGACAGGAGAGTAACTTAAAGGCCCACACGCTGGTACCCTGACAATAGCAGTCAGAGTAGAGCCAGGACAGGCACTTAAGCCTTTAGATAGGGCGGATGGGGGTTTAAGGTCACATGTATGGGCAATTTAACAAACACAATATATGGTGATGTGCAGTCCAACACACTTATCAAGAGTTACTATCCATAGTAGTGTCATTTATACTCGACCTGTATATATAGACATATTATATCTACAAAAAAATATCTACTTCTACCCAGCCCACATTGCTTAGGGGGACCCATATATATGTGCTTTTACGTGGGCAAGCTGATTTGCCCATATCTAGGTTATGGTCCTTTTAGTCCAGGGCTACCAATGTGATTCCAAATGGGTCAGCCCAGATTCAAAGTGCCCAGCCCGAGCCCAGATTAAATATAAACTATAAAAATTGCAATAAAAGGTGATTTCTGGAGGAAAATCAGATATCAGCATGTTTTGAAATATTTACAATGTATTTATGGGAAAAAAGTTTTCTTGGGCTGGCCCATCTGGGCTCCCACTGGTAGCCCAGGACAAAAAGGACCATTACCCAGATATGGGCAAGCCCAGTTGGCCCAAGTATAACACATATGGGCCCCAGGGACCAATGCTGGCTGGGTAGTTGATAACGCCTTCTGAGCATTTGTCAATGCCACATTAGACAACCCACTACTGTCAAGTGGTTTACATATGGACACATGGACTGTATCAACGGTCAGCATATGGCAACCCCAATTAAACTGCCAAAGTATTGGAGGTTCACTATATAAACACCAACAGTAGGCGTATGTCCCTACTAGCTTTAATAATAAAATGAACGGTAATTTTAAATTTATTCTACATACATATAGTACGCCTAATTTACTCTCCATACATAAAGATAAGCAGTTTTTCTACGTGCTTTATTCGGGTAAATAGTGCAATTATTATTAGAAATGCAACGTATATGCAATGTTTAATGCATTCCTTTTGTAATTGTAGTACTATACCCAAAGCGCTTTAAAAAAGACCTCAGACAAACACCATTCCATCGGCCATTGGACGGCTGGCTTAAAAAAAAGAGAAAGTCCCGCACATGCTATAATATTGCTGATGTTTTATTTTAATACGCTGGGGAAACATAATCCTTGGGATTTTGGGACCACAACCCAGGAACATAAACAACGTCAACTTTGAGAATGGACGACCCGGAAGCAGACAGCTTTTTATAGCGGGACGCAACATTGTAGTCGCTGACTTTGGAAGTGGATGAGGAATTCCTTACAACAAAGTCATGGTTAACACTTCTCATAATATACTATGTCATGGGAGCAACAAATCCAGCATGGCCCTTTATATTAGTGGGTACCACCGGGAACGTTGAGCCATCAGCTCCCTGGGCTATTCCTTTCAGAGTTTTACCGCAAGTGGCCTACCGCATTGCCCTCTGGTATAACCAAGGCAAGGCACAATATATACTGTTGACTCAATATCTACAGGGTGAGGGGGGGGGGGGGGAGTGCGGCAAAGCATACTAGCCCTTATATTGGAGCTACATTAACCTGTCCAAATTAAACAGGACTATGGAACTTCCCCCTATGGCAATGCGAAATAAGAAAGAAGACCAAGAATAGTAACATAAAACCTCGCATAGTTATAGGGCCCGACTAGAACGCAAGTCAGGCTGTCAGGCTTATAGGATCAGGACACAGTCAGGGTGCGGCTTATACACGAGATTTCTTATGTATATTACAGTACTCGCCATGATCAGACCCCTTTCGCGGCTTATAGGATATTCCCAAAGTCTAGGCGCGGCTGATGTGCGGGTTAGCGAGGTTTTACAGTATAGTTATATCATATTTAACACATGGACTTTAGGTAGGGAATAAAATAGGATGGAACTATTCCTTATTTTAGATATACGAAATATAGGGCATAGTATGGACTACCTCCCTCTATTCAGCATAAACAGCTTAACTATGGTTAGAAAATGATTTGATATGCGTGCAATCATCACTCTTAATAGCTATCACTTATAGTAATTTTCAAGTACTTTCTTTTCACCCCTTTCGTGGCTGATCACTAGACTCACAACCAACCATTGCAAGGAGTATATACGGCCGGTGGCCCTTTATAGACACTTTAAATATCGATCTATTTCAGCCCTTATGAAACACCTTCCAAATGATCCCTGTCAGCGAGAGTTCACCAGTTATCCTCACAAACTAGATGAATAACAACAAGACAGTTTGAATTATTGAACCAGGGCACAGTAGTGCCAGGTTCTTTAGAGACAGGTATTTTTGCACTTTTTGTCAAAAAAGTGTCTTGCATTCTCTCCCTTTTTTTCCTGTCTAACATTGAGAAATAAAATATTTAAATGCTGGCACAAACAAGTTTTGATCAATGCCAATCTATGCCATCAAAGATTGAAACCAAAAATGCAATATTTCGTACAAAAAATTGATATTGAAAAAGGGTCACTAAAATAGCACAAAACCAACTTTTTCAGGTCAATGCTAAAGGGTGGGGTTTCAAGTAAAGCACAGACCTTCGTGAAGTGTCCCTTTACATGGAATCCTCTTTGTTCTTATATAAAATCAGGGTGAGACGCTTTTTATGACGCTCTAAGGCCTCTACCTTCGGTAACCTTCATGAAATTGATTTTTTTTTGATGATTTTTTTAAATTTTTTTTTTTTTAATTTTTTTTAAAATTTTTTTAAATTTTTTTTTTTATTATCATTTTTCTTTTGAATCATCTTTTTCTTTTTTTTAAAATTTCTTTTATTTAATTTTTTAAAAATTATTTAGATAAGGCATGTGACCTATCAAAGTGGGTCAGCGTTTCCTGGAGATTATGATTCTGCTATCAGAAATGAGAAATAATGTATTGTACTAAAATTAGGGACCTGATCATTGGGAATCGATCTTACACTCACACATCAGGGGGACTGCCCTGGTTCACATGTGATATCAATCACATATACCATTCATTACCTTTTTGAAGGAATGGATAACTTCTTTCGCAAGATAATATCTAACTTCTCAAATATTGAAACATCAATCTGTCCATTTGACGCTCTCCCGATATAGTAACATGGATGCAGGAAATCCAGTGTTTTCCCATGGAGTTAATGGGTTGAACCATGATTACTCGGGATGGGAGGTCGGGGGCCCACTGACAGGTGACATCCTAATGTTTTCAATGATAGGTTGCTGTCCATATTGGGAGCAATTACTTGAGAAAGAAATATAACGAATATGACATGTTCCATTATGAAATGGAAATTACATAGAAAATACGACCATAAATGTGGTATTCTTGTGCTCAACAAACACGTGTAGGTCTAGTTACTTTTTAGTCTAAACAGCTGCTAATGGGAATGAGGACAGGTGTTTTACAATTTGCAGAGGCATTGCTTCATTGTATCTAATGTTGCCTTTACATGATCGAGGCTTGTATGTGCACAAACAGTACACACATGTATGTACAGCCTGCCATCAAAGTGAGCGGTTTGAAGGAGGTTTACTTTGTATCATTTCCAATAGGAGCCAGCCAAACCCATCTCATCAACATTGAGAGGCATTGAGATTGGGATAACATGTGGTATTACTATTGCCGTCATGATTACAACAGATTATGGTAGCTGTAGGGTATTGTAGGCCTATCAGAAATGTGTAACAGGCTTGGATCTTACATACAACACGGTGAAAGAAGATTTGGGTACAATGACCTAGACAAAACATGATTTGATTTACAAAACGTATTTAAAATAATGTGACAAACACGCATACAATTACTCTCTCTGGGCTTTTATGGATGCGGAGGCGTACGGAACCCCCCATACTCAGAAACGCATTTTCTCCCATCGTGTTCTCCTTGAGTCCCTTGAGACAGTAATCTCCCTGAAATCTGACCCTCATCCATCTTTCTGAACATAGTTGAGTCCACCATTGTTGGTTTCACCTATGTCTTCCTCTTTCATGTTCCCCTCCCATCACTTAATTCCCTGCAGCTAATCCCACACTTTGCACACTTTCATTTTAAACCATGATCTTATTTTCACTGTGGCCTAATGCGTCCTCACAGATCCTGTTCCCGCTGCCCTGCACTGAAAATCCATAGATTGAAAGGGTTAGTCAGTACAGACTAACCCAGGTTGGTCATATGAGTGTTAGTCACAATGGCAAAGTTATATTCAAAAATGACCGAGGGGTCAGTCAGTAGTGGCTAACCTAGGTCCATCATTGGTGTGTTGTATTTGTATGCCACTAGTTGGGGCCACCTGTGATGACCACTCAGTGGCTCCCCCTGGAACTAAAAAGACTAAGGTGGGTTGGTCAGTAGTGACCAACCTGGCAATAATAACTAATCTAGGTTGGTGGTATAGGGATCCAAAAAATGACTAACTAGGTTGGGCACTAGTGACTGAGAGGTTGGGCGTATAGGGAGCCTAGGAATATCAGTGTGTCAACGGCATTCCCCCTACTGTGTAAGGTGCAGTCTCGGACCCCGACTGTATGTATACAGTCTGGGAGAGTACTTATGTACTGACTAGTACTGGATATAAGCAATCTGGACCTCATAGGTTCGAGTCCCACCTTGGCACAATCAGTAGTAATTTTTATATCTGTACAATGCACCTCTATTACACTATTTTCCCTATCCAAATATGTAATATGTAAAATTACTATGCCAGTATAGGGGTATTTATGCTTCAAATAGGCCAAATAAATAATGTAAAAAAACGAACCTACTTTTTTGCCAAGGTGGGATTCGAACCCATGAGGCCAAACACAACATATAGATCTATGTCATTCATGATCATCTGACCATGGCTAACCAATCAGTAGTTGAGCTATCTCATTAAGAAATGATCCAGGATCCTGGATCATTTTCTAAGTAGGTCACAGTTACTAGATACAAATTCGTCATGGGCCATTACAGCTTGATGGCTGCAATGGGCCTGGAGGGCTCGAGGCTGTGTAGGGTGCCGCTCTAAGAGTTACGTTTTGTACAGGTGGATGCAGTCCATTTACAGTTTGAATGACAACAGCAACTTTGTCTTGAAGTAATCTATCTTAGAGTGTAATACACAGAGTAAGGGATAATCTGTGTTAATAATGCTTTGTGATCTAAGCTATACCACCATATCGGAACTTGTAAACTAAATAGTGCGGTACATAAACAAGTCTCATTATGAACAAGTTCTGAAATAGTACTAAAGAGATGGGACGTTTACACCACCCAGCCTCTCTGTCCACAATTCCCTAGCCAATGCTTGTTTTGATAACTCAGTCGCGATACATAAAAATGGATGTTTGGGAGCCTGGCCTCAAATGCCATTAGTCTGCTTGGGAATGACTCATCTCCAACAGCACTGTCTGGCATTACGTTATTGCTGGTCCTGTGTCCTAAATAGTATTAGGCTGAACCAAAAACATACACATATGTATTGTATTGATATTTATGCTGATATTTGTAGTGCCCTGTTACCCTGTATACAACTACCAACACTCCTATGTACTGAGACAGAAAGGTAAAGGGTGCTAACTGTCTCTCCCACGTGGCTCTGGAAAAAAAGATGGAGTGTCAAACAGCTGATTTCAAAGGTCAAGTTGAGTTGACACTGATAGCACAGAGTGATCTGAAGTAAACCCTTCATATAAGCAAAGTCATTAGCGGTTTTACTCTCTACTTTACTGGAGCCACGTGGGAGACACACTTGACATCCATACCTTTCACTGTGGCTGAGTGCAGAGAACAAGATTGGCCACACACCAAGATCCTTTTTATGCTCTGTTGTTTAACCATCGTTGACATAACTAGCCTGCATAGCAACGGAATACCCTCCTAAATTCAAATAATATTACACTAGCAATGCCTACAGCGACCTTATCCCCGTATATTGATACAAATCGACCTTTCCACATTGATCTTGCTACAACCACTGGTTAGTTTGACTTGTACCTACCGTACCTAGTACACTGGTACAGTAAAGATGGCATACGGTGATGCTGGTGATACGAATTGACCCTCAGCCCTTGAATCTGCAGCACTTAATCACATTTGCTGATGGCTCTTTGGGTGCAAACGGATTTCAGACAAGTGTGTCTTTAATCCAGATAAAACAATTGAAAACAAAAAAAGATCAGCCAAAAAACATTCAATCAGCAGTGGACGATCGGCTCATGTCAAAACAGAAATGAAAGTTTTTCTTCCCAACAGTAATGATAGAGATACTGGAAACGTTTAGAAAACGATTTCTGCTAGCTGAGTGTAGAAGCTTATATATCAGGTAGTTTTATATGCTACAGTAGGTAGCAACGGTGTTCCGTTGGTGTTTGCAGGTAATGCCATAGATCAGGTATTCAGTTCACATTAGACAAGCGAAACGTGTTCATTATCGGTTCAGGTTTGGGCAATAGGCACAGTGCCAGCTCTGTTAGAAGGGAAGCTCTCTATACTGAGGAGCCTCGGTGGCGTATCGTTGGGCGAGTGAAGGCTCGAATGGGGCTGTCAGCATCGTTGGACAATTCTGATTTTGCAAGTGAGAAGGTGCCTTGAGTTTTTGGCCTACCTAGTAATGAGAACTTGCTAAAACCATTTTTCAGGTGCGGCAATGCCTTAGATTTCTTGGTTTAGATTGTTTAAAACTAAAATTTGGCCAACAAAACACATTCCATCAGCCGGTGGAAGACCAGGTCTAGCGCTATGGGGGTTGTCGACCGTGGTAGGAAACGGATCATTCCAAATGGCAGGTGAGGCGAGATGCTCTTGGTAGAGAGCGAATGCTGAGTTACTTTTTTGAGTTTGTGCTGCCTTGAATGAAATGGAAGACAAAATGGAAGTAGAGGCTGTCTTTTGGAACGTCTGGTGTAAAAGTAGATGCTAATAATCATAATTCTTTGGAAATCTAGGACATAGATCTACGCCCGAGGCCTATTACCTCTTGGACAGCTACTTTTACCCCCTTAGGACTTTTACAAACCAGAAGACGTCTGGCTTCTTGAACCACAGGCAAAGAGGTAGTGAATGTCCAAGGGGGTACAAGTCCTAGGGGTAGATGTCCTAAGGGGTAGATGTCCAAAGGATAAATGTCCGCGGGGAGCTAGATGTCCGGGCGGTACTTGTCCTAGAACCGTACAGACTGTACACAGGGAAGAAAAAAATGCAAATAGTGATATACCACTAGTGATATCGCCACATGTAACATAAAATCCTCACGGTAGACATGCACTGATATGCTGGCTACTGTTTTTTTTTTTGTAACAATTTAACTTTATTTGGCACTTTTTTATATCACAGTTAACATATGTTCTTCGATTTAATGAATCGGGTATCCTCCTTTGTAACACTCTAACTTCGATTTTTAAATCGGGTTTTCCAGCTTTTGACAATTTTTTAATGAGTTTGAATGTATAAATCATGTGTTAAAAGTAGAGAATGCACTAGGCTACATTGGACACCACAGTATTATAGTTCACGTTAACTCATGATTATTGTACTTTTATAGTTATACTTTGCCAAATCAGTTAGGATGGGGCTTCAGCGTTGCTGATGTTATACCCCCCCCCCCTTATTTTAGTAATGAAGACATAAAGTTATTAAATTGGTTTAGTAAAGAATGTACAGAAAATATACGAAACTTATAGTTTTTTCACAAATTACAATCGTTTGTGGTGGTTCTTACACTAGAACAAGGTCAATATATAACTATGTTATTAAATATTGGTATGCTCAATATTACTAGGCTTTTACGTTTCCTTTCTTAGCATCACGCATCCTCCTCTCACTGTACGCCAAATACATTAACACATCCGTTGGGTATGGAGTTCATTAGCAAGGTTTTCATTTTGACTTTAAAGTCGGACACATTTTCTTCACATTTAAATTCATTACTCAGGGTGTTCCAACATTTGGCTATAAATACATGCATGGACTTCTCATACACAGCAGATTTACTGATACTATATTTCAGGGTTGCAAAATTCGTACCCCTTACAATTTTATTACAAAAGATAGGATTTTTTGATCTTTTGTACCCCAAAATGCGAGCATGATATAGTCTCCTATTGACTAGGGTAGGCATCTTAGCCTCCTGGTGAACATAATCGGTTGATGACAATACCGGTAACTTTAAGCAGTGCTTCAAGCATCTGTTCTGTATCCTTTGTAAACTTAAGAGTAAATCAGAGTTAGCACCATCATATAAAACATCAGAATAATCTATTACAGGGATAGCATATGTGGAATATATTTTCAATAGAATGTTCGTCGGTACATAATATTTCAGACGTCCTAATAAACAGGCCTTAAAACCCAATTGTTTTTTCAATTCTTTTACATGGTTATTATAAGTTAATTCAGAATCAAGGATTACACCGAGGTATTTAAAAGTAGTTACATATTTGAGGCTAGTGTTATTTACCACAAGTTCATGCTCCCTGAGTCTCAATCGACTATATTTTATCTTGCTAGTAAAACATACAGACTTAGTTTTGGCCTCGTTGTAAGTAAGTAGCACACATACAGTTTTCTTCCTGGGCGATGTATTGAGATAATATACCTGAGTTAGAGGGAACTGCTGGTTATTACACAGAAGCCACCTGATGGCAAAAATTGAAGCTCATGAAAAGTATTCTTTAAGCTGTATTCATATTCCTACATAAACCATTTTCTCTAAATCAACTATTTGTATTTGCTATTTTGACAGTATACCTCCATTGTTCACATATATTCACTGCTAGGACACCCATAGGATCCTATAGTTAAGGCAAAAGAAATATTTTTCCAAAATTCATGCCTTTCTCGTATTATCCGTGACCCCCTGTTTTATTGGTCCTGAAATGTTTGTATAGATGTCAATTATACATTCCCAAGGTTTGGTTGCAATCTCAATAGAAGAAGGGTATTATCCATGACAGATAATGTGAAAATGCTGTTTTCCTATTCATTTCTATAGTTAAGGTACTCCTTTGCTCAAATGGCCATAACATAAAACTTACTATCGTGACATGGCATTTCTTTTGATTTTCTATTAGATAATAAATCAAACTAACATAAACCTGAGTTATATGCAAAATTTAAAAGAACATCAGTCATCCTGCGACAAGTAGCAAGTCCCTTTAAGGTGACCATGGTGGAGGTGTTATTGTAGCCACTTCCCAGGTGGTCTATACCTACAAAGTCACCAGGCTGTGCGTACACCACCAAAGGTTGTATTGTCTCCAGGCAATCTACAGGTTGGTAGCGAGCTCGGGGAAAGAGAAGGAACATTAGAAGAAAATCCGGTTAGCCTTTATTACCTTCCATGCAATGTAAGACAGTGATCACTGTAGCTCAATATCACTTGTGTGAATGCTCCGTGAATGCGATGTATGGCAATAAGGATCTGTAACGGGTTGACTATAAAGTCTAACTGTTATTGTTGTATATCTATTGTATGTTGTATGATGTAAGACAACACGGTTCTATTGTGTTTAATAACTGTTTTATTCATCTAACTAGTATCGTCGGTTCGTTACATACACCGACTCCTCTAGTTCGGTTATCTATACGGTAGTGTACCGGTACCACCTTCGGTTACCGTCGGTAGTTGTTACATAAGCATTTTACATAACTAAACCTAACAGGTGGCGCTGCTAGTACGGTCACGTGGCTATGCAGCGCTGTATATAAGACGGCTACTTCTCCATTGGAAGTCAGTCAGGTTTGGGACTGTCGTGACATGACCACCCTGTGCTCACGGGCTTAACTCTATGCTATAGGGTTGCCCACTGTATTATATATCTGTTCTGATCTTGTATATCCGCTGGTTATACTTGTACTATAATACCCAAGAGTTACCTTTACAATAAAGTCGCCGTATATTAAAGTCTAATTTACCTTGTCTGGTTTTTGTACTCAAGTGTTACATACGTAGTAAGAGACCAACTACATTGGTGCCGTGACCACTTGATCGAACCGACCATTGATAGGGTATTAAATAGACTTACAGTATATGGATTACCTATACGATTTTGTCAGCTCGTTCAGCGGCAGGACTAAAACCCCTGCTGAGGAACGTGAGGAAGCCGTACAGAATGTACGCTTCTTCACAGGCAAATCCAATAGGCGGGAGAGCCGGGCAGCCTTGGAGGTGCCCGGTGACGACCTCTCCCAAGAAGCAATAGGTGATCCTATTGTGGAAGCCTTTACCAAAGGAGAGGATGGGGAGCAATCTCCAATCCCGGGACCCTTTGATATAAGCTCCAGGAGATCGTTGGACTCCCTTTCCACGAATCTTTTCTGTCCTGAGGGTCAGAAAATACCGGGTAGAGAGCCTAAAACTCTCGGCCCAGCTGCCTTCGGTTCTACACCGACGGTAGCAGATCCTTCATTGGATCCAGACACGTCGGTTTTCACTGATGGTGCCACTCCTACACCGAACGGTATGGGGGGTGGCGGGCTATCAAAGAAGACTAATGTGGCAACAGAAGCTCCTGGTAAGGGGTACCCGCCAGCAGTAGATGAGCCATCCAGTTTACCACTGGATGGGGACCTACTAGCTGCCATGGGTATCCCCACCAGGAAAACTGAGTTGCACGAGCTCGCGGAAGCCCGGAGGGAACTTGCTTCCATCAATCAAACTAGGAAGTTATTCCTAAGGGAGGTTGATGAGAAGAAAAAGTTCCTACTGGAACTCCAGAACGAGATGGCTTCCCACAAGGTGGAGGTTGACAAACTTTTGCACCAGAGGGTGTCCGGCGAATGTGAGGTTGCAAGCTTAACTTCCTTGGGAAAGGATTTGAGCACGCAGCTCCACTTAGCCAGACAGGACCTCGCAAGCTTAAGGCAAGTCAATCAGGACCTGAAGGCGAAGTCGGAGAAAGTACCACCACCTTCCACGGTGGTACCTCCAGTCATACCCCTACCCAGTGTGTACACGACAGTGACACCTTCAAGTGTCCCGCCGCTAGTACACACCACGGTAACAGGTATGACACCTCAGATGGGGGCTAGCTATCTACAGACTCCGGTCTGTGGTGGCGCCTTTGGAGGCACGGCAACACCTCCAGGGTACACCCACCCATCTACTGGTTCAACGACGTTGAATCAGCAGCAGACCATGGTCTCAGTTCCAGTACCGAAATCCAGAGCTAGACAAGGCTTAACGCCTGTCCAGCGGGCTAAGTACGACAGGAACCCGGCTATTGAGAAGCTGGGGACAGACATCGTCCCGCGGGACATCGATGAACTGGATGAACGGTATGCTCCTTTCAACTTTGGGGAGATCAAACATCCTGATGCAGCCCGTCAAAAGGCCATCGATATTCCGCCTTTCACAGGGTCGCCACCCTGGAGAAAGTACAAAGTTCGGTTCAAGGCTATTGTGGAGAGCAATCGCTGGAACAATCAGCAAGCGCTGGTTGCTCTGAAGCAAGCACTCTGCAACGGGCCAGGTGAACCAGCCCTTTTGGCGTTCGAGAGAGTGAAGATCAAGACATTGAGCTCACTTGAAGAAACAGCTGAATGGGCGATTGGGAAGATTGGTGAGCATGACCCAAGGACTCAGCTGCTCAAACGTGTCCAACGCAAGGACGAGCATCTGAGATCCTACGGATTTGCTCTACAAGAACTGATATCCGAGTGTTATCAGGGATGTAGACCTGACACCCCCACTGTCATCCAGGAGTTAACCTCCAGGTTTGTCAATGGAGTCAGAGACACCAATCTCCAGGCATATCTGCGGGAGAAATGGCAGCCGGACTTATCTCTAGCTGACCTTTTTGACCATGCAGATGTGTATGACACCAAACAGGCTGTTTTTCCTAGTGGAGGAGTGTCGGCAGCTCCATCTGTAGCCCCGAAAGGAGCTCAGGTGGTAGAGGCCGCCACAAAACCACCTAAGAAAAAACAGCCCGCCTCCGAGGAGGTGGCGGCAGTAATGCCTGACAGGGACATGGAAAAGATGATTGAGGGTTTGTTGCGGAAGCACTTGGAAAAGAGCTCTGCGTCCACTTCTGATTCTGGATCTGGAAAGAGAAGGAAAAAGAAGAAAAAGGACACGAAACCTCAGCCATGTAGACGCTGACAAAAGATGGGTCATTGGGCTAGCGAATGCAAAGCCCCTGCACCCGTCGCTGCTAAAACTGAAAAGGAGACGGAAAACTGAATGGGGCCCATCCTCTTGGCAAGGATGGCGCCCCCACAGTTAGCCATGCCTGTAAGGGATTAGTAGACGGTGTTAACTCTTCCATGAACCAAGGCCGCGCAGAGGCAGAAGGGTCTGTACAACCTGTAAGCATCTGGCAAGGCGGGGCTGGCAAGGACGAACGGAATCCGGAGGATTCTGTAGTCGCTGGCTTAGAGGAGTCTTGGTTAGAATCAATTGCCCAGAGCAGTGTGATTCAAGACTCCCCGAGCGACCCGTGTTGGGATTATCTCCTGACAAAAGGGGTTGCTATGGATGGAGGGGGAAGCCCGATGCTGACCTCTGAGTGTGTCCCTTTACGGGGACAGCGTTGGTACCTGAGTCTGGTTATTTCCGGGACGCGTGGTGAATTTTTGGTCGACACGGGTGCATCTCACACCTTGGTCGATCGTAGATTCATGGCCCGTCTTTGCAACCAGCCCGAAGCTCCGCTACTGGGAGTAAAGGCTCGGACTGCTACGGGAGATAGTATGCAGACTTATGGCAGAACTGTAAAACCTATGTTGGTTGATGGCAAGACATACTGGATATGTCCAACCATCACCGACATCACTGATGATGGCATACTGGGGATGGACTTTGCTGCTCTTTACGGGGTAACAATGAACACCGCAACGGGCCGACTTCAGATTAAACATCCTTATAAACAATCTGTACAGTGCGTTTTAAGGAATGGTTCTTCTGTGGCGTCAGTGGCACAAGACACAAAGTTGGCAGCAGGACATGTATCCGATGTCCTAGTCAGCTGCGTGGGAGTGCAGGCCAAAAGGCCGGGAATGTTTGAACCAGAAGATCAAAAGCTCTCTGAGTTAGGTCTTGCTGGCTATCATACTTACCTGGCCAACGCTCGTTGGGGGGTGATACCGATTTGTAACTCGAGTAGTAGAGAAATCACTCTACGAAAGGGGACGCCTATTGGTAACACCACGCGAGCATATGGGGTAGACTCACTAACTACGGACTTTGTGGAAGTAGGTGTGGTGGCGGGAGACTCTTCCCACGAAGAGGCTCTAGCCAAATCCAACCTACCGAAACATTTAAGGTCCCTGTTGTGTGAGTCACACCTCACAACCCTAGAGAGCGAAATGGTGGCCAATGAGCTGTCGGAGTTATCTGACGCCTTTGCGCAACCAGGAGATCCTCTAGGGCGTACCAATACGGTACAACACCGGGTTGACACTGGGGACGCGCTTCCCAGTAGAATCCCCTACCGTCGGTTACCCATGGCTAAAAAAAGTGCTATGGAGGCTGAGGTAGAAAAGATGTTGGATGAAGATGTGATTCAACCTAGTGAGAGTCCATGGTCAAGTCCTGTGGTGATGGTCACCAAAAAGGATGGCTCCTGTCGATTTTGCATCGACTATAGGAAGTTGAACGGACTCACTAGGAAGAATGCATATCCTCTACCTCGGATAGATGAATGTGTGGAATCTCTGGGTGGGGCGAAATGGTTCTGTACACTAGATTTACAATCTGGTTATTGGCAGATCGGCATGGACCCCCGGGACCGAGAAAAAACCGCATTTTCTACCCATATGGGACTATTTGAGTTCAACGTCATGCCATTCGGGCTATGCAATGCCCCGGCAACCTTCGAGGCAATGATGGAAACCATGTTACGGGGTTTACTTTGGAAAAAGTGCCTAGTATACTTGGACGACATCATCGTCTTCGGTGGTTCTGTGGAGGAAACTCTACAGAACCTCCAAGCTGTGCTGAAACGCATCTTATCATATGGTCTGAAATTGAAACCTTCAAAGTGCAAGCTTTTTAGGAAGTCAGTTGAATACCTAGGTAGAATTGTTTCTGAACATGGCATCATGGCTGATCCTCATAAGATCGAAGTGGTACAGAACTGGCCTCGTCCGATGGACACGAAGGAGATACGCTCTTTCATCGGGTTTTGTTCATACTACAGAGATTTTATACCTGGATTCTCGAGAGTCGCAGCTCCCTTACAAGAGCTGATGATTGGAGAGAAGAAGGCTAAGGCTAAAATAGTCTGGTCTCCAGCCGCAGAACAGTCTTTCAGTGAGTTAAAGAGACTCTTCTTAGAAACACCTGTTTTGCACTACCCTGCACCTGTTGGTAAGTTCATCTTGGACACTGATGCTTCTAATACAAGTATTGGTGCTGCCTTGTCGCAGATCCAGGATGGGCGAGAAGTGCCGCTGGCATTTTCGTCCAACAGTCTAAGCAAAACACAACGTAACTACTGCACAACCAAGCGTGAACTCTTGGCAGTGGTGGTTTACACAAAAAAGTACAGACATTTCCTATATGGTGGGAATTATCTCGTACGGACGGATCATTCATCTCTGCAGTGGCTCCTTAACTTCAAGGACGCTGAGGGGATGATGGGTAGATGGTTGAACCACCTCTCTGAGTTTGGCATGACGAATGAGCATATCATACACAGGAGTGGAGTAGATCATGTGAATGCGGACAGCTTGTCCCGCTATCCTATCCGGAACTGTCACCGTGTAGACTGCCGAGACTGTGGGTCTCACAATGCAGTGATTGCGTCTGTGGGTGCGAAAGTTCCTAACTGGACGTTAAATCACTTGAAGGATGAGCAGCTTGCGGATCCAGCTATTTCGAGGGTGTACTCCTTGAAGTTGTTGGGCCTGTCCAAGCCTGTTCGCCCCGCACTTTCGCTGGAATGTAAAGAAGTTAGACAACTGTTAGCTCAGTGGGATAATCTTTTTATACGGAACAGTGTATTGTGCCGCTGGAGGGTGCAACCTGGCAGGAAGAGAACAGCTCAGTCTGTAGTGCCTTTGTCACTCAGACTACAGTTGCTCAATTACTGTCATGGCCACCGAACTTCAGCACACTTTGGCAGACAACGGACTGAGGCAAAGATTAAGAGTAGATATTACTGGCCTGGTATGACTTTGGACATACGGCGTTGGGTGAGACAGTGTCCCCAATGCTGTTTATCAAAGCCTGGACCTGGTATTGGTAAACTACCTCTAAGTCAAGAGCTATTCGGTGTTCGATTTGCCCGGATCGCTGTTGATATCATTAGTGGTTTCAACACGACCCCCCGTGGGAATACCTGTATGATGGTGGTACAGGACTACTATACCAAGTATGTCCAAGTATATCCGTTGGTAAATCATACAGCTGTTACCTGCGCAGAAGCACTTTTCGAGAATTGGATCCTCACGTGGGGAGGTCCTTTAATGCTTCACTCCGACCAGGGTCGTGAGTTTGAATCTCGACTGTGGGCAGAACTGTGTAGTAAAATACACATCTGCAAGACGCATACGAACCCCTACCGACCTCAATCGGATGGTATGGTGGAACGTTTCAATCGGACGTTGATCCAATGTCTCACGACAATGGTTAATGGGCACCGGGATGATTGGGATGAGCACGCTCGCTATATCTCCCATGCTTACAATGCTACCGAACATGCGTCGACGGGCTGTACGCCTAATATGCTCGTAATGGGTGAAGACATAGTCATGCCTAGTGACATGGTCTATGGAGTGCAGGGACACCAGCTCGAGCAACCCTGCACAGTGATGTTTGTTGAGTCACTTCGACAATCATTACGCGAGTCCTATGGAGTAGTAAGGGACAACTTGGAAAAATCTGCTAGTTTGCAGAAGGTGGGCTATGACACGGGCCTTAAACTCCGCCAATTTAAGGTGGGGGATAAGGTCGCGAGATTTAGCACACCAAATTCCAAAGTCAAGACCCTGTACTCCTGGGATGGTCCGCATACGGTTACTATGGTGGTTAGTGAAACTACTGTAGTAATACGGTTGCAAAAAGGGACTCTCACTAAATCACATGTGGCTAGACTCCGACCTTGGTATGGAGTTCCATATATAGATGACGGTGAAGATTCCCTCGGTGCTGGTCGAGTACCAGCACCAACCGACCCTGCGCTACCGAAGATACCGAAGGCAGGACCAACGGTCATACCGTCGGTACCGACGGTAGCGCGCCGAAGGGGTCGTCCTAGGAAATTACCGATTGAACCACAGTCGTGTGTTACCAAGCCCAAGCGCGGTAGGCCTCGTAAAAAAGGGTCAGCTGTGCGTAAAGGACTAACCGTAGGCACCGGTAAACAAAGCAAGGTGATACCTCCGGTGTCATCATTGCTGGACATACCGGTACAAGGTCTACGGAGGAGCACACGTGTCAGAGAGCGAGATAAAATTGTGTAAACATTTTTTTCTTACCTTGTTGACGACATTTAGCTGCTGGCTTGATTAAATTTCCCTGGACAGTTCCGTACTGGGCCGGTGGTCATTGGCCCGGTACTCGATCACCAAAACACAACGAGAAGAGACGGGTTATCCGGTGTGGTTATCCGTTGGAGGTAGAAAAGCACGTGTTCAGGGCGGGTGGCTGGCTTTGCCGATTAGTTCTAAGTATGGGATTAGTTTTGACCACATATTGCTTAGTAACACGCTGCTGTGTATATCCTCTAATGCCGGTATATCATTCCCGGGTTTTCCGGTGGCTCCGCCACGAAAATTGTAAACAACAGTCAGAGTTCCCACCGTCGGATATGCCAGACGTGGGAAGGGCGCTGCCCGCGTCACCTGATCGATTTCTCCCGCCAAATGAGCCGTGAGAAATTGGGTCACCTCGGCGCGTCTTCGAGACGCGACCCCTGATTGGCTGAGAAGCCGGTCAAGGGGCGGGGTCACGGGGGACGGGTGGGGTATATAAGCCCCACAGGCGGTCAGGCTTCTTCAGATCAACACGTTTGCCCGTAGGGTAGCGTGTTGATCAGTGGTGCCTAGGTCTGCCCGGCAGTACCTACACTGTTGTTTTACTTGCTGTGCTACTAAAGGCTCGGGTGAGTGAACCGTGAGGTTCACCTACGCCTGAGCTAACAGTATGGCAGCCCGTGTAGATGGCACATGCACGGCCCCGAAGAAGGCTGAGGCCTCCGACGGGGATGACCGAGTTCTCGAGTCTGACACGGAAATGGACACTACCGGTGCTCCAACCGTCGGTCAAGGCTCGGCTTCGGTACCAGCTGAACCTAACCCTGAGGGGTCGGGTGATGTTGTTCCGAAAACAGAACCTGGTCTGGGTGGTAGTAATACCAACCAGGAGGAGAACCCTGCAGGGGGATCTTCTCCGAAACCCGCCGGTGTATTGGCACGAGAACCGACGGTCCCTGATGGTGATTCATCAGACGGGTCCACGGTTCGTGCTAAGACCAAACGGAAGCGGAAGCGTAAGAGGAGGATTACATCTTCCCCTGAAACTCCTGCTACCGAAGAGGTCGCACCGACTGAGGCAGATAGGCTCAAAGCTGTTGCTGATAGAGTGTCCAAGGCGGAAGCCGAGGGATGGTCTGTTGCAGAGAGCAGAGCCAATCGCCGCCTCCGCGCCAAGGCAGCGCATGTTCGTCTAAACCTGTGTCTCCGTGATGATGACCGGAAGAACCTGAGCCTTTCTGATTTACTTCAGGAAAATGGCAAAATGGCTCTTCCTGCACCTCACACGACCGAGGGTTCAGACGACGAAGACTGGTTGACAGGTGATTCCCACCCCATTGACTGGTACCTCGTGTACCTCAGGGCAGTGTTGGAAGGGAATAAACCTAACATCCATAGGTCATGCCGTCCCAAGCTGAAATATGCTTGGAAGAACTACGTGCCAGGGGATCCCTGCCCGTATGTTCGCTGTCAGCGCCTGAAGGGGGCTTCGACAGCTGCAAAACGGTGGCCGAACCTGTTCAAGTTCGCCCGTCATTTAGTAGAGAAGCACATGAATGTGCGTCCCTACTTGTACTGTGTGAGTGGGAGTACTAGTACTTCCTGCCCTGAGTACAGTGACGGGGAGCTATTCCGTTGCCAACGGAGGGCTGGTTTGGTAAGGCATCTTTGCGACAATAAGGGCGTTCACAAGCGCACTATTAGTCGTGGAGTTGAGGCTGCACTGAAGGTTTGGGGGTGCCACAAACGTGTAGGGAATCTACAGTATAAGTGGCGAACCAACAAACTTAAACAGTGGAATTACCTCACGGAGGCTGACTGGGAGAGATTGTGTAAGGGCGCCAAGTGCGAACAAACCGATCTCGGGCCAGAAACAGAGACTCCGATGCCCACTGTCAGAAAGGATACCCCTCCTAAGAAGAAGAAAGATCTGAAAAGGGGCCGCCAGTCATCCAAAGATGATACCAAAGGTGGACGTGACCGTTCCCGCAGTGAACCTGCGAAGAAACGTGTCGCCACCGCCACGGTAACATCTGAGGTCGACCGTAGCCAAACCGTCGGTACCGTCACGGTATCTTCGGTTGCATTGCCCTCGGTTGCTGATCAACTGCCCAGGCAGGAGAGACAGAAACTGGGTGATGCACTGGCTATTGTTCAGAACTCATTGGGTGACGAGCAGGCGGGTCAGGTTGCTGCTGACTATGTCAAGCAGTACAAGTGGAGCCAGAAGCAAAAGAAAGCTTCAGCTCCACAGGAGAGTATCTCACCTATCAGTGACGCTGAACGGGTAGAGGTACAACAGTCGGATGGGGCGTCAGCCCAGCCGACTGCTCCACCCCAGCACGGAGCAACCTCTGACCCCGCAAGGGATGACGAGGTGACTCCAGTACCTGAGCACAGGGCTGTTGACGAAGGGCTAGCAGGGTTACCTGTGTTGCCTGGAGATGGTCCTGCTTTTGACACTGGATTCTCTGACACTCTAGTCCCCGGATTTGAGTGCTACAGAGCTAAGATGGCTGAAAACGCAAGTAAGCTACTCCAGTTTCAGGTTTCTTTCTTGGAGAAGTCCTACTTTGAGCAGTACAAGTTGCTCAGAGAACAGGCTATCCGGGAAGGGAAAGCTTGGGTTGCTGAACGCACCAGAGTCCTTGCCGAGCGTGAGGCGAGTCTGGAGCAAGATCATGCCCTCTGGAGGGCTACGATCGAACAGCTTGAATCAAGGTTGACAACTTGTGACGCCAAGTTCTTCCGGCAGTTCGGGCTAAAGCTGACAGAGTGGGAGAGAACTGGTTTTCCAGATCTCCAGTCCAGGTTGGGGCTTGCCGCAAGGCCTGCTCCTCCTGTGACCCCGGTACTGTCAGTACACCCACCTAGGTATGAGATGCCATTTTCTTTCATGGCACAATCTACCCGGGTGGTCAGTGGCGGGGAGCCTACTGCGGCGCCGAGTACCCTCTCGGTAGCCCCAGGTGGAGCCCTTCCTCTCCAGGTGGAGGCTGCTGTGGTTTACACCACGGAGGCCCCTCCTGGAGGAAGTCCTGATGGGGAAGGAAAGCCATCCGGCGGTGTCCCTATGGACACCTAAGGATGGTCCCCTGTCAGGCCCTCTGGGGTGCACTGTTCCGCCCCTCGGAGGTAAAACTAAACCATCGACGCAGCTACACGCCCCTGGACAACCGAAGCAGACCGACGGTGCTGTCGTGACTTAACCTAGTCACTACTGCCACCACACTGGAAGCAGCCTGATGTCTTCAACCGTGGTTTACTACTAAGCCACAACCGTCGGTGCTCTACTACTGTCCAGGGCTCCTGATCCGGTGGTCACATTCTACTATTGTGACCTATGAACTATTATATGGATCATCCTCCTGTGATAATTATTTATAGGGAGGCACGGACCTACCTTTTTATATTTATATTTCACAAGAGATGGAAGTACTATACCGGTACTGGACTCTATCCATCTCTACCACCATAAACTGCTAGGTACTGGAGTACCGCCCCTAATAAGGATGACGATCTATCCCACCTTATTTAGGATACGCTAATATGGATTTTTATATATAAACTTTTCTACGCCAAAGGAAGTGGGAACTGCTATAGTTCCAATTATAAAACTTTTCTTCGCCAAAGGAAGTGAGAGCTATTATAGTTCTATTATTTATATATAAGGACACTAACTCCACACGGATTCGCACCATTGCTGAATGAAGTAGGTGATGTGTTGAGTTTCCAAGGTGGTTATTTGGTGCCTTTACTTTTAACTGATACTAGTCTAGGACTATCAGTTGGACAGTTTTTATATCATGTGCCTACGGGACTATGGTTTGATACCAAAGACTATATTGTTGATATAAACTGTTATATACATGTTAACCTGGTTGTTCATGTATGTATGCCTGTTGTTACTATGAGTAGAAATGTTACTTGTTGATAAATAGATATACGTGGTATATAATGTATCCAAGAGGTATTATTATTATAAAACCAACCCTTCCTACATTCTAAAGGGGGGTAGTGTAACGGGTTGACTATAAAGTCTAACTGTTATTGTTGTATATCTATTGTATGTTGTATGATGTAAGACAACACGGTTCTATTGTGTTTAATAACTGTTTTATTCATCTAACTAGTATCGTCGGTTCGTTACATACACCGACTCCTCTAGTTCGGTTATCTATACGGTAGTGTACCGGTACCACCTTCGGTTACCGTCGGTAGTTGTTACATAAGCATTTTACATAACTAAACCTAACAGGTGGCGCTGCTAGTACGGTCACGTGGCTATGCAGCGCTGTATATAAGACGGCTACTTCTCCATTGGAAGTCAGTCAGGTTTGGGACTGTCGTGACATGACCACCCTGTGCTCACGGGCTTAACTCTATGCTATAGGGTTGCCCACTGTATTATATATCTGTTCTGATCTTGTATATCCGCTGGTTATACTTGTACTATAATACCCAAGAGTTACCTTTACAATAAAGTCGCCGTATATTAAAGTCTAATTTACCTTGTCTGGTTTTTGTACTCAAGTGTTACATACGTAGTAAGAGACCAACTACAGATCTATTAAGTTTAATGAGATAGAGACACCCATGCCATATCGGTTTAATCAACGTGGCAATAAGAGGGATGAACAAAAGACACTTTTCCTGTGGTGTGTATTTTTGGATAACCATCTGGCAACCTACTGCTCCATGTGTCACCGTTGTACAAATGCGGACAGATAAGGAGAAAGAGCCTTCCGAGCTTAAATGTATGTTTTACAATTTAAGTCATGGGCTTTCAAAAGAGGTATCATAGATGGAGATATCCCTTCTAATTTTTGAGAAATAGCTTCATGAACCTGGGATGGTGCTACCCTTGCCAAACACGCAATAGGCTCTATCTCTTGTTTTAATTGTTTTCCTATATCTAATTATCATGATTTTCAAAATTTCACTTATTACCTTACCACTATTTTTCATATTTTTTCATCATAAATCTAGATATAGAAATGATATTTCCATTCTGTTTTCAGTGTAATAATCCTGATGAAACTATTTATTGATTGGAATTCATTCTTTTTCTATTTGAAAGGAAGTTGTGGTTGGCATGGCAACATGTTTTAGGAAGAAAGCCTTATTTAGCCCTCATATTGGCTTCAAAACGTTCCGTTTGCATTTCAAACAGGGTACGATTTCCCCAGAATAGAATGTTTCGGAGAAAACCATAATTTTCTATGTATAAAATCACCTTAGAGCAAACTTTGGCCCATTTTCAGATTTGTGGTCATTATAATGCCCCCTAGTGGCCAACCCCCGGCCTAGTACTAAAAATCCCTCCTGGATGTACCTTTCTCCTCAGCTGCCCACAAATGGCCATATGAATGGTTGCTATAAACCAAATCAGCATACAACTAAATATGCATACTTTTCACATTTTAGTACAAGATGGTAAAAGTGAAACAACACGATTCAAAACTATTTTGTGCCACTTGTCATTCATTATGAGTAGGGGGGTGTCAATTGCGTTTCCTATATGGAGTACAGTTTCTTGTTATTCCATTTAGTTCCATTTAACACCAGTGAAACAATGTGTGCGTTCCAGAAACAAACTGACACTAATTTGCTTAGTAGCGACCAACCTCAAAGGCCTAAATGCAGTGCTCAGTCCGTTTCAATGAGGTTTATTTATTTGGTTTATCTGTTGCAGTGTCAGCAGTGACAACCTGGCCGGATACAAAATAAATATAGAAACCAATCAGGATGGACAATCTGACTAATTGAAGAAAGTAGAATGTAATAATTAGTATTTGTTAAATCTGAACTAATTAAACATAGCTAGATAATTGGAAGAAAGCTAATTAGTTCCAAAGAGTGAGTTAATATTATCACTGGTGTTTATTTTGTTGTACCGAACTATAAATCAGCTCACCAAACTTGATTGCATCCGCTTGTAACATTATAAACGTCACCTGCGGAAACTCACATAACATTCAATAACTTGAAATCTGAAAAACGTTTACTTTCATTCGATACAAATGAGAATCCCATGACATTCATGTCTTCGGTGCAAATGCACCTGGTGTTTCATGTCATATATTCCATACAAGAATACAAAACTTTTAATCATTCTACACTTTTATCTACAAACCACTGCAATATACTTTAAGGTTCCGAGATGAGAGAGTGCGATAAAATCCCTCTACAAATATTATGTATACGTATATGGCAGTAATTGTAGACCATAAAAATGTATCTAACATTGGCATTAGTGTGCATCAAGTGTGCCAAAGAGAAACTAAAACTTGTTGCCCGAGGGCCAGCAGATAACGCCAAGTTTTGTAGGGTGTTGAGTAAAGTAACTTACAAGCAACTCTAAATCTTTAACTTATTTCAACCTACTCCATCACTCCTGCCTCTTTCTAGTGAGAGGTCTTCTAAAATGCAGTAGGCTGGTCCTCGACTCCATATGAATAATATATATATATTTATTAACCAATGGGTCATCGCCTTTTCTACTCAGAAGTGACTAAAAGCTTAGGATGCACTAATTCGTAGATCTATCATATCCTCACAAAGTCACAAAATGAATATCTACATAAACAAATACAGTTGTAGGACTGGACCAGGGGTACACGAAGGCCTTACACACAAGCAGCACGTCCATTCATGCTCTCAAGGCACATCATATTGCCACACACTCTCAAAGCAGAAAACTATTTAATATTACCCTGCTATATGATAACCTCCTATTTGGAAAATCCAAGTAAATGTAATATTATTCCTTTTTCAAAATTCAATCATCGAAATGCCTAACGCAACCCATTAATATTTCTTCCGCTTTATCTTGGCAGTAAGAACAGATGTTCAGTAAAAGTGCTAAACATCAGGACGAGCAAGAAACTAATTTATACGAAAATACGAAGCATGGCATTTCCTAAGCTGATTCTACTTTCAAAATAACCACCTGAATCGAATTGCTTTGTAAAAGAGGTGGCAGCTGAACAAATACAATGTGTCAGAACCCTTTAATATTGAAGACATCCGAGCTGCCCTTTTTCCCCTTTAGGCACACTTTATTTTCAGCGAGGACTGCTGTTTCCTAAGAGGAAAACCATGTAGGATTAAGTGTACATATCAGGTGCAGCCCACCATGGTACAGCCCTTGCATCTTGCTGTACGCCATTATTACACAAGCTGTGTGTATACAAACCAGGCTGACTGGATCCTCTCGACACCATCTTGTAGTGGACGTGCCCTGGCTACCCAACAGGGGTCGCTAACCGTTGCCCCAACAGCTGAAAGGGGGCGCCACTGCCCATCCATCACCCAGCCCACACCCAACTGTCACCTGCCCCTGCCCAAGCCCTGTGCCATAATCCACGCGGCTGTTAACGCATAACGGCTGAGAGCAGCTCAGGAGGAGCCTCTGAGCAGGTATGTATACACAGGACAACGACTCAGCAACCACTCACACTGGGTCGTGGATATTAATGTTGGGGCCGAGGGAACGCCCATACTCAGATATGGACCTTCTCTCGTTGTTATCTTTGTGGGTCCTTTTCAAAATGGACCTTAATTCCCCTGGAATCTGAATCCATTGTCCAATCCCTGACTCAAACGATTTTACCCATTGCTGCTTCAACTGTGTTCCCTCTCTTGTTTCCTCTGTAGGATAATGTTTTCTTTATTTCCACAAATAACACAAATAAATCAACACAAACCTTTTCTCCTACTGTCTACCTCCGTGTCAAAGGCATGTGTCAAAGGCCATCCCTTTATTGTTCATGTGCTGCATAAATGGATTCGGAGACCTACCCTCCTTTTAATTCTGTTTTTTAATGTCGTCCAACACTTTACTTTGAAGTCTCATAATGACAAACATGACACAATGGTTGCACCAAACATCCCTCGTCTGGTTTGGCTTTTGGCATGTTGCAATTCATTTTATTTCAATTATGTGAGGTAACGATTCAATATGTGTGCGTGCATGTCACCCTCTATATAATGTCACCCAGCCATCCCATGTCGTAATATAACTGTAAGTATATAAGTCTGTTAAATAATAAGGTCTCCCAACATAGCTATGTGTACTCTCTGATAGATATACATAAGGTTGCCAACGGAACCTCCCTGTACTAAAATATATATATTGCATGCAGTATAACTTCTGCAGTCAATATTTACAGATTCTATCAGGAAGGAAAGGATTTTGGAACAGGGTGTGCCTATCTTGGCGTAGATATAGACCAATTTGCTTCGTCAGCAAAACTACAGTATAGTAGATTTGTTTGTGTTCGCCTAAGGCAAACTCTAATGTAGAGGGGTATATTCAACTTAGTGTGACAGTATGTAGTTAAAATGTGTAATTATTACATGCACATCAATCATAAGTACTATAACACTGTTGGGAATTGAATCTAACCTAGTCCATCTTCTTCTAACAATTTACTCCCTAGCTATGTAAATAATGGTAGCCAATCCAATGATGTATACTACATCTGCATAATCATATCTAATCTCATTTCAACAATGTATTTATCTCTACTACCCGATTTCCTCATGAAATCTGAGCTAGATTGCGCCGTCTCCAAATAGAGATATTGTTTTTATCCACTTTTGTGAAAATAGCTCACTTATGAACTGGTAAAAAAATAAATTGACACAAAACACTTAATAAAAGCCACAGTTGAGGTTAAAAACAAGGAGTCATTTCACAATTGAATGGGAAAATAGGAAAAACACACCCTGTGAGAGGAGGTTCCTAGTTCGGCATGGTGGGAAGGGGGAGGGGTACCTGGGGACTTGAAAAGCCCACCATGCAGCAATCACATGCTGCACATGGGCAGTCCTCTGAGGCCTGGTAAATACGAGCGTTAGGTTTCCACTGTATGCGACACATGGTTCCTTTTGGCCAAGCCCCACGCATACGTGGTCCCTATGATTGTGACTAACCTTACTGTCAGGATATCAAAAATAGCTATGGCTCTTGATTTGGTATACCGATATTTACACCAGTGGAATATGGTAAAAGATATATTGGTGTAATTGGTCCAACATTTTGCTTAAAGTTGCAGGAAAGCTCCTAGTCCTGCTTTCAGTAAGTTTTAGTGAAGGTTAAAGTTGCTTGAATTATTTGGTATAACAAAAGCTACGTAAGGCAGCAGGAAAGTTACTGGATCCACTTTAGGAATTTGCTTAAAGTTGCAGGAAAGTTTCTAGCCCTGGTTTAAGGGACTTTTAGCATGGATTGAAGCCTTGTTTTGATAAAAGTTGTTAAAATTTGCTTAAAGTTACAGGAAAGTTGCGGGTCCTTTGAGCAGCGTTTCTGCAACTTTAAACAACAATTAAAGTTGCTTAAGGTTGATCGCTACTCTTAACTTTCTATCCATGAAATCTCTTGGTTATTTTCCCAAGGGTAGTTTATATCATTCAGAAATGGAAAATGTAAAAAAAATGGGGGGGTCCCGAGCTACTTTTTTTACTACAGATTTTTGAAAAAAAAAAGTATTCTCTATTTTTGCCAAAAAATGCCAAAATATGGGAAATTTTCATGATTTTTTTTCTTAATGAACCATTGCCAACATTAATGTTGCATTGCACATGAATAATCCTAGGTTATGTCCTTTAGTGGGAAAAATAAAATTATGGTCCAAAAATGTATGCTTTTATGAGAAAACGTGATGGTTTGATGAAGATTATTTAAATTTGGTGCATAATTTTTCAGCAATATCTAAATATCTCTGAAAAAAATCCATGAACTTTTTTTTTTATTTTCTCAAAAAATTGTTCAGATCATTTGCTAACATAAAAAAGTAATTTTGATAGGGGGTCCCGTGCATAATTTTAGTGTTTTGGCCCATTGAAGTTAAAAAATAGGGCAAAAACGGTCCAAACTCATAACTTAAGCGTAAAGAAAATGGATAAAATGGCAAAAGTCTTTGTATTAAATGGTCATAGTTTATACCCTTGGTTATTCTGAGCAACATCATAACATCCATAATATTCCAAGGACGATTTATCAATAAATAATTCCGAAGTACTAGCCCGAGTTGAAAATCACAAATATTACAATTTAACAATATATCCAATATTTAAAGTGTCACAAAATGCATAATTTTGGTCGAAATAGTCTAATTTTTTAACACAGCTTAGGGAAAGTATATATGTATCTCACTATGCAATATTAGCCCATTCTAACATATTTGCGAATTTGGAGTATTTAGGTCTTGATTCAAGAGTAGCGATCAACCTTAAATCGGATGTATTATGCAGTGTGCCATATTGATTATTTAAGTCGGGACAAAAAGGCTACTTAATAATCTTGTACACAATATTGGGGTTTGCACGTATTGGCTGTCACATTGACTGCACTGTAAAACGTTGACATCAAAATGTCTTTACAATTTAAACAAATCGATGCCTCCTCTACTGAAACATAATTTATCTAAATCAAAGGATAGATCTACCTAAAAGATATATGCGAACTTAAACTAGGAGTTTCACTTGTAGGATATTATCCTAGATAAGCACGTCATACGTCCATTGCTACTCGCCATTTTCAATCAGCAAAATCCGGAGTGAGGAGGAATGGTTGGAGGGTCTTAAATCGCAGAGGCTCTTGGGTAATTTAACTTGAACAGTGTTGAAGGGTTTAAGGCTAGTACTGGCATCAAAAACCGGGGTTCCGCCTCTGGGCCTCTGCATAACACTCTGCCTGGCCCTGATCATAATTTTAATTGTGGTTGTTGTCAGGCTCCTGAGGGGGAATTCAACCAGGAGATTTGGATGTGGCACGTGGGGCCTTCCCTTCGCTAACCTCACCTATAATCTCACTATGGAGGTCGTGATGGGAAAGGCCTGTCCTCCAGCGGGGAGGACCATATATGCCCAGAACGGATAGGCTGCTAGCACTAGACCTTTTGAGGGGAAACTCCTCTAGTATCTGCCCTACCCTATCTCTAACCAATTACCCCGATTTTAGCCATGCAAGGCTGACTGACTAAGAGCTGCTGGTGAGCACCAACTCTAGTACCCACGTGATTTATAACGCAGATAATATAGACAGCCATTTCATGTGATTTGTATGTTTTCTTTTTAGGACAAACAACTTTCTCCCGTCTCCAGTTTAGTTATCCATTAAGATTAACTATATTGGTTTCAATATCCTAAACCATCACCTATTCTGTTGTTAATACTGGTGGGGAAATGCTGAATAGGCATAATTCTACGATACCATCACTGTTATGATTTCCATTATAAAGACCATTATGAAGACCATTATGAAGACCAATTAAAGGGACTGAGAGTATCGTTCATTCTTTATGTTTTCATATGATTCCATAATCAATATTCATATATTTCGCCTAAGCAAATCTCCAGGACAACGACCAAAAGAAGTTTCAACACCAGTGCACAACAACTACTCAAACACTCCCAGAAAGTTCTATTCTAATCTAATCATCCCTTGATGGGAGGTCAAAGCACAATTAAAGCAGACAATGCCCAAATGCCAAACCATATCCTGTGATTTGTTTATTTGTCAAGATGGCCATGCACCAGCGTGATGGTTATTTTAGCATTGATATTCACAGGCTGGGAATGTCTGCCCATCCACAGACGGGCTCTTTGTCAAATACCTCACTAATGAGTGACCATCAGACCGTCCCTTACGTCTGCCTAATGCATTAGAGGTCCTCCAGGAATAGCTTCTGCTCACGGCCCAGGGGTTTGTAGTGGTTCAGCTCCCTGAGCAGCTCGTCTGTGAATCCCTCCTGGTTGAGACGTCTTTGAGCTACTCCAACAACTCAGACCATGCCCAGAGAAGCTCTTTTTAATGTATTCTATGCGTCTTCGATAATGCAGGACGAAGGGGCCCAGAGCGATGAGATTAGTCTGGTTGGAAGCTTCTATAGCTAGACATGCTTAGGAAAATAGTAGGCAATAAACTATACCAGGATATTTCCTATAAAGAAGTATCGGGTCCATTGGTAGAGTGAAACCGTGTGAAAAGAACATTTCTTAATTAACCCCCCGAGGTTGAAATTAATATCCAGTGTTCAATTAAATTATATATTCCCCCTTATTCCCTTCCTATTTGCTGGTGAGGTAGTATTATATTTTTACCCGCATCGTTAAAATGTCCCCGATGTCATCCGACTCTGTGGTTATTTCAGCCAGGTGCATATGGCCCACCCTGAAGCCATCCCACCCTTTAGTAGGGCCACCCAGTTTGTACCAATCCCCAGGGTATGGTGTCAGTGCCAAATAACCCATTTTGATGTGACAAATACCATAAAATTATCCATGTCTCTGATTACAGAGCATGAGTTTTTAGCAGTAGTCCTGTCATCTTGTTTGAGAGCAATGGAGGAGAAATCAGAGAATAAAAAGCTATCCCTCTTCTGATTTTATCGTCCTCGTTTTGTTTCACACATCATGATCATCACCTCCACTTGTTGAAACTACTCTGGCCTGCCACAGGTTTTCCCATTCTCTGAGCCATCCTTATTGCATTAACTGATAATGAACCTTTGGAGCTGCTCCTGAGAGTAACTCTTACAGATAAGTAGCTCTGCTTGCATTTCATCTAAGCACTAATTAACCCATAGATGTTGCCCGTAGAGCATCAATGATCAGTAGCTTCAATGAGGTTAGCCTCAACTTGTTCAATTATACTTCTTATGTTGTGCAGA
Source organism: Harmothoe impar (assembly GCA_947462335.1). Taxonomy (NCBI): domain Eukaryota; kingdom Metazoa; phylum Annelida; class Polychaeta; order Phyllodocida; family Polynoidae; genus Harmothoe; species Harmothoe impar. The sequence continues at coordinate 32,746,932 of OX381708.1, forward strand.
GCCGAATCAGCAGTATAATCAAGATTCAGAACCATCTAATTCCTAATTAAGGTCACTGGGTGCTTACACCACCGGGCATTAGCATCTTAATAGAATCATCATTGCAGCAAAGTGCACGCTTGCCAATTATCTTGGCTAAGCAAGAGTGACAAACAAGAACCCCCCCCCCCGAAAGCATCGCATATATATTATTATACTGATGTGCAAGTTTAACATGCTTCGTTCTTGATTGTCGTAGCTTGTTCTCTCCCAGGTTTTATGTTATAACCTATATACCCATATTACTGTAGACATTTCATGGCATTGCTCTTTTTCTTAATTAATTTGATATCCTCATGTGGCTTCACAAACAAAGGACTGTGTTCAGATTGTAGTGACATTTGCTTATTATGCTGAACCAGTTGCTTGAGTGGATTTACTAGAGGATGTAATCTCCCTGTAGAGCGGAGTCCGCCAGTGGAGCTAGAGTTTGCATGTGGAGCTGGACTCTACCTGAAATCCGCCATTTTCATCCCTGGGGGGCCAAACGTGTGTATAGTTTGTCATGGTAACCTATCCATAAAACCTTGCGCTTCCAAGCAGTCTTGCCCGGATGCGTGCAGACTCTACTGGGAGAGTGTGTACACTGTAAAAACTGTATTTAAACAGCACAATGTGCTGCATTTACAGCACTTTTTGCTGTAGTTGATATCACAGCACTATATGCCGTATAATTGCAGTATTATATGTACTGTACATTGGGTCTACAGCAATGTTGCTGTACATTTAAAGTATGTTCTGCTATAGATTTCTGCCACTAGGCAGCAGGAGTATACCACTTTTGTAGTAATTATTCCACCCTACCCTTTCGCGAGTCAAATAAAGCCTCACAAACTCTCAAGACATTGTAGAATAAGAATGGATGAGAGAGACTGAAATCAGTTATTATAAAGTGTATTGATATTTGCATAATTGTGTTGAATAATACAAAAAGCAGCAAAAGTATAGAAAAGACACCACATTGATGGGAAAAGTAAAATCCTTAAGTGCCATGACTGGGAAAAATGCTGGTGTCACAAACAGTTCAGCTGTATTGAAGCAGGATTAAACCATTACATTGTGTAATGTGCTTTATCCTAGCTCAAATTGAACTAATGCCGGAAAAGTACTCTCCATGCACGCATATCAATTGATGTAAATGATGATAACAATAACATGAAACCGCTGATTACCTACAGTAGAAGTTGCTGTAACTTTACAGCATCCAGTCGCTGTACATGTACAGCAAAATCTCCTGGAACAATAGTTGCCAGCAACTTTTGCTGTAGATGTACAGTACATGTTGCTGTAAATTTACAGTCAATTTTGCTGTAAATTTACAGTAGAAGTTGCTATACATGTACAGCAAGCCAGTTGCTGTACACCTACAGCAAAATCTACTGGAACAAAAGTTGCCTGCAACTTTTGCTGTAGGTGTACAGTACTTACTTCTTACAGTGAGATCTGAATACCGCCCACCATCGTAACTTGTGAGGTTACATATTGCCGTTGCCGTACACCTTGTGATTTTAAACTGTCTATAATGTCTAAACATTGCATAAGTAACTGCAGACTTCTTCCACAATTGGATGGCGGCTATTCAGATTTTTAAGATATTACCGCATTTGACTTTTAGTTGGTGAATTCCCTGTAACATCGGAAACAAGGAGGATTAAAATGGCTTTCTATAAGCTTATTTATTATGAGTACCACAATAATATAGAGGACTAAAAAAACAATGTTATTTTTAGCCAAAGAAAATACATGTATGAAGTGCTCTTTTCACTGCAGCCAAAAGGCTGCTATCCCTGCTTCCTCCCAACCCCATCTGTCATTTCCTTGATCTGTTTCCTTTCTTTGTTCTGCTTTGCCTGTGTTGTTGCACACGGCACACACGGCACAGACAGTGGTCAGTAGCCCTCAGGTCTCCTGGAACCAGGTGCAAGCCAATGAAGTGTCCCGGAGGGGGAGTCTCAACTGTCAGCTGCAGGCTTTGTACGTACAGGAGACAGCCAGCTACAATTCCCCGACTGGCCCCTTTAACTGTATCGCCACTGCCTCATTTAGACTACCTGACTTGCATGGGTCAGCAGTTTCATTCTTCTTTTTCCTGTGCCTTTTTCGCGATGTTTGACTCACCGGAGGACCGGTTCGTGCAAAATTGACTACTTAGACGATTAATATGACAGGAATGTACAGCCAACAGAATAGATGCCTTTGAATCAAAATAGACAGCTGAAGGCGCCATGAAAACGTGTTTATGCATGAATAACATCCCCCATTCAGTTATCACGTTTTGTGTAAGAAATGACGTCTACTTGACGTCAATGGGACATTTAATAACAATATCAGATCATTTGGGATGGCTACAGTATCCGCTGTGTACAATGCCGTGGATGCGGATATGGGTATGAGAATTTTAATGGACTATCTGATTGAAATATAGTAGATCGTATTGCCCAACAAGTTGTATAGCAGCAGATACAGACTGCCCATTATTTATGTAGACCTCTGAAAGACAAAACAATAGACAGAACGAGGTAGGTCAAATAGGTGTAACAGTCACATTTAGGCCAAATAAAAAAAAATTTCAGGTAACATATGGGAAGAAACTCAAGGGTCGGTAGTTTTTTTTTTATTTGCTTTTTAAAAGATTTTAAATATTTTTTTACAGCCTCTCTGAATACCCTAAGATTGAGTAAAAAGGTGTAAAAATGGGAAGATGTTTTCAAGGTTTTTGTAAACCAAAAATTGACCTCAAAAAAGTATAAAGATATGTCCTCAAAATTGCATAAAAAACGGTGGGCCCTGTTTTGATAGGCTTGGTGGGGTGACCTGAAACAAACCTTTTTTTTGGCCTTATTGTTTATTGTAGTAGTGTGTATCATGCGTATTGTAGGGATATGATGAGATAAGGCCAGCTGCAGATATATGATATTTTCAGGCTTAATTCTTGGGGACTTCTAGAATTCCCATACATGTATCTCTTTTTTCTTCCCAGAGTGAAATAAAGGTGGGAGTGTATACCTCTCATTTCAGAGACCACAGTGTATTCATTTCCCTCTGTAAGCTCGCATTGCGTTTTTTTTAGGGTTATCCTCGGGTCTTACCACACAAAGTTACATCCCGATATAACCGCATCGCATTGTTTTTGATTAACCTCCTCTCCTAAATTATCTCCATTGCAATAAATACTGGCAATATCCATTGTTATATGAATAGCCTAAGATGATTCATCGGCAACATAACCCACTAAGGAGATCTCATATCGGGCATTAGCTAGATGTATAGCTGTTTCTCTGTCCTCAGTGAAATTCAGTCCAGGATACGAGGCTATACACGTAACAACTGGAAACCATACATTTTCCAGGACAATACCGTTCAGTCAATAAATAAAACAGGGTTACATTCTTGACATTATGAAAAAGCACACATACTGTCTTTCTCGATTGCTTTAGTCATGCATTGGCAACCTATGAGTAAAGCACTGCAAGAAAATCAGATGTATGAATGTGATAACCTCATAAGAGGTACGTCATCAATGTATAAGAGGAACAGATTTGTGCATTTATCAATAGAATGGCATTAAACCTATAGCACATAAGCATTATACCCATGCAATATAGCTTAAAACAAAACATCGGCTGACATATCGATTCCATTGGCTAGTGGACACCTGGCTTAAATGTTTGTCCATATCATAAACTGATACTAGCGTTCTCTTTTTGCCGGTTCAGCTTTTTTCAAAGGTTCATTGTTATTGTATGAGGACAATTTGCCGTCAATTCCACATGCTTATTAATCAATTCGTCGAAATGATTAACTACACAATTCATTTTGAAAGTATGATATATCTTACCAGGACCTTTAGATAATGTAGCAAGGCATAGTTCGGTGTAGTGGATATTTCCATCGTTATTTGATCTCATAAAAAGGATGCATTTTAATTTTGCAGCTGTCGCTTGATGTATACCAGCAAAGATCCATCAGGCATCTCTCTTACTTAATTAACATACACAAATACCTCTACAGCTATCGGAGATGAAGATGAATGTGTCGATTATTCTTAAGTTAGCCTGAACTAGTGTCATCTTTATAAGAGCCATTGCCTTCTGCACTGCAATTATGGTTGATCTCATAAGGCACGTGTACAGTGACGTAGTTGCAATATTGTACTCACTCTGAACAATATATATTCTTGAGTAGGGTATCATACCCTACTCAGTATACTCTAACTTTCGCCCGGGGCCAATAGTACGCAATTTATGCAAAATAACTTTCCCATAGGGCCCGTGTGGGATATCTAATAAGATTTTGTCTCACCCTCATCGCCGTGCAATATATCGTTGGAAAGAGCAGATCATACCAGAATCAGGCATATCGGTTGCACCATATCATAGAGCAATCAGAAATATTTATATGTTTCTTTGTCGAAGGCATAATTTATATCCAGGGCCCACAGGTGTAGCCTGTGGCTGTAAAGCTCAGTGGCGTAGGAAAAGGGGGGCAGGGGGGGCCGCCCCCCACCCCCAATCACTGAGGAGGGGGGGCTGAATATGTTTGGGCACCCCAAAATTTGTCAAGACCTGTAATATAATACACACAATTTTCAATCCTTACCTCTCCTGCATAAGGAAAAGTGGGTGCAGAGGAGGCTGGGCCCCCAAATCAGAACCAAAGGGGGCTCAAATACTTCTTTTCTGATATAGGTGTGTATATGATGCATCAGACATAGAAATCGATACATAAAGCTGGGTGGAGTGCCACCCCCTGCCCCCCCCCCCCCAATGAAGGTTTGCTTCCTACGCCTCTGGAGTTGTAAGACATAGGAAGACATAGTAAGACATAACCGATATTAATGAGATGCAGCCCTGAAGACAATCTCATCATGCAACATAAACACATGACTAAAACAGTACAATATGAAGAGGAATGTTTCACAATCAAAATAATGCATCCCATGAGAAGCCTCAAATACGACGAGACAGCAGCTGTTGGGTCTGACGTACGATTTTGTTAAAAACCAACGAAATGTGATTGTACCCAGATGAGCGATCAATTCAAATTGAAGTGCAAAGAATCCGGAAAGACATATCCACAAAAAGTGTTATAGAGAACGATGACTTAGATCCTACTCTGAAGCACAAAACAAACAAAAACGACTTCCAGTTATAAGAGGTTTAGCTACATCCAAGTCTGCCTTAAAGACTCGCTGCATCGCTTTCGACTCAGTGAGAACTAATGTGAACAAATGATGGTTACTAACTCATTCACCAATATCCAATTTTTTTTCTATATTATCCTAGGCTATTGCTGCCATATATATATTCTGTATCATTTCGGCGAGAGTGAAAAACTCATCATACCAATGGTTCAAATTCAAAACCCAACTCAATTGTTTGACCCATTCTAATGATTTAGTAATTCTACGTTGTACATTGTTCAACTTTGTTCAAAAGCCTTCCCCCTCCAGATGCACCCCCCCTTGTGTTATTGATTGATTGGTAATTCATGCGGCATAACAGTTGGATGAAGTCCTGTTCCTATAGTGTAGTCAAGCCATAATGTAGTTAAGATGTTCTTGCACTATGTGGCTCTTTGGCAACACGTACTGCGTGTTATGTAAATTGTTTGCTGATGCTATTTGGCCGAGGATAATAACATTGTTGTTTGTTTTAGAGAAAAACACTTCCTAATAAGGAAGCTTTCCCCCCTCTTATTTATATAGTCCTAAGTCTGAGACACGGGCTGGTTAGGGTGGAAAAACATCTCAGGAACACAGTGGTTAATTTTCCTCCCATGACGTCTACCTTCGTCCAGGGTTGTAGGTGTGACCTGTTCTGGGTCTGGCAGAGACACGACCCCCCTGGGAGCGGCTTCCCGCCAGTACAGACATGCAGGGCCATGAGCCCCCAGTCACCTTCCGCTAATACACCATGTACACGCAGGTGGGTATATCATAGTAAGGGGAACACCTTCGACATCCATACAAAGTGTTAATGACAAGTATTTATCATGTCTTCCCATTTAGCTACATTTGGAAAGCTATGTTATGGTGAAGAGGATAACGGGAGCTAACCATCACCATCCCGGCAAATACTGTCATACAATGTCTTACATACTTATGTGTATCCTCTTTATCAACATTATATTATCAGTATTTATTGCTCCCTACTAAAAGTCAACTCTAACAAAGGTACATAATCTGATGATAGATAGGAAGTGTTGACTTTGATAGGTCAGACCATCAGGCCGAACCATTAATTGCCTTACTTGGCATTGTGTAATAATGTTGCTCAGGACCACACCATAACTTTGAGAGTAATATATATAAATAGGACTCATAGAGATTTAGGGGGTGTTTGGTTCTGAGATCAGTGAGATGCTCATATGGAGAGTTACTAGATATCAGAATGCCATGTACTGCATTAGACAGTTGCTTACCTGCTAGCTACATCACAGCCAAGCATAATGCTGTAATAGACAGTCTCCTACCTGCTAGCCACATCACAGCCACACATAATGCTGTAATAGACAGTCTCCTACCTGCTAGCCACATCACAGCCACACATAATGCTGTAATAGACAGTCTCCTACCTGCTAGCCACATCACAGCCAGGCCTTATGCTTTGCCCAAATAGGAGAGGAATGAGAGCTGTTATTTCAGAGAACCGTTGGAAGCTTTGGGTGTTACTGCCTCCTGTCATCACACTCAGCTTGATAAGAGAAATTATGTTTTTCCTACTCTTGGAGCTCCTCACAAAGGCCGGATGTGTAAGAGACAAAGGCAAAAGAGGGGGGATCTGTTGTGTGTAGATCTGTGAACAAGCATGACAAATGTATTCCTGGGCAATCTTAAATACATTGTCTCAAAGCTGTGACATGCCTTTCTTTCCGACTCTTTATTTTACAGCATGACCCTCAGAAAACGTGCCCTTATCGGAACGATCCTTCTTCTTATGGTACTATCAATCTTGGCATGGCCTCAAAACCATAATACTTTCTTTGCCAGTTAATCATGCCCGCTTCCCATCTGCCATGTCTATTTTAAATCGCCATGAGTAAAGAGGGATAAGACACGACACTAATGATCTGCAGTGTGATGCCTGCCATTGTACCCTGGCTATATACTCCGGAGACAGAACAAAAACTATTGCTGTCTGTTTTATGCCATTGATATGATACGGAATTGTCATCATTGTATTTCCCCCACAAAGCTTATTGTACTAGTACAAGTCAATGACATGATAATTAGTGGAACGGCCTCTCCACAAGTCAAAGTAAAGCAATGACTTTAATTTCTATGAACATAGGCCATTGCCGTTTAGTAGTAGGAAATTCCCGAGTCGGCAACACTCATGGATCCTGAATTAAAATCATGTTGAAGACGGACATTACTTGTGCCAGTTTCCCTGAGGGCAGTTATCTAGTGAGCCAAATGACATGCGGAAATCCTCTCCGGAGTTTCAGAGAAAGTACTCTTACTCTTACGGTCGTTGCTTGAAGGGTATCCGAAGATGTTTATAAAAAAAGACAGGTACTTATAGAATGCCCTTAGGAACATGATCATTTGGCCAATATAATTATTACTGATCATGACAGTAATACATATTATTGCGCCTAGATTTCTATTCCTTGACACAAGTAGGAATGTTGACAGGAGTGTCACGCTCAGGCTGGTCAAAGTCAAGGTCTTCCTATTATGATCAGCTGATCATCAGATTTAATTGCATCCTGGAAGTAAGGAGATTCTTCTATTCCTTGCAGCTCATCTGATCTCATATTCAGATACAGTGCCATCAGTGGTGCTAATGGCGGGAAGCAAATGGAAGTAGGAAGAAAAAGCCATTGAGAATCACATTTTCTGCTTTACTGGTAATTACTGTAGTAATGAATGGTCCTGTATCCTACACAGGCATCTTTCTATAGAATTCATCCTGCTTTCTTATCCCCAGTCCAAGAGGCTGTTCACATGGTTAATGGCTGAATACAGAAATCCGAGGCAGATCATTGGTGGATAACACTGTATGAGGAAGAAAAAATAATACTATCTCGATTTCAGTTTGGTCATGCAGATTATCATGGATAGGTCTGGTTGGGTTATGTACTATGAGGTTCTATCATGGTTGGCTGTGCATGGCCCATTGAAAACAGTGGACCAACGTTCATGGTGTTGGTCAGAGGACCAACACCATGCTCTGGCGTCCTTAAGGTCATTAAGGCCGTTTTAAGGTCATTTAAACATGTTACCATATGATTCTCCTCTGCAGGTAGGTATATATGTTATTAATTAATTAATTAAACAATGATAGAACCATGTTTACACATGTCTTTGTCGTGTTGGATCCCCTGACCAACCCATGAGGCCTTGACGGCTTTGCCATCTTGGTCTCATGGGTTGGTCAGGGGACCAACACTCCAAACCCATGTGTAAACACGTAGACCAAACCCTATGCAAAAGCTGTTTATATATCATTATAGCGAGGTGTTGAGAAGCTCACAACTCCTCACTCCCAACTTATTCGTGTTCAAGTCAGTTCCAATCAGACCTCTTCCTAAAAACCTTACACTGAAATGTCTTTTTATATTAGGGTGTCGGGGGTTTCCAGCCAATAGAACCCTCTTTCTGCATTTTAGTTAATCGGCAATTGACAAAACAAGATGCTTTCATGACAGCGTGTATGCATATGGTGTTGGATATTGATGTAAGAAAATCGACTTATTAGCATATAAACCGCCAAGAAGGAGTTTTGGGACATTGAAGATCAGCTCAGGACCATAACACCTGATGCGAGTTGCTCTTGTGCAAACTTCTATCAGAAGGTCCCATGGGTGACCTAAAAGCCTTTATAGACAAACTCGCTTACATTCACATAGCTCCCTAGGGCAGGGTACGATGTTTCAGCACTAACAGTAGAAAGCACATGTAGAACTCAATACAAATTGAAACTTCTATAATCTGCAGTGATGTGCCGTCGTTTTCATTCAAAAGTAGTGAAATTGGTTTGGTCCCATCCCAAGAAAGGTCCAAATTTGCTTGGTTTCCCCCTCCCTCAGAGGGTCTAGTATTAGATTAGAAGTAACCTTTTCTCACATTCAAGTATAAAGGGCAATTTACTATAGAATGGACACAACAACACATTTTCGATAATGAAAATCTGGGCTGAGAATATGCCTGAAAAGCAATTTCCAAACCCATTTAGAGACCTTTGTATCATTGCGTCAAGCTCGGACAAAGGCGGAAAGATGGATAGGTCCAGGGAGCATAAGAAAAACAATGTATATATGTCTATTCCTTTCCCCGACGTGAACACTTTAGAGATGTATTGTGTAAAATAGCCTGACAGCAGCAGCTATGACCAGTCACTGGTAAATACCTGAGCTGTGTGCTGGAAGGAGATGTGGCCCCAAAGTGGCTCTGACGTGCCCTGGAGTGCCTCAGGCAGAATCGTATGGCATCAGTGGGGGCTCTATAGTGGCTGGACATATCAAATCTGACATGGTTGTTCGTGTCACATAAGGAAGGGGCCCATGTGGATAGGATAGATGCATGGACCAAGGCTTTGGTGAGATGGCAGCCATGTTTTAAGGTCACTAAGGTATCCTTCCTGACCCTATAACATACGGCAGAGTGTAAAAATTATCCCATGTGTCATTAAAATTGGGCTGATTTATGCCACAGGGTGTTCTCTATTACCTGACATCTTAATAACTTATCACATTAAAAAGGTCAACAGCTTCAAGGAATGGTTGTATGGTTTAACTCTTGTTCTCATATTAATCCTTCTAATTAATAGCAATGAGCAGAACAAATCAGATAATAATCGATGCGAGTGTATGTATAGGAACTGAGCACCCAGATAGTCACATTGGATACAGGATACTGATCAATGTGTGGAGAGGAAGTAGTTAGGAGGAAGGATCGATACAAAGGTGTGCGTCAAGTGAGGTGTTGGTCGCTATGATTGGGCGACATGGGAGGTGATGAACTAGGTTATCAGTCCAGGGTTCTGATGTCAGTCAGAGAGTGAATGATGTGGTTGGTATGTGAGTGTAGAGCAGCTACGCGAGCAGGCAGGCCTTGTTTAGCTTATGCTTTAGGACATCTACTGTTCGCAAAACGGCAGTCCTGAGTGTGCTGGGCTAAACCATTGCATGCCACACCCTCAGAAAGATCAGCGTCGTTGTCGCTAAAACCACTCTCCCCTGAAAGTCAGGGAGTGCCTGACTGCCTGACTTTCAGATGAGAGTGGTTTTAGCGACAATGACGCTGACTTTTCTGAGTGTGCACCACCAGCTCTACACCCACCCCTCGTGAATGTAAGTTAGAATAAATGTTAAGTCACTCCCTCCTTCAGATTGCCGGATTCAATGATATAATCGAGAGCTCCAACTATAGGAAAACATGTTTGATTTAAACAATTAAAAAAAATAAAACTCAACGGAACCATTAGGCTTCTAAATGCTTCTATTCCGCAAGTGCTACATTTAGACATGACTTTTTAATCAATGTTTCTGTAGTTGGTTTCCCCCAAGCACTAGCTCAGCTGGAAGGTAAGGCTTGTTTAGCTCCCACTTAAGACTTCCATGCCACCACCCAGCTCTACACCCATCCCTTATTAATTAATGTAACTAAATGTTAAAAATGTTACTCCCCTCCCTCCTTCAGATGGACGGATCTCAGCTGCGAATCAATGAGATAATCGGGAGCTCTAGCTATAAGAAAAAACGTTAGTTTTTTTCACCCCTCATACACATACACCAATATTTACACACCGCACAGCCCATTTGCGACCCCACCACTGCTAACGGAAGAATTAGGCTTCCAAACGCTTCTATTTTAAAAGTGCTATATTTAGACATGCCTTTTTGTTCAAAAGTTTCTTTAGTCTGTTTCTCCCAAGCACTAGTCTGTGCAATTCGGAATATTGGAGAACATTTTAAAATAGAGCTATGGATAGTGCTTGCTCAGGGATAAGGGATATTACGACTGATATGAGCATGGTAGAGGGATTGGACGTACTGGGACAGTTCCTATTAACAGAAATGTCCTATATCATTCAGACAGAGCTACCATAAGCTGATAAGAGCTACTGCTCAATGAAGTGTTCTTAATGTTTTAGGCCAACATAGATCTCAATGCCTTGACGATGCTGACCTGCTAATGCCATGCGGCAATTCCTGGAACACTAAAGTTATTGGATTTTCATGATTAATATCGATACTCTGATTCATTGACAACATCTTTAAACATAGCATCCTGGCTTATGAATGAACCTATTTGTTAGTAATGTATTGATGACCTATGAATAATAGAAAATAATAGAAAATATAGGAATGTAATTACCACATGTATCCTAAAATAGAGACCCTGCATTCACATATTGTTCCTCAATGATTTATCGATCTGTGTGGTAATTATGGTCGCATATTGATGTTTTTATTTAAACCACAGTCTTTGGGTGTCTTTATGATTCTAGTATCTCGTGCACCAACAACAGCTGTCATGTTTCTGGGATTAGTCATTTCAAAAAGGACTAATCTAGATCCATCATGCAGCTGGAGCTGCATTGTGTTAAATATTAATATTTCAACTCAAAAGGCGTGTTTGCAGTAAAGAATTGTCTTAGCAGTGAAAACAATAGTTTCTAGGGTCTCTGTGGGGTGTTTCACAAGGGGGACATACAATAATATTAATTGTAGAAAAAGTGTTTCTATAGGAGGTGTTAATTCTATATGACCACTAAGACCGACATTTGGTTGTATCAATTGTATACTGCTCATAAAAAGTGTTTCACAAAGGTCTACTACCAAGATGTTAAGTCAGGTTCTTTGGCCTACAATCTAGATACAACTAATGTATAAGTGTTTCACAATGCATATTAGTGTGGAGCTCATACCACACCCGTCAATATTTTCCTTACATATTTTTTCATGTTTTTTTCATGCAATATATGTGTCATACTACACACAAGAATCCCTGCAAATATCTGTTTATTCAGGATGAAAAAAACAAACTGGTTATACAAATTTAAACAACACTTATGTTGAACCTATGTGATCATCATACAAGGGGAGCGTATTTAAGATTAATACTACATGGTTATTAAGGTTCAAAAATCCAACTGTGAGCGCGTCCCGGTCGCGGGCGACGAACCGCAGAGGCCACCTAGAGGGGACGGCGCACACTACAGGCACTGAGCCATGCTAATACTCCCCGTACCGGTAGCAGCGGCAACCAGAGGGGGGGGGGGGGTACAACTCACCCAATATACACATGTTAATGGAACATTAACATAGGACGTTTCACAAGCCACATTATTATCTTCAATTGTATCTAAGTATATGACCATAGATACAATTGAAACTTGTGAAACACCAAGATAGAGTTAACATTGGGTGATATTAAGTTAGTCTTATAAAACATGTAAAATCAATTGTATCTATTTTCTCCTTGTGAAACACCCCACTGGTGTTCCTTGTGAGTCCTTTCAATTGGTGATGGTAACAAGGGAGGTAGAACCCGGGCTATTTAGATTCAATCACTGATTCGTTCCAGTGAGGACAATAAGCAGATAAACACATTGCACCATTAATGGTTGAATAGTAGACCAATCAATTTTGACAGTTTGGAATCAATTGGATAGGTAGTGTCGCTGATGATTGCATATGAAATATACCTGTCGGTCGACTATCTTGAACACATACAGTCATCCGGGTAAAATGGTAATTGTCCTCTTTAATCACTGCCCGAGGGTACCAGAATGAGTATGCATATAGGTGGCTTTCTTAGGTAGAAGTTAAAGAGTATAAACAGTGTCTTGGAGACAGCATTTTAGACTTTTATATACGTAGGGCTAAGAAATAGTGTCGAATTGCCTCAAAAATACATTTTGTATTTCATACAGGGATAGGGGCAAAATGAATTATAATCAGTCATACACGAGTGCTGCCCTACTGCTCGATGTCCTAATATGCTATCTAGCTATTGCCTGAATGATGGTGATATTGCCAAAGGTGCAATGATTCTAACATGAATAATCAAGAAACAAAAATTGTTATTGCTCTGAGAAGAGCGATATTATGTATAAGAAATACTGTCATGGCTACAAGCGTTAGCTGAGGGACCTTTCAGTTTCAATGGCTCATTACAACAAACACATTCGTGTCAGCAGCTTTAAAATGCTTATTCGTGGCTCAACACGTGAGAAGGTACCTTCGCGGGGCATTTTTAGTACTGGTTTTGGCCACCAGGGGGCATAAGAATGGCAAAATAGTGAAAGATAATGCCCAAAAATGTTTTAAGGTAATTTTTTATGGAGAATGCAGTAGTCCTCTGAGAATTATTCCATTTTTTGCTGTCAATGTTCCATATTTGGAATGTAAATGGAACGTTTTCTGTTAGAAATAGGCACATATTGCAAATTCTGGTTGCCATGGAAACCATTCCAATTTTTTCATATGGAGCATTTTGGTCCTAGTTTCTTGGAAATCCCATCAGTAACTCAAAACTGAGAACAGACCTTGAAAATTCCTACTGAAACCAAATTTACATAGAATATTCAAACGTTTTATGGATATTTTCAGAAAATCTGATTTTTTCATCAATTCCAGTAGTTATCATTGGATACGGTGCATTTAGAGCGTATCTGTCGTTTTTAGTTACAAGTAACAACACATGTTCAAGATATGATTCTGACAAAACTACCAGGAATATCTTAGCTCATGATATCTCATTTTAAAGATCTTGACACAAACTTAAATTGTCAATTTCCCCCCTCAGTATCCCTTTTCATGTGCCTTTTCATGAAATTATTTCTATGTAGACCATGTGTGTTCTATTAGATGATGTGAAGTACACCGACCTCCTAACCATGCTACACACATGCAGTGACCGCCCGACAAAGGCTTTGACTGCATTTTAAGGATAGGGAATACCCTCCTCTTTACAGGCAAAAAACATAACTTTAATCCTCTATAATTTTATGAGTTTTCATCTGAGCATCACTTATTATATACCATAATGACCATATATCATGCCCCTTTCAAATTCCTTGGCTTAAAATGACGGTTGCTAGGGATGGAATGTGAATGGAACAAAAACGTTCTTTTTTAGGTTCTTTTTCTTTGGACAGCCCAATGGAATGGAATTTCATCGTTATTAACAGTTCTGATGGATGGAATGTAATCTAGACATGATTTGCTAGGGAAGGGTGTCTCATTTTATGGATATTCCCATTATTAAGGTCTACAGAGTCCTTCAAAGTAGAAAAATTGGGAAAAAATGGTGATTTTCCAATTTTGTTGATTTTTTTCCAATTTTCTTACTTTGAACAGCTGTGTAGACCTTAATAATTAGAATATCCATAAAATGAGACACCCTTCCCTAGAAAATCATGTCTACATTACATACCAACCATCAGAAATGATTTTTATGATGATTTTCCATCCAATAGGGCTGTCCAAAGAAAAGGAACCCAAAAAAAGAACGTTTTTGTTCCATTCACATTCCATCCCTAGCAACCGTCATTCTAAACACAGAAATTTGAAAGGGGCATGATGTACGGTCATTATGGTGTATAATAAGTGATGCTCAGATGTAAACTCATAAAATTATGGAGGATTAAAGTTATGTTTTTTGCCTGTAAAGAGGAGGGTATTCCCTATCCTTAAGATAATTCTAAATGTAAATGCAATAACTTCCATCAAGGTTTTTATGTGTTGTCCAGTAGAGGAAGGGGGAGAGCATTTATTTGATAAAACTGTTCCGTGCTTGGGATGTCACAGTCTTGTTCCATCAAAATTAATGTGATGCGTTATGTATTCTAGGTGCTGATCACAAAATACAGATGCCAATGTATTTCTGGGCATCCTGAATATTTGCATTCTGGCTCGTTGAATTTATTTTACAGTTTAATCATGGAGAGAAGAGTCCAAAACTGCTTGGTCTCTTATGGTCTTATTGATCTCTGCCTATCCTGAGAAGTCTGGCGGACCAGAATACCTTCTTTGCCTGGTAATTATGAATCCACATTTCGCTATCTGTTGGTGCTTCTGCTGCCAAGTGGTACTTGACAATATTGAAACCCCAACAACAAAGAGGCGCAGATTAAACCCGAGTACATGTGTATGCGATTATTGTTAACGCACCAATAGTTATAGCTCTACTAGCCACAAAAAATCTTAATGTCTAGTACCTAACCCCTAATTGTCGTCTACTAAATTTGTGTCAGGATCGGAGAAAATGGATCTTAGTGTGAGCGACACTTCTATCCTTTCTCCCAGCACATGTTCTTGTTGATCCACCATGTGGTAAGTTTAGGCCTTGATCCGTTCTACACCTGATGGGGTTCAAATAGTCCATGCAGGTAAATACAATCCCATTTTTCAAACATGTGTTTCTACCTGTAGCGGACAGATATGAAAACTGAGATCGCCATCACCTGGTCTACCCGATGCTCCATTTAGTGCAGGACTGACCTTGGGCCCTCATAGGTAAGATTTATTCAGAGATGTCTTAAAAGCAGGCAGGTTTCCTACATAGATAACATCATGGATGCTGGTGGCATGAGGCATACGGAAATACGAGAAAGGAGAAAGTTTCTGCTTCACTGGTAATTACTGTGGTAATGAATAGTCCTGTATTCTACACAGGACTCCTTTCATAGGATTCCTCACGCTTCCTAATATCCTGTTCAAAAGGGTGTTGACATTGATAACTAACCATATCCATAAACCAGGAGCTTTGACATTTTGTGATGCCTTAAAGCCCCATGACCCTTTATATGGGTTATGGCTGTGCAAACTATAGACAGACTATAGACTACGATGAGAGTGTCCCAGGGGCAGGGGCGGCTCAAAAGCACAAAGCCCCAAGGCTATACAGAGATCTATTCGGCTGATGCGTCGCCGTAGCTGCCAAAGGGGGACATTAGCATGGTACCCCTGAAGGTCACAAGATCTGAGAAGTTTTGAGCCATGGTAAAATCTACCTTTCCCCACCTTCAAAATGTCTCAGTACGCACATCAAGCCGGAATGCGTCTGTTCCCTTTCAGTCAGATAGGCACCTGCTAGGAGCATAACAAAGACCAAGGTATATCCATTTTCACCGGAATGAACCCATTAAAGCAGCATTGTGTCAAATGCCCTATGCTGCAAAAATATGTGGGGCCTGTACAAAGGCGTTCATGTGTCCTGCATAGTGCCTCAGAGTAAAATGTATGGACTCTATAATCGTATATGACATAGGTGAGCATGTCAGATAAGGAGAGGACCCTTGTGGTTAAACTATGTGCACTCACCAAGGTTTTGGTGATACGGGGGATATGGTTTACGTACACAAAGGTAGTCTTACTGTTATTGAAGATAAGGCATGACTTTATTGTTATCTCATGCGCTTGTAGAATGAAAGGGATTCGTGTCCATTGTCTCTATTATTTGACATGTTATTCATGTTTAGCTCCTATCATATTACAATCAAACATTGAGGAATCAATTATGAAGGCATAACACAATACCTTAATCATGCATTTAGATTCATAACAACTCTATAGTTAATTAGCCAGAAATGATAACGTTGTAAATCTAATACTGATTATGATTAATGATATTACCTTTATGGAGTACGGTGGACTATAGCTAGACGGGCCCAATCAAACCAACTAAATGTGAACAAAATTAAGGGAATAAGAAAAAATACAAGTAAAATTGTTTTTTAAGCGTAATGGTGTATGGGGTTTATAGGATCATGTGTGAAAAAAATACACCAGGTTAGTGGCCGTCATAAAGACTGACCTCTGGAAAATGACACCTTTGCTAATTGGTCTATGTCAAATGGCCCGGGGCCTCTCACAAAAATGTCCCGTTGGCCCTTGTGAATCATTGTGAGCGTATCGTTTAGCATTGGCATGAAATTCTTACCTGTGTTGAATTTACATCAGGTCATGACCTACAGCGGCCCACACAAACACACCTGCCTCTTGAAAAAGACACCCTCTATCACCCTTTGGCCCTTTGAAGCCCTCACCATAATGGAGGAACTTCAGTGGTCTACCACCTTATTAGTCATTATTATGCTAGCATTGTATGAGAGTGTATTCCACACAGAGTTGCATCTCATATAAATTTCAGTGAAATAAAATGTTGTGTCCCGTCGCCATGGCTTAAAAGGCAACCAAGTGCACCCTTATATCAATTTCGTTTTCCATCGGGGTATCTCCTTGAATTCAAATTGTTAATTGAAATAGCCAGATAGCGCCCCCTGGTAATTATTTGGATAATTGAATAGCATCTAAGTGAACCTTTATCCTAAGATGTCCATCCTCAATGGTGTATTCACGATTTACGTCTGGAATCCAACGCAATGTTGTATACAATTCAACAAATCAATATTCAGGATCTGAGGCTTTTTCTCGCAAATGGGAAACGGTTGCCTTGCTACTTTTATATATGAATTTGCTACTAGGTTGTCAGGTTACTCCCGACCCCCTAGATACTTCTCATATTAAGTAATAAGTCGAAATATCAACACCACTGTTCACACACCCGTTGGCACTAGGAAGAATTTCTTTGTAAATTGTATGGACTGTAATTGGCCGTAAGCCTCACGAGTTAATCGGCAATATGTGCAATATAGTTGTATGGCATATTACAGCTGTTCTATAATACAACATATTCTAGTGGTGCTTTGTATGCCTTTATACAGTTTCAACTAACAAATTCTCATTCAACACTTTCCCATTTCATCTGAAAATAAAAAAAAGCGTTCAAGCTATTCAAAAACACCGATGATTAAGATAAAGATTAAATAAACCTTTTACGGTGGCTGACACTGCAGTGGCAATTTTTGAATGCTTCTGTATACATCGAGCAAAAGATGCAAGCTCTGATGCTCGTTTGTTAGAGCAAACACCTCTACTATGTGGAGGCCAATGCGTCCTACTTGCACAGAAATGACATGCACACAGCTGGTTGACAGCATGGACAGTGCACAAGTAGCAGGGTGTGTACCTATGAGATATGCTGTGTCTACATGTGTGCCAAGGAATGTCTTGCATGCGGCCTGCACACAAGCAAGGCACTCAGCCACCAAACTGTCCAACCTACCATGTTAAATATGCTTAGGATTCTGCTTTGTAAGAAAGTATCATCGTATAATTTTACATAGATAGATACCAGCCTAGCTTTTGTACTTTTTATTTTGCGAATAAACTGGTATTATTCTATGCTACTATTGCTAGGGTCCAGAATTAGCCAGAATTTCTATGGGACATAATATCCGAATACTGCATGTTAACAACATTCTCTAGACCGACTCTGCACCCTTCCTGTTATTATTGTCAGCCTGGGGCCATTGTCTTGGTTTCCATAATAAGGTGTCTCTCAGTGAGGACGTCACCCACAGACAATATGAAGACTGAATCAAGACTTAACCCGAGGCAAATCAGAACAAACATTAAAAAATCCTCGATCAGTCTTAGTTATCATAATACTACCCCAGGCTGACCATGGTCTAATTGCAGAGGACGTCTCATGTTACCTACCACCAACCACAGGACGCGTGTCACAACGCAGCCTACCCCACAATCCCCTCATTCCTCATGCATATATGGATAATCCATTCCTTAGGATTCATCAAAAGCTTCTTGGGGCGTAGGCCCATGGGGACCAGAGCGAATCCGCCTGAGTTGTTTGCAGGCTATAGAGTGGCAGCGCGAGCGACAAGAATAGCTCAGGGAGCTGCTCGCCCATCGGCACTGCGGATGTACCCGGGTCCCACTGCTAGATGTCCCGAGACAGCAGGGTCAACACAGTATCTGGTGTCCATATCTACAAGGTAGAGGTGCTGGTCCTAGCACGAGACTAAGTAAAGTTTAGCTCAGGGATTTTAGCCAAATATTGCCATCTGCATCTAAAATGTTGTGGCTTATCAGACGTGTTTATCAGGGCAGAAGGGCAGGTGAGGGTAAACTACCTCTTACCCAATGTGTTTGAATAATAATAAATAATGCCAACTTTTTTCTGCACCACAGAGCTCTACACGGCAGAATAAGGCTAAAACCATATATTTCCCTATAAATTGTGCATATAACGGCCAATTAAAGCCCAGTATAGACTGGAGCCAGAAGGGCCGCCATCCACTAGAATGTAAATGACCATTATATATAGGCAATTTACATAGAAAAGTTATGGCTATTTAAGTCGGGCCTACCTCTGTAGACGTGTGTTTTTACGAGAAGTGAACGTTATTAAAGGTTCCGGTAAACGTTTGGCATAAGGCTTATTCGCGAATGACTTATTTAACGACAGCTATCTATATTTAAGAAATTGTACTTCGGACCGCAGGGTTCTATAAAGCAGATAAAGCCATACATTCCCCATACATAATCCGTATATAAATCCCATATAGAACTCAGTGGGTGATTGCCATGATTTACTGCAAATAAAAACTCTACAAGGGCCAATTTATGAGAATGTATTTATTAAAATATATAAGCCTTTATCTCTTATGAGCGCCACCGTCCACTGGGATATACATGGCCGAGTTTGTATGGACAGTGTATGTGTCTTTATCGACCATAGAGCCCGGTGGACGATCGACATAAACCAACCTTTCTGAAAAGACCTTTACATGAGAAGGAAAGTCCTTTCAAGTACAAATGCATTAATCAACCACCGAGATCTCCCTTAATTAACTGTGATGAAACATCCTTATCCTCAGATTTATTTTTCAGATATCAGTGAATGTGTGCACATTTATTGCTGATAATACCCGTCAACTTTAAATTAGTATCTTACAGTTGCTGACCCTAATGAACGGGAACTTGATGGAAAGGCGCACTTACTGATAAAACGTCTTCAAGATCCTAGATGAATTTCTACCGGGGCCAGATAAGTAGAGAAGAATGACATGCGGCGTGACAAGTGAAACATCAGGATTGGCAAAGACAGTTGTCTGAGATTGATTTTACCTTAGAGAAGATCTGTCCAATGGAACCATATAACTGTCTGAGAAAGGTCCTCACCACTGTAGTCCCTAATTCCTAATGATGAATGGGACTATGTTGGATTCTGAGACCATGAAACCTCACAGCCCTAACGTGCTGCTTACTGCACTCTTCAATGTAAGAAGACATCGGCTTTCACGAAAAGAGAGTAATGTCAAACAGGTCTATCGGATATTGGAGAAGAGAAAAGTCTAGTTGGAGCCATTAAAGGATCAGCATTCACTAGAGGTGTCTGGATCCTACTTATACTGCATCCAAACCCATTTGGCAAAGTCTTACTTTTGGTCTGTGCCATCAATAACATTTCATGACCAGATAACCACTGGATGAATGAACACCATGGTTCTCAAAACGATTTGAACATCTCTTTGGATATCATAGAAATGAATTTTCTTTGAGGCCATTAGGAGCAGGTAACGATTTATCTATTTTTTTTAATCTGTCCTTTGAAACAGTTTGTCTGTGCTGTTTATTCTGTGGAATCCACACTACCCTTGTTGCAGTTGGCAGAAGAGGTATTCTACAGGGTAGAGCATGCCCCATGGTACACACTGAAGTTACTTATTCATCCTTTCATAGATATGTCACAATGCTCTGTTCAATGAAACATGCACGATCTACATGATCATCTGAATATGTATATATGATCAGTGTGTTAGCAACGCAACTACTAAAAGCCAAATTTGGCATAGCTCCTTTGGAAGGCGTGAAACTACCTTGTAGATCCCACTCTATTTGTAGCAGCTTAGCAGCCAACAATGTGTAAACTATTTGTTCCTCTCTATAATGGTGTCTTCAGAAGCAGAAGCCATCACCAGACCTAACAGGTCCCACTTCCCCCTTCCTCATTATAAGGAGATGATTTCTATTCATTTGCTGAGACGGCCACCAGCTCCTCATACCACTGGCGTCATCTCTGATTGAGCAGCTCAGAGCAGTATAAAATATATTCAGGCACTTGCCACTCACCGTAGTCAGATCCTGTCAGCAGCTTTTTAACCCTGTCTGAGGGAAATTCGTTTTTCATCCAATGGAGTTGGCATCTCTGATTGACTACGCTTGGCAGATCAATGTAAAGGGTGGTATGGACATGGTGCCTAGGTATGTATGGGGGAGGGTGATGGCATTATACAAGCAGTTCTTGAGAAACGGAAATCCATATCAAATATAGAACAGGTCCTAGAGACAGCAATATGATCCCTATACCGTAAGTCAATTAACGCCATGGGCTTGTTCCGCTGCTCCGTCTTCTGCTCCGATTGGTGAATCTGTGCAGGGGTCTTACGGATTCAGTTTCTTTGTTAGGAGCATACAATATAGGACATAGAATGAAAGCTCTTGCCAAAGGGTATATTCGTTTGATATATATGTATATATATATATATATATATATATATATATATATATATATATATATATATATATATATATATACATATATATATATATATATACATATATGATGATAGCCACTAATGATATCACTCTCTAAATAAAAGTACCACTATAAGGTGAGTACTTCTTGTGGGTCATCAAACTATCCTACATTCAAATTTCCTGAAGTGTATCCATAGATCCATATCTAAGTTCTCAAGTGGAGCAACATTTATAGACTGTGACCCAATTGAATAACAACACAGTCGACGTAACCCCACACTCCAGGTCCCAGAAACCAACGCCAATTCCATCTACACTAATACAATAAGTTTATTACAGAACTGAAGCTCTATGGACACTCAGCTAGGGATTTACTATTCAGCAATCAACAACTACTTAAACCCCAATGACAACTATATCTACAGCCAACCAAGTGGATTGAGCCAGTCTGTATTTGACCTAGACCAGGAATGGCAGGCAATTGATGAACCAGTGTTCTGGGTCAGGGGGTCATTTGACATGAGATACCACCAAAGGGGATAGGGACCTTTCATCTACCATTCGGATTTGTGTACAGTAGCAAGAGGTTTATACGTCCTACACATTGAGGGTAAATGTGAAATGATGTTCTGAGAGACTAATCACCCCTGTGCGACCATGTGTACTGCAAAGGATTGTTCTGAGGTTTATTTTTCATGTACAGTGAAATAAATAGCTTGGAACTAGTTCTTCTATGCTACTAAACTTAGGCTAGTATCTCGTATCGCATAAATGACAGTCAGTGAACCTGTGCGCAATGATGGTTAAATGATATAGCAATGGTAAGAAGAAAAATAGTAGGTATGACTAGAAAGTCAAGATACAATGTAGATACAGATGGTAGCATTACTCTGGATTAGGACACTGATGGACATGGGACATGCCTGATTAGAAACATTATGCTCTATCTAGGGTGTTCATGTGATTTGGGAGGACAAGGGGGTTCTGTCTGACCATACAGTGGACTGGTACAGAAATAGCCTTCCTCTAGGCCTGATGCAGTGTTAGTGGTGGGGATCCAGCCGAGTGGAGGGTGGTTTACATAGGGTTTCTACTACTTCCCAGCAAAGGTAGATGCACATGTGTAAATTCGCTGGCTATTTATTTTCTGATCACTTTGGCATTCATACAGTAGAAGGTAAACATACATGGGATTATAATATAATATACCCACACATGTAAGCTCCCCCATCTTAAAGGTGACTCCATGTTTTTTATGACATATTCTGCTGTAATTCTGGCCCTGGAAGGCCGAATAAAATGTGGGATACTTCTAAATGTAGGCCCATATGTTAGGATTTCAATGGATTCAATGGTAAATTCAACCCAGAATTAGCCTCTGGCGAAATCACACTTTACTACAGAGTGATTCTAAGGAGCTATCAATTACTGGTGCCATAATGACATTGTGGACCTGCACAGGCAGCACACACTTTCTAGTTCCATCTTACTCTTTCATATAAAACTACTTTTAAAAGTGTGCAAATCATTGGAGAAATCACACATTCTGCAGAGTGCAACTATGGCTTTCCACTGGTATGCACAGATTTGTTTTTAATTGGGCTAAATGGGTATAAATTAATGATTACTGTGAGGTGAACGGCTAATAGCTGAATGTCTATGCCGTGGTAGGGCGGCCTGAACGGCCTACTCTATCAGTGGGGATTCGTGTCAGCATGCCTTGCATCCTTTCATCCCTGGTAAATTTGTGTTGCTTATCAGCATCCATTTTCTCTTTCTGTCACAGTGCTAAAGAGGGGCTATCTGTATTGCCTTATGTACATGCATATATATGTATATAAACCAATATATTGTCTTGAATAGTGTGTCATTCTTTATTGGAAAGACTTACCAACTGCCCAGTGGGCACAGAACATTGAATCAACATTGATAAATGGTTGTCAACATTGATTCAATGTTGATTCAACGTTGATTCAACATTGAACAGAATTTTGTGCCCACTGGGTGGTACACTGAATCCCCAGTCCTGTGGGAAGGTCGTCACTACAGACGACTTTAGGGTCATCATTTTTTTATTATGACTCAACGTAACCATATTGACTATGTACCTAGCGTCGTCATATGTCAGCCAGTAGGCCCTACTATAATCTAAGAACTGTTATATATTCTATGAAATCGTTGTTTTTTTCACTGCGGAGAGGAAACACCATATCACATGGTATACTTCTTGGGATCCTGTATCTCTTATTATTCAACCCAATAAAACTGAATAAATTGCTGACCTTAAAGTAACTATTACGTTCTCCCTAATTTAGGTTCAGATCCCTGCTTCCACCATGCAGGCCCTCCTCTATAGGGAGGAGAAGGTCTGACCAACCCTGACTAGGAACCTATAGTCACCCCTGCTGCTACCAAGAAAACTGACAGTAAGGGGAGGGCTCGATAATGCTGAAAAAACGTCACAACCATCCCATCAATACGGTAATTTTGCATACGTGTAAAATGTCAAACATAGGTACTTTGAGGCTCCTTACCTATATGGTATTCACCTTCCTCCTTCATATCCCCGATGGGGTCCCTTCGAGTGGACTAATCCCAGTAGATATGATATTGCCCTTGGTTTGAGAGTTGACATTTCCCTCTATGTTGCTAGAGGCCATACAGGAGGAGCCAAATACTGCCCAGGGCATCGTCTGTCAACTCTGCCACCTCCATACTAGATAGCTACATAGAAGGACCTGCCACCAGTCTGTAAAGGGAGTATCAGACTGATTGTCAGCATCCTTATACAGCTTTCCCTCATACACCAGTGTTTACTGTACCTCCTCCTGACACTTACCACACAATGTGCCGTGACCAATATAAAGCAGCTCAAAGTACTATCACACCGCTCTGTGGCTTCTGTTGTTCCTACACCAATATATTGAGAAGAAGCTACTTTTTATCGGTATCATCAGCCTTTCAACCACAAACACGCCTTCTGCCATCAAAGGAAGCCTACTGCCTAATGACTAGCAGCTCATCGTAAGCAATACAAAGCTTAATGGCCACTCCCGAAACAGCTTATACTAATCGGCTTATTTGCTTTACACGAAAGATGTTGGCAATTGATGACGAATCGGAATACCTCCGCAAAGCGATATGCTTTTAGCCTCCGACCCTTTTCTACACATATATGGCCCATCCAAATGTACTGCTGAATTGCTCATTTACAACCGGGCCCTTCGGATCTGCTCACAGAGAGTGGCTCGGGATAGATTAGCTGTGCCCGCTAATCGATCACACCTCCCATTAGTCCTGACTGGCACGCCTTTCGTCATACATCCTCGTTAATTTCTTCACCAGGGCGCAAACAGACAAGTAGAGGGCACATCAAAAAGGCTAATACCACTCTGTCCTGATTGGCGAGGCAAAAAGCGTGAGATCTAAGATGGATTAGACAGCCATCTACGATGGATCCCTCTGTACTACGGGAATGTAGAGGGAGGCACACTCCAATGAAGTGTGGTGGGAAGGGACACTTAGATGTATAGGGCACAATGAGTAGCCATTCCATCATCAGATGACTATAGATAGTGGCAGATAAGTCTAAAAGAGGGGCTTGCAGTAAATGCCCATGTGAGGCATAGCTAGGACAATTCCTCTATATCTGGCCGTTTGGACACCATTGACTTCGGTTGTAGGGTCCCATTGAGGGGCTAATAATATGGGGGTTTACACTCATGTTATTTAGCACCTATTGTGTAGAGTGTATAATCATGTTAGTTTATACCACTTAATTGTACCAACACTTTATTTAACCCATCTTTACACATACGTGTAAAAAGGGGTCTAGGTGTCTAAGGTGGCAAGCCCACAAGTTATAACCGGTTGCAAACAGATACCCCCACGTGAACTGTGATGTTACTCGTATCCGTTGCCATACATGTTTATATCCTTTAGATAAAAAAAAAACACGTTTGTACAGTGGAAAAGGCAGGGCAAAGATGAACCTTACAATGTCATGATTATGGTTTTCGATTGGGGGGAAATGTGGAGCAACGCGCCAATTGAGGTCTGATTTAGTATCCCTACAATTCAGGTCTGATTTTAGATGATTTGCATAAGCAGATATAGAATGAATTTGACCACATGAAATATAGATGTGAACATAACTGAAATTAAGTTTAATCTATACGGCACAAATATAGGTCCTGTCTCGCTTGTTGCAGATTGAGAACTATATATACAAGTATGCCTTCCTGTGAGTAATTTGTAATATCTTAAAGTCCTTTATCGGTATATGGGGAACATGCTGAACACGGGGCTAAGGAGGTGAGGAGATGTTGCACGATGGCTTAAATCTTTGGCTAGTGTCATGCTAGCCAACGTTATTTCAACTTTTAAAATGAAGTATGCAAGTGTATACACTTGTACTATTATCTAAAAAGTCAGTATTTCCAATTCAGAATACGGAGCAAGTGCCCGCACAAGTAGCGTTCAATGGATGAGGCTAAGTGAGGTGCTATTGTCTTTTTTATGGAACACCTCGGTTCAGGTAATAGCATTGCCTTGCTCATAATCTTATTTGTTGTTGCTCCCCAAAATTGACTCAATCTCCGTAATTCAATATGGTATAGATCCCCCTTCCAACAAAATACAAATACCATTGAAATCCTAATGGAATCGGTATGGCTTGGAGGATTTTGGCAATTAGATTTTACTCGAGTGCTAAATCTTTGTTATTAAAAGGTTGGATTTTAATCAGTGAGAGCTTGTGACGGAGGTCTCGAATATCAATTTCTTTGTCAGCGAGATCCGTTCGTATTTACTCCTGGGGGCCCTTTTTCTTGGTGGGACCATAACCGCTTTGGGAGTCTTGACGGGGATAAAGGTCAGATTAAAAACCAAGGGTCATGGCTTCAGGCCTCCTCAACGGTCGGCAACTATTTCCCACCAATGACTCATGAAGCTTTTATGGGTGTGTGAAATGATTATCTTGAAAAAGAACCGTATGCCACTGGAGTACTACTCATGCAGCAGATACTGATTTGGCAAATCATGTTTAAATATAATAATAATAATAATAATAATAATAATAATAATAATAATAATAATAATAATAATAATATCGTTATGAAAACATATAAACTATGCTTCTAATTTTACTAGGTGCGGCCAATTAACGTACTGAGAATACATAACCTCTCTCTCTTTCCCTCTCTCTCTCCTTCATTCATACATACATGCATACATACATACATACATACATACATACATACATACATACATACATACATACATATATACCTCCTTTTTGACATTATTAGAATGATGTGATCTGAGATGTTGGATCTGGTTGCTATACCACAGCCTAAATGCGGGGGGAAGATACAGTTGTTATAACACAGCTACATAATAGGTAGAACGACTACAGTACCTACCTACACCAGTGAGGCTATCAAGCTGCTCGAGGCACAGCAAAACAGAGGTGGGTGGTTGTTGAGTAGCTCTATCGTTAAATACCTGCTCCCAGGTTAGTTAATTTGAATGATAAAGGAGAGTATCTCCAGCTTATGTTCGTTTCCCCATTTCTGAAATCACGCAGATAGTTCCTTTCGAGTAGTGGCTGGGTGTAGCTCCCGTGGACTCTTATATTTGTGGTGTGTGATGTCTTGGTAGGCTCTGTCACCAATCAGAGGAAGAACACCTTGATCTGTTTAGTCTATCTATGCAGTCCCTGCTTCCGATAGTGAGGTGCTCCTGAATGGTGGCTGGGAACTGCTCCTGTTTGGCTCAGAAGGTACCCACGCTGCTTGTGTTAAAGGAGTGTAAGCCGCTCACGGGTCTTGAGTTGCTCTCTCACCTGGACGGAACACATGGAGCAATGGGCAACATGAGCAGGGGCAGTGAGCTGCTCCTCCTGAGAGCTGAGCTGCTCAGAGTGGGACGGTGCTGGGGGAGTATGGAGGATGGTAGATGGTGGCGGTACGCCTGGCTGCACATAACGGCCACGGCCGACGCTGCTGGCTGCTCTCCCTCCTCCACCAATGCCATCCGCGCCGCCCTGCCTCCACCGCCGCCACTTGGCACCGCCACCGTCGCCGCCAGAGAGGCAGTGTGGGCTTGGACCATCTGTCCGCGGTGTGCCTTCAGAGGAGCAGGTGGAGAGCCTGCAAACCCACATATATGCCTCCCACAGCCCAACCTGCAGCGCTGCCCTACTGGCTGCCCCGGCGCTGCCCTCCTGGCTGCCCATTCACACACCTATATTTGTAGCACACCTTGCTCTTTTAATGTGACTTGATAGTGTAATGTAATTGCACAGATTCTCCAGCCCCTCTGCCTACTATACGGTTCCTATGTCACCGCATCTAGATTCTTGGGACAGTTTGCTCTTTTGGATTTAGTCTTCACACGCATTCTATGGCCATTGCCTCTGCAAAATAGCTAGTGAGTGGCCTAAGTGCGAAAGTACCAATATATGCTGACAACGTGTAAATCGTTCACTGCCCCCTACTTCTTCTAGTAATGTGGCACCCTCCCCCCACCAGTCACTCGACAATCCGAGCTAATCCGAGCTAATCAGCTATAGCTCCCAGTGCCATCACCTGGTCGCCCGACTGCGTCTCACCCTACAACCTGCTCCCCTGCTCGTTATGGCTGCAAATTGGCTAGAGCGTTTCGAGCAGCTCACTTCCTCACTACACTATAACAACTGATCCCTTAAGGCAGCATCTGGGTCCCTCTGATATGAGGAGAGAGAAATGTTACATTTTCCTATACCCAGTCCCTAGTTCACACAGTTGTTCTCTGTGTGGGTGCTATATGGGTGCGTGTGGCTCTGGGTGAAGGTGTTAGAGTAGTGTGGTGCACAGTGAGATGTTCAGGGGTATTATTTCACCACATTGCACCCGGCCCCTCTCGCACCCGAGATGTGAGGCTGCCTGTGTGAGGAGCAGTCAGTGCAGGAGGTGATCAGAGACCTGTGAGGTGCCAGACGGGACCACTCTCAGACCAGCCTTCTGTATTGAACAACTCCCTATACTGGGTATGCGTTCGCACGGTCAAGCCCCATATTGATGTACATTCTGTCCCTTTTTACATCTATATCAACACTACCATTCTTAAAGGGACATGCATACTGCTGAATTATGCAGATTGCTGACATGTGAAATGTATGCATTATCTGCAAGGATCCAATCCTCAAGATAAAAAAAAACCTAGTAAACTGGAAAACATATTTTTCTGATGTCAAGAAATACTTGAAATTCTATAAATAAGGCAACACCCTTTTTTTTCCCTTTTTTTTTGGTACGGACATCTCAAGACAGCACAAAACAAAAAAAATTAAATCGAGCTCTGGGAATTTGTCTTTTCCTATATAAATTATGTGCGGATATCCTAATGTAGGTGGGGAGAATAAAGGGATAATCAAATAATTAAAAAACAATGCTGTTTTATAGTGAACTGATATTCTCTTTTTTTTTCTTTCAAAGATCATTTCATTTATTTAGGAATCTTTTCATTTTATTAGTATTTTAGAATATTTGCCTCAGGCCAATTTACTCGTTTGTTTGCCAGTCAAAACTATTTGTGTTATTTTTTTCTGAATGTGCTTAGTTTAAAGCCATCAGCCTGAGTTGTCCTACCACAAACCAACCAAATAGTGCTCTAAAGACTCTAAATCAGAGTTCAACCTAGACAAGTGTACACTCACGAGTAGAAGTATGTTCCTATTTGAAAGGCACATATAGGGTAGGTTCACCACTTTCAACCAGTCTGATCCATCTGTTTTCATGAGCTACCTGTCAGGTCTAATTGTTCCTAGAGTTTTTTGTGCATATCCTTCAGAATTAAACCAAACTTTAGGTATTGCACTGGAGAATACCATTCATGATGTCTTACAGTGCCATATATCAGTTTACAGTATTTAATTCCATGATTTATCAAAGTATTCAGAATTGCCTCTTTTCACCCTAAGTCAGCCAAAATGCACCTTGAGTCCGCCATATTACAACCACCAGATATATGTGGAATAAACCAGTGATTTCCTAATTGGATTGGCTGACATGAATGCATAGATCATAATATATCAATATGTTACAACCAACAATAGAGAAGAAAACGATTTATTGAATATGAAATAATCAAGACAAAGTCAGTTCTGTACCTCAGGTGAATAAAACTGCATTATGAGCTATCAATACAAGTAAATATTACTTGTATGAGCAATGAGGACTAAATATAACATTATAGACATGCAGTATGGAGTTCTATTGAATATATCGGGGGCTCTGCCCCCTCACCCCCTTTTCCCCCCTCTTTTTGCATTTCACCCTTGCCCTCTATACACTACACAAGTAGGCCTGTTATCCTTAACCCTCTAATAGAAGAGGATATTCTGATAGGAGGAGGTATTTACAAGGGTAGGGGGAGAGTTCTTAGACAAAAATTCAGGGTGAGAGAATTCCAGAGGGGATTCCAGAGAAGAAATTCCCATGGTTGACTTAGGATATGAGGTGGCTGACTTAGGGTGAATTCATGGCTGACTTAACGTGAAATGGGTATACCTTACAAAATCAGTCCTAAATATAATTTAGGAAATTAATTTTGCTCAATAAAGTCATGATTTGTGTAATTTAGATACATATCCAGCTCACAAAACTGATTGACACTGTATATGAAAGGGCCAAATACTTCAAATCAACTACCAAAGACTATGAACAGTGGAGATATTTTCATTCTCTGTTTGTCAAAACAGGTCAAACAGGGTTACTTCTGACTGATTTTACAGTATGAAAAAGAATGATAATGCGGATGCAATGTGCAGTACATATTTAAAAAAACACTTCAATTCTTAAATCAGTGGGAGTTTATTGTCACCCCATGCATACTGAACTTGTAATTTTATGTCAAAAGTGGTTGACTCAAGGTATGAGTTTGACTTAGGGTGAACCTACCCTATATATGCTGACTGCCCTTTTGCGAAATTTACATTGGATAGTTTCCCCCCTGGTCTATATTGATGTCTATAATGTCCAATAGCCTAGTACCTGAGTACAGTCAGGGCAAGCAATAACCTGCTTTACAAGCTTTCAGCCGTTAAGTGACCCTATAAGTATAGGCCTTTTCTAAGGAACGCCATAAATAAACCTGTGATTGTCCTAATGTCAATAAGGCTGAAAAAATATGGCTATGGTTGTCAGCAACAGGTCTTCCTTTTGAGAAAAATGTGTACGTGCTGATCCAGGTAATGTACACTGCCTTATGCTTTATTGTGATGGACGTCTGGTCTCTCCTGCTTCTGGGAATAGCTGCATCATTGTGAATAGTTGACAACAGATTCACAGTTGTATGGTTTCTAAATTTTTTATTCAAAAGGTTTCTGTCCACACCTGTATTCCCAAGATAGTAGCAAATGCCAAATAAATACACACTAACATACGTCTCCAATACAACTGAATATAATGTGAAAGGTGTATAGTAATATTATCAGCAGAGCCCGCAGGGCGAGGCTGATAACATTAGTACACCCTTCACAAAGGAGTCTGATAAATATAGTTGTATTGGGGACGAGTATGTTTGTGGATTTATTATCATTTGGCAGCCCAAGATCAAATTATTCTGGCTATATTGATGGAACTACTTGTCCCAGCGGAATAACCAAGTATATTGTCAGTATACTATTGTATGCATGTAAGGCTCTAGTGACCCATGTAGCCGCCAGTAGTAGCCCTAGCACTAATTACCCCCACCCTAATGATACAACTCCAACAGCACTGCAGTCCTGCACATGACCATAGGGAATTATTTTTCACACCTGTTTAAGCCACCAGCAGTTAAACAAGTGCTGCACTTGACTACAATTACTTATTGAAGGGCCCTCATTCATCCTGACCCATTGACTATAATCAAGGAGCTATGAAGACACCTGTCTATGCCACAGTATTCTGGGCTCAGACACATTATGGAGTGATCATGGAGTGGGGGGGGGGGGGATGGAGAGTTTCACCTATTTCCTGTGAAAAGCATGCCCTTTACTATGCTTAAGGTGTCACCACCCTAAATCGGGTCACTTCCGGATTTGCTGGCAAAAGAGTCCCTTATGAACTTATGTTATTTTGCGGAATTTAGCCTATAGGGGAGGGAAAGAAAGGTTAATACATGGTTATTTGTTATTAGGGTGATCAGTGGGGTGTTTCACAAGGGGCATATACAATTAATTGTAGAATAAGTGTTTCTATAGGAGGACTTGATTGTATATAACCAGTAAGACCGACATTTGGTTGTATCAATTGTATACTGCTTTTAAAAAGTGTTTCACAAAGGTCTACAACCAAGATGTTAAGTCAGGGTCTTGGCCTACAATTGAGATACAACTAATGTATAAGTGTTTCACAATGCATATTAGCGTGCAGCTCATACCATGCCCGCTAATATTTTCCCTACATATTTTTTCATGTTTTTTTCATGCAATATATGTGTCATACTACACACAAGAATCCCTGAAAATATCTGTTTATTCAGGATGAAAATAAACTGGTTATACACATTTAAACAACACTTATGTTGATCCTATGTGGTCATTATACAAGGGGAGCGTATTCAAGATTAACGCTTTATGGTTATTAAGGTTGACTTACTTTTATCAAATGTTAGTCTTATGTTGGTGTTTCACAAGCCGCATTATTATCTTCAATTGTATCTAAGTATATGTCCATAGATACAATTGAAACTTGTGAAACACCAAGATAAAATTAATATTGGGTGATATTAAGTTGGTCTTAGAAAACATGTAAAATTAATTGTATCTATTTTCTCCTTGTGAAACACCCCACAGAAAGTGTTTATTTATAGTCCTAAAAGAAGGATTTGTCTACTCCCTATAAACAGTGTAGGTTTATGGGGGTGAAACGGCCCTTTAGTGTATCTATACGCTGCATAGGCCTCACTGTACAAAACCACTACCCTGTTACCATGTCGATTCATGCAAAATCTAGCCTGACTTTTTGGGGTCACACCCGTTATATATTTTTCTGCATGTCATAAGCTAAAATTTGGTATAGGTGGCTAAACACTGTGAGAGTTTTAAGTGTCTCAAATGGCAGGTCGACGGTGGTCAATATTGAAATTTCCGAACACGGCCTAGTGCTTTAGGGTGGTGACACCTTAATAGACACAAACCATTCTGATTTTCTACCCATGTAAGGAGGGTATTGAGGTCAATCCCTCTAGAGGAGAGGGGGGGGGGCTTATGATAATTCCCAATTGTTAACAAATGATCACTCCCTTAGTTGGTACAGTACAAAGGTCAGTGCGCCCTGCTCTTATTTGCTGATAATTAGGGCGGACTACTTTCAGGGTGAATACAAATTTGAATATCTATCAGCATAGTATGGGGGTCCCTCTTTGTTTTAATGTATCAGCTTCGCTAAATGATAGTAAAAGGTTTTATTCCAGGAACATATACCCCATTCTACATTTGACCTTGCTATTTGGGAAGGTTCTTTTATGCATGATATGAATTTACCTGTTGCAGGTTGGACCTATTGATTCGTGAATAACGTAGTTCAGTAGTAGGCCTAACTGAATAGCCCAAGTGACAAACACCAATCATGCCCTTCGATCATTTCCCCATAAAAACGGCATCAGCTTATATTTCACTTTTTTTTCTGAAATCTTGATTTGACACCATTTTATTCGCGAGTACTAGTTACTGGGAGTCTCCTTCACCTAGCCATGCTTTGTTGCCCTCTCCGCATGGCACATCATTAGTTTTGATCATAGGCTGTGTCACTTCTGAATCTCCCCCATACCTGTTACTGTTATGATGTTGTGCTAGCTAGCCTTTCAGGACCTTAACCTGAAGTGAGATGCCTACATAATGATGGCACTAATGGAGCACCCACAAGCCCCAAGACGAATATTTTAGACAGACAGGTATGAAACTAAAAGGCCATCACTATTATATATACACATACTTCGACATGACTTTTTGATATATATTCGAGTCGACGAGATGTGCTTTATATTCTTATATACATATTATATTATGGCATAAATATAGGCAGGTGGATCACCCCCCTTTGATATCATGGTATACTAACATCATGTAAATTACAAAGCCAGGAACGCCATGACCATAAAATGTTTAAAGGAAAGGTGCAGGTGTTTGTAGCCGGGATCTGGTTCGAATCTACGTGGTAAGGCCGAAATAAGTGTCATCAAGATGACCCACTAATAAGTATGTACAGTAACTAGGAATATTATGAAATTGTTATTAAAAGCCAATTCCTGAGGTCAGACAATGAATCAGGTGTAAGCGCTTGTTCTTTTTGACCAAAAATATGAATATTCTACAAAGGGAAAATCCCCAAAATCGGGAAAATATTATGCTAGTGTCGGTCTCTCTTTGAATCTAGGGTCGGGTGTCATTTTTTGGCCTAAGATGGTATATGGCCTAAGCTATTATACATTTGTCTTTATTGTTTGTATAAGAGCCCTGGCGGTTATGCGCGTATATTGCCGGGTAGCATGCCACGCCCCGTTTTCTAGAATGCCACGGCGCAGGGGTCGTGTTAGTTCATTGTATACTCGCTAGGTGTGTGTGGGGTGGTTGCCAGGGACGCGACTGAGCCCGCCACAGTTGGATTCAAAACTTTGCTCGGTGAGGACGCATCCTCATGAGGTTTTTTCATGGTAGACCTGCAAACCAACTGTCAAGCATTATTTTAGCTCAAGGAGTATACCTGTGCAATAGAAGGAGTCTAGAATCATCTAGAATCACCCAGGATGGCATCAGCTTGGTGCTATGCGTGTGGGAAGGACCACACAGCCCCAAGGGGGAAGAACTGCAAAGCAGAGCCCGAGGAAGGGCATGTACCTATGCCTGTGCGCCGGTCCTCCAGATTGAAGCCCCCCATGGAGAAGGAGGCCCAACTGGAGGCCGAGGAGGCCGCAAACAAGAGTTTGGCGGAACTCCATGATGAGAAGAAATTCGGGAGCCGTGCGGAATACCTCGAGTACCTGGAGGCATTGGACGCCGACCAGGTAGAGCAGGAACGGGTGGAAGCACTGGAGGAGAAGATAAGGGCTAGGATAACTGGCCACGCGTCCCGGGTGACGACAAAGACAAAGACAAAGACGCCGCCGCCCTCAAGAGAAAGGACCCCGGACCCGCGGACAAGTACACCTCGTCTTTTTGACCTGCATTCCGAAGGTAGAGACAATTCCGCATCACTAAGCGTAGAAAGAAATTTGACTTGAAGAGGTTCACCAGGGGTAGAGAGCCTCGTTCCCTTTCATACGCAGAACTCATGTATGTTTCCCTTAATTGGGCTTGTGTGGGTATGGAGGACCAGACTTTCAACGAGTTAGGTGAGATAAAGAAATTTCTCAGACATTTGGGCTTCATATCCTTCAAAGCCTCCAGTGACATTTATGATGAGTCAGCATACGCAGAGTACGATGCTGATGTTAAGGAAGAGTGCATTTGGGGGAATGACATAGAGGAATTCTCTTTTGGTCTAGAGTTTGTGGAGAAAAGGTACTTTGGTACTGAAGGGTTAAAGAAGACAAAAAACACTGACGTCAAACAACACAACCCTAATAGGGGTAGGGGTAGGGGTACTCCAGGTGGTGCAGGTAGAGGTAGGGGCAGCTCCTATCCTGCAGGTACTACCAACCCACAACCCACCGGTAGATTTAACCAAGGTGTCAGAACCAACGAGGCAGGGGACATAATCCCATGTAACAGGTTCAATGGGGGGGGGGGGGGTGCGATTCTCGCCCTTGTGCATTTGCACATATCTGTTCAAAATGCCATGACCCCACCCACAAGAGTTCTGATTGTGTAAACGTCCGTATGTATAAAGCATAGGACCACTGCTCACTTGTTAACATAATACCTGCTGCTACTGTTTGTATTGACCACCCCCTTGCCGCTGCGGGGGACGATATTAATGCCAGTTTAATTGATTGCACTCCTAGTAGTCAAGTACATAGTAGTATTATACGTCATAAGTTATATTCTATATATATATATCTATTCCACATGCGGACGTGAGGGTAATATCTAATCGGAGCGTATGTCCTTACCAGCTGGTATCTTTGTTTTTTTTTATCAAATTAGGTTCTAGAATTGTCACAACTCTTACATCAGGGGTGGGGGGTACGGAACTTTATGTTCTCAAAGTGCAGGACTACCCTATCAGTAAAGTTAATGGTAGGTTTGATATTGCGAGCAGCAACAAATTAATATTTTTTTCAACTCAATTCAATGCAGTGTAAATGATTTTGGGCGTTTCACATTAGCAGCTGATAAACATTTTTTAGTACACCTGGCAAAAACATTGCACGAGGATGATATTGAAATAAAAGCTGATTATGGGCCGCATGACTACATGAAAGTCTTATTGCTCTGCTTCTCATGTTGTTGTTTTTATGAGTTTTGATTTTTTTTTCGTCAATTCCCTTGGGAAATCATAATTAAGGAGGTCTGGGAAAACATCATAAGCAGCTGGTGAAACGATATTGAATCAGGTTGAGTGAAAGGAAAATGCATCCCATGTGACATGCTGACACCAACCAAATGGATTTCTTCAACAGTACAGAACCCTGCAGCTTTACACATCCACTTTCTCCCTCTTTGATCAGCCAACGTTCGCCAAATGATCTATCCTATATTTAGTTATTTGCAATGTTAACACATCAAGTCGGTGGGATGGGCCAAACTGGTTCACATCTAGCACCCCTGACAATTAGCTCCAAAGACAAATGCTGATCATGAGTCTGATCCTATGTCTCATTGTACAGTACTACAGGAAATCGTCACTGACAAACAATCATACAGGAATTGATAGTACAATATCCAGTTGTATAGTATTTCATCAGGGGTAGTATGAATTATTTCCC
This sequence comes from Harmothoe impar, assembly GCA_947462335.1. NCBI lineage: Eukaryota > Metazoa > Annelida > Polychaeta > Phyllodocida > Polynoidae > Harmothoe > Harmothoe impar. The sequence continues at coordinate 32,783,229 of OX381708.1, forward strand.
TCCATGTTTCATCGATTACAAGGAAGTGTTTGACTGTGTCCATCACTCTATAGATCCTTCTACATAAAATCTACCAACTTAAGCTACCACACACTGTAAAGATCTGTCTGAAGGTGTACTTGTTTTGTAGGAATCACTGTACAAAAGCCAAAGGGAAATTGTCAGAGCCACCAAGAGTGAAGTATGGAGTGCCTCAAGGGTCCACCCTAGGGCCACCATTATTTGTGCTATTCATCAATTTGAGTATATAAATGTATTTATTTGACTGGGTCATCTTCGAAAATACAGTTACATCTTCAAATTGCACAGGATAGGGTCTGTGGTAAATTTCCACTGATTTCCTATCCGATGCTTCCTATATGACTGGTAATGAGATACAGAGTGTTATAACAGTTTAAGACATGTATTATTACTACTTAAATTAATATAAGGTATGAGGGTGTGAGAAAAACAAACAAGTTGACCTCTGTGACAGTCTACTCGTGACAAAATCGGTGATGTATGCAGATGATGTGGTGCTATACGTTAGCCATGAAGACAGCAATAAATCCCAGTGCCTACCGAGTATGTCACATAGATCAATCAATGGTACCTGAACAATAACGTGACGTTAAATGCTGAAAAAAGTATAACCATGTCTTTTGGAAGCAAACGTACACTGTAAGAATATTCTGTTAAAATTATAGTGAATCAGTATATAATTTGACAGTTTATCACTCTAATGTGATTTAATGTGATTTACAATTTACATTGAACATCTGTTAACAAGTACAGTGAAACAGCATTTTTTCGTTTACAGTGAATCTCACATAAGATATTTGTCCACCAGGTGGCACCCAGGGAGATATGGAGACTTTAGTGGAAGCTCTCCATTTAAAACATAGCTATGTGTTAAAATTATGATAATGTAGAATTATCTCATTAATCAAAGGGTCAATCCTGAAGCCTTTGGCACATTATAGATGATGCTCATTTTGTGGTAATTATAATTATGTGGATCAACAAGGGAGAAAGGGCCCTCCCTGCAGGATTATTCCTAAATCACATAATATACAAAAGATGGATACTTTTTCGTATTCCTTATGAAACAAGCTACTGGCGCAGGTTGTGAACAGGTCAAAAGAATTATGAAGTAACCTCCAGATTTAAGATGATTTAGTCAGATTATTTTGATCAAATGCAATAAAGTTGTTTTTGCACCGGTCCATAAAATCTTTGAATTTAATTAATACAGATTGGGGTGGGACTGTATTCTTTTGGTCTGAGAGATTGAAACAGTCCTTCTTTCGCAAGGCAATTTCTTTATAGAATTTTTTTCTATTTCTATCTATTGTTTCTTGTTTTTGGTTCCACATCCGATTAGTTCAATCTGCTGCCCTATTTAGGAAAGTATGGCTCAGATGATTTCGAAGAATGTCCTTTCACCACTTACAACATCGTGTAATGAATAATAAGATCCAAAATAATGGTCCATTTGGAAAATTCCAAAACTGACATGTAGGCTTTGATCAACAAACCATTTTCAAAATTGGAAACGAATTCGATTCTTTCCAGTGTTGATCTTATTCTACTGAGGAGACACCATTCTGTTTCCTACACCTTTTCTATAACAGGGAGCTGTGAACCATAAACCAGATCATACCTATGGAAGTGAGTGCGAACTACCCAGTGCCCACAGCTTGGCTGGTGAGCAACTATGCTTAATCGCTAGTGATGACCCCTCTTATCTTATTCAGACAGATTTTATATCATACTGAATTCTTCGGCGCCTGTTTTCTCTATTTTTAATCCAGGTAAAAAAGACAATGATTAGTGCCAAAAATGGTTGTCTTTGCAATATTCAAAGAAAATTATATATAAACTTTAGCTTAGGTTTTATAACTGTTGAAATCTGTAAATGAGGATATTAGTTAACGGGCTCTCATCTATAGTGAAAATATATCAACAATCTTTTGAGATGTGTTGTACTTGGGTGTGTACAATGTTTCCAAGAATAGTTATGTATAAAATAATAACAATAGCCGCAGAACTAAACCTTCTGGTACCCTATATGGATAGCAATAGCCATAGTCCTGGTGGCCCAAACCGTATTAACGTATCATTACCTGTGTAAAGGGGTAGAATTGGGGAATGAACTGATGAATGGCACCAGATCAGAGCGTGTCAGCACACACATGTCGCCGCCTTATATTGCCTGTGAGAGTAACCACAATTTGGTCAGTCATTTTCCCATGCCAAAGTAGCTGCTACTCTTTGAGCCCAGGAAGTTGTGCTGGAAGCGAATCTCTGTGGAAATATAGAAAAGTAATAAATTGCATCAGCCTATGTAATAGAGCCAGTGCCATAAATAGCAGCCTTGCTCTGGGACTAGTCATATATTGGCTGAAATACCAATGCTCCGCCAACGCCTAGCTCCTCCTAGGTTATAGTGTTACTCACTGTATACAATGCCCTTTGTCTAAGAGTTCTCCTCCTTCTTTCGGCTACATAGATTACCTGAAGTTATTGAATAGTGCTGATTATTCTATTCATTCACTCTTCAGGCTATTCTCAATGTTCAGGGGTAAATCTCCCTTAGTTAATCAGCAAGGAAACCGAGCTAAAATACGTGCCTAATGGAAACCGCTTTCAGCGAATATACCTCTTCCTACTGCTTTGGTAAAACAGTAGAACTGACCTCCATATCGGTAACCTAACATGCTGTCAATGGAGGAAGGATAAGTTAAAACGAGTACACATACATAAACCTATGCGATGTTTCGGGCACAAACATCAATTCTCTTTAACATGGACCCAGATGTTCTCTACGACCATGATTAGCTGGACCTGTTTGAGCTCTAATACTGCACAAGAATAAAACATCACAGCACTACAGTGCTCAGAACGTTGGATTGAGAATTGGAAAAAAATCTGACACACCAAAGAGAGGATGCAGTCTCCATGAAAGAAATTGCAAGTAAGCAGAAAGGAGTCATTGGATAGCGGTATATAATGTAGATTCACCTGGAGTGGGACACATCTTGAGACGAACACTTGAATTTGTGGTTATTCAGGCATTTTTAGCTCTTTATTTTTGAAAAATCTTTGAAAAAGGTTTGAATGTTATTCTTTCCATAAAACGAACACTAGAAGTCTCAGACTGCACGAATAACCTCAGATTCTACTGTGCGTCTCAGGGTAGCCTATGTGTCCGACTCATGGTAAATCTACCCTAAACAAGCAAGAGGTGTTGAGAAATATCTTGTCGTCCACCCCTGCGTCTACCTCAGCTAGAGAAAGGCACTGCCTAGAATACAGTTTGTAAGAGACTTTTGGATTCTGCAATGGTCATTATCAACATCACAATTTATTCGCCTTTATTACTTCTACAGATTATTTTGCTATCAACTCATATCCAACTATGTATACTTTAGACGGTCTCGTAGTTCTTATAAAAAATCGTTGCCAGCTGTGGGGGGGGGGGGGTCTATTTTTCCATGCTGAAAACATAGAGGGGCCCTTTGTGGTTTCGTGGGATACTGCCCCAGCCCCCACTCGTGAAATACAACAGAGACGGTATCAATGGGCGTTGGTATTTGTCCATGGTTTTCCGTTTTTATCTAAAGTAGTGTAGTACAATGCTGGCGAATCATACATCTACTGTTGGCATATAGGCCTACTAAAATTCTCAATAATACAGCCTAACCCTGCGGCCACTCTAGGCCTAAGTATAGGTTCTCCTCCCTCCCCCGGAATCTCTGGAATACCCCCGGAATCCCTAAGGCCTAAAACTAGGTGTGCCTATAGCAGCCTCTATACACACCCTACACAGTGTGAGAATAATAATTATAATTCGCACACCCTCCCCAGTGTCTGGATTAGTGATCGTATTCTCACCCTCATGGCGTGCGAATAACGGTGTGGCGTGCGGATAGCATGCATCGGCCACTTCAGCAGTTCAAGTCCTATTGACACAAAACTGCTCCTGCTGCAGTATATGCATAGATTTCTGGGAGGACAAATATGTCATTAGAATTTTTTTAAATGGATACTGCTACAGCATTGCCTTCCAGAGACAGCCCAACCCGCTTTGCCCTACTTTTGAGGTTGTCAAGGAAAGATTTGTGGAAAAAAACACAAATTTGTCCTCAGTTATTTAGCCACTATGCCAATTAATTGCTACCAGAGCATACTTTTGAAACGATACATTTGTAATAAAGCAATTATATACTAACGACAATGTACAGTGATTTTGAGCAAAAGAGCAATTTGATGACGCTAGGATAAATTGAGTGTGTGTGGTGGAGTTATTTCTTTTCCATTGGTGATCAAAGTACATCAGCCTTTGTCAATATCGCAAGAAATGTTATCTTGTGGAGGTTGAATCCTGGTATGCTTTAACGAAATTAGCAGTTCTGTGATAATTATATTTACGACATAAAAATCGTGTGTTGATCTACTTAACTTGCCCGAGTTCCGTCAAAGAGAGTTTTTCTTTACTTTGAGAGTTTAAATTGAACCCTGTGAGTAACCTTGTATATTTGGGTATTTGAGGTAGCATGTTGCAAGGCCATTTTGAGTTTCACGATTTTCATTGCTCAGCCTCAAATGTGCATTGCTCAGAAATCTGTCTCACCGGCGAACATATGATGTGTGTTCAACTGTTTTATTTCAATAGTGCTCACATGCATTAAAGCCACAGTAAATGATTGACCTTCGGGGGGAATTCCTTTTACCGAAAGGGTATCCTTTCCGTTTTCGTTTCGTTTAACACACTGGTTGCTTCAAGTAAATAAAGAATAAACTGACGTTCTAATAATCCCCCTCTAGATGGCAATCGACATCCTCAAGACCTAGGAGGGCGGTCCGCTGAGTAGCTCCTATTGGTGACCTACATGTAAGGGTTCTGCTCAGATAGAGTAGCTCTTTCTGGGGGCATGGGGCCCTTTGGCCGACTGGTTGGATAGGCTGCGCTGTTCTATTTCTGGCCAGATCTCATTGAATAGCATTCGTTGGAGTCCTCGGCACGGACCCTGTCACGGCCAACTGTTCACAGTAATCATGTCATGTTCCCGCGTCCAATGCCAAAGTCACCACAACCTCTGCATCCCTGTAATGACGTCCTTTTATATTATGACCTCCCGTTTTAGGCGAATATTTGAATTATTTAGTACTTGGCATTTAACATCACTTTTGTACTTTCAATGCTTTATCCAACTGCATAATGTAGATGGAGTTATGAAATGTGAATCATTCAACACATAAAAAGACTCACTTTCATATAATACACTACTAATAAACTGTAATGTGTTTTTATTCTGGCTGTTCCGACAGTCGTAGGTAATAAACTACCTTTATCATGTCTGGTTCAATAGTCTGTTTCTAGAGTTCAGACTCGCAATGGACATGCCCGAGGCTACTTCAGTGTGGAAACAAGAGAAAAAAAAGACACATTCTACTAATACTTAACAGTCGTAGAAGCGTATGCACAACACATGAACAGTAAATGATATTCCTCAAATGTACTCCTTTGATATCACCCACTGGTTATCCCTAAGAAATCCTTGGAGTATAGCAATACGATACACAGCGAAAATACACACCTTTTAATCAACATATCTATTTTTGCTGTGGGATTTCATGTCATGAACACATTTTTCGCATTTACGATCCTTCTCTAACTATCTGAATTTCCATAAAAAGTTGAAATACATTGTTTAATTAATAATTACTTACTGTAGATGGCACTGCCGTTGCTTCCAGTTTATATCCCCTTCACTCCCAGGAATGAGATCTGCGTGGTCAGGGAATCCAAGATGGTGGAGTTGTTATCATTTCTCCAACAGAGAATGCAAGATGACCTTATTTCTACTGACTTGTGAATGCTTAAACTTACACATGATGATCATAAGTAATTAACAAGGCCAGTATAATACCCATAGACTAGTGAGAAACACAGATTTGGTAATTTCATGGTCATGCCCTGTAACACAAGGCGTGATGCCCATAACACACTTATCAGTGCATGAGAGTGATGCCCGATACCACAATCCTTTTGGTGTATATATACATATATGTAAGTGTTACTCAAATTGGTCCAAAATCACATTTAATATCTGGAGGGTTCTTGCCTCCATACTATTCCTTTGATTTGGAACATTTGAGTATGTGTGTGGTGGGGGGAGGGTCCTCTTCTCCTCCTCATGGTTAACTCTTAACCCGGATAGAGCGGGAGCGGGCAGAGTGGGAGCGGGCAGAGTGGTAGCAGGCAGAGCAGGAGCGGGCAGAGCGGGAGCGGGCAGAGCAATATAATGGTAGCATAAATTCTGCCCCCCCCTGAAGAAATTTTGGTCACAAAGGGCAACTAGCAGATTTGGTCTGATCTTTGGAAAAATGATTCATTATTTTGTCTTGGGTAAATTCGACTAAAATTTCTTATTTTACCTTGTGATAACCAGACTAATATTTCTGAAATCCCCATGTCATTAGCTTTCCAATGATGTGTCAATTGAAATTCTATTTCCTATTCTTTCAAATCATCCTTGTTGTCCCTGCTATCCAGAGGCACTTGGACATGGTGCCTGTGGTCAGGGCATCACAGAAACGTGTTACGGGGCATCATAACAAAATTACTTTGAGATGTGGTCGGGGCATCACTCATCGATTCTAGGATGCTCAATACAGTAAATTCTATTGCAGTGCAATTACTCTCCAGATCCTGAAGAAGACACATTAATGTGTCGAAACGTCGATCCTACAAAAAACAAGACCTGTTCAACCAAATTTTCAACTCACTGCTATAACCACCATGTGTTTCACTTGAAATAAAATATTCTTCATTGTACTTGACAGTGTCCAGTTTTGTGTGATTCGTTCTCCTTAAGTACTCTCCAGATTGTTTGTATTGATATTTTAACTATACCTGCTGAGTTGTACAACCTGCCAACCCCCATAACACCCTCAAACTAACCAAAACAAGCCTCCATTCAACCTACCATCTGCCATCTTGGATGCTCTGACCACGCAGACTGGGGATCTCATTTCTGGGAGTGCCTTCAGCATAGTACTAGCTGTGGAGATATGTGTTGATGTATATTTTAATCTTGATTAAGCTAGAAATTATGTTAAGATATAGCAGTTTTATTTATCAGAATCACATCTAATATTGTACTTTGTTTGAAAAGATCCTCTTTTCTTGGAATCAAAAGATGATACCCATGCGTATATTCATATCACTTGTTGTGAACTATTAATCTGGTACTACATTATTGAACTGCTCATGTCTTAATACGCCACCATGATTAAGCATCCCTCTTGTAAAAAGGCCCAGGTGCTCAGAGTGAACGTTTTTGATTAGGGGAGTTGACAACTAGATGAAGCAAGCACAGTCGTAAGGCCATTTGATATAGTTAACTATCTCAAAGGTTACCTTCATTGTTAATCATAATATTTACTCTAGTTGCAGCACCTAAATTGACAATTTGTTACTGACTTTGTGTGATTGAAAATTAAAGCCGTGTCTATAATTATGTTTTAATATATGATGACTTTACCATTTGCATGTCCCACATGTACGTCTCGCATCCCTTAAGGGGTGTCTCCATCAGAGACCGTCCACCCGTCCGTCCATGAAAACTGTCCATAAAAGCAGGGATCTGGACCTTTTTCATAGACGGACAGACAGTTTCCGTCTCCACCAACATCCGTCCATCCAGTCCGTCCGTCACAGGGCTGGACAAAATGGACGGACGGATCCTATTCCTGTTCCATCCGTCCATCCTGCCATCCATCTGTCCAGTCCGTCCATCCCAGAGAGACCAATCGGGACGAAAAATGTCAGTTTTCTGATGGTAAAATGGATGGACGGGCATATCCAACTTTTTAGATATGTCCGTCTTCAATGTTTGCCACTCTGTGATGGACGGAATGGATGGACGGACGGACAGAATGGACAGATGGATGGACAGAATGGATGGACGGGTGGACGGACGGACGTTGGTGGAGACACAGTTGGTGGAGACACAAACTGTCAGTCCGTCAATGAAAAACGTCTATGTAACGGACGGACTGGACGGACGGATGTTGGTGGAGACATAAACTGTCCGTCCGTCCATGGAAAACGTCCAGATGCCTGCTTTTTTGGATGGTTTTCATGGACGGACGGGTGGACTGTCTCTCATGGAGACACCCCTTTACTGTCATGGTCTAGATCGACGTGTTTCGGAAGCGCTTTCGGCATAATAGGCAGTTATATGCTATGTGTTTAACAGCAGAAGGAAATAAAATGAGGATTCGCCAAAGGAACATCTATAGAACTAATATTTTTATGCATTTTAATGCATTTTTATGCATTTTTATACATTTATCAAAATACGTAGAAAATATGAAAGATATCAATAACCAGCATATTGTCGCATTGCCTCCCCTGACACCCCTGATGAAATCATAATACAAATCAATAAATATAAAGTATGAGGAGGCCGTATGTACACATGCCTTATAATATAAGTCATTGGGCTGTGCCCTATAATAATGAACAACATTGACTACTCCATGCCTAATGTATGTACACTCTGATTGTTGTTGTATTTAGAAAATCATCTGATGACAATAAATAAACTTTGCAAAATATTTTTCGAGTCATATGTTGTATCCATAATTGGACATAAATACATTAGATGCCTTATTCCTCCAGATTATCTGTTTCCATGTCCTTTATTTCGCCATTCTGTATGATGTAGAAAGCAAGTGCTTCTTAACAACATCTCCTTGTTGGGGACATCCACAAAATCACATTCCTGTCTGGGTCCTGTCTGAATAATTTTCATGATAACACTGTTTCACGCTAGACGTAGATTGCATCAGAGCGCCTGTGCTGATAAAAGATATCTGCATATTTCACCATGTGCCTTTGTCACAAATTAGCTGCTCTTGCATGGTTCTGCACCTACCTGCTAAACAATGATGCATGGGATGCCAACGCAAGTTGCTGCCCCAGGTATCAATATTAATATATACATCCCTAGGATGTGGTCATATGGCCGATGTGATGTTTAACCCCTGCTTACCCCCTGCGTCTCCATCAGCCATATATCGCAGAACTAGATGGCAAACTGCTAATCATATTGCTGACCATATATGAGCCAATTACATCCAATACCATATACTTATATATTGCTTACGCCTATCATATAGTGTCCATAGGGTACGACACCCCGGCTTATCTCTGAAAGATAGCCTCCTCTTTGCTCTTGAATGAAAACCCCACTGTATATTAGATATTCTTCAGCCAATAGATATTACAACAACAACAACAACAACACGCGATTTGCATCAAATGAAAGTCCAAAATATTATACACAATTATTCTCTTTGAAGGTTTTTATTGGTTGCAATAATACAATCACAATACGTAGAAAATATGAACGATATCAATAACCAGCATATTGGCGCATTGCCTCCCCTTCGCCTGCACCCCTAGTGAAATCATAATACAAATATGTCAATAAATATACAGTATGAGGAGGCCGTATGTACACATGCCTTATAATATAAGTCACTGGGCTGTGCCCTATAATAATGTACAACATTGACTACTCCATGCCTAATGTATGTACACTCTGGTTGTTGTTGTATTTAGAAAATCATTTGATGACAATAAATGAGCTTTGCAAAATATTTTTCGAGTCATATGTTGTATCCATAATTGGACATAAATACATTAGATGCCTTATTCCTCCAGATTATCTGTTTCCATGTCCTTTATTTCGCCATTCTGTATGATGTAGAAAGCAAGTGCTTTTTAACAACATCTCCTTGTTGGGGACATCCACGAAATCATATTCCTGTCTGGGCCCTGTCTGAATAATTTTCATGATAACACTGTTTCACGCTAGACGTAGATTGCATCAGAGTGCCTGTGCTGATAAAAGATATCTGCATATTTCACCATGTGCCTTGTCACAAATTAGCTGCTCTTGCATGGTTCTGCACCTACCTGCTAAACAATGATGCATGGGATGCCAACGCAAGTTGCTGCCCCAGGTATCAATATTAATATATACATCCCTAGGATGTGGTCATATGGCCGATGTGATGTTTAACCCCTCCTTACCCCCTGCGTCTCCATCAGCCATATATCGCAGAACTAGATGGCAAACTGCTAATCATATTGCTGACCATATATGAGCCAATTACATCCAATACCATATACTTATATATTGCTTACGCCTATCATATAGTGTCCATAGGGTACGACAATTTCAAAACTTTAAATTTGAATCCCATTTGAGCCAATGTAAAATAGTAGTACGCTGTATTCTAGTACCATGACCTCGAGCCCAGTATATGACGTGATCTTCAAAAAGGGACCAGTAGATGTCATAAAATATATCATATAGAATGGAAACTAGTCCCACAGACTAGTGATATTACCAATGGAGAAGATGGGCAATGATGATAGAAATTATTTATACAATCTGCTTATTATAACAACAAGAAACAGTGAGAACGAGTAGATTATGTACAGTATATTTAGAGCTGTAGAGCAAGAGAAACTATGTAAAATGCACCCAAGAAAAAAACAGCATTTGCCAATACCAAGGAGATGCACCTTAGACTACACATGAGAGATATAATGAATGAATCCCCAGGTTTGAGCAAATACTTTCCTGTATGCACGAGTCACAAAAGTAAATGAATCATGACGCTCTGTATAACATCTAAGTCAGCCTAATTACATAATTGCCATGAACTTTTTCCATAAAAAGAAGTCAAATACAAATACGACAAAAATGTCTAGGAATGTGTGATTAGAGTAAGCAGTTTAAGATGTGAGAAAGAACATATGCCGAATGACATTGACATACTTAATAAGCATTTAATCTTATTTAGTACCAGATCTCCTCTCACACAGTCTTGTCAGTAAAGTGATATGATGTGGCGTTACTAGACGACAAGGAAAACATGGTGTGCCAATGAAGATCCGTATTTCAAAAACTCAACTCACCTGCTATGGCATTGTCAGCCTTTGACAAATGGCATTTGGTGCCTTGAAGGAATTACTTGTCTAATGACAATGGCGAAATGAAGGCCTTTATTAATTGCATGTCTCTGTCGGGATTCAAGATTATCTAATTACTGTCACAGTCTCAACCACCTGGATCAATACTTAATGGTTAAGTGCTACTTATGAACAATAGTGACAGTCTCCTACTAGTTCTTGTCTCTCAGTCGTCAAAGATAACCAGCCACATTGTGTAATTAGCTCTTTAGCTGTATTGCATAATTGACCTTTATTTATCATGACAACATTAACTAAAGACCAGGTAAAGTAGCATCTCCACGTACATGTATGTATTTCCCATACTTCCAGCCTGCTACCAGACATTTTGTGACACGATCTGCGAAAAGAGACCTTAGTGCAGGGTGCACTAAGGTCCCTATTCCAAGTATATGTCACTTTTATATAATGGACTTCCATAAGACCTCTAATGATTCAATCATTAACCTTTGGACTAGGTGTAATTATGTGTCGTGCCCAGAATGAATTATAACACTTGTTCCATGTACCATATTCTGGGACAGAATGGCACTTGTAAACACCATCATGACCTTGAATTTGGACTTTTGCTGGATCTGGGCAATCTCTGTCCTTAGCTTGGAACCAGCAAGCAGGAACCACTTCAGGAATTAAAACTCCCATCATTCATTTTGGTTCCTGGAAGGTGTTTCACAAGGAATTATAATTCTTGAATATTCTATTTGAGTTACGAGTACTGAATATGGGTCGGGATATAATGTAAAATAGTCATTTTATAGGGAATATTCTAATAGTGACCTTACAAGTGCTGAATAACATTCCCAAGAGGATAGACCTTGTGAAACACTTATAAAGTTGTAAATATATACACTTCACCTAGAACATGTTTTTTGGAGGGAATTTCAATAAATGCAGAAATATTTCCAAACAGGAGATGGTATATAGGTCCTCCAGTTTAAGGCTTATGAAACACCTAAATTGCAATAGTAACTTTCTTAATAGTGGTCCTACCACTAGACTAAGAACCACTAGTAAATGCTTGTAAAACACTTCCCCTTGTGCCCCCTTACTATAGTGCTGAATAGAGTTACGACCAGTGTGGCCACTGAACACTCTTAAGTTAAATCTACGACTAGTCCACTTTGTAATTGAATAGTATATTGAGGCTGTTGTGAAACACCTGCCTGTTCACTGATTCCAAGCTACCAGAACTTATTATCAAAACCGGGGATAAGACTGAGCATGATATGCTGATGCCACATTCTAAGCAGTAGAATATAATGTACGTCTTTTTTGTTAAAAAAAAAAAAGGTTTATTGACACATCTCATGTTAGGTACACGCTCCTCCGAGGATGTCATAAGATAAGATGAATTACACAAATGTACATATACATGTATCAAGAATTACTTATGTGACAACGAAAATTATCAGTGTCCATTTTTAAGGTTCTTTTTGAGTGTCCTACATGGTCCTTTTGAACCCAGTGCTGAGTGCGGGGCTATTTCACGTATAACTGTTCCGTCAATCAGTTTTACTTGGGTACACATTGGGAGTGTATACATTTCATGAATAATTTATCATAATCAGACATAAATTATGAGTATGAATAGGATGATTTCAATTGTTATGAGGTAACACTACTGTCGGGTGCATGCTTCACTCATAAAGTTTCTTCAGTGATAAGTGTTGATTGGCTGGCTGTTATGTTTAGTGATCCATAGTTTGTGGAATTGCATACATTGTAAAATATATATGCAGGGTTGGCATAGTCCACTTGGGTAATTCAATGTCTCAATTCTATTTTACAGGTAGCAAGGATTTTAGTTCAGAAGGAAAATGCATTCGTCGACCTTTTGTACTCTTTATTGCGTCATCTCTTTTTCCTGTCCAATTGACATTTCTTCATTGCCTCTGGTCTCTTGTTGCCTCTGGTACTCTTGTTTACCAAAAATAATACCCCTATATAAAATGAACTTTTTATTCACATTTTTATATCGTTTATGCAATCTCTCAAAATCAGGTTTGCTTTTTTGCTGTCAACCACGAAAAGTCTTGCTTTCAACTGTCAACATTGGCCGAGGAGGGTTTACACTTCTGCATCGTTGCTCCTAACTTCAGCCAACAAGGGCCACCCCCCCCCCCCCCCACCCCCAAGAAAAAAGCGTTATTAAAACATGGCTGTCAATAGCTGATAATATAGTTCAATCCTTGGATTTAGCTGCTTAAAGTAAGGGTGATTAGCAGCTATTATGTTCCTACTTAGAATTAGGTCAAGTCTGTCTCATTTGACTAATCTATAGCATAAATTGCCCTGCGAGTATTTTATCCTATCACCAACCTGTAATAGTGACTCTAACACTTCAGTGAATCACATTGTCAGTTTTCACTAGGCCTTCTCAAATGGAGATAAACTGACTTGGCAGTAGCCCATAAACATTAGCCAAACAAGTATGCTCTCACAGCTATAGCTGCGTTCACAGCTTTATGCTACTATACCCCTAATCATATGTTATCTTATATTACAAGGACAACATCATTATTGTGTGCTATTTGATCAAATTGCCTGCCCAACTGGTGAATGACGAAAACCAGTATCTTTATCTGATACTTTCTTACTGCAAATAAATCAAATCGAAACCTTTTCTTGCCTCCTCTCCACCTGCCTCGTAGTTGGGTATCAGTGTACATGCAATCTTCTTTAGTGTCTTGGTAATGAGACACGGGACACAGGCTAAACAAGAGTTGTATCTAACATTACCCAATATGAGAAACCTGACCCTAGGATTGTCAGCAGCTGAAATGACCTGGGATCGAACAGGATCCATCGAAGACTCTGCCCCATGTGCCCAGATCCCCCCCATCTCACTGTCCAGGAGGGGTTTGGTATTGATTGTACAAAGGTCAAAGCCCCTTGTGGGCCAGATGCAAGCAATATTCTGTGTTGTTCAGGTCTGTCAATCTAGTGGAACCTGCCTATCGGTATGCTCACAATTCCAGTGTATCATGACATACCCCAGTATCTGTATCTGAACAGATCTCCCCAGGTTTATCTGGACATGAGAACTAATAAGGAATTTAAGTAGCGAATGTGGGCCTTCATTATGTGGTATTAAAAGCCTGTATTCCATGGCATGATATATGCCTTTATTTTGCCGGATTGTAGGCCCATAAGTATTCGAGTTTGAGTTTGGTACTTTTTTTTTATTGCTTATCATTTATATGTTATTAAAGTGCAATATTGGGCAACTGGTCGAGGTCGATCCTTGTGCAGATACTACTTTCATTAATCAATGAATATATAGACGTACGGATACCAGAAAGCATAGTAAATTATTCAATACCCCACCTGACATAACATTATCAATGAAGTCACCTTTATGAATCCAATCAGGATTAGTATAAGAAGAACTGTCTTCGTGCTAGGAATACATTCAGAGTCAGCGTCTTTAGCAAGCAGCTTTCATGTTAGCTTTCTGTCACAAGTAAAAGAAAGGAAGAATATTCAGTGGGATTCAGTTCTTTTAAATCAGTTGTTTTAATCCAAAAGGAATCCGGAGTATCTCATTCTTTGCTAGATATTTGGGATACATTGAATTCGTAGAAATCCATGGGTTATTTAATCATTTAGTTATTAACTAAGACCCAATTCTCAATGGATACCTCGCAGTACTGAGATCTAACGGGACTTTGCGGGTCATTTCCACCAAAATCCCTTGTGGGTGTTGGCCCTAAAAGGTTGTAAAATAGAGGAATCTCATTAAAATAAAAAAGTTAAAGGTGGTTGCTGACCATTGTCTGCGACATGGTTGATTAGATCAGAGAACCTAATCTATCATTTACTAGAAACTCTAATGGCTACCAGACAAAAGTCGGTCAAGGAGCTGATTCCCTCTAATGCCTCAATGTACCTACCCTCCACCATGGTGAGCTTCTCAGTGTAGCTTTGATAGAACCCCCGTAGATCTAGGTATACATCTGAGGTGTCCAATTAGCCTTCAGCAGGGCTGTATGATATGCTGGCATTGCTGGCACTACAGGACCTCTTCATGAAAGACGATTCATGCCTCGGACATCACTAAGACAGCTTGTGTGACCAAAGAAGGCTCATCAGCGCACCGTCGTCCCGCCTTCTGTAACGTCTTTAATTAAATAGAGCCCGAAGCTATATGCTGTGCCACATCAAGGTGTATGACTGATACCTATGTGGACAGGGATTGGTTATGATACAGCCACAAAGCAGAGAGTTACCACATACATTATGAATGTATTGATACAATGCAATGGAAAGAGATATAGACAGACGGACGGAGACAGAGAAGGGATGAGATAAGTCGACTTGCTGATACTACATCCCTGGCGATGACCAAGGAGAACAGCGAGTAAAAGCCCAATAAATAATGTGTACCAAAGGAGGAATAGGATTAGAGTAGAGGACTCTGTCCATTGCAAGCACACTAATATCCGAGGGAAAGAGCTGTTCTGATACAGCTTCTAAAGTAAGAATGGAAAGTCAAAATTAATGGTCACCTCACAATATCAAAGAGGTTATTTAGCTTCTATTTTAGTATATGTATCTGGTATTGTTATAAAGCCTATGCAAGTGTGAGTAGGTCACCCATGGTGGTCTGTTGAACATTTACCGGTGCTACAGGGCACACTTTTGGAGTTAAGGGTTAAGGGTCATCCCCCGGCAGGCCCATCACATAGGGTACAGTTTACACACAGCCTGTTGACATGTCCCATGATGGATGGTACACATGGGCAAACGAAGACACCGAGGGCACAGGGCACGAGGTCTGATAATTGACAGTGTCGGTGCCACCTTGATGTATGAGCTGCTCCTCCTGAAGGGACACGAGCAGCTCTACTGACTCAGGAGCACATCTTGTGGACAAAATGGTAGGAAACCGGTTATGTCACTCCTGTAGAGCCATTAGGGATATATGCCTCACGTTAAGCATTATCTATTGTGGGCATTCCATGTCTTCTCTTTCGGTACGTCCTTTTTAGGCTGCTAATAGCGGCACCAAAACTACATACAGCCAGATTTCTATTGACAGGTCAACTAAATTACGGCTTTTTGAAAAGAGAAAAATATGAAAAATTGTGTATCAAAGCTACTGTGTTACATTGCCAAATGCAAGTTTGATTTTAATTATGGCAATCGTCATGACGACAAATGAGTGTCTCACTGTAGATTTCACTCTTCTCTTTACAAAACCAATATCTTGCCTCATGCAACGTTTGATGCTTACTGATTTAAAACAGTATAGCAAAGGGGAAAATACTGTAGAAAGGGGTACAAATATTTCAAACAGTTGTATTACTTAATTGTTACACAAGGTGCAGTTGTCGGGCCATGTGTGTGCCTTACTGAAGTTGTGCAGGGCGATACATACTAGCAACACATCACGTGCACCCCAGGCTCCATGTCGATCCCACACCGTAGAATTCGAAGGCGGGCAGTATGCCCAAAAAAATATCTTGCTCTGCTGAGCCGATTGCTAAAAATGCACTGGGCTGCAGCTTCATGGAGGGGAAGAGTTTCATCGTGTGATCACCAACAAGGAATGGCGTTAGCAGGTCCTGATGTCCGGGGAAGTTGGAGGGTGATAAAATCACTAGAGAATAGCAAGTAAGACTTTCAGGGACATTTAATCCTGATGTGCTTGCCATCGATAATTCCCAGGGTGTGGGAGAGATTGCATGTATCATGAAAGAACTTGGCTATGTTTACATACCATGTAAGATACAGGAGAATACTTCCCCGACAGATTCTTCTTTTTTCTAAAATGATTTTTATGTAGGTTATATCCAGTATAGTATGTGAATACATACAACCAGAGTCTGGGCTACGGCTAGTACCGATCTACCGCAGTCTTTCTTTATTTATTTTCCCTAACTGTCTATTCAAATCATATTAAGGTGTAATGGCGAACAATGTTATACATGTCTTCATACAGTCATAATACAATACAATCATACATAATATAACGACACATTGCCATATGTGAGGGGGAGGGGGTGGTGGGGAGGGGGAGGTATCTTCCAGTCAGTCGGTGGTATTTGTGTTTGGTGTGTTGGTGTATATGATCTATAATCATAACAATCAGGTGGGACACAGTGACAACAAGAGTTATAAGGAAATAAATGAATAAAATGAACAAGGGATGAAATAAATTAAAATAATAACAGCAAGGAATACATCGAGTACATTATACAGTGAAAAGGCTTTGCATTAATAGATAACACCTGGGTTTATTGTATAACAGGCCGGGTGTTTTTGTTTTATCATAGTGCAATAGTTACTAAAATTCATTTCTATTGTATACTCCTTTTCTAGCTTATTCCATTTCCTGATGGCCCTCTGGTGAAAACTATTATAAACCACAGGATTCCTTGAAAAACGTTGAATGTATCTAAGGCCATCAGTGTACCTGGTGTTTCTATTGTTGATTAAAATAGTATTTTCCATGAATTGTATTTTACATGCATATAAAAGGAGATGAATATCCCTTCTATCATGTAGGGATTTACATTTACTTTCTCTAAGTAATTGTATGGTATTTAGTCTGGGGTTTGGTTCCAGTTTAACCTTATAGGCTATACGAAGTGCCTTATTCTGTTGGGCTTGGAAACGTGCAGAAAAAGCTACCGTATGCTTATCCCATATAATATCTATATAATCCATGAGGGGTATTACTGTGGTTTTATATATTCTAACAGCATCACTCACATCAAGATACTTCTTTATGTCTGCGAATTGATGTACTTTATGTACCACATTAAAGTATACAGTGTCCTCGTGTTTCCTAAAATTAACATTTTCATCTATCAATATACCTAAATATTTAAATTCCGTTACTCTTTCAATGGGTACATTGTCAATATGTGGGATTTCTTGGGGGGCATCTTTTAGGCCAATAGACATCCATTTTGTTTTTTCCTTATTTATGGTCAGCAGATTTGTAGCACACCATTTGCTAATACTTGCTACGCTTCTGATGAAAATATTTATATCAGTTGATGATGTAACTGCATCATCGGCATATAATATGGTATTACATTGGGGGCACATTTTGGCAAATCATTGATATATAAAGTAAAGAGTATCGGGCCAAGGATAGATCCCTGGGGAACTCCATATTGTATGTACATTTTAGCTGTGATAGCTTATCATTTGCTATAACCTTCTGCTTCCTATTTGTTAGATAACTTTTGAACCAATTACAGGTTTCTGTGTTGAGACCAATTATTTTCAATTAGTTCAGTAATAGTGGGTGTGATACTGTATCAAAAGCTTTGGAATAATCTAAAAATAAACTATGGGTATTATTACAATATTATCATAAATGTATCTAAGGTAAGTGGTTGTGGCGGAAGTTCTTGAGTGTTTAGGTCTAAAACCGTGTTGATTTATATTTAAGATATTGTGTATTGAAAGAAAGATTCTAAATCATTTTGCTATTAATTTTTCAAAGATTTTTCCTGGGAGGGGTAATAGGCTTATTGGTCTCAAGTCAGTAACCTTTTTACTATTGGCTTTTTTGGGAATTGGGCAGACCGTTGCCACTTTCCATGACTGGGGAAATGTTGCATCTCTCAAACAAGCATTAAATATACACAGGATTTTTTCAGAATATTTTTTAAAGATAATCACAAATGACTCTTGTTTCAATATGTTTAATATTGGATGACTTTGTTTGGTCAATACATCTTAATATATCTATCACATCTTGGCAAGTAAATGGAGTGGCAAGTAGGCTCTCGTCAGTTTCCCTATCTGCTTCCATGGGGGGGGGGGTATGAACCACAGGGTGCTTACTGGCTAAGACTTCACCTATAGTGGAAAAATAATTATTGATATAGTCAGATATTTTATCACTATCTATCTCTACGTTAGATGTATATGGAGCCCCTAAGACGACATGCCTAAAATATTTTATTACCTATCTCGTTTGTACAACTTATATCTCGTTTGTATGACTTATATCTCGTTTGCACGACTTAGGCCCCTATATCTCGTTTGCACGACTTATATCTCGTTTGCATGACTTAGATCTCATTTGCATGACATAGGCCTAGGCCTATAATTATCTAGTTTGCGGGGGAGCGGACTATAGGCTACCCATCAGACTTCACAAGATGTAGGCCTATATATTCTTTATTATTGTTAGGATTGATGTGCATAGGGCCTCCCGGTAGGCCCTACTGATGTAGGTAGGCCTAGGCCTAGTAGGCTACAAACGTCTTGTCCCTTGTCACCAGCCCTCTTGTCACTTGTTCTTTCCTACTCTGTGGGGTGTTTCACAAGGAGAAAATAGATACAATTAATTTTACATGTTTTCTAAGACCAACTTAATATCACCCAATGTTAATTTTATCTTGGTGTTTCACAAGTTTCAATTGTATCTATGGTCATATACTTAGATACAATTGAAGATGATAATGCAGCTTGTGAAACACCAACAGAAGACTAACATTTGGTAAAAGTAAGTCAACCTTAATAACCATGTAGCATTAATCTTAAATACACTCCCCTTGTATGATGATCACATAGGACCAACATAAGTGTTGTTTAAATGTGTATAAACCAGTTAATTTTCATTCTGAATAAACAGATATTTTCAAGGATTCTTATGTGTAGTATGGCACACATATTGCATGAAAAAAATGTGAAAAAATATGTAAGGAAAATATTAGCGGGCATGGTATGAGCTCCACGCTAATATGCATTGTGAAACACTTATACATTAGTTGTATCTAGATTGTAGGCCAAAGACCCTGACTTAACATCTTGATTGTAGACCTTTGTGAAACACTATTTATAAGCAGTATACAATTGATACAACCAAATGTCGGTCTTAGTGGTTATATACAATTAACAACTCCTATAGAAACACTTATTCTACAATTAATTGTATGTCCCACTTGTGAAACATCCCACTGAAATGGCTAAATAAAATATCCAGTAGGCCTACTTTCTAATTTATCTAGATCTACAATTCTGCCAAATCGAGAGCCCCATCATGAGTAGGGCCTACGGGACAACGCCCACATTTTTGTTGACATACCTACCTAGGTCAAAGGTCACAGGTCGACAGAGGTGAGGTCGCCTACATAGGCAATGTATGGCCTACCGTAACCCCCCCTCCTCAACTTAATTTTATCAATATGCCGTCCTTAAAGGGTCCGTGTACCATGTATGCACATTAACAATGTCAGGCCTAAGACGTGCAAACGAGTTATACGTCATGCAAACGAGTTATACGTCATGCAAACGAGTTATAAGTAATGCAAACGAGTTATGAGTCGTGCAAACGAGTTATAAGTCGTGTAAACGAGTTACAAATAATATATGTTGGGCATGTCGTCTTAGGGGCTCCGTAGGATACTTTGTTCCAGGGACAAAGCACAATTCATTATCCTACTTACATCTCCCAGGGCGACAAAGCACCAATCAGTATACTACTTACAAAGCCCTACGCCTAACAATATGAGGGGGCGGTGCTGCATTGATATATGCATGTTAACATTTCTCTGCATTCCGAACTAACTATAATACGTTATTTTACGTCAAAATAACGTTTTGATATTATTATAACGGTTTGTCACAATAAGGAGTAATAGAGAAACGTTATAACGTTGTGTAACGTTTCTTGTTTACTGGGTTGTCTGGCCCACAAACGTTTGGTCTGTCTCTAGGATGTAGTTTTCCACTGGTACAGTCGGCAGTCAGTGAAATATTCATATTTCCTTGCATTGTACAGGGGAGGGGAGAGGGGCGGTGCTGTATAAATAGGATGTGGTATTCAACTGGTACAGTCTGAACTAAGTCTTATATAATTATATCATGTGGATAATTATCATGACACTCACTCTGGCAAAGTCGACCTCAAGCTTGGTGAATATGTTGCACTCTTCCTGCCCTGCTCCATCCATACCCAGAAACTTCTTCGGACGATGTTCATGCAGCAGCTTGCACGCAACCATGTGGTCATACATGACCACAGGGATCACATTGAAGCGTGACACTCCTAACTTGAATCGTTTGACCATACTGATGATGCCTTTATTACGCTGGTATTATGGAATGCAATCTCATTGTTCCTATTAACAGGCCTGTACCATTCTATGTTGAGAGGAACCACGCCAGGGCCTAGAGAACGGTGAGGTCACCTCATTAGTTTGTCAACTAATTAGTAAAGGTAGAACGGCACACCTTTGTGACTAACTGAACTCCTTTATCCCTGTGGCACTTCAGGTGATTAGGGCAAACCTCTTTAATCGGTGTAAAAAGATATTGGTTAATTTCTACTCCCATTGGGAGTAATCATCGATGTTCTAATTTTCTTTTTAATGTATCGTGTTTTAGACAATAGGCATTATCTGGAAAATGCTGGCAGTAGCAGTGAAAAAATAGGTGTGGCCCTGCTCAGAACCCAGGTGTGCTACTCAGGAAACTACCTTCATGTTAACTTTGTCTTTCGGTCTGGGCACCTGTGGTGTCGCACCTGTACATTAGGATGGGGACAGGTGGATGTGGCTACACACTTTTCACCGTCTAACATTACATCGTATTGGCGTGTTGTGCTAACTATTCAAACCATTGGGAATAGCTGTTGTGTCTAAACATCACTGTGTTAATCATGCCGTATTTTTATTACAATCATTCACTGCTGAAGTGAATTACGGGTACGACAGTAGAGAACGTAAAACGCAATGAATAAGTGTGCATTTATGATGATATATAACTCACGCCATTGTGCTTTTATCTTGTTTCCTAAACCTCGCAGTACATACGCAAAAGGGACAAAACTGTATTCATTAAGTCATTTTCACAACCGAGAGAGAGTATAGGCGAACATCATATACATCTAGCCGTAGAACTGCCTCCAGGGTTTCTGATTCCCGACGCTCTCTCTTTGTCTTAGATATGTTACCTTTCAGCCTTCTTACCATATTCACTGATGTTGACGGTAGTCCCATCTACCCATTCCCCAGATCAGAGAAAAGAAGGTACAATACTAGAAATGTGTCTTGACCTTTAAGATTGCTTTGAAGCATAGAGGACCAGCTGGAAGAACCTAGAAGGGCTTTTAGGCCAGTCAAATTATCCTCTTTTGCTAACTCCTTTTTGTCTTACCATATTTGGATTTGTAGATTGTCTCTAGACCTTATAGTACTTGAATTACAAGAGCCCAGTTTTATATTGACTTGAGTTCCATAAAACGCGGACACCAGCTAATAACTGCTCAATAGAAATTGTGCCTGGAAAGGACATGTTTTAACGTAAATGATACATTGAACAATGTACAAAAACACTGTAATAACTCACTTTCATTTTGTAATGTGCAAATCGATAGTGAGGATTTTTAACGTTCAACATTTGAAGTTAATGAGACCTTTCCAGCGTTTTGATGGGTATTGTAGCTTGCAGCTGGGCTCCTATTACTCTAGTAAATTGATAGGATAATGAAGTGCTTTAAAACTCATCGAGTATATTTATCAATTGGACATGTACATACAGGAGTGATGGCTTTCAGATGTGTCGATCATGTAGCTGTATGCGTTAACTAACTTCACGATCAGCCTCGGACCATTGGAATTATGGAGAAAAAGAAATAGGGTCACATTTAATGACGATGGGAAGTACAAACCGGTACTACAACGTGATCCCCACTATTCTGATATCATCCACGAAGGTGGACTAACGTCATGTGGTGCCTTTGTACACATACAGATAATGTTTTCTCAGCACTAGGTCTATATCTATACGTTACTGCGCAGACAAAGATGGACCAACATAATTAATTATTAAGGAACAACCACTGCAAGGGCTAAATAATGTAGTATGTAATGAACGTGTCTACCCTACTTAATATCACACTGGATATCCCTCTGGTAGGTTTACCTGCAGTGAACAAGTATATTCGGGTACTTATACACATCGTATGCTATTTTGATCGAAATACATGCACAATATCAATAGACCGAATTTGAGCGGTTATGAAGCTAGAAACAAATATTATAGTGGACATTATGGTAAATTGACATGTAAGGCACTTAAGGTCGCTTCATGTTGAACATCTTTAGAATCTAGCTGAGAGATGAAAATGAAGAAATTCTAAAGTCTTTGATTGAGGTGTAGTGACCACCTTTAGGCTCTCATAAAATGCCCAAGGATACCAGCAGATTGATTAAGGGTGCTTGGTAGAATTGTTGCAGATATTCCCAGCCTATAGCCAACATCAATACAAAACATTGATTAATCATATGATTTTGGACTTAGTAGTACCGTCCCCTCAGGGGAGAAAGGTCGTAACTGAAAATCTCTTTAAAAAAAGAAGATATTTCCATTTTAATAAACATAGTCATAGTTAGAATGCTGTCATACATGAAAAATCTAAAGGGTGGAATTTCATATGAATTTATGTACAATGTCAGATCACAATAATCATATTAAATGGTATCCATGGTAA
The DNA here is from genome assembly GCA_947462335.1 of Harmothoe impar. Classification (NCBI taxonomy): domain Eukaryota; kingdom Metazoa; phylum Annelida; class Polychaeta; order Phyllodocida; family Polynoidae; genus Harmothoe; species Harmothoe impar. Next base: position 32,806,733 of record OX381708.1, read on the forward strand.
CATGATCAAGACAAAGGAGTTACGACCTTTCTCCACTGAGTTTGAAACATTTCCAGTTATGACATTTCTCCACCGAGGGGACGTTATGACCTGTCATATATTTGGACAATAAAAGAACCCTGCAAACAAGCGGAACTCGAGACGTTTTCATGTCATTACTCATGACCCCTGGGAGAAATTTGAACTTTGAACTTGATAAGTGGCCCATAATAAGGTACACAAGTCATTTTCTCATGTCATATTCGTTGACATTTATTGTAATTTGAACCAGTGAGACTAACATCACTATTCAATAAGTGGACAATGTTTCTCACGAAATAGATATTTTTTCCTGTCATCATATTCTCGGTAAATAACTCTAACAACTTGAACGCAGGACACTTTTCACTGACATTCCCGCCTTCTGTTTAGCGGGACAGTACAGTGTACTTAGTTGCCATGCATATGATATATTACTTTCAAGGAATGGTCCATATATATAATTATAACCTATACGAAAGTTTGTCATTCCTTGGGAGTATATCACATGTACAATATATAAAAGAAGGCTGGCCACCCGTCACATTGACGCTAGAATGTACGACAGAGACCTCAACATATGCGACAGTAGATAAAAAAAAATCTGGGGTTTCTAAATATAAAAATGTCAGAGCGGTCGTCTGTAGGATTTCCTAGATAAGGCCCTGAATAGTCCTATAGCCAGACACCAATGACTAAATAAATTCTCTCTGACACTTGTCTACTTAGCCAAATCAGTAGCAAGCCCACCTTCAAACCTGAGGGTCAAGGCTGTCTTGAAACATCTTACTACAGGGTTTCTGAAACATATCCTGTACGGACACTAACAGAGTCAGATGAAGAATTGGCTAGATGAGATTTTTTTTATATCAGATTGCGTACAGTTTCGGAATCAGAAAACTATTTGACTGTACTCTAGACCTACAGAACAACAACTCCCTAATAGAGCCCTCACAGGAATCTCCACAGTTGTCCCAGGCATTATATGAATAATTCTGCCCTTAGCACTATTTCTGGCCGGACATAGATCGTATCAGAGTGCCTTTTGCTGATAATAGACATCTGAATATTTTACCACTTGCCTCAACTGAGCTACTCTTGTTTCTGCTCCTACTTGCTCAGTGACAATGAAATGAGCACAGTACTCATAAACTAAAAAGCGATCTGAAAATGTTATTCCTTATGAATGTTTGTTGTTCATGATTGAAATTGGTTTACAACATTGACAAATACGAAAAACATATTGCAATATGACTGTTTTGTGCCAATAATGAATATTTGAATCTGAAATCTCATATATGAGATATCATTTTAAAGGGAAATAGAAATCAAAGGGAGAGGTTGTCAGGCCTTAATCCCTCAAAATTGCCCTTATCCTCAACAGGGTATATTTTTGAGGGATGAAGGCCTACACTACGATTTTATCCCTCATTAAAGGTCAAAAGCCCGTGGGTCACACCAAAAAAAGAGCTAGTCAATCGATTTCACTTTTGAAACAAATGGTGTGTGCGAGCAAAATTCTTTTCTTTAAAGAATTTTCTTTGGTCAATGGATGTTGGTCATGGAAAAATGAAGCAAGCGACAATTTTTCCACCTTTTGACCAAGTCTGACACACACAGAAGTAAAGGCGTCGCCATGACTCTTTTACCGTAGTCAACTCTATTTGACTCTGCGACTCTGGCTGTCAGAGTGGTGGCGACGCCTTTAATTTTCTGTGTGTACGCATGTAGAACTTACCGGTATTGCTTCTGATCTACTATAGCCAATGGTGATCAGCCTTATAAAGAATTGTCACAATGTACTTGTAACCCATGGATTGATGTGATAGACACTCAATCCTCACATTTAATTTAGACACTCAATCCTCACACTTAATTTCCTCGAAATTCCCTTAAAAACTGAATAAAAGGATAGTGTCTGACTTCAGGTGATTATTCTAATTAGATGTCCGACTTCAGGTGAAATTCAGTCATTTGAATCCACAATATTTGATAACATATTTCTCATAGATAATAAGTTGAAACTTGAATTTATCCCTCAGAACTTCTGTATAATACTGGTTTGAGAAACCAGTCTTCTCTCCATACGTCAATTTGCCTTTATCCCTAAAAATTATTGTATGGTCTCAGAAAGCAATCTGCCCTGACTTTGCTGAATAGAATGCTGGAAACATTTAATTTTTCCTCATCTATCTCCTTGAACTTAAAGACCCCTTTCTGCGTTTCAATAGTATCATAAGTATACGCTTATAGCAATATCTTATCCAGAAAACTTTGTCCCGTGAGACACCTCCCACATGCACCTATTGCAGTGTATGCCACCCTGTGTAGATTTCACAAATGTGGGTTTCGCCTACACAGAGGGATTTTGTTCATTAATACTAAAATGTTAGCAGCCCATAGAAATGCGTCTATACAAGCGTTGAGCTTGGGAAATGGATACAGTTATAAAGATTTTCTTTGTTATGAATTAGAGAATACTTCAGGAGGCCATGCTCAATTCTATCCAGCTATAATTATTCGTATGACTATCACATTTTTACAATGTGCTTTGAAGGTAGCTCCTGTGACTTGCCAGTATAGGGTGTTTTACAAAGCATATCTAATATCGATGTTAGAAAAGGTGTTTCACTGAAATAGTGTCCCACTTTGAATGTTGCCTTTAAATGGTCATGTGACTGTTGGGTTAAGTGTTTCACAATGAATTGAGATTAGTTGTCAACTGAGACATGTACAGCCAGGAGTGACTTAAAGCTTGACCGTCATGGTTGAAGTGAGGCCAAAGCACTTTGGGATATAGTTCAGTTTTGATTCACAAGAGGGCTCTTAAGGGCTGGGAGCTCAGCTCTTACTGGCACAAGATAGGGTGAATATGTTGTAGCTGGACAATGATCATGGTCCCCTGTCCAAACACTGCTGCCCTCTGGTGGAACTGTTATTTTAGTATGGAAAATGCTGAACTTATTCCCTGATGGCCCAGCCTTAATATTGATCTTTTTGTCTTGCAGAAGGTGTTCTAGAGGTAGGGGGGGTGGTTAGCGCAAAATTTTTGCGGGACCCATCCTAAAAGATGGTACTCATCATGAGAAACAGGAATCTGACCTTCATTTTTGAATTTGAAAGCTCTAACCCCCCCGTACGCCCCCTCCGAAGATAAAAAGTCGGAAAATATTAAATTAATTCAATTTTAATCCATTTTTTATTTCTACAGGGTTTGTCCTCCTTGAAGTGTACATCAAACTACTTTTAGGTGGATAACAAAAATATGAACCAACAAATTGAGGTATTTTGATGTATCTGAAAAATTCAAGATGGCCGCCATTGGCAAAATACACCATTTTTCAACCCGATTATCAATTCCCATGTGGCCAATAAAAGCCCACATAAAACTTATATAAAAGTACTTTGACATGGCCTACTACCCCAAAATGAAGGATTTTGAAGTTCCAGAAAAATCCAAGATGGCTGCCATAAGCCAAAAACGACATTGTAAATTCATAGATCATTGAATATCATTCTCTGTAGAAGAAAATTTCTTCTAACCAAGATCTGAGGTATAAAAGGGGTCCTGGACCCTGGTTATAGAAGGGGGGGGGGGGTAGAACATGTAGGCTTATGGGACCCCCTGAAATTTGCCTAGATCATACAACAAAATACACAAGATTTACACACCTTTTCTATTCCACATAGAGAAAGCTGGGAACAGGGGATGAGGGATAGGCCTCCAATAATAAAAGAGGATAGTCAAACACTTTTCTATACACATCATATAAATGCATTTATAGGGTCAGTGTGCATCAGCCCCCTTGGACCCCCTAGTAATAATTTTCTCCTAGACCCCGGATGATCCTAATCCAATATCATCAGTGCAAAACCAACAGTTACAATATAATGGGTGTGTGCATGTGACCCCCTGTAAGATATAGAAATTCATACCACACTTGGCCGTGAAATGGTAATTATTCCTGCCTAGTGCCTTGGACAATTACCCTGTCCATGGCTTATAACTCCTATACACCAAGTCACTTGTACTATGTCTAATACATGATGGTTTCTGGACAAGGCTTGTAGTCATATTTTCCCTTTTGCATTTGCCCCTAGGTTTTGACAGCCCCTCCCTAGTAGCTGAATGGTGCTAAACTTTAAGACACATGCTTATAGGGGTACTGCAGTGGCATAGGAAAAGGAGGGGGCTGGTGGGCCCTAGGCCCCCAATCACTAAGGAAGGGGGGACTGAATATGTTTGGGCCTCCAAATCCTTACCTCTCCTGCATAGGAGAAAGTGGGTGCAGAAGAGGTGGCTCAAATACTTCTTTTCCATACAATTTTATGTAAGCGTGTAAACATGATGGATAAAAACCAATACTCAAAGTTGGTAGAAGCGCCCCCCCCTGGCCCCCCCCAATGAAGATTTGCTTTCTATGCCTATGTACTCAACAATGAAATAAACTGATCACAGGTGGGTTCAAGACAAAGTTGAGTTTTGAGAGTACAGCACACAGTGCGGTAGGAACATAGCAGACTCCCTATGATTAAATACTTTGGATTGTTGTGTAGATACTGGTTGGGTGTGTATATCAATGTCAGTGCTTGATATTAGAACCCAATATGTTTTAGAAAGATAATTAAATTTGAAATTGCTGGCCATCAGTAACAGCAGGAGTCTCTTTATTTACATCTGAACGTCAAAGAGCTCTTTGCTGCCCGAGTTGGGGTAGATATATGGCTTCATTAACCCTTTCCCTGCTGGCCTTGAAAGATGTCATTTGGGACTTCACCACCGGCCCTATGCCATGGGAACAGCAACTTTGCAAGTATGTGCTCCCTGGGATAGTGGCTAAGGAGTGAAATAAATTATATTGGAGACAGAATTTACACCTTTTTGACGAAGGGACGTAGTATTAATGTTAAATATGTTTGGATTGATTCAAAAATTCTTGTTCTTTGTTTCATAGCAGGAGCTGTAATTTAGTGGTATTGATGCCCTATGGTATCAATTTTGCTGCCTTATGGCAGCAGCGGTTTTTCAAGGGTATTTTAGATGCTGCCCAGAGGCAGCAGCGGCCCTTAAAGGGTTAAGTATACTGCAGGCATTATGCATCCGTGAATGATTCTGAGATACTCTACTTAAGTTATAATTTGATTATCACCTTTCTATTTTCTAATAATTACAGGAAAAATGTTAATATGTAAGATAATTGCTTTCAGCATGATTAAGGGAAAAGCAGTAGAGACTAAACTTATTCCCTCCCATAGTCAATAATCCCTGACTTTCCAGCATAAAGGCTAGTATACTAGTAGGCCTATACATACAAGCCCAGACAGGGGGCAGGGGCTGAGGTCTGCTGCCAATTGATGATTACTTCCTGTGCCTCCATTAAGTTTGTAAACAGCATCTAAACACTGTCATGTAGATAATTTTGGTCCTTATTTCAATACATATAGGAAGAATTACATGTATTTAACGGAACTACACAATGCTTCATATTTTCAAAATAGTTTACTGGATGGTGGGAGGGGCTGGAAACTTGTGATATTGCAACTATTTGGTCATATCATTTATTCAGTTGCAGCCCAAGAAGAAAAACTAAATATTTCTACCGCTTGAATAGCATTTCTGAAGCTTGAATAACAATATTTTTTGCCAATGGTGGCCATCTTGGATTTTTCAAAACCTTGAAATATCTGCCTTTGGTACAGTATATCTTTATATTCCATTTTAGAATACTTTTATATGCATTTCATGTCAGTTAGACCACATAGAGTTAAAAAGAGAGCTCAAAAATGGTGTTTTTTGCCAATGGCGGCCATTTTGAAATTTTCAGATAGCTAAAAACTGCTCATTTTAGTGCATTGTATTTTTATATTCTATATCAAAGTGGTTTTATGTCCATTTAAAGGGAGGTAGACCCCATGGAAACAAGAAAATTAATTAAAATTGAATTAATTTAATATTTTCCAACTTTTTATCTTCGGAGGGGGCGTACGGGGGGGTTAGAGGTTTCAAAATCAAAAATGGAGGTCATATTCTTGTTTCTCATCATGAGTACCATCTTTTAGGATGGGTCCCGCATTCCTAGCTTCATTTTGACTGAATAACCACCCCCCCTAGTAGAGGGGACATGTTTAACAACCTGGTAATATTTGAATTAGGTAAATTCTATTTTATTAGCTTGGACCACGTGCAGCATTGGCAGAAGAAGAAGCACTATGATTTTGAGGGTTTGAAAGACAAAGGGCTTGGGGAGAGATACACAGAGGGGGTGGGAGGGAAGGGCACAGGGGGGGATAGAAAGGTACAAAAGGCAGTTGAGAAGACCAAAGAAGGCGAGGGGATGCTACAGAGATCGGGTAAGGGTTCTACATGGAATGATCCCGAGGACCTCACCAGCCCTGTGGGAGCCTCACCTAGCATGTGGGCGTCTCACCCAGCTTATGGGATCCTCACCCAACATGTGGGACCCTCACTAGGCCTGCACATGCGGGACCCTCAACCAGCCTGTGGGACCCTAACAGTCCTGTGGGACATTGATCGGGCATTCAGAACCCTACCCTCTGTGCCTTCCTCCTCCTACTTTCTGTGTCTTTCTCCTCCTGCTCTCCAACAGAGAACAGACTCCTAAGTCACCGTAATATTTTACTCCACAACATTTATTGTCCCCTCAGTACTAATAGACCAGAGAATGCACCCAGGTATTGTATTTACCTGTGTGCCTCTCTCTGGTTGGTTCAGTACTGTATACTGCTGCTCTCACATTGGCTGCAGGCTTATAACAAATCTGCTTCCCGCTCTGTTCCTATAGTCATCCCTATACTGTTGTAGTTTAGGTATGGGGTTGAAACTGGGTGAAAGGAGGAAACCACCCTGGTCACAGGCTCCAACCGGCGGCCAGAGTTATTCAAAAGCTATAAGGATTAGGGTAAATGTCTGACAGTCCGTAGCCCCCCCCCCCATATCTCTGAATCTCCCAGCTGACTTTAAATAGAGGGAGGTCCTCCTTCAGCCACTAGTCGTCTCTAGCCTCAGTAGTGCAGCAATATGAACCAAATATATAGCAACCTTTTAACAACTTCCAGCAAACATGGATCCATCAATAGGGTTTCATAATTTGAAAAGTAACGTAGATGTATGCAAAGATAGGGTTAGCTAAAGGTAAGAGAAGCGTACCGACTAAATATTACGTAGATTTCCTTCCTGTAAACATTTGGTAGAAAAACCTATAAGCTACGTTGGAACTGCGTGGTATGTTCACTAGGGCCAGCTAAAGCTATAAGGATTAATCTCGGAGGAATTAAGTTAATCACAGGATGAGAGATGTTAATGCTTTGTGTGTATAAATTCATAATCAGTGACGTCTATTTCTAACCGTCACAAGCGAAGGGGGGAAATCTGTGAGCCAGAAATCAAAAAGCTAATTAGTCATGAACTTTAATGGTTATTACTAATGAGTGTAGAAACATTCAAACTTTCACTTAATGAAATTGAGCTTTTTACCACATGACGTTTGTTTAATGTCAATTAATAGTTTGGCTAAGGCCATTATACCTTCCATCAAATTATTATCTAATCGCTAGTATGAGCACACAGTTACAATTCACCAGTTCACCATTTGGAACTCTTCGACGATGAATATGCCAAAACAAGTACAAATTAACAGAAAAATGTGCCGTTCATAATTGGCAGTTCAGTCCAGGTGGGAATAGGTTATCTAGCAGTAATGGGTTCGTAATCTCGTAATTTCCGTAATATTATAATAATTAACCCATAATTCAAATTGTTATATATCATGGAGATTATTGGGGGGAAATTACTACCGCGTAAACTGCAAAAAGATGGAAAGCCAGTGTTAAGCCTACAGAGATTCCACTGCTGACCCTACCATCAATACCGGTACTTACCTTTATAAAAAACGTAATGTATACTTACTCTCTGGTATACTCTCTTTCTGTCTGCAGTACTAATACACCTCAATACATCTATTGGATTTATGATGTACCGTTAAACAGTATGGTCTGTTTTGAACTACATATTTATGGCTTTATATGAATAAATGAACTGGGATTTCCCATCTCTTTGATGATGACGACGCTAATTATCATAATCCGTATACCCCTTTGTAACGGAACTCATGTGCATATAGAAGTTTAACCACTGGTGAATACTTTTCATATAAAATGATAGCAAAAAGTGATCCACCAGGACTGGCCACATCAAATTTCATGCCTATATATACCTTTTGCACTATTAAGCTATAGGACCTGATATTTACTTAAATCTTCCAATTTTAGGCGAAAAACGGTAGCCATTTTGATTTGGCGTTTTCAGGGGTAACAGCTGAAAATAGAAAATGTCATACAGCAGTTTTGGATTCAGCATACCCAAATTGTGTAAAAACAACTGTATGACAAATTCTACTCAAAGATACCTTGACAAGTTTGGTTATCTGAAAAAGGCCCCCGACTACAAGATAACATGTACCGGTAGTTTTAATCTAAAACAAATTAATCAAAAAGGGTGATATGGTATCTATATAGTATCATGAATGGGGTGCTCAATGGTATTATCTATTTCTTTTAATTCGATAGTACATGACTAAAGAAATAATCGTGAAATAATCCATCTGTCTGTTGAGGTTAAAGTTATGACCCATCTTAGATATGATATTTTATTTGTGTTATAATCCACAGACATTGTGCTCGGCTGAGGGCTCCATGTATTCGTATAGCCCAGCCTGCATTTTCTCTTCCTTTGTCCGACCTTTACTTCCCTTTCTCACCTTCCCTGCCCCTACCTTCCTGCGCATCTACCCCCTATAAGGCGAGTGGCAATATACATACAATCTCATTCGCTGACCTGTCAATGGTGCATGGACAACTGTCTGTGCTAAACGAGATTCGCACCCAATATCGGCCAATACAAGCCATCTGACCCAAGCATCGTCGGCGGATGTAATGAGGTGTCGGTGGAATAGGATCCATCAAGTACCTCTTCCCCCTGCCCCTATGTCACTGACCGGGGTTACCATCAGCATTGATTGTCCAAAGGTCAATACACATATTGCCAGGAGGAGACAAGCAATATTTCATGCCTTGCTCAGGTCTCCCTGTGTCCTTTATCATGAAGGTGTAGTGGTAAAATCAAACCTGTTTTTTCACGGGATATTTGCCTTTTTTTTACTATTGAGATACCACCTCAGTACAAATATATTGTTGTGTTTGATCATATCGGTTTTGTATATAATTATTAAATCCATTAACTGCATGGGAATCATTAGAATGCATACCAGTAGTAACTGCATACAAGTTAATCATGAGGCCATATTCGAGGAGCATCTTATCGTCTCTAACAGTCTATCGTTGGTTATTGCCTCTTACACTAGAAGTGTTCATTTTAAACACCTGAATAACAGTTCAGTCTACAGGTAGATCTACATTTGATCTTTAAAGGTATGCGTTTAAAGAACCATCCACAATGGCTGGTCAAGGGAGGTGTCTCACGATCTCACGATTTAAAATGCTGGGTCCATGTGCACAATACTCTTAAAGCCAGTACTTTGTAGAGACATCTGAAGATAAAACGGGCTGTTTGAGAAACATGTGGCGTTATGCTTTATAGTTAAGGATGGATGACTATAATTGTGATTCCTTACACGCTTTTATGAATGCCTAGTTTATAAATGTGCGCACTGCTCTTAAAGCTTCACTAAACTTCTACTTTCTTATCCACGACACATTAGTGGATATGATGAGTAAATGTGATTATAAATAATGTTACGTGCGGTATTAAAATAAGTTAAATAGTTGTTTGAATATTATGATATTGGGTTACAATGGGTCCCGATTACAAGGCACCAGCTCCTTGATTTTATAGAATTAAAATTCAGAAGGAACGGAGTCAGATGTCCTGCAATTACTCAAAAATATCTTCAAAACATTTTTCACAGAGTAGTCATGTTTCATTCAATTAAGCCCTTTATTTTACTTCTGAAGCCTCCTGACTTGCAAGATCAAAGCGCAGCGAAAAGTGTTACAATGTGACAATCCATTTCATCTGTCCATCCAAGTGGTGACCATGGATCAGGGTGAATCGTTCATGGTATTCCAAAAGCATGGTGTCGAATCAGACATAGCTCAGCTCTTGAATTTCCACAGGGATGCCATTAAACCTCTACATCAATGAATGCTAATCTGCCATTGGAGATTTAGATCACTTTAAACTGATTATATCATTATTTTATCAACCACCACGCTACTGCACACATTTATCCTTTACCTGAACATGTGTATAGAGAAGAGTCTGTGTATAGAGAAGAGTAGATCATGAAGGCCAGCCCTGAGCAGCTCTTAAGGGCCAGACCCCTGCAGGCCCATAACAGAAGGTAATGTTTACACACAGGCTGTTGACATGTCCCATGATGGATGGTACACATGGGCAAACGAAGACACCGAGGGCACAGGGCACGAGGTCTGATAATTGACAGTGTCGGTGCCACCTTGATGTATGAGCTGCTCCTCCTGAAGGGACACGAGCAGCTCTACTGACTCAGGAGCACATCTTGCGGACAAAATGACAGGAACCTTGTGTTAAGAAAGATGCATGTAAGGCAGAAACAGAGAAACGGGCAAGGTAGTGTGTAACTTAAGTTCGTATGTAAATGCAAGGTAGGATTGAGCAAGGCAGGGTAAAGCAACAATGGACAGAGGACAAAAAATAGGTGAGGGAGAAGAAGGACCCTAAAGAGGAAGCTGTCAAAGAGAAGGATAAAGACACTTCCCAAAACTAAGGGACAGAACAAAAAGAAGACGGAAAACTGCAACCACCAACCTGGAAACCACAAGCTGCATGGCGATAGGATATAAACGCCTGGAGTTGGGTGAGGAAGTTAACACTAAATTTACAACCAGCACAGCAAACAGCATTACTGGATGTGCCCTCATCACTGCAGCTCGTTAAGGTCCTTAACCTGTATCAATCTACCGCTCCCACTGGACCCATTTGCCAACTTGATGGCACCATCACATTTCTGATGGTTTTGAACCCCCCAGGGTATTACTCTTAGCGGTTAAGAACATTTAGAACGATTCAGCCAAAGAGGAAACCTCCGATTATAAACTCTAATGGTCCTATACTTGCATATCTTAACATTTTCTTAATGCCATCTTATCAACTGTTTTTGTATAACTTCAACCGCCTCAGTAATTCTATCAACATTTAAAAGTCTTTTGGAGTACTGGGAGAGGGAGGGGGTGCCTGGTTGGAAAGACTCGGGTATTATTTGAATAAGAGGAACTTACTAGATATCACAAAGCTTTCTCACATAGGCCTGAACAGACTTCCCACTTTTAGATATCAATTGGCTTTGTTAAACGCTGTGCGCAGCAGAATTCTGCAACATAGGTCTTCACGGATCTTACAATTTACAACTCAACATATCCAGTATATAAAGATTTGTGGATTATTTCAAAACTAAATGAAAGAAATGGGAAGAGGATTGTAGCCAATCTACTTCTCCATATGTTAATTATACTCCCCACCCCCTAGAAAGATTTATCGCCAAGGGTAATCATTATATTAACCCAGAAACTGCATTTTTGCCATAAAATGATAGGCTTGTAGACTGCATGGTAATTCCAATTTGCAATCATCCTAATAGACACCCTTCGCCAGATCAATTTCTCTTTTCAATTTCGAGTTTGCAGGACTGTTTGACATCGCGAGAATCGTGTTCTTTTTAAAAATTGCTGTTGTATTAGGCTCTTTGCGAACACCAGAGCTTCGGTGAAATATCCCTCGAGTCTATGGGCATAACCATCAAACAGGGCGACAGGACATTAGCTTTGTAGCAAATTGGGGTCAAACACCGTGTAGTCGATCATCTAGTGAATGCCAAGTGGGAATTTTTCTATGATAATTCAGTGCAACTCATCTGAATCCGGAAATGCTCTGGGATGAAGCGTTGTATTAGAGTATATGTGTATTCAGAAGGAAACTAACATAAATTATCTGGTAGCTGGGACGGCCAACACTCAAAAAGTAAACTTGTCTCCAGACTCTTCTAAGCGACTGTCATTAGATAAACGAGTTAAAAACCTGCCCAAGTGACAAGGATGCGGGTCTTCTAGATGGAGATAGCAGACCCACTTGGCATGTGCCAGGCCAAAACCCGACATTTCCTAGCTCCAGATTCTATTTGTGGGACGGTAACCTGATATAGGTTAGACAACTTTTGACTTCTTTTTTTTTATGACAGTCACTTAGACGAGTCTAGAGACAAGTTAACTTTTTCAGTGAAGTTTCACAAGCAGACAAAGATGAATAAGTTGAAGGACATACGAAAGGCGAACACATTCGAGTTCGCCTATGAAAAAGTTCAAAATATGGAGTACATCAGGTGAGCTGGGAGGCATAACGTCTGCCGCTGAGTAATGTCCCACCAAAGGTAAAGCGGCATGCTGAAAGAAACATTTATTATAAACTTGCCAATTTCTAGCCATTAAGAATAACAACACAGCACACGTCTGACTTTTCCCCTGTAATGCTCTCCTAGGTGTAAATGAGTATTGCATACTATAGGTGCATATGGTTACACATTTCTGTAAGATGGTGGGATGGAAAAGGGATCGCTGTGGTCTCTCTTCTGATACTCTTTCCTCGCTGGAGAAACGTTGACATTTTATGATAAAACACAATTAATATGATATAACGTTTTATCGATAGGACAAGCAAAATATGGGGTTAAGACATTTGACTGAACGATTATATTTCGACCAAGCTACATTATTAGATTTGGGTCAACCTATAACACCACGTGCATTCCCTAAAGGATTATAGCATTCCATTAACTGGTGGGTGGAAGCACTCATCATTCTATTTAAACCCAACTAGACAACTTAATAATCACCACTTTATCCATTGGGGCATAAACAGAACAAAAGGTAGGGGAGCTCATATCTCAAGTAAACAAGAATTTATCTAGTTAACCATCCTCATAACTAGCGGTTACCCACCGCCTGTCTCGCCCATGACATCGGTATTGTCTTTTTAACGGATCTCATATGAAGACAATACAGATGCAATGCATGGGCCAGGATACTTGTGCACCTTTGAAACAGTCATGGGTCTTCTTCTCGGGTCTGAACACAGTTTCACAATAGAGAAGTTGTAAGTTGTGGGATTGGAGGATGGCTCCTGAAACATTTTTTTTTGTATTGTACCCTTATTAATACGAAAAGTTGCCGTAGCAGAAGTTTATATCTATATGGAATCTATCGTAAGTCTCCACACCTATTTTGACCTTGAGCCTTGATGTTTGAGAAAATGTGTAAGCGTCGTGTAATAATTAGCATAATTTAAATATAAAATCTATATTAATATTAGTGACAATTTGCACTTCATTAGGTTCGCTGGATTGCCAATATTCTAGCAGCTAGTAAAATGGATATTTCTATTCAGAATCGCCTGCAAGTCATGAATAATAATAGGAATTAAAAAAAAGATGCTGGTTTTGTTGAATCGAGGCTGCTCAACCGATGACTCCCTAATAATAGTTCTAGGCCTGGATAAATTGTGAATATCCCTCAAGTTCACTTCAACATGGACAGGTACTCATTGGAAATTGCAATATGATATTGTAAGGCTCTCTGTTTATCCGTTCATATTGAAGGTTCACAAAAAGGCTTGTACTAGGGTTACTCAGATGCAATCAGGTTATTAAGCACTGCGTCAACCTTCAGGCGGTTTTGTTTTTTCATCTTCTATATCTGAGCATATACTGGAAGGAGTTGTATTGATTCGGGTTGACCTCATGTATTGTAAAGCATCACGTCACCTCATGTCACCTCATGTATTATAAAGCATCATAAATGTGACCCACGAAAATGAAATATGCAAACTCCTCTCAAGGGCGTAGTAGACCTAGCTTGACCCTCACGACACACACAAATGGTCACATTACCGGGGAGGGGTGTGGGGACCATCTAGGATCGGACTTGCCGAAATTGAACAAGTCCTGTCACCTGTCCATACCACAGATCCTGCATACACACACACATATATATATATATATATATATATATATATATATCGTATTCTTTTCATCTACTATATCTGAACATATACTGGAAGGAATTGTATTAATTCGGGTTGACTCTTATACATGGCGTTGTGCATGTTATATACCAACAGATTGTGTGAGCAACGATAATTAATTTGTTAAATGAAATAATAAAATATGAATCTGCTGCTTGCTACCCATGAGATATGGCACTACCAGAATCAGCAAAGTAGTTACGGGTAATTATAATTAGACTGTTGCTAATTATTGTGAAGGTCCCTCTTACTTAATTTGCTTGGTGAAGACCTATCTAGGCAAACAGACTCAATTAGCAAAGAAGGAAATAAGCATTAGAGTCATTTGATTTCCTTGATGCGGGCATTCTAAACTACAGAATAGACTCTCACTTGCGGAGCAAATTCACTAGCTGCCTAAAGCGCAGATGTGTTCGATCCGTAACTGTTAACCTAGGACCTCATGAAATGTGAGATTTATTTCTGGAAATTAATCTCCTTGTCATGAGTTAGGCTTTTCTATCAGCTCTCGTGTGGTAGTGTAACATACGACGCTGAGTGGACCTTAGGGCTGTGGCTATGGGGCTGGGACTTGTAGAGCTTGTCGTAGACGATGGGGCAGGGATGGTTGTGAAGGGCGTGGGAGGAGGAGTGGGATAATACCAGCTGCTGCTGACTCAACACAGGTTCAGGGCAATTAACACAATATGGATTCTCCGCACCTTCTGAACTAAGAACCCTGATTTGTCGATGTCTTAGAGAAGTTTTGCAATTAAAAAGACAATACGTGTGTTACTCCAAGAAAATAAAAAAGCAGAATAAAAGAGAACTGAGACATCCACAGAATGTGTCGATATATGCCATGGGTGTGAGGGTGGGCAGTGCAATTATTTTGTTAATGAAATCAACTCAATTTGAGATCGATGACTATCAATTCTACATGAATTTTGGATTTCAGTAGGCAGAAACGTTTGATGTTGTCATTTCAGTTTGAAGCCATGCCATGTACTGTAATGGTTCCAAATGTGTTATAGTTCAACTGGTTAGAGATCCCTCACTCGTAAATATACTCAGAAGTAATGGATCATGTTATTGCATTGCCACACCTTGTATACAGGTATAATCCATGTTATGAATCCAGTTAGCAGATTTAATTTACAATAGCTCTCTATGACACACTGTGGGTGTTATATTGTATGGGAAGAGGTGCAGGTGGCATAAGAAGCACAATGACAGTCAGAGAGTGTTTTGAAAGTAAATATAAAAGCACTGTGGGGGCAGCAAACAAGACAAGCCAAAATACATTTACATCCCAGTTATTCTAACAGCAGCCCAGCATCATAGTATATATACTAACACTCTGACAACTTTGAAAATATAACTAAAAGTGGATCCATGTTAGGGAATCCAACCTTCTGATCTGTGAGGTCCCACAGTTGTTTGTGGTCTGTGGCAACTGTAGACTGTGATAACAACAGGGAGTCAAAAACCAGCCTCTGACAGGAGCTACTCACTGTTCGCATTAACTCGGGTCTGCTCATCACTCTGTCAGCCCACTTTGTTGACTCTCACAACCACTGTCCATTTCCCGTCTGTTGAAGAGTGGCTAGCCTTGTACTGGTCCCTTTAACATGGGGGCGTGCGACTGTGAGGGACAGCTAGTCCATGCTTAACATTGGTAGTTTGAATCGGGTTTGAATAGAGTTTCATCGCACAATATTCAGTATTGAGCCTTGCTATAATTATTAACATACATAATTATCTGCATAATGTCTAGCCCTGTTAGCAAACATATGTGCAGATGAACATTGGGTTTGGCAACATGGCAACGCTAGCTACCCAATTTGGGCTCAGACTAGGTTCTACCTGGGTCGTCTAACTTGGCCTTGTGGCACCACATGAATCTAATATTTCCTGTCTTTTGTATTTATAGAAAAAGAAAATAATAGGTGCTACAAATTAATCCGCCAAAAGTACTCTTAGACAGTCCATACTGAAGGAGATCAGTACCTAAATCGTGCAGCCCAAATTGAAACCTTTCTAAGGCCCATATATAGGCCCGATATGCTATACATGTATTGTAGCAATTTCCCAGAGAAAAAGCTCCATTGACAATCCTAAGATAGAAACTTAGCATAAGATGATTATGGGATAATTCATAGGAGACTAGGTAAACTACACCAAGAAGCACTCTGTAGCATTTCTGATTCAAATATCCACCATTCTGAAACCCGTACTAAGATGAATCTCCCAGGAAGGAACCGGATCCACAATTATTATCAAGTACCATTGAACAGGTAGGGAGTCATTAGGCAGTCTTAGAATAGGAGTCATAATAGAGTTATTTTAGATCTAGAGTCCTGCTTAGGAGTCACGTTAGAGTCCTGGTGAGAGTTACCTTAGTGATCAAGTTGGGAGTCACAGTTATTCTACTTCTCTTCTGTGCACCCTCTCTAAATTCTGAGGGTTTGAGTGGAAATGATTTCCACTGACAATCATACCTGTGGTAATACTATATATTATATTCGCGCAGTCGATTGGGAGGTCAGACCAGATGCGGGACTCATCAGAACAATGGCTCATATCGAATGCAGCTAGAGAGTCTGATACATGTCAGCCATTGTATACAGCTATCAACTCACAGCTACTAGGTCCTGTACACAATTATCTTCTATGATGTGAACTGCATGCCTAAGTAATAAAGAATGTTGGCAGCTGGTTGGGGCAGGTGTATACCCCATAATGCCCTTCATTAAACTGAGTACCAAGCACTTATATAACACCAAAGGACTCCTCCATATCGTCTGTGTCTTCTGTGAATGGCTGGCTTTCACTCCCATAACAAGACCCCCTTCTCCTAACCAATTGGCAGAGACCATGCAAGTCCTACTTTACGACGAGCAATTATTCACACAATGCATGCATAGGTCTACTTGAGCCGAAGTTGTGTCTGATAACAAGGGGAGTTGCTCATCTTGCGCTGTGCTGCGCTTTGTGAGTTGCTCCCTGTCATTGCATGCACTGTATATCATTTAACATGTGGACAAACAAGAAGCAGACTGTACCAATAACACATCCTGTGTGTAATACGACAGCCGTATGCATTACCTGTCTAGCTCATATCCCACCACCATCCATGGTGCACGTTTCTGTGCTGGTCCCACTGCTACTAGTCCCAGAATGTAGGGGGTTGCTCGACTAAAGACATCGTTAATAAGAGTATGCTATCATTGTAGGAAGGATTGCAAAGGCAGAATGGTCAGCGCTGACTGCTGACGTTCCCTGGAGGAATGACACGTACATCCCTACCACGTGAGGACATTTAATATCATTATAGTTATATTACGTGGGCCATAACACAAGAGTGCAAACAAAGGAGAAAGGGACTACTCTAGGGTGTTTCAAAACCAAGAAAATATCACGATTGATTGTATATATAAGTATAAACCAACACTAGTGGATCATAACCCACTCATAACCTTTGTAGATCACTAATAGCCTTTGCTCATAAATGGCTGAGAAAAGGTCTCAAGTTGACCGCACTTGAGATCCAAACCTGCATTAACAACCAGGCATAGATCCATGCTAATATAGGAGTGATATAAGAAATGCTTTTTAACTTGTGACACATTCTTTTAACCAGTGATTGTATCTCTCAATCGTGAAACTCTCTATGAGTACTGTAGTTCTGATATACACAATCTCTCTCTCTCTTACACACGCAGACACATAATCAATCCTAGCTTCAATTAAGGTTAATTGAAACAAGCGTGCAGGTGCCACACAATGTTTATATCATAGGGGGTTTGCTTAGAAACAGCGCTTATAGCTTAAGCTTCCTAACCGATGCAGACTTTACCCTGTTTTCTATCATGGCACCTTTAATGACAATTGGCAAGTATCCAGGACTATGTGTGGCCATCATACATCACAGTTGTCTACACCAGACCCCGGGTGTTCTACCACCCACCAGGTGTAGACCAACGACCCTTTAGTGACCAAGGGTTAGCCCAGACGCCCGTACAATCTACCCTTGGGAACATTTGTCAAGATGGAGTGTCATACATTTAGTGTTTTCTACTACTGAGGAGAGGCCACTGGAGGTCTCTTAAAGCTCTAAGCTATAGTCAAGGGGGTCTTCATTCAGCAGAACGATGATGAAGTATGACAGAGCAGGTCCCAACCTCTCCCATTCCCATGCCCCCCTTTCAAATGAACCCATGTCATATTGCCAGGCCACACTGAAATAAAGTGGGCTGATTATTCTACGTGTGCCAGAGCTTCCAAAGTTAAGTTAATCATCCCGTCGGTGCAAAAAGGAAAGCTGAGACTATGCGAGCTGAAGTACACTAGATGGTTTTATGAGGTGAGGTTACCTTTGCTTGCATATAAAATGGAACGCTTTTCTAAACATAATTCCTGTGTGGCCATAATTACCCTACTGTCCGGAACTACCAAGACGCGCCACCTAGTGTTAGTTGGTGTAGGCTAGTGCAAATCACAGTTGCACATGCATAACTGATAAGTATGATAAGTATAGAATCATAATACAGTTCATGTACCTGTCCACTGTTATTAGCAAGCACGGGTCTCCATGCTTTATAGCACTTTCTACGGATGTCTACAATAAATTTGAAGTGATTTTACTAATATGGTAATTACCAGAAGGACATAGACTGGACCTTTGCTCTTTATTACATGTGCCTACAGTTTAGACATATGTAAAATTAACAATTAAATCAGGATGGGGACAACTGGGGCGACCAACAAATGTCAGATTCTTCTTTCTCGTGATGAACAGCAACATTTTAGTTGATTATGGGCAATGTCTGACCAATTTATCCGAGTAACCAGAAACCAGACATAAAAAGCCCTTGACTGTTTTGGACATTTGACGGGGTAAATGTGAAGTATAGACCAACCACTCCCGCAAATTCCAGCTTTCTTTGAACTTTTTCATTGTTGAAGTCTAAAAATTACTGTACCACATGCAGGTCCACTCGACATGGGCCATTGTCCTGATGAGTCCAACATCTGGACTGACTTCTTAATAGACTGTACGGATGTTACCATGAGATGATTGTCAGTGGAAATCATTTAACAGCCTTCAGAGTTATACCTCGAGAGAGGATATCTGCTCAATGATTCGGTACCATCCTGTGAGATTTTAGCACTTGTTCAGGATGGCAATGAAGTGGAAATTCTCTAGGGTTCCTTTTCGTGAAGCATACAGTACTCTTCCATATCTTGTGCTAATATTTTATATTTGTAATGTGAATGGAGCGTTATGTCTTGGAAATCACTACAATACACATATAGTCGAAGGACCTAATCAGATACCACTGATTGCATCTCTCAGTTGTGAAACATCCTGTAGTTCTGTAGTTCTGACATACACAGTCACACACACACATAATATAATTGAGCTCCGATTAAGATTAATTGAAACAAGCATGTAAGTGCACCATGTTTGCATCATAGATGTTAACAGCTCCCAGCTATGAAATGGAGTATTTTTTAGAAATGGCTCTTATAACCTTCCTGACGAACGCATCCTGTTTTCTATTGTGGCAACTTCAATGACAATCGAGAAGTTGCTGTAAGCATCTAGGACTATGTGTGGCCATCATACATCACTGCTGTCTGCACAGGACCCCGGGTGTCCTACCATCCACCAGGTGTAGTCCAACCCCTTACTGACCTTGGGTTAGCCCAGACGCCTGTACAGTTTACCCTTGGGAACATTTGTCAAGATGGAGTGTCATACATTTAGTGTTTTATACTACTGAGGAGAGGCCACTGGAGGTCTCTTAAAGCCCTAAGCTATAGTCAAGGGGGTCTTCATTCAGCAGAACAATGATGTAGTATGACAGAGCAGGTCCCAACCTCTCTCGTCCCCATGTCCCCTTTCAAATGAACCCATGTCACATTGCCAGGCCACACTGAAACTGGGGGAGGGGGACTAGGAACCAGACTATGAAGATGGCTGTATCAGACATGAACCATGAGACTGACATTGTAGCATATGTATATATTATGTATATATATATATTATATATATATTATATATATATATATATATATATATATATATATATATATATATATATATATATGGGTCAAGCCACTGACTTGTGTTGGTTTGGTGATTTCAGGCCTTTTCAGCCATATTACCCTACAGAATTGAGAGTTTTGCATCAGATCTCATAATTCTTTTAATGGGGCACCAAAGACGAAAATACCCCCAGAAAATCAGTAAAAATGACTAAAATTGCATGTTTTGTGTGCCCCCATGTCCCCTGAGGCACCTATAGTCCATCCCAATTGACATTTTCCATTAGGCCTATGTTATAGTAGATGGATTCAAGAAGTTTTACCCAGGTATGAAGCATTATTTTTTCACTGTATGCTTTTAACCGTGTATTTTTCAATAAATTATAATTTGTTATTATTTTGGTGTCTTCACATACTAATGAAAGCTTTACTATAGAATAGCCATTTGACCCATTATGTTGAGCCAACATGCGGGTCTTTTGCTGGAAAAAAGAAATTTTCAAAAAAATCCAAACGCCTAGGCTCCAGGGGCCAATATGTATTCGCATACAATAATTTGGTGGCGGATTTTCATTAGTGTTTTACACTCCCCACTGGCTTAAAACATTATAGATAGTTATTTTCTCAGTCCTGTTTAGGCAGTTGGTATATCACCCTATACAAGAAGCTATTTCATAGCACCACCCATCCTGTATTTAGCCTTGCTTTCACTTTCATGCCGGAGATTACTGTAACAAGTAGGTCTTACCAGAGTACTTGGTGATACAGTTTTATTAAAGTACACATATTGAGGACATTGTAGAGTGAGTTGCAAGACTAAAGGACCCATTTGGGCAAACTGGGTTAAAGTTGAGATTTTGTGTCCAAAAAATGTTAAAGTTCAACGGGCTCTAACTCAAATTTTTTAATGTATTTAAGCGTAGTTATCACATATTCATATTATTATTGTGGCGGAGTTTCACGTAACATGGGTGATCGACTTTGTGATGCGATAAAAACTGAACCACTAGGGTTAGAGATGTATAGAAAACTGTTCTGAGAAGCCAAGGCATATACCTTTCAATATGATAGACTTGTTTAAAGATATTCTATGTTTTCTGATTTGTCCCCCCCCCCCCCCAATCCAAAACCAACACAAGTCAGTGGCTTGACCCATATATATATAAAATGGAATTATATAGATAGATAAATATAATTATGGAGATATATGTAGATACATGGATATCCTGTTAATTTACTACCGACGTTCACCAAGAATGATTTCAGATCGTCCCTTAGTGATATGAATTTCCATATAGAATTACATTTCTATTTCCAATAAGATTTTTAAAAATACCTCCTCGGTGTTACATTCAATCCATCCGGGGAATAGATCACTCTTTACAAGTTTCAGATTGAAAGATGCAGTAAAAGGAGCATATATCTCCTATTCCCTGTATGATATCACAACTCAGGTACCTCACTCATGTTACATTCCCTTTCATTACTTTCAGACCTTTAAGGCAACAACATTTCAAGAAAGGCAATTATCAACTCATATCAGGTGACAGTATCATACTCCAATAAGAACTCCCTGGGTGAGAACCTCTAATAAAATTTGCTTATCCTCACAGCAGATTGAGCTCATTTCTTCTGTTAAAGATAGTTCTGCCATTACATTAAATGAGGCCAACATTTATAATTGATATAGCAACATAATGCATACACTTGCTATCATGCCACACCACCAGATAAAATGTAAGTGAAATATTATGGAAAAATGAGAGAAGGTCATACATGGCATCCATACATTATACGGCTGATAAAAAGCTTTTAACATTGGAATCAGATATTTCCCCTGGGTATACAATATGTCCTCTATCCCATGTATCTAAAGGACTATACTTTGTATGAGCTTGTAACGCCTCACCACCAAAATCCATCTTTGGTAGAGGGTATCTGTGAGTCCAATCCGGTTGGGTTTCACTGGAGACAGGAGACTGTATCAGCTGTGTATGATCAATTTTCTCCAGATAAGACCCGATCAGACAGTTTATTGCTGAGCAATATAACCTCTATGTCTACAATTTGGAGATACAAATTTCATCTATTGTTTTGTGTATGATTGTTGTCATTTCCGGCTGGGACTTGTGGCTCCCATATTCACACAACTTACCATGGATATTTTGAAATGTTATTTTTGTAGGGTTCTTTACAAGAATGATATAATCAGCAACGAAATAGTACACAACAATACCAGAATAACTGCTTAATCTAGAAGACTTAGTCTTTCTGTAGTTATGAGCACTTTCACCCGCACAGAGAGAAGTAAAGGCGTTGCCATGACTGCTCTCTACCTCTTGACTCAATCAGTGCAGAGTGAAGTGCAGTTGACTCTGCACACAGCAGTGTCATTTGCAGTTTGAACCTTCATGAAGAGTCAAATAAAAAAAATTGTTGTCATCTGGGATGTTAATGTCAATGGCACTGCTTACTATTTCACATGGATCTGATATTGGCATCTAATAATATTAGATGCCAATATCAGATCCATATTAGTAAAATGTGGCCAATGGTCTGCAGAATGTAGTGTGAGGCACATATAACTTAGACCCTTCACAAAGGTAGAAGTGGTGGACATGAAAACATGTCTTGTTATCGATCTCTTTTGGGCAGTAACCTCACCTATAGTCACTTCTCTCACAGGCCTCAGAAGGCCTGTCTACTAATTATATACACCTGTTGCCCCCACTCTACCCTGCCATAAGTACACATTCCACCTTACCTACATGCCACACATGTATTCAAGTATCGATTTTGAACTGCTGTTGACTCTTCAGGAATGGAATGGAGAGTCCAACTCACTTGACTTTCGTCTACAGGTGTCACGTGGGAGACAAACTGCGACTCTGGCTATCAGAGTCGTGGCGACTCCTTTATGTTTCTGTGTGGGATTTACAAAATCAAATTTGGGTATTTTGTCCTCTGTACAAGTTGCGTAAAACTTTGAATGTGATAGGAGATACAACATATAACACTACAGGTCTACATTAATGGACGGCAATAGTTTTATTACCTGGTACACGTTACGGACACTATACTAGAATAATTGTTAATCTTCTCTCAGAAATGTGACAATCCATATACATTTCTGTAACAGGCACTGAAAGGGAAGATGAATGGAAAAAACAATCTAGGAGCTCTAGGTTACATCCATTGTACCGTAATGGTAGACTAGTCTGATAATGGATTCTACACTTATTGCAAATTAAATGATGTTCCCTTGTCAAGTGATACGAAATGTTATGGTCATGTGTATGACCTTGTTTGATATGTCATATTTAGCGGGTCAAGCCATATCCCTTCAGACTCAAGCACACATCCTGCCATAAAAGCTACATACTCTATAACAAAGTAACCATCAGAATGATGCTCACAGACAGTATCTTACATTACATGATAGAAAAGCTAGGACGCCCCCTCCTAATGTAAGTCATACCCTCAGGCATACTGGAAATATTAATTTAACATAGCCTTCCTTGGAGGACTGGCCAGTAAGCTACTGTCCCGCACTAACCAAAATGGCCGATGAAAAACATAGGATCCATCTATCAGCACTGGACCAGAAGATGACATGGCCGTCAACAGGTAGGATTGAGGAGGGAACTAACCTTTAGCAGCAATACCCGTATGATGACACATCTAACAGGCTGACACCACATGCATCATTTATAGCCAAGTGTTTTATACAGTTTAAGCCATACCAAAATGTACCATGATAGTATTGAGTTAAAAGTGTTCTAAGGTCACCACAGTCTCGCCGTTTTCATACATACTTTTATCAGTCTGGCTATGTAGTGTGTAAATATGGCTGGGAGATTAAATGGAGCTATAAACTAATCAACTGAAAGGGTGTTATTTCTGTCTGGCCATTTAAGACATTATCATAGAGGACAACATCAGTTCTCGATCTAGGATGCCATCCCCTCCTTTTATGGAAAACTAGTTAGGCTAGGATTTCCAAGTGTTTTCTTTTAAATACTGGTGCCTAGACATCAATAACGCGATGTTAATGACTTGCAATACGGACTGCATAAGTAGAGCATAGTGATCAAGGTTGACATCACATGGATTAATCGTAGTGAGCAGGATTGATGACAAACCAAATACAAGTACGTTGTTGTTTTTCTGGGCATTTGATATATCGGAACATACATTGCTTCTTTCTATCATTGTGGACCTCTGCATCTAACCTCTTTTAGCAATCTGTCCGAGTTGGTTCATGTTAAAAGGGCACAGTTCATATTTGTAAGTCAGTTGCAGAGACAAATGTACATGTGTGCATCTTACTAGTTCGGTGCATTGCAGTTATTCTTGTCACATGACTTATATTAATCGCATGCAAACACAATGACCAGCCCATAATATCTGACCGCATCATATTGGCGCAGGTAAATTCCTTTTTGAAGCAGCTGAATTGAAACAAAACTGACCACGGAAGAAAGGTTAAGGATGGAACCTCGAAAGTAATGTCTGTATGGTAGAGGATAAGTTACAATAATGTAGCACCTACACACTGCCTGACCCTCAGGTGAGGGTAGTTTTAGCGACAATGACTCTCACTTTTCTGAGGGTGTATGTATTTACAAACTTGGTAAGTCCACCACTGTCTCTGGTAGAATGAGCCCCCCCCATGTCTCATTGGTGACATCTGAGCCTGTCTGCCATCAGACTCTTCTAGACAGCGGCCATGGCAAACATCTCAGCCTGCCAGACCATGGGAACAAATACCCACAGGAGGCAGGCAGGAGGGTCGAGGCCTGCCAGGTGGGCTGCAGGGGCAGAGGGTCAGGTGACCACTGTGTGACCGGACATCCTAATAGGAGACGGCTGACCAATATAATATTGTCCACACACCCATAGTCTCCATCGGTACCTCATGTGCCTGGCCCTGGCTACCATACATTCCTTTGAATTTACTTGATTGTTGTCATGGTGATGCATACAAAGTTAAATAATTTCCAATTGTTATTCCGCTCCCCGTTCATTCGACTGACAGAAGTAGGATACTTCTAGTTTTATTGAGGGAATGGTCATATTTTAGCAGCATGTGGAGGAGGGTGTGTGGAGTAGGGAAACACCCACCCAGTAAACACACTTACGTTACTTAACGTTCAAAGAACGTCATTTCTATGTCTGAATTACGTAACTTTTCTACATTAAAAGAACATCCAAATGTAAGGGTTCTTTTACGTTATCAAACCTAAATGAACATTAATGAACGTTTATTTACATTTAATGTAAACGTTATTTCCAGGTTTATTTATGTAAATTACCTAAACCTAACCTAAGAAAATATGCAACTATCATTTTTATTATTCAAATGTAGATATATTTTTTATAACTACATCGATTTAAAAAATGGCAGGGTATTTTTTTCTGGATTATTCTTATTTGTTAATTACATTTTGCTCTCATGTACATCCGTTGAAACATTAGCAGCTGTGAGAAGAGAACCCTAGACCCCTTGCTCCGAAGTCCCTAGCAGGGACCTTTACGTCCCCACCCAAATCATAGATAGATATGAAGTACAGTCATCAGGTTTAATACAGGCAACTAAGACAAATCATACTTGTTTTGGATGGGGTAGATAATTTGGTGCTAATATTGGGTTTTTAGAATCTATTCAATCATTCCCCAATGATTTTTTGTATTAATTTTGTTGAACCAGATATCCTAGGTCCTGCTAATCAGCCCAAGGCATAATCATACTCTTCCTACCCAATAATGGAAGTTTTAACCAGGCCGATTATTATGGAGCATATGAGACTGTGTTAAGCAAATTGCAATGCCACAGAAATAGTGTCTACACTGGATAGCTGCTTAGCGAACCCTTTTTTTCATCATTCAAATATATAGTCTACCTTATTTCGAAACTGTGAGAGCATCTGTTTATTATTTCCTATTCTACAGCTCTTTAACCTTTTCTTGTATTATTGTATGAAATCAATTTCATTGGTCTTTGTTGGAAAGCTCTATATATTGTATAGTAGTGACATCTGGTGTAACTGATCAGACCAGTTTGCCCTGCCCAAACCCAACCTCAGTCCACATCAGACAGTCCACTTTGAAACAGATCTGAGCCTGAACTGGGGAGCCCGATGAGGGCCACATTGCTATCTGCCCAACATGAAACCAAAATGGGCAGCCCGCTTTGAAACTGATCTGAGCCCAAATCAGGCAGCTCACCTTGGAACTGATCTAAGCCCAAAACAGGAAGCCTGATTGGGGCCACACTTCAGCCCAGCCATCTGCCCAGCATGAAACCAAAATGGGCATCCTGCTTTGAAACCAATCTGAGCCCAAATCGGGCAGCCTGGTAAGGGCCACACCTCAGCCCAGCCATTTGCCCAACATGAAACCCAGCTGAGTTTTGTCCAACTTCAAACAGCCAATCCAAGCTAAAACCAAATTGGCCCCGTGCGAGCTCGCAACTAGGGTACTTAAAACCTAGGTACTGATTTCTGCATCAATATTTAGGTGTAACAGTAGTTGTGCAATCATGCACACTTTGATAATTCCAATATACGGCACATGCTGACTGGATATGCTTTCAAAATTAAGCCAGTTACACCTTAAGTATCCTTAATGTCTATCTGATGGAGTACAGAGGTTATTAAGAAGAGCACTATGACTTGTGTGGAGTACTTAAACGAGAGATATGCATCTAAATGATATAGCAATGTAGTTACAGTTACTAGTGTGATAACAGGGCTATTACATAAATAATAATATGAATTATACTCCATTGTTCCCCTGGATACGTGGATATCTGAATTCCCATAAGAAACATGAAACTTAGTTGTCCAATTGCGTTTCAGAATATTTCAATGAATTTTGTAACCTATTTTCTAGGAATCAAAACTAAGTACACTACAAACAGTTGACAATCCATACAGTGCATCTATAGTCTCCTGATTAGAATACACAGCATATTCATAATTATTCTGCCATAGAACTTACAACTTCTAAGGAAAATAAAAGTGCATTATCATCTGATCATAATTATCTAAAGGGATGGATGATAATTGCACCGAAGGGAGTCATACACCTAATTTGGAAATGGCAATAGTGCTTGGAAACACTTCACAGACTAATAGGGGAGCCAAGCGTCCTAAATGTTAATATTTAACTTTGATCTGGTACAGCCTGCAATAGATGATATGACAGTTGGATTAGGGTAATTTGAGCATGCTGATTCCGAATCTAGTGTGTGTAGAATGATATCTAGGTCGGAACAAGGTCAAAAACAAGGTCGAAGGTCACGGTTTTAAGGTCCTCTAAAGGGTACATACACCTTGAGAAAAATGCAAAGATACTGTACCTGAGTGTTATTCATCTTATATAGTCAATTGTATATATGGTCCATTGCCTGACTGACTATGGTGGATATTGATAGGGAGCAAGGTCATGTTTTACAAGGTCAAACATGGAAAATACTTATAATTCTCCATTTGCTTCCTTTCCCTATGCACAGATAATAGATACATATCTACACAGGCAAGATTTTCTGTCTAAGAGAAGGTCACATATTGGCCATTGAGAACTAATGACATTAGAGGGTTAAACCATGGTATTTCCATGATAATCCAACTAACATCTGAATTTGATGTTAAAAAGGTAAATCATCAGAACGGTTTAATCAAGTTTGAGCCTGTCAATAATCTGTGCTGATACTTGCTATTGCCTTTAGGAACCAGCTATGACCTAGTATTTAGTGTTGTAGTGTCATGTGGCCTTGTGAAGGGTCAAGGTCACATGTGGTAAAAGGGAAATGCTACAGAAGCAGTAAAGTCAAAATAGCCACAATATAACAGAGGCAATTAGGAAAGGGGGTATGATGCATTGAAATAAGTAGGTGAATAACCTCTATTGTAACATGCCAAATGTCATTTGAATAGTTTCAAGGACACTCTAGTTGAGAGAAATGGTCTAAATTTAGATCAAATGCATGGTAGCATTTCCTGTAGTGGGCACTTTAACTATTCTATGTTGCTTGCCATGTTGCTGTCTTGCCTTGCATAATTGAATATAAGACATCCAAATGACCTTGAACTGGGGTAATCATGATGTAAGGCTGATGAATGAAAGAAATGGTCTAAAATGAAATCAAATGCATGCTAGCAGTGACTATAGTAGGCACTTCAACTATTCTTTTATGTTGCTTTCCTGCCTAGCATCACTGAATATCAGACATCCAAATGACCTTGAACTGAGATAGGTCCATTTATAAGGCACATGATTAAAACTCTAAATATCATATATTCAAAGAGGACAACCTATTCAAATACATCATCTGGAAAAAGCACAATGCTGTCATGACAGATTAAGATAGTTTAAAAGCTTAAGCATTAAGGATATACCCATGATAGTGCAAAGATGAGCATATTATTCTTCAGTCATGCATCATGATTACCCCGGTTCAAGGTCATTTGGATGTCTTATGTTCATTTATGCAAAGCAGGAAAGCAACATGGCAGGCAAAATAGCCTACCCTTTAGAGGTCCTTATGACCGTGACCTTTGACCTTGGTTTTGACCTAGTTCCGACCTAGATATCATTCTACACATAGCAGAAATGGAATCAGCACCCTCAAAACACCTTAGGTCACCATTCATACCATCTATTGCAAGCCGTACCAGGTCCTCTCAAACATTCCAGACTGGCTCCCCTATTACCTTCGGAATACCTACCTGTTATCCATCAGAAGAAATCCAGTGTAAAGTCAAGGCCAGTCCCCTTGCACAGACACCCCCTTTTGGGACCATGACCCTTGTGGATACCCCTATTTGAGAAAGCCTTTCGCATCCAAGGCAAGGGAACAATTGAGTCACAAGGGGGATTGCGAGTGCTGCTGTCAAGTAAAGGGGATTATATGGCAATCTATAGAGATTCCAAACTAGGGTAAGACCTGGATTGGCACCACCATGTCAGTTGACAGTTGTTGGACAGATAATGTGAGGTTTCCTAACCCTGGTTCAATGATAAAGGAGGCTGTCTGCAGCCAACAGTTTGTGAGATATTGTTGTGAGCAATCTTTAAGATGTCATTGGCATGTGGATGTTCTGCAAACAGAAATGCATTTAGAACCAAGAGCACGAGTTTTTAAATATGTCTTTCCTTCTGCCTATATTCCATTGCATAACTGCACATAGAATTAATTATAATTATGTTAAAAGTGTATGCCACATAGCCAAGGCGGTTAAACTATTTAGTTGAATATCCTTGGTTGTGGTCCACTGTTTAAATATTCGCACATTAATTACTAAACCTTTTTTCTTGGCTGAAATGTAAACGAGTGGAATCAGTCACATAATATTTGACTACAATCGATGTCCAGTGTATCTGACCACTCGGCAGCTAGGGAGCTAGCCCACAGGTTTACAATTGTATGGAACAACAACCCCCACACCACTTCTACCGACAGCCAAACACCTGAAGTACTGAGGTCCTTTTATTAGTGTATTCCCAGCCAGACACTGTTCTAAGTGATCACCACAAGGGGTAATGGTGCACTCTCCTGTACTCTGTATTTGTCTGTTTTTTAGGACAGGTCTGGGTAAGAAGGAGGTGGGTTCTGTGGATAGGAGGATGGGGATAGTAAGAACCCAGTAAACAAATAACGTTATACAACATTTTATAACGTTATATAATGTTAAATAACGTTTCTCTAAGGCTCCTTACTATGTCATAACGTTATATGAAATTTTATAACGTTATTTTGACGTAAAATAACGGGTTTTTTTGTTAGCTGGGAAGTACCAAATACCATAAATTGGAGCCACTCACCTCTCTTACCTGTGTGCTTTCCGGTGAACACAGCTTGGTTTTATGCTGTTATATGGCTTGTTCAGTGTAAGATTCAGACAGAAAGGAAATGAGAGGATTCTATGAGGGTGGCTGTGTATGATGGAGCTGAAAGGCAGCTGAGACGTGTGAAGGAACAAGAAGGTTTTAGACAAGAGTATATGCATTGTTCCTAAACAGACACAAGATTTATCATAACGTACCACCCTTTACATTCTCGGCTTTGTAGCAAATACTGGCCAAGGAGTGTAAGGTCCTGACACATATGATGTAGGCATACAGTTTGCTACTGGCATCGTTGTTTTTCCCCCTTTCTTGCAGAGACATAATTCAATTTGAAAAAAAAAATCAAAACATATCAAACCAAAAAATACAACACAAGTAGGCACTAGAAATCGATCAAATAAGCTTCTACAGAAGCGAAGCATGTCAAGATGACACAAGACTTGAGGGGCTTTACCCCTTGTGAAGCAGGAATACCAAAGCCAGACAGATCTTGTCTGATACCCCATTCTGACTGGAGAGGGCAGCTCCTATAGCTAGCAGCAGGGATTGTGAGGCCCCTATCTCCAAAACGGCCCCTAGGTTGCAAACTTGTCAATTTTGTTAGATAGGGGGGAGGTAAGGTTGGCAAGCCTAGCCATTGACAGTTGGAACTATCAGAAGTAGAAATGAATCTTCTTATTGACTGTTCAAACTGTCAATAATAGGACAAAATTCCCTTATTGAAAGTTCGAACTGTCATTAACAGGATAAAATTATCTTATTGACAGTTTGCACTGGCAATAAGAGATTCATTTTCGACTGAGAGGATCCTTTTCTGTTATTGACAGTTTGAACTGTCAATAAGGGAATTATATCCTGGTATTGACAGTTTGAACTGTCAATAATTAAATTTTATTCTGTTATTGACAGTTTCTGGCCGTGACTTCATAGCTTGGTGATGACAAACAATGTAAGTTATTGGAGCATGAAAACCAGTTATCTAGAACTGACATGATAACACTATCTCGCAACGTTTTGCAAGATGGGGCTGTTTGAGGCTTACAAGCGGGCCTTGTGAGCCCCCTATGTCTCAAAAAGCCCCTATCCCTCAAATATTTATGACATATGGGCCTTTTGAGACTCCTTGGCGTGGCTATTACCGGGTCTTAAATGCCTGTCACCTTCGGTGGCTTTAAAAGTCATCGTATCGTATCGTATATTTTGAGACATCTGAAGTCCCTATACATCAAAAGGTCCCTATCCTACAAATATTTGAAACATAGGGACCACATTCAAACAGCCCCTATCTCTCAAAAATTTGAGAGTTTCAGTCTGTTGGCTGGGTCATTTTATTTCACGAACTGACTTAGGGCCGAATAGCAGCCCAAGAGTCAACAACAGTGCTTGGTTATAGCAACGGCTCTGCTGTATTCCATTAAAAAAAAAAAAAAAAAAATCATACACCTTGTCATCTGTACTATCATTGCTGACGTGTTCATTTGGGAACTAAATTACTCTTGGTGTATACACTCCTTATGCTCGTCAAATACACAGCGTTACGTTAAAGTCGATCCTCTCTGCATTCTATACATGTTCGTGAAAGATAATGAAATAGAACGTTTTTATAACCTCTCTTTCATATTACCATCAGAATTGGAATAATTGCACACTGCCAAGATGGCTGATGAAAACATTGCCCCATCCCAACACTGGACCAAATGACTGCGTGGCTGCCAACTGGTAGGATTGAGGAGGGGACTGACCTTTAAGAGCAATACCCATATGATGACACATCTAGTAGGCCAACACCACATGTATCAGTCATAGTCAAGCAGAAATCGGCATGGTAGAAGGTGATTCTAAATTTAAATTGAAAGGGTTGATTGAGTGAGGTCCAGGGAGGAGAGAGCGCTGATATTCTTTGGCTCCCTATACGACCGATCTCTCAGTCACTATAAAAGTCAGTCATATTTTGGCTCCCTATACGACCAACATAGTTTAGTTAATGTTGTCAGGTTGGTCAGTATTAAGTCTTGTCTATTTCAATGAGTTTTACGCTAAGTCCTCTTAAGTAAGGCATTGGTCATATGTTGTTATGTTTCAGTCATTTTTGAATAGCACTTGGTCATGCCTCACTAATGTCCTTATGACTAACCTGGGCTAGCCACTTCAAACTAAAAGGACCGAGGCATTTAGACTTTCTGTGTGGGATTGGTCTGAGTTAAATCATAGTTTCAATAATTATTGTCTGGACGCCTTTCTTTTCGTGGATATTTCCAAATTTAAAATTTCATAGTTTTGGCACCTAAAATTAGGACATACTAATCGAGAAAAAAGTTGAATAAAAACATAATTGATTTCCCATTTCCTGAATATTTTGTATGTTTCTGTAATCAAAGCGTTCTGCTATGGTCGTAACATGCACGTCCCATGCATCTTGTCACATTTTAAACATGTTGTATCAAACAGTTAAGTCTCCCATAGCAGGCCTACATGTGCTACCATATGAATTGTAAAACTATTGATTCTCCCCAAAGTAGATGTTTTTCAATAAAAACAAATCAAACCTCATGAACATATTGAGTTGCTACTGCATTATTTCTGTATTGGAAGGCATATGGTGGGAAGTTTTCCAGATGTAGAAGTCATTCGCATAGGCAAACAGGTGGGAATGATTAAATCGAATATATTATTAGAAAGTTTAACACTCTTTCAAAAACTGTATTCCAGAAATCACATAACATAGAACTCCAGTGTACTCACAAGCTAACTGAACAAATACAGCGGTTTAAAGCCCCATCTGCTTTAATGAGCTGCCATTGATGAGCCCCTATTTAGATCTGAAGTAGTTCTAGCAGGTACTATAAGCTCAATAAAAATGCATGCAACTGAATCATTGTTTTCTGACAGTCAGTCATGCTTGGTAACATTTCAGCAAACTATTATAACTGCCTGTTATTTGCTATCAAACATTGATTAAAACTGAGACTTTTTCCAATTCATCAGCAATTACTGTTTCCACTGAGTTGCTTCAATCACAATGAAATAGCAACGAAAATCATTGATCGTAGATTATCAATTAGAACCTACGCAGAAGTATTTTAGAATCTAATGAGAATGGCCTTGGTCCTGGAATAATGCCCAGAAGTAACCTAGGGTAGGCACCTAACAATCACACATAAAGTAAACACTTTAAATGTGTAGGTTAGCCGCAAACATTTCAGGAGAAAAACGTACATACTGAACGTAAATGAACGTATAAGCATTAATGCAGATCTACATACATTTAACATGTTTGCTATTTATGTTATCAATTATCACATGAGAAGGTACCTTCGTGGGGACTTTAGTTCTACCTTTGGCCACCAGGACTTTAGTTAGAACTGCCTTTGGCCACCAGGGGGATCTGAATGGCAGAATAGTGAATGTTATGTCCAAAACTACTTTAAATTCGTCACAGAATCATAATCTGTGGCCCAAATTGTTTTATAAAATATAAAAAGTTGGTTGTTGCCATGGTGACCCTGGGAACACACTTTTTAAGGGGTTATTCATCACTGCACACTCAAAAGAACCTAACCTTTTGCCCATCTGAAGGAGAAAAATAGGGTCAGAACAAGAAATATTGTCACCTATTTGTACCAATACATCATTAGGTAACTTTCTTCTGGAGAATACAGTAGTATTCAATCTTTGGTGCTAAAGTTAACGTTCTATATTTGGAATGTAAATGGAACGCTTTCTATGGGGAATTGTTACATATTGCACTGCCTGTTTGCCATGTTTTATAAAGAGAACATTTTGGTCCTAGTCTCTTGAGAATTTCAGCAGTAACCTGAGTATTATCAAAACTACTTACAGTAGTACAAACTTGAGATGTACAGTTTGCCAACACATACCAAAAAGTTTTAATGGCGATGTCCATTAACAGCAAAACTTCGTTATTACAAACTCGAATTTAGATTATAACAAACCAATTCATAAGATCGCAACTTTCTTCTATACATTTCCATAGTAAGAAAAACTCCTTCATTACAAAGTGCTGGTACTCTATATTTGTTTATGGCTACCGTACACTGGTGAACTTTGGCCGACTAAGCCCATGCATTTATTAAATTTCATTTTTCAGCCGATTAGAGCCCAGTGGACGGTGACCATTATAAGGAAGTAAAATATCAGGAGTTTTAAATTATTAGTAGCAGAGGCCCCCTGACACACCTGTTCAGTAGTAGGCGTGGACAGGAGAAGAAGCCCCTTCACACACCTGTCCAATGGTCGGAGGTGTAGAGGGGAGAAGCCCCCTTCGCATACCTGTCCAGTGGCCGCGGAGTACTGATATATGTGTAGTAGCTGTTATAATCTTCCTTTTTGTACTTATAAGACTAATGAGATGTTGCAATAATCAAACGATAGCAAGCAGCTCTCTTGCTTTTATATATACACATACAAACTACAACACTCGGTTTGTTAAACGATTTTTTTACATCTATTTTATCATCAGCATTTATCACAAGCTTTGTACGGGGCTCGACTGCAATAAACAAATGTTGAATTGAATTGAATTGGAGAGGTTCAGTCAGGGATATTAATTCATGCCCATTATAGCAAGGCAAGAGTTTGAATAAGCCCATGCCACTCCGACAGCGCAATCTCCACAACCACCCCTTTACCCCTCTGTCACTTATCAATCCCATCTATGTGCTCTACTATGGTGAACAGAGATTGATAAGATGCAATGGTTATGGATCGTTCAGTTTTGGATGAAGGTAGGATTGAAACCCAGAGGATTTTAAGGGTGGCTGTGGAAAAGATGGATGTAGGTGGGGATGTGTGGTCTTTAGAAGAATGTACGCCATGTGAGTTTGATTTTGAGTAGGTTCTATTGTTGAATGACATCAAGAGACATACCTCGTTATAAGCTCTCTAGGCGCCAGACCCGCTGGGTAATCGTATAGATCAACTTAGTGATATACAATGTTGTACACTACTTTATATCCCCGCTATCAAAATGAAGTTGCGTTTCATCTGATTCAATTGCTCCTCATGTTGTATTAGATAAAATGTCAATTCTCATCGATTTTGATATGTTCATTATTGGAGTAAAGACAAGGACAAAGCAAGTATCTTGAATATAATTTGACTGACTTTTAGATGCTGCTATACATCAATTACTAAGAGAGTAAAGTGTGCTATATAGTATGACACTGATATTGTAAATTTCCCTTTTACATAAATATGAACAAGAATATTATATCAAGAAAATAGGAGTAGAAGAGAGAAATTGATCAAGCTGCCGAGCTGTAAAGACTCTGCATGTCAAGATGACACAGAAGACGGTGAGGGTTAGCTCTAGCTGACAGATCTTGTCTGGTACACCATTGTGACATAGATGCAGCTTCTAGCACAAACACCATGCTCTGTACAGAGCTCACTGGGCTGAGGGTGGAAGGCTTGCAGTAGGTAGGGAGGGGGGCTGGCATTAATACTGACTGACTGAACCTTTAAACCACTGTCCAGTCGCTCACTGCAGTATAGTGGAAAATTAGTTTTTAACACAAGATATTGGCCTTATTAACTATCATAAGGTCACAATCCGATGACTGCAATTGGAGAATCTGTTGATGAAGACTTTTTCTCAATTTCTCAGATTTTACTACAACAGCCAGGTATAACTGCTGAGCAACTATTTGACTTCGATTTGGGTTAATGCTAACATCTGGATATTTTATATCTCCTTTCATTGCTTAAGTGGAAACTGGACTGCAACAAGACTTATATACTGCTGTGAAGGTTGCTGTCCCTGAAATGAAAACAAAGCCAGTTCTGCTTGCTATGTACCCGGCCCTGTACACATGACTCGTGGATGGACCTCTGACGGAAGGGCCTTGTAAATCGGACAGACCCCTGCCCTTACGGAGAGTATGTCAGCCAGCAGACATGCTCCACGTATAGCCAGCGAACTCTGTCCACAGATCCTCTGAATGAAATAATCATAATACCTGTACAAACAACTAAAGTATTTACCTGTGTTTGTGCTGAATATAGATACACCTGTAGGATAGCATATGCTCACAATACGTGATAAGCATGTACAGACATTTCCTGGAATCAAATCAGGAGGTTCATAGAAAGCACATGGAAGGTAGGGACGGGAGCCGACATTATAATTACCATTCACTGTATCCGCTCTTCCAACTGACATCTCTTGGTGGCTTGCAATTTATCAGGCCTTTGTGTGATTCTCTTTACCTGTGTGTAAGGGCAATGCTAAATCCCAGACTTTCTCTCATCAGTGAGAGTGGGAGGTGGGGAACCTGGGGATCTAGGTGCCTCTTACACAGGGGTCTGCCTCGAGTTGCTTACCCAGAACTGGCAGGGCGCAGTGTATACTGTAGTTTTAGAGTTTAGACTGTCGATCCGGCCTCCATCAACAGTATAGTGCAAGGATGAGGATGAATAGAAAAGCTAAAAGGACACACGTAGTCTTTAGGCAAGTTATGCATGGTCTGTATCAAAAGGGAGTCGCTTTGGCATCTGCACGAAATGCCGGTTATTGCTGTCTTGTTATATATGAATAATAATTATGTAGGCTAGATTAGCACAACACGCTGATTCTACCCGGGGAATAGATGGTGCTGTGTCCATATCACTATGTCCCTATGGAAGGTACACTCAGAGAGGCGTCTAGCAGATTCAGAGAGGATAGAATTTATCCACTGGCCACGGGAGCCTCACACAGCTGGTGACCAGTGGTGGTGGTGGAAGGGGACAGGGGCAGTTTGTAGTAATATGATACATCCTGATCAGATACCACCACTAACCTTACACCCTCGAACTGTGCCTGCAAACCCAAAATATTTGAATGCCTGATTGAATTGATGTTATTCTTTAATAAGCATGACATGCATGTCATGTGCTTCACATAGATACTTTATTTATGATTCAATTCCTACCAGAAGCCAGTATATAAGAAATGTTTGATACAATGTTATCATGTTATCAATTTTTGTATTTCTGCTTCTAGAATGAGTTGAGGCTTAATTAAACTACCTCTGTGGAACACAGAACATGAATAATATATCTATTTTAGAATTTCATCAAATTAATGAAGCCTTTTATCATCTTTGATTGTGAGGCATACACTTTTCTTACACACAACAGCTGTCATCTATCAAGTGTCAGGGCATGATGGCTGCTTGACCATAATAGTCTGTCATCAGCTTTGTTTCTGTGCCTTATCTAAACAGCCAATTAGTGGCCGCTGGCCGAGGGTACCCCCCTGGTCGCCTCTCCCAAATCTGCTAGACGCCTCACTGCACTGGAATACTAATACATCTCACCTTCCATGAAATATACATATATGCTAGCAGCTCCTCCAATATAGATCGTAAAATGTAGGTATTATATTATGCAGTATTTGCAACCACATAGTTTATCATGGGAGAAGGGATGTGAGGCCCCTAAATCTCAGAAATCCCCTATCCCTCAAATGTTTGTGGGATAGGGGCCTTTTGAGACTTAGGGCACACCTCAAGTCCCTAAATGTCAAAATGTCCCTATCCCACACATATTTGAGACATAGGGACCACATTCAAACAGCCCCTATCTCACGTAAATTTGAGAGATACGGGCCATTTGAGAGGACATCTCAGGCCCCTATCCTACAAAAGATCCCTAAGTATCAAAAGCCCTATCCAGCAAAAGAATTTGTAATCAATTTTAAGGACTACTGTGAAAGTACTTATATTCACAGTTGTAAAAGGTGAGGTGACCAAAAAGACTAATTTGCGGGTATTTATTCCATACTGTAGCATATAAGAATTTCGCAGATTTTCCATTTCCGTGAATATAGCGAAAATATATACCCAGCGAAATAAAGTATGACCACAGTATTTCCTACTTCTGCAGTAAGAAAGTGAAAACGCTATAGTGATGTGCAGGCTTTTTTGCCCCCCCCCCAATCCACCAACCCCCTGTTGTTAAAAAATGATGTCTCCCTAAGCAGGTCCGGGAAATGAAGGGAAACCCTCCCCAGAGCTGTTATTTACACCAGTGTAACGGTCGCGGAAAAATCGTCTGGAGAAAGCGGGACTCGAACCCACGACCCCCTGACTCCGGAGCCAAGTGCTCTATCACTGAGCTACTTCCCCGTCTGACAATCTAACAGCGCCGTACGTTACTGGGTCGGTTCGGTAATCACTGCCCTTACACAGCTCCCCCAGCCTCTATCATGCCCCGTAGCAGCCAATGATAGAAGCTCACAGTGCCGAACCGATCCAGCCAATTTGTTGACTTGACTCCATGCTGAACTCCAACTGCCCGTACTGGGAACCAACTCTTCACTACCTGCTCCTCCAACTACCAACCGCCAGCAGGTGGCCAATCCCCAGCAAGTTGGGATGCTCCAACCGTCTAAGTCAACCGTACCAGCGAGTGCGCTCGCTTTCTCCACCAGTGTAAAGGTCGCGGAAAAATCGTCTGGAGAAAGCGGGACTCGAACCCACGACCCCCTGACTCCGGAGCCAAGTGCTCTACCACTGAGCTACTTCCCCGTCTGACAATCTAACAGCGCCGTACGTTACTGGGTCGGTTCGGTAATCACTGCCCTTACACCAGTGTTAATTTTCACAGTAGGTAGGTGTGAAAACACTGCAGGGCTCACTGCCTACTGGGTGAAGTGGAGGAGCACAGAGGGAAAGTCTATAGAAAAAGGTTATTTATACATGATTTCATGGCAATCCCATGTATGATTCACTATTCCCCATGATTCAAGAGCATACACTAATCTATCTTATGCAATATATACATTTAACAGCAAATCGATAGAAAATTCAGCAAATGGGTTATAAGAAAACCGTTGCTAATTTTAGCCCTGTAGTGTTTATGCTACAAGCAAAACCGTTGCTAATTCTAGCCCTGCAGTGTTTTCACACCTACCTGCGTTGTGAAAATTAACACTGGTGTAAATAATGGCTCTGGGGAGGGTTTCCCTTCATTTCCCGGACCTGCTAAGGAGGGGTTGACATCTTTTTTACAACCACTCCCGAACCTACCCAACATGCTATTATTAATAAATGACCATTCTCTTTCCTATTTAGGTAGCGGTAATAAGTAGCTGATTACCGATAGGGGGAGGCTGGAGAAAAAGTCTTGACCCCTCCTGAGGCAGGTTGGGACATTACTAAGGGTGTGGTGGTAGGGGGAATATTACCCGATATCCTATATATGATCTATCTATTGCACTTATTCAACCAACGGGGCACTTTTGAGGGATAGTGGCTTTTGAGGAATAGGGACATGCCAAAAATATTTGGGACTTAGGGACTTCACATAGGCCCTATGTTTCAAACATGCCAATTTTGAGGGATAGGGGCCTTTTGAGGGATAGGGGCCTCACAAGTGACCCTCTGAGAATATAAATATTATTTTGAAATATGCATTTTTAATATACATTTGCAGTAAATTTTATCAATATGTATGCATTCAATTCAAATACCTTATTAGATTTGGAATATCACAGGACGTTTTCTATAAGAAATATGGCTGTGCATGTTTTATGTCAGTCATGGAAATGATATTAAGATGGGGTACATTTGCTATTGCTGTAAGCAGTATCTAGTGGGGAAATGCTTCTCATGGCAAATTTTAATTCTGCAGTAAACGTACCAGGACATGCTCATTTCTGATGACTTCATAACCGAGATTTTAATTACCAACCCCCACCGGGGATATCCCCTTTCACTTACAGTCACTCATTCGAATTCCTCATTAAAGGCTTTGGTATTTATTGTACGTAGAACTGAATGTAATAAAGAGAGACTGCTTTATTGCACTGATTTTAGACCACTGAATTCTAAAGGTTGTTTCGAAACATTGACGCGGCATTTACCTGTGCACTGGCAGTAATACTGACAAGAGTAACGGTAACTAAAAAAACTAAACTAGGCCTGTAGGAATCACTCGCACATGGCTGTTAGTCTTACAAAATGGGAAAGTGGAAAGAAAAGTTGGCTACCTGTGACCTAAGCCTAATCCGCCACGTAAACACGCCATCCATCACAAGGCTGAGTCACTGAGGGTTCTTTTAGGAGCAGTGAGAAGACGGGATCTGCTCCTTGACCCCCTTAAATCTCTTTCTCTGAAGGGCTTTGGGCGAGTTTTCTCGAGGGGATCGAGATAACACCCAGGATGAGCCCGTGTAATACACAGGATATGAACCTGCACAGAGAGAGCAGCTCAGCCGGATTAGCGAGCCTTGAACGAGCAGGTGTGGGCAAAAAAAAGCATAAGGAAAAAGGTGGGTAGATAAAATTGCAGACGGAGAAGAGCAGGCATACCGGACAAAGGAGCACGAGCACACAAGTCAGTGGCACATATATGTATTTATTCTGACTGCTTTTGGAAATATTAAAAAGTTTTCCAGTAAGAAATCTGAGAATATGCTGAGAATGTGGCCTGGCGGTAAAACGTATACTGACAGACTTCCGGCACACCTTTAGCTGTGGCATGGCATGGCGTGCCTCTTAGCGGAAAGGGACTAGAGTGAGATAAACCTTGAAGTCTTGATGAAAAAAGGACTCCTCGGACAACGGCCTTTTATACTGAGCTACTGCATGCCCTAACCTCATCCCTACTAAGATCACTCCCAGGGATGGATGCTTCAGGCAGCCAGGAGGACAGCCGAGAGGAGCTTGTGGAAGCAGGACAAATGAGGATTGGAGAAGTAGGGGAGCTATACTCACACAAACACCCCTTCAACTGAAAATGCCCAGATGGAGATGAACAACTCTGTGATTAACTGAGATGGCACTGCTATATTTAGGCATGTGAGGAGGGGCATGTGAGCTGCTCGAAGGGAAAGGGGAGCAGCCACGCAGTCACCCCCTCTTATTCCTCCCCCCTCCCTTCACGACCCCATCCAACTAAATGAATTGTGCCGGCCGTTGTCAGATCTCACCCCGCGGGCCCGGGGGCTCTAATCGCCGCCATCTGTAACGCCACTCCCGCCCCCTTTTGCAGGAATCAGCAGGCTCAGACGCTGACCCCTGGTGCCATTCACTGGAACAGAGGAGAGTGGTCATTTTTTACCAACCGGGGCTGGGGGTAATTCAGAATAATTCAGAACCCTCCTGAGAAGGGGGGGTTTAAACTGTTTTGACCCCTCGTGACAGGAAGTGGACGAGAAGATTTCTCAAGAAGAGAGCCAGAGCGTTAGTATAGTAGTGTAGTTAAAATGGAGGAGGGAGATGAAGGGTTGGATACCTCTGTGGGGAGGGGAGAGGCTGGAGGCTGAGAAAAATCACCCTCGCATTATCAAATAATGACCATCCCCTTAAAATGTGCAGAGACTGCGGTGCTGATAGGAGCTGACAGATGACGGGGCATGGACAACTCCTCCCCATCCCACCACGTCCCAGGTTACAACGTTGTACGAGCCACACCTCCCCCAAGACAATCATCAAAGACCTCAAACACCCGGGCTGCCAAAAGATGTTGAAATGAACGTATTTTGTCACCGGACCTAAATAAATGTATTTTAGTGTTGAATAATCGCAGTATTCAGTCTATATATAATAGGCAATGTAAGAGGAAATTAAGTTCATGTCCAAAACATTTTTTGAATATCTTTCATATTTTGCATTACAATTTGTTGTAGCTGAACTAGATCTCCTCTAATTTGAATTTAGACAGTTTTCTCTGTACATTGCCCATGTAAATCCACCCTTTCTAAGTCCATTGTCAGGTGTCAGATAAGCCAGATATGGGATACATCAGTTCTATACTCTAGCTGGTCCGTGAGACGTCGTTGTTACTCCAAAGAGTGATTGGCTGATGAGCTATTAACTTTGATTTCAACCACTAATCAGAAACGTTCTTTACATTTTCCGATCGTGGTTGAATTGTCTGTTCCTCGAGCCTTTGTGAATTAACCCTCCCCCCTCCCTTATACTTTTCCATGGCACTTATTTGACCAGGGATCATTCCTTGCCTAAAGTGGCCCAACGACCGAGGTTAGCATGATAAGAAAGCTGCTAAGGG
Organism: Harmothoe impar; assembly: GCA_947462335.1. Lineage (NCBI taxonomy): Eukaryota > Metazoa > Annelida > Polychaeta > Phyllodocida > Polynoidae > Harmothoe > Harmothoe impar. The sequence goes on from OX381708.1 coordinate 32,848,743, forward strand.
ACTTCCTCAAAGTAGACCTATATTGAACCCACTGTCAAAAAGTGTTCAACGTGAAGACACCATAATTGCAGTTCTAGGACGTACTTCGATTCTATGTAAATCTAAAGCTTATCCAGATCAATATAGTCAGTCTACATCTATAGGCAACAGGATTAAATGTTCCCTTTGGAAGTAACCCTGGTCTCATATTGATCTTATTATCTCCACTTCCCAGGAATGCCTCTCTCACAGCGTTATGGATGCCCGAGATAGGAAGTAACATTTTCTTCTCACTTTCTGTGAGCTCAATTTGAACAGGCTATATATAATTTGGCAGATCTGGTACAAAGGATTATAATTATTTGCTCTGAGCATGGAGTCTAGGCCAACGATCAGGACATAGAATTTAATTGAAAATTAGATAACGATTGTTAGATGAAAGAGCAGTAAAATAGAATTGTAATTTTAAGGGATCTAGATATAATATGATATTTCAAAAGCCTAAAAGCTCCTTCACTAATTCAAGAGATTGAAAATGGTCGGTGGCTTTATTAATCATGTTAAAACCATGAAATACATGGATGTTTTTTCAATCTTTGGAGGCATTATCAAACATCAGATTTCACCAAAATGTTTAATTTCATAAAATGCCTCCTTTCATCAACCATTCAATTGTATTGGATAATTACTACTAGTAGCATAAATAAATAATATGAACACTTGAAGCACTCTAGACCATTGTAATTTGCTCACACTGTAGAACCAGCAGAGAACGACTTCGCAGGTGGGACTAAAGACTGAAAGTGAGATAAGACATGATCAATAAGAGGCTATCTACTCAGTGTGTGACCTTAGAGGGACACAAGCTGTGATTGGTGAGTTTGGAGGCGAGCTGCTCTCGGGTAGGTCTCCTGGGGTTCTGCCAGCCCCCGCCCACTGCTCATGGCAGGCTGATCAGGCGACAGTCATAATAATGATGAGTCTCACACAGGGGACCGGAGATGACTAGTCCGAATTGTAGACGTATTTCTGCACGTTATATGAAATGTGTAGATTCAATGGTAGCTATACATTAGGCGAGAGAAATTTATATTTCATAAAAAAGCTGATTAGATCTGTTCTTCTTAGTAAGGTAACATCTTCGGCTGATTCCAAAGTAGGCCTTTTGGGGATGACGTTTATTCGTTTGATAGACCACTGAGAACAAAATAATCATGTTCAACTGATATGATATGAGAGCAATGCCCTGCAGGTAACAAACATACATGGACAGCCAAGGGGAAGGTATACGAAAGAAAAGGATCCACCAAGGTACAGTTTCAAAACTGGGGTCATGAACCTTCCAGTGAAATATTGCATAAGACAAATCCATCACTTCTAATTTTTGAGAATTGGCTCCTTGCATTTGTGTTGACAAATGCTGTGCTCTGTCCAATTCAAAATGCCAATAAGTTCTCTATTTTTTGTTATCTCTATATCGTTAGCATAATGATGCTAAGAAGCAATTGGCCAAATTCATTTGAAACATCTGGCCACACTATTTCATCTTTAAATAATATTTCAATTCAGCTTTCAGCATAGAAATCCTTCTGCGGCCTTCTAACAATTGACTTCATGAATTTTACAATTTAGAGTAAAAGAATTGTCTAAAGAAGCCAATTGCTTTTTTCATCAAAAAGTAGTTTAGATCTACTGATGTTAAATTTGAACCTGTTTACCGTATGGAGCCCTCCCATGGCCAAACCCCATACTCTGCATGAGGCATTGAGATGGCTCCATTTCGTCTTGGGTTCTCACACCATGTTCTGTCTGCCTTTGGACCACATTATGACGGAAAGGGGGACACAAGTCCAAAGGGACGTTCCTGTCTGGTTGTCACGTCCGTACTCTGGGGAGGCAAAATCGCTGTAAGCTGATATCCACATGAGACACAGATTGCGGTACGGGGATGTATAGTACACAGAGAATACAGGTCTGAGCAGTCTGTGTAGACGATCCAACCCTACAAGGCTGTCTGTCGGCTTACTGGGAGAGCTGTATGTACTTGTGATAAGCATTTATGGGAGGAAGGAATATTATGTCTTAAAACCCTATGATCCCGAATGTAGAGCAGTCGAGGACAAGGCATTATATATCATTATTTTATAGTCATGATATTAAAGGCATTCCCTTCATTCACGATGGCATAAACGACATTGTATTGCTACATATTAATGATGTGTTACCATCTTAATTGTATTTAAAGGTTAGTTATGATGAATACATTTTGCATAGAAACCCAGCCATAGTAAATTATTGTGTGAACTTTCGTCAGTTCGGTTCTCTGTCAGACAAAGTAAAGAGAGAAGTTAATGCTAGATCACAAGAATACACCTGATATCTTATACCTAGAGTTGTCTGCAAATGATATAGCATAAACACAAGGTATTTAGGCATAGAATCCCACTGTGCAATTTATGCTGGAAAGTTTCTGCAATTATGGATTCTGTTGTGATATAGGGACCTCCCTCTAAATGGCAACAGATATAAGTACTGCAGGGGGCTATAACTGCTAAGGATCTGTTGCAATTGAGCTCTCACTAACCTCTACATATTTAGAGATTTTCCTTGTTAAAGTGAAAAGTTTCTGCAATTTTAATTTTTTCTTACAATTTGAGCACATTGATCTGAAAGCATAGGTAAATTGCAATGTCTGTTCCCTACAATATCCATATTGCAACATATATGTCAAAATTGCAGAGATGCAGTGCAATATACATCGCACAATGGGATTTGGAGTGAGCACCCTTGCAATAGAACACTTGCAGCTTGGAGTAAATTCAAGGCTCCCAAATTGCAAAAGCCTCGAATTGCAGAGGTTTGGGAGGCATAGAAGGCATCGTGGGATTTGAGTTCATGAGATTTATTTGAGAGTGTAGGAACTTGTCGATATTCAGAATAGCTCTTTACTCTTTATATATCAACATAATGTATAGTCCATTTTGATTAAAAGAAAAATCAATAAATGTGAAACATAGAATACAATATTTGGATAGAGAAGTAATAATGTACTCTGTATTCAGTTCTAGTATCCTTATGGAATGGGCGGATATATTCTGAAATACTGAAAGAATCGTTTCTATGGCAAGCAAATGTCAATAACATGCTAAATGTGTGACATTTACGTTCCAGATAAGAGAAAGTTAAAGTGATAATGGAATCTTTATGATTGTAAAATTGGAATTGTCGGAAAAAATTGACATATGGCCATTTTCTCTTGATTATTCGCTTTTATCGTATTATCACCTGAAATGTTACGTTAGGTGATAATGGCTATTTCTCCCGATCTTCCATGTTGTCAAAACCTTTCACAGTTAGTTTGTGACACAACATTAAATCATCTACGCATAAGGCACCTGGTGGCAAAACATCTTAAACCATGCACTTGGATATATATATATTTCCAAAATGTTGCCAATGATCATAATGTTTAGGGAGTGGTCATTTTTTAACAACAGGGGGGGGGGCGTGGATTTTCGCGCGAGCGGGTTGACATTATTTTGGTCCCCGCCACAGGAGGGGTTGAAATATTTTTGGTCCCCCCCTGAGAACGCCCGAAATTGATCGTGGCCGACCCCTTTGAGCTATAGTAACTTCTGTGTTTATTTTATGTCATTATTAATAATATTCATCAAAATTCCACTTAATTACTCTGTAAAAGCTAATTTATGGTGGTTAAATCAACAATTGTCATGGTTTGTCACGCCGTGAAATATGGGTGAGGGTTATTTCACAGGGGGTGTTAAATACGGCCCTCCTTGGCTAAGTCAATGGGAGTGCTGTATTCACCATGAAATAAAAGTCCAATTGGGTAGATGCCCAAGGAGGTGAATATCTCAGGGGGTAGATACCAGGAGGTATATAATTATATAGCCTTCAACTCACTAGTTTTAGGTTAATATGAACCAGAACACTTCTGCCTTCTTGAACCACAGGCAAAGAAAAGAGTATGGAGGGGGTGGATATTCTAGGGGGTAAAAGTGCAAAGGTGGTCAAAGTTCGGACTGTAGATGTCAGAGGGGATAAACGTCTTAGGGGGTAGATATCCTAGGAGGTAGGTGACCAAGGAGGTAAATTATAAGTTAGATGTCCGGGGATAGATCTATGTCCGGGGGTACTTGTTCTAGAACTGTTCCCAAAGCAACGCTAACAGTCATCAAGAAAAAGTGTCAGCTAGACTGTATGTATAAGTACCTGCTCGGTGTTTGGTGGGGTGGACCTTTGATAAGCTAAAGTACCGCTCAGCGACGTGCATTGCATGCAAAGTACAGCTATAGCATGAAGGGGGATTAACCAAATTGAAGGTGGGGAAAAAATCACTCATAGGAAGTTTGGTGATTGGTGTATGTTGCAAGAGGAGCATCGATACAGGGCTAGGGTTGGGGGGCTTTGTGGCATGCCCCATCCGGGGTATTTTGATATCCAAGTTGTAAAACAGTGCATCCTCATGAGAAACAACTATTTATTAGGGGTAGCCAGTAATACCAAGCATAGGCCGTGCCTGAAGGTGACCTTGACCATGAGAGGGTAACTTATAGCAGTTGACCATAGACCAATATCCCCTACATATTAAGTGCTCTGGCCATATTAGTGTATGCCCGTTCCAATAAGATGACATGTTGAGGGTAAAAGAGGTTGACCGTAGGAGATTGAAGGGCCGATGATCAGCCTCCAGTGAGCTGCTCATTGAGTCTCTGCTGCCCCCCCCTAACTCATCCATCCAGGCGTCCCTTACCCTGACATTCCTTGGTTATTTCCCTCCCTTGCGCCCAGGCCCCTATATAACAGGGGTGGTGTGTCCAGTGGCGGGGGGAAGCCTAATCAGCAGCTACTGCCTTTCGGCAAATAAGCGACTGGCCAGTCAACAAAGACCTGAGCTGCTCTAGTGAGCAAATCCACATCTGCTCCCTCCCTGTCATGAGTAGCTCATTTAACCCAGATTTAACCCTCCCATGAATAACCACCAGTGTCAACTGTGAGACCTAGACATGGGTATTGATCCCTGTAAGGTCACAATAAGACAACCACCTGGGGAAGCCATCCCTATGTTTGACCTTTTCTAGGTGACCATTGGTCTTTATACGTGTACATTAAGGTAATTCCTGTTTCAGTGTGGAGGTCAATGTTGTAGAGCAGGGCAACCAGATCTGGACAGGCCACTCAACAGATTGTGAATCAGTGCCCAGGGACTGCTTGTGTAGAAGTGCTGGGATGCTGTGCAAATGGTTGTTGCGCAGCTGAACATGCTACAAGGGGCTACTTGGTAAACTGAAAGGTCGAAGGGGCACAATCAAGAGAAGCTGTAATCGATATAATATAAGGACTAATAGCCATCTATAGGAGGCATTAGCCACACAGCATTCCCTTTCTGCTCTTGACATTACCATTTAAACTATTATACATCAATATGATTATGAAGGTGCAGGAGAGAACTTCTCTCTAATTCTTGATTTACCATTCCTCTATAGGTGCATCTACTTGACAGGTATCCGTTATGTGCTCTCCTACCTGGCCCGGAAATTAAATGAGCCACCCATAGATTGGCCACTGACAGTGGCTCATTAGCACGAGGTGCATCGAGTGTGGCTGTGGATCTGTTGGGAATTTGGTTGTTAGCAATTTGCATTATGTTAAGCTACGTTATATACACTGTAAACAATATTCCGTAGAAAAAACAGAGAATCATTGGTATCAATTGCGGGAAGCCTACGTTTTTTTGGGAATTCTGTATTTTAGTACCGTAAAGCTTCGCATAATTATAGGCCCTGGCTAGTAGGCAAGTCAGATCGCCACTGTGGCTTATAGGATCAGGAAAAGATCAGGGTGCGACTTATATGTGAGTTTTTAGACTACAATACTGTCGCCAAAATCAACCCCCTCTGCGGCTTATATGATTTGTCAAGTTGGGAGTGCTGCTAATATAAAAGTATTTTTTAATATTTACAGGATTTCACTGTTTTGTTATAGAGTGGCCCACGATAATTAATCAGCAATTTCAATGAATTTAAGGCTGCATTACTAACCTTTTGTTGTGATTTAGCACTGACTATTGTTCTACACTCATTATGTGCATAAGTGTGCAGTTCATTATGATTATCCAACATATATCCATTTCTGTTCCATAAAGATATCAGATTCTGGTGCCGGGACTTCATAATCATTATGAAATAGCCCCAGAGAGGCACATAATATTATAATGCCCACAGCACTTTATAGTCACAATTTTTGGGAAACATAAGACTCTAGGATTGCTATACAATATCAACTACAGTGCTGAGGATATGTATTTTTCTTATTACGACAAAATGTCTATGGAATTACAATTATATATTTTCATTCCAAATTTCTGTAAGGCTATACCATAGTGCCAATTCTGGTGCTTCAGATATAATGTGTACAGCAGAGAGGCCCTAATGACCCGAAAATTTGAATTTTGAGGAAAGATTGTTTCTAAATTGCATTTATTTATCCCTGCCTTAAACCTTTGTCGTTTTGGAAACAAACTCTTCAAATTCTTGCCTGTGTCCCACAGAACTGAATCTTTATTCATCGGGAATATTTCCTCAAACTCATATAACACCTGTATATCTATGTTATGATGAAAAAGGCTACCACCTAGTAGGAAAGACAGAGCTACCTAGAGTTTCCCTGTAGATGAACAAGAGAGCTTCACTGCAATGGTTTGCTGACGTTCACTGTAAAACTGGAGGCCAAATAATGGTGATGCGCTGCCGTATTTAACTAAGATTCTCCATAAATGCAAGGGATTTTCATTACAGTGTATATTATCAGGTTATGGCTAGCATACCTTTGTTTTTATCAATAATACATGACGTGTCAATGAAGAATTTTAGAAATGCACATATTTTTCACCTGCAATTATCAATCATGAACAATCAGGAAAAATGCCGTTGTACAATTATACATTCCATGTGTACATGGAAAACTATCGATTGGTTCTCATGAGATTGAATTTCCCAACATAACCCCCTTGGCAATATACCTCAACCGTTGTATTAGTTACGTTTTGAGAACTGTGCTGCCAAAGAAGTCCATTGTGACGATTTGGTTCTACAAAGGACCACAGGGTATATGCAGCCTTCTATGAGGGCTCATGTCAAGACACTGATCAGTCATTTCTAATCATGACTCCATATTCATATTTGTAGTTCTGTTCACATTCTGACTCATCGTGGTGACCCACGGTGTCATTCATAGAAGGGACAAACAGAGACCCTTGCACTATTCACATGTATATACTTATGGTGTATGCTGCTAATATACTGACAAAAATAACTAGTTTGTAACACATGTAGGGACCTCATTTCATAACCAATCTCTATAATTCATTATGCACATGTTATGCACAGATAATTGACCAAGGTAATAGACAGGGGACAGGATTTACGTGTGATCATCCCACAGGGGATCATCAATGTGTGGTTTGCGTTCGTCCCTAATGAGCTGTAAGTCACTAAGCAGGACAACCTTTTTTAGATGACAGCTATTTGTGGCCAATCCATCCTCCGCTACTCTGAAAGCTTCTGCTAAGTGTTAGCACGGAAATAATTGAAAACGTCTGAGGACAGCGGAGACCAATTAGCTGCTGGGTGGCCGTGTCAAGACTGTGGAATGGATAGTCCGATATGCCTGATCACAGAGAGGACCCTGCCCTGTATGGGGTGTCAATGTGGACATGCATTTGAGTGCCTCTACATGGGGTAAAATTCGACACCTGCGACACGGCGACACAGCCCTTTTAAAATCTGACACAGGCGACACGGCCCTTTTAAAATTCGACGGACACAGGCATTCAAACAAGGCCCTAGTATATTCTATATACATAAAATTCGACACGATGACACGGCAGTTTCACTAAAATTGGACACGGCAACACAGTCAAACGTGTGGGTACCCATGTAGAGGCACAGTTGACTTATAGCGATATGGGCTCTACAACGATTAAATAGAGTAAGAGGTGATGAAGAACTTTAATGAGTTCCTGTGTTGAGGCAGCAGAACTGGCTAGGGCTCGTAGCCTTCCAGCTGCCAGTACCACTGTATGTTACATACAATATGGACATCTTCATACATCAATGAAGGATAGGAAAAGTGATAGACGGCCATTAAATACATTTGATTATTTATGTGCAACAAGTTAATCATCATTCAAACACATTAAGAAAATGTAGTGGCAAAGCAAAGCCTGTGTTAGAGAGAACCAGGAAGAGTTGCAATTCGGTTTCTAGGGAATAACAAACATTACTAATAACCATGGGTATGTTCCAAGCTACCATGCATAATACCATATATACATATCAACTAGAATTTACCTCATATGGCACTCCATAGGCCTTACCTTATTTTGGTTGGAGTTTTAGGGTCTCCCTATTGCAACGCCCCCGCAAACAGGTCACCTACGTCATAGCGACGTGCCAAACAAGTCCACCCGCCTATTTGTTCCTCTGCCTTTCCCAATCACAAGTCCCATGAATACATCAATGCTACGTGATTCCTGCCTGATTGGACATTACTATTGGTGGGCCCGGTAGGATGGTTGAGCCGCCAACTGACGTTGGAAGTTTAACACAATAATCAATGAGAGAGGATGTAAAGGGTGAAGGTTTTGAGAGAATATGACATTATATGATCTAATGATGGCCAATCAAAGGGCTTTTGATATAATTATTCATTATATCTTATTGTTGTTGAATTTCTTTATTTAATTTGGCTGAATAATGCTGTTACAGGTGAAGGTCTTTTAATATAATGCAAAATAAAAATCCTCTGGACAGTAAGAATACTCAGCTAGATAATTAAGGGAAGGCTCCTTCAAAATACAACAGTTTGTAGTTAATCAGGTCATGTAATGTGTATTACTTTATTTAGATAGCTGGAGCATGTCTTTATAATGCCTAATAAACGAGTTCATTGATTGAATTGTTCCTTTAAATCAATGCACATTAACAACAGCAAAGCTGGACGGTAAAACAAGACAGGTTTTGCTTCTGATTAAGGGCAAAGTCAATCAGTTGACCCAAAGGTCAGGTTTGCTAAAAGTTCTGCCTGTCTCTGTGTGGGACAAATTGCCCCATGAGACCCAAAAACAGAAATAGCCCACCTATAAGAAATTTAAAACGCCATCTCCAAGCTAAAACTGGAATAAAGCTACGCCCTCATACTGACTCGCAATTCAAGTTCAGGTGTTCATAGAAAACAATATAATTCATGCTAAGGATCATATATATGTTACCATCTCATGATTAATATACAGAGGAGTACAACATCATTTACTTATACAGCAACGATATCAGTCTATTTATATGCCTATTACTTTGTAAAATCCAACAACACCAAAAGGAGCACACCCGTACAAGGATTGTAATCAGTGTGGTGTGCGGAAGACCGTCCCGTAGGGACGATTGCGTAGCAGAATAAACTACTAATAATAATAATAGTGAGAGGGCACGTTCAGGCATACTCCACTCGTATGCTGAGTCACTGCGTCTAGTCCTTTCGATGGAGCTAGGCGTGTACATAGAGGGCATCTTCCATCTGTACTTAGTGATCATAATAAAGCAATAGGGTGGTAGCACGAAAGACTCCTACCCCCTAATTTTCCATCAGACAATTGGAAAGGAGGGCTATGCTCTTGTCAGGTTAGCTTCTACTAATCTTGGAGACGGTAAAACCCACATAATATGTTTAACTGTGATCTTATCTCCTGTTTACTGTAAGAATCTAGAGAAAGATGAATTACCCAGTGTTATATATACTTATGATTTCAGCCTACTCCTAGGCATGTCCATGCTATTGCATATTTTTTGGTTTTAAAGCGAGTATTCCACTGGCGTAAATCAGCTGAGATTCCTTCGTCAGAGCAGACTTGTCCCTAAGTTTAACATTGTAGACTTTCGTCGGATGACCAAATCTCAGCTGACCAACGTCAGTTGAATAATCCCTATAATGAAAGACGTGAATTATTTATTCACACAAAACATTGTGATCAGTAGACAGGATACTCTATCAGGGCTTGAGATTCTACAATAGGGCAACATGCATAGGGCATGCCCATTATATAATTCAATTTAATCCTCTTGTGAAATATATGTGGTCACCAAACTTGTAATAGGCCTGTGTCCACTATCATATACATGAGGCTGTTTGTCGTCCATCAAAACGTGAATTTATGTGAAATATTAAATGTTTCGTCTCCCTGTGGACACAAGTGGACGACAAAATTCTAAAATACAAAAGTGGGATAGCAATCTGGGGGTGTCAAAAGTGGACGACAAAAGTGGGAGTTTATATATCTAACATGTTTGATTTTTGGTGCAGAAATTGGGTGATATGCTCTTTATTCTATTATAATGCCTCATCCATGTATGCCCTGGGCAGTCTGAGGAGCAATTTATAACGTCTAGTGGACACAGCCTACCTGCAGCCAAAGTGGAATATATTTAGGAAATATATTCCCAAATATATACATATCACTGGACGTCAAACAGGTGAAATATTCCACTTTCCTTGTCGTATAGTGGACACACACCTATTTCAGCACCTGGAGAGCATCCTATAGGGCATTGCTCTACCTTGATCTGGGACGTGTACATTCTTCTGCATCGTTAACAACTTGAAGAACAGTACATGCGGGAGTCATGCTACAAAGTCTGCCTAGAGGATCTGGAGTGGTGGATTGCCTTTGTTCTACCTCCAATGGAAAGGCCAAAGGCCTATGCTAGATTAACCCATTATCAGTTTTCCCATGTGACTCATTTTCAAGGGTAATCAATGTTATTTGCAGTTAGGTTCTATAGCTAGATACCAGGCCAACCGTACTACACAGACCATTTCTTCCCGCCCTCCACACATGGCTAGCTGTTATCTGGAATCATCTTCATCATATATTCGTTATATGCTTGCATAGTATACACATATATATATATAATATATATATATATATATATATATATATATATATATATATATATATATATATATATTTATATATATATATATATATATATATATATATATATATATATATATATATATATATATATATATATATATATATATTAGTATACTTGGTTTTTAGAGTAGCAATTTTATTAGATATTCGAACCTACAGTTTCGTCTACCATCGGTATATATTTATATGAGGGTAAATAGAAAAGGCGATAGGCCTAGGTTGTGTGTAGAACATTGCAGAGCTCCTATACTGCTAGATGAATGTTGGGACTCTAGCCAGATAATTCCCTCAATGAATATGCAGTGTGAACAGCATGGTGACCAGGCATGGTGACATCCCCCTCCACAAATCACAATCATTATGGCTGATAGAGGATGGCATTGCTGATGACTCTATGACACCCTACAGCATTGGTATGTCCATGAAGCAACCACCTCACTAGAGAGATCCAGAGTCATCCCCTCGGTATAGCTGATATATGCTCACCATTTTCAGTACATAGTGAAGGGTCAAGGCCATATCTATTAATGCCAAGCAGTATGTGAGTAAATTGCACTCTTAACTGGTAAGAGTAATGTGTTTCACCGAAGGGCTTTCAGCTTGGTAAGTAAGTGACTGCGAATGTCAAGATATTCTCTTGACCTTTGCAAACAGCTTCAAATATCCAGGTCAAGGTGCAAGCCTTTATGGCCAGGTATCAATAGGAACGAATTCGAGAACTGACATGGGCCATCAGTTGGGCCATGTATAACTTCCTTCTATCAATTGATTTACCGGACGTTGAATGTATACGCAGGATGTACATCACTACGTAAGGAGCAATTAAGGTATAAGGGGCTCATGTCTCGAATGAAAGATGTTACCCAATTAATTGTTTTGCCCTCCTGTAGATTTCCAGGCCGTTGCTGAAGATGACAAATATATATTGGTGTACTGGACAGAAAGCCAGACGAAAAGTTAATGTGTGGTTTAGTCATGACCGTAAATGTAGGGATATGAAAGGGTTTCAGACGTTTCAGTATTACCATATAGTGCCTGTGCCACCACCCACACTTCCCTTCACACCTGGGAGTCATAGATCTACTGGCATGGAGTGAATGTGGGAGCGGGTAGTGATAGATGTTAGGGATGTAGATTGAAGTGAGGTTCTCAGTCAGTTCATCCATCAGGCTGTGGATAGACCACTGGAGGGTGAACACAGAGCAATGGCGATTTTGCAGTATCTGCCGGAGACTGGGGGCCGGAAGGTCTGCTTCTACGGGAACTAAAGGACACCCTATCCATGCCCCTCCTTCTTACTGACACCCTCTGGCTCTTCTGCCATCCTCTGGCTTTTTCCCTCCTTGGCCCGACACCCTCCTCCACTTCCCTCACAGGTGACAAGCTCCATGCCCTAGCAATAACCCAGCAGGGCTTGTGTTTCCAGTGACAGAGGCTCAATCTGCTCCAGCAGTCTTCCGGTAAATACTGGCCAGACCTCGACAGACAACTCAGCAGCTTGGGAATCAGTGGTCAGGCAGTATAGACGTGCTGGGGAGTAGCGGAAACGGTTTTCATGCTAGGGTATCTGGTCCAGCACAAGGTTAATTCATGGATTTAGCTACTTCTGGTGCCGATCTGAGAGGCGTGACCACAATGTGAAAACGTGTTTACATCCCCCTTTTTTAGGTAGCTATAGGGTAGGCAGTCTCCTGATGTCTAAGTGTGAAAGAGCAAAATAGATTATACATTATATACCGACGGACAGGTATTATTCAAACATTTAGATCTAGAAACAGAGGAGTAACAACACAGTTGGTGGAATGAAGGGGGGGGGGGAGGTAAAAAGATGTCGAGCCCTCCTGAGGGGTGGTGAATGTTGCTAAATTCCACCACCATCATCTCCCCTCCCTGTTGTTAAAAAATGAACACTCCATAAGAAGTGGGGAACGCCGGACGCTCAGTATGATAAATTTATGTTTTGTAATCATGTCGATACAGAAAAAAAGCATTGAATTATTATCAAAGCACGGCAACGATAATTTAATTGGATTACCACCCCACCCACCCCCTACATTTACTGCTGCATACTAACCTCATATCATAAAGGTGGGTCTCTACCCCTTTGCTAAAGTGGATTGAATTAGTCCAACTTCTTTTCCTGGGTTGTTTGAGGCATTTTAAATCGCAGAAGATGAGATATAAGCGGTTCTACATTACTTATAAAAATGTATAGAACTTTAAAAAATATAAAGATTTTAGTCTTTTGAGTGGAAATGATAAGAATTTCTATATTTGACTTCTTATTAAATATGTTATTCACAGCAATAATCTAATGTTCAGGCGACGAGTAGGAATGGCCTGTTTCTTGTATTTCTTGGTTAATAACTACAATGTACAAAGTAATTTGACCTAATACAACAAATAACATTTAATAAAATATATTTTTAAAATATTAAATGTTATAAAAGACTCAATTTTGATCTAATATTTTTGGTCTATTGGCTACGCTATGTGTATGTGAATTCAATATCAGCCCATTCTGTACGGTTCATTCTCAACAAGTCGCGACCCACCTTAGAAATGGAGGAAATTTCTTTGTGAGTCTATTTGCATAACTTCAGAGACAAGCTTCCTTTTGAATGTTACAGAACTACTGCAGTACAGAACCTTGTGCCATGATGCTACATATTCTTCTCTCAGTTTTGAAAGCAGTGCTATTTACTTACAACTTTTACCAATACCTATTTGCTCTAAACATTAGGAACCAGTGTCTTGGGCTCCGCTTTGTCCACCCGTTCCATCGTGTCCTGCAGACCCAACGTTTTTAAACGAACAAAAAACGAAAAAGTATATGTACTTCCCGTTTGTCCATCAACCTTTCTTGTGAAATACCCAGTTCTCACTTCTCAATTCAATTTTAATTCATGAAATTTGTCATAATGCACAAACAGTCTAAAATTAATGCAGGTATCAAGAGCTTGCTCAGAAGGCATAAGAAGGTATTATTCTGTCATCATAATTATAGTGACAAATGTGATAATACACAATAGTTTTGTTATAACAAAATGAGATGGACACAAACATTGATGTACACGGGTATTCCTGGACACTTTGGAACAAAGGGTGATATAACTGCTGCTGCACAAAATGGAAATGTTGGACTTTCAGAACAAAAGTTTAATGTTCATTGACAAAACGGAATTAGATTATTTCTGGACATAACAGTATAGATGGACTAACCGCACACCAACAGCTGTTTGAAGAATACGATACTGCAGATCGCTACACACATTGAATTATGATATAGGTGTTTTTTTTACCAGTTGTGCCATTTCACATACAGAGAAACACATCAGAAGAATCCCAGACCATATTACACACTTGCTATTGACAAAATCAGCAAGTCAGCAGGGTATTGGTATTGACTTCTGTATGACACCATTGGTAAAAAGGGCAGGGACTGAAGACCGCTGCTGAAAATTGCTTATCGACTATTAGGTGCCAAAATGTGTTGCCTGAAATGCCTTGTGCCTACTTTTCTTCCAGTATAGCCCTTTACAGTTTTGTCACTGTCATGTCCCTGTGTTGGAGCCCTTCTTTAAAGGATATGGTTTATGGCATATCATATAGTGTGAGGTGAAATTATAGAAGGTGATCTTTAAGCCTGATAGCCGCATTTTGGGCATGTTCATTTTCGAAGGATTGTCCTAACTTGGGTCTAATCTTACATCTGTGGCCAGGAAACCCTAGTATAGCCTGCAATACCCACGGGCTACATCTGAGAGTTACAGCCGTAACTAGGAAACCCCCGTGATATGAAGCATGATGAGGTGACTCCGAGAACTAATCATATTCTTAGTGCTCATCATCACAGAATACGTCTTTAAATGCCAATGGTATTGATCAGGGGCAATAATAGCATAACGGGTGTATTTAGTTGGACCCACCGTTTAGGTGCTTGATATACCATGAAGTAAGTGTTATGCCACCCTAAGGGAGTGGTCATTTTTTAACAACAGAGGGGGGGGGGGGTGTCGGTGGGTTTTTGCACGAGCAGGTAGATTATTTTTTGATAACGCCCGGGCTTTTACATTAAAAAGGGGGGGCGACTTTTTTGCTCCCGCCCCCCCCCTCAAGAGAGGTCCAAATTTATTGGTCCCCCCCTTCAAGGTGTCCAACATTTTTTGCCCCCCCCTCCCAATCCACCAACCCCCCCTCTACTGTTGTTAAAAAATGACCACTCCCTAAGTACATACACCCTGACACTTCATGAACCCTACCCAACTTAGACTCCGGCCCATTGGCCACGCCAATTAATGTGTGTGCATGCAAAGTCTCATCCATCATTAATGTTTACGGGTGAGGATGTCTTTCCCAAGCCAGGCGTTGACATCAATTACGTGGTGGAATCGGAAAGCCACAGCCGTGATAGCAGAACCTTGGCACATTAAGTGTGTCTGAGATGGATTGGTTGTCAAGACGTATAACAACTGGCGTCTACTTCACTCTACGTGTTGGAGTGATAGCAAGTCCATTAGGGTGTGATAGGAAAGCCTGCTATTGAGACTTAGATTAATAAAACATTACCCGATTAATCGTAGCTTGCTTACTACTAGAAAGAATTCCTAGTCTGCAAATGGATAGGGTGAGAGTGCGTATAAAAGAGTTTAATGGATGGCTATGCTGCTTAAGAAAGACTTGACTACTTACAGATACCATCCCACATTTCAACAGCCTGAAATAGGCCCTTCATCAATATCGAATAATTGTGTTAGAGCAGTGTACATAGTAATCTGCAATCTTAAATCAATCCAGGTCCTTCAAGTGACAAAATCTTAATAATTTATGACAGACCAACCAGTTTCCAATTAGATCTCTTCGATTATCTATATTTCCGACTATGATTGCCTAATATGGACTTTAACAGCTTTGCCAAGTTATGACAATAATTATATTTGATGGTAGAATTGGAATTGCGCCTCAATGTAGATTAACCTTATGTCTATTGGCAATTCCATAAAGATCAGGTTGGTAATTTTGCTCGTTAGCCCTAGATGTACACAGAACTCTAAAGATGCATCTATCGTGTTCAGTATATACGACAGCTGTTATCATATTCCTCCATTCGTGATAAATCCAGCACCACGTGCACAGGAATTGTAATGTCATAGTCTTTCAAACAGGCTATGGTAAAGGTAGACTGTGCCTGACCCTCAGGTAAGGGTAGTTTTAGCAACAATGACTCTCACTTTTCTGTGTGTGTACACTTCAGAACAGAATATCAAGTGGTTACCCAATCTAACGATGATGATGTTGAGATCTTCGTCAAAATAGCTCTTGACGCGAAAGGGTCAAGACTCTAATAGATGACTATCATATGAGAGAACTTTATTGTAGTTAGCCTAGTGAGTATTCCTCTCTTCTGACCCTTAAGCCAGCAGAAAACCGTTTACATGGAAAGGACCCTACTACTTTGGTACGCGTGATGTTCAGCTGCACCTTTCAGGGTCATGCCAACTATGTGTTGATACAGTTTCTCACCATGCACAGTCCGATACATTAACTAAAGGGGACAAAACCAGTAAGAGCCCTTTGCCCTTTACTTGGCTGGTGCAGGCCATCTCCTCTTGCTCAAAGAAAAGAAAAGAAATCATGCAATCAGATCCACCCAGTGTCGCGGCTTTGTCTAATCGGTGCACTTTACTCTGCAGGTGCAAGCCACTGCAGTATATATGGGCAGTTCTAAAGTCTGTCCAATACTGTTGGACCTTGTGGCTGGACACATGATGTGTGCCCTGTCTGGTGGCGTAGAATCGAGGGCAAATGATGGTGTGGGGCCATGAAGGATATGTATGCAAAATGTTGACCTCCGTGTACTACCTAAATGTTTCTACTGTCCAATGAAGAAAAACTTGGGAAATTCTTTGGAATCTCTTGAGTTTCCCCTTGGGAACATCTTGATAATTGGGCATGGTGGAATCTAGTGACAATATAGACAGAAAATCACATTGTCACTTCAGCTATATCTTGAGTCTAAATCTCAAGGTTATCCCAGGATTTACACAAGCTTCCCAGGTCTGATCTTTAAGTTTTTCACGTTATCTGCACATTATTCCCCCAGAGTGAGAGTCTGATTATTCAGTTATTCCTATGATTCACACAAGTTATCAAGTAGCAATCTTGTGATCCTCTTGTGCATTTGACCGCCCCATCCATGGGACATGTACAGTCATGGTTTATTCATTTGTTCTGGAAACAAGATCATGGCGGGGGGGGGGGGGTTATATCCCAGCCAAAATAACTAAGTCTACATTTTATAGGACCATATAATAGAAGAGCACTACCGATATTCCAAAACATCTGACAGAATCAATCTATATTCACCTTGGTAACTACTATAGTGGCTTACACTATTTCCCCTTCCTGCATTAGGAGAATCGGCGCCCAGGCCCATTTCCTTGCCCGGATCATTTATCCCAAATGGCACTCTGTAGTCCTCACTTTAATTTGTTCTGGTTGGAGAAGTCCCGCAAACAGGTCGTCTACGTCATTGCGACGTGCCGAAAGTGTGTCCTATTTATTTTGTCAAGTCCCATGAATATATCAGGTACAACGGTAGGAGCTTAATGCCAAATGATACTGGAATATTCACAAAACTTTCAGTATTTACACGCGGATTTAAAGGTTGAGGAGAATGTGACTTTCAGAATGATCTATACGGAACTATAATGCGGGGGGAAAATCTTCAGGGGTGAGTTCGTGACTGGTTTTATATTTATTATAGTTATATGCAGAAGCCAAAGTTGTTACACACTGCTCACCTCACATACACGTCTGTCACTCCCAGTTCTCAGAAAGAATGAAACACGTTTTGCTGCACATGTTATTAGTGTTACCCGGCTGTCTTTTTAACGTCCCATTATTTTCTACAAAGATTATGCATTTATTTTACTCTATAATTAAGGGTCTCATACAAATTTGTCTTGTATAATATGTTGTCCGTGCCCCAATTAAAGCCATGTATATCGACGGTTATAATGCAGAAGATAATCAAATTGCACAGATACATGAGTAATAATAGATTCACAGTTTTCAAAGGCAAAGTGTGCTCACCGACAGTTGATTCCCGATCAATGTATCCCATAGGTAATCACTAATGAGAACTATACTCCAGTTTTTTAAAGTATGTCTCCAGAATTCCCATCAGTGTCTGTATTGAGTTGAGTGCACTTGTGTACAATATAGTGGGCCGACATGGTCCTTCATGATCAAAGTTGCGATTATAATTATCACCACCACTGTAATATTGTAAATTAAGTGAACTGAACATGAACAATTATTTATGAAATGTCAGATTCACCCACAGCTCTCTGAGCACAGTAAGAAACGGGTCGACATGCATTATGAAATACGGTGAAAACGGCCCCAGATAGAAACTGGCCCCAGAGAAAACGGTCCCAGAGCTAGGACGGCCCCATTGATAGAAATAGTCATGTGCTCTAGGAATGAGCAGGCATCCGTGCATATTCTGCGTAACTCTCACAAAATCTTCAATGTTAGAATACCGGGAAACACTAAAATACATGTCACATGACCATAACCCCATATCCCATGATGTATGACCTTTAGAATGTACCAAAAACATATTCAAAATAAGACCAAGAAATATGTGTTTCAGGCAACATGGCGCGAAATCTTAGGGTAGGTAGGTCGGATTTGAAAAAATCAATACCTTGAGAGTACAATTAACAAGTTGTGAGTTGGCACATCGACTCGCGACTCATCAGAATTTCTTGAGTAAAATGAAATACCAATGTCTATTGTCTGATATTCCTCTTAAAGTCATTTCCTGAAGGCAGACCGTTATTCTGGCTGCTGAGGTCAGTGAGAGCTTGGTATTCTTGACCAAAAGTTGTAAAAAATGCTAATAAATAAGAATTCACAGAAAGAAAAAATCCAGGGTCGGGCTACCTGAAACACACCTTTTTTATTTGGCCTACTCTTAAAATCATATCCCAAACAATCATGATTATGCAGGATATGCTACTTAACATTATGTGGGCTTTTGTTTAGGTTCCACCTCAATGGTGTATGGATAGGAGAAATCAGTGTATCGAGGATTCTGCCCCGCAACCTCGTGCCCCCTCCTATCGTTGCTGTAGATGCTGTAGATGACCTACCTTAAATGCTTCTTTTCCAAGCATGGGGCCGTCTTTTCTCTGGGGACATCTTCCCTTAGACCGTTTTCTCATCGGAACCAACCTCTCCAAATAATCATGAGCACGATGTGTCCCATACAGTCCCACAGCCAACGCTATACTAAGCCCAAAGGGTATTTAATCAGGGCAACATACCATAAATAAACATAGGCTACTCAGCAGGTGCGGGTAAATGATAAAAATGCAAGTCTCTACTCCTGGTGACTTCACCTCTGCGGATCGTTTAATCAGTATCAAAAGATATGTTCGGTGTTAGTGTCTCAAGGGAAGGAGGCTCCCAAGATATAGGAATGAATATCCGTCCCTTCTGGCAGCTGCAAGGAAGCTGCATACACAGCATAAATATGGAAGGGGACACAGGAGACAAAATGATACAGGGGTATAATCATGACCCACATAAAAGGGACTCTGTCTGTGGATCCTCTAATATCGTGGCATTAGAAGAGAATAACACACAACTAAGCGGCAAAAAGGGAGTGTGTGCTGTCCTATCATTAACTCAATACAGTAGAATTTCCCAGACGTAGGGCGAAGGCACTTTTTATAGAGTATGAATACAAATATAATCACACAGTTAGAAAGTAGTGCTCCAGGATGTTGGAAGACAGGGCGCAGGCAATTCTCTCATCAAGTCTGCCTCAACACCTTAAAAAGAGGCTTATTCCTCAACCAGCAGACCACTCAATGTGAGAGTAAAATATATCTAATGTGTTTTGGGAGTCTGTGATTTACTGTGAAGAGTGACATAAAATAACTGGAGAAGTTTGATAGCACCCTAATGACCTCCACCCTCCTAACCCATGCTTAGTAATTATGGTGAAGCCCTTTGTGTACACGTACAAAGATTATAATTCAAGGCCAGATTCTCCAAAGGACATGAATCATAATCCTTGTTTTAATAAATTGATAAATGATCATAAAGTAAATATTGCATAGCACTCGGGATGTAGAGGCTCCTTTCAGTTGGTAGAGGGTCTGATCTATACAGCGTACATAGCAATGTTTGAAAGCTCATGGTTAAAAGCTACAGAACATTTTTGCCCATTTGTATGAACCTGGTGAGCCCCCTCCGGATATGCCCCACCCTTCATTATGATGAAACAAATAGGCCATCCACCAGGCATTGGAGCATTCAAACGGTTCCATCACTTGTCTGTCACCTTTCTCAGTGGGGCCTGTGGCTATTAAATCTGTTTTATCAAAGACCTATTTATTTTCTTGAATACCCTTATGCTTGTAACAGGAGTACCGCGCGGCCGGTGGCAATTCCCCTTGTTTTACCACTTTTGATGTTGTTTTGACGGACACTTTGCCTGTTTTCTCCTTTTTCCTCATCCATCCCCTCGTTCTAGCAATTAGTCTGCCAGGTTACTGGTAGGGGTGTGGCAGGTCTGCGGGGGCAAGCCATGTGCCGACAGGGAACCTGGCCTTGCTGGGCCCTACTTATTGCCGAAGCCAGGTCCTGTCACCTGCTGTCACTGCTGTCAGTATGGCCGATACCGGCTGTCAACTGCCGCTGACAGCAGAGAAGCACTGGAGCTTCACATGTGCAACGTCCGTATTAGCCACAGCAGAGGCACCAGTCAAAAGCAGAGGTGTAACTAAATTACCTGCCATATTTCCTGACCTCACACTCGCCTCACATATCTATAAATCTTATCATTTCTTATCCTGCATTAGCTAACTTTGCGGTGAGATTGTCAGTGCCTATAGTAGTGTATGGTGTAAGGCTCTATTGTTGCCATATGTTCATGGACGTGTTGTCAGGAGTACAACAGGAAGGACTTCCCAATTAGTGGAACTTTTCCAGCTATCTCCTGGGAGTTAAAGGGTAGACACTTGCTTATTACCTATTATCCTGGCGAAGACGAGAGCTATAACAATGTCTACACTGATACTAAAACCTATTCTCAGAAGCGACTACCCCAGCATATTCAGACACTATTACAGTCGACTAGAGAGTGCTTCCATAGGTAGGGCCTAGAATGCTTTATCCGGGACTGAAGTGGACTGGTCTAGGGAGGGGGGCTAATTAAATGACCCTTCCATGGGGAAAGAAGTATTTGAAAAGTAGCCATGAACCTTGCGTTGGTTGCATGAGCGCGGGCCGCATTTGGATATGTTGGCTTGGTGCCATTCTCAGCCATGCTCTGTCCTGCGGTGCCTTCCATTCAGAACTTTATCTTTCCCGATACATTCACCTATTGTCCGCTAATCTGTTTTTATATATCCTGTGTTACTATGTTCTATATCCATGCATTACAATAGGTTGCCAATATGGCTAGCCTGCGATAGATGCATGTGTTTCTGCAGCAGCTACATTCACGCGATTGTAGAAAAAAAGTCCATGGTGACTGGCTTTTCCATGCCCATTATCATCAGTGTTTACTCTATGGAAATCAATAGCCAAGGACTGGCACATGAAAGAACTGCTATTCATTGTAACAGAGGGTACATAATTATGCTTCAATTAAAGGGGATGATGCGAAATGAGGGTAAATCAGTGTGGATAAACATCGTACATTGGATGCCTATAGCCTCCAGGACTATGTAGGTGCACGTCCGAAATGTGTCACAGGAAGGCAATTGATGATAGCACTAACCTTCACTTCGAGGATGATATATCATGTTTATTCTTTCATGATTGTGTCCTAGTCATCAGGCCCTCTGATCAGGTTAAGGACATGCCCACCATTCTAGTACACACTAAAAGAGCCGTACCAGTATAATACCCTTTCCACCAGTAGTAGCAGTATATCTGGCCATTTACATTCTATTTATCTCATAGACACAATTTACTATAAATCATGTTTGGTACCATTGGAAAGAGAACATCTCAATTTATACACTGGCTGTTTTACAAACTATAATCTTTTAAATGTAATCAAATATAATGCATTGAATAGGACACAGACACGATTCTCTTCCCCACCATGCCACTGTTGGTTCTATGGGCAAACCATGCACAGTACCAGAATATTCACAGGACTGTACCAAAATAGTAGTGCATACCAACAAGCTATTCCCGTCCCCTATACCTGCTGATACTCTCTAACTATTGGTGTTAGTTAGCACGGCCTTAAAGATGTCATTTCAGCTAATTTCAGGTATTTTTCTACTACCACGATAATTATGTGCAATATTAAGGCAAAATTCTATATGTATGCCGACTTTTAAAGCAACGTGGTATGTCTAAATCAGATAAAATAAAATAAAATCGGAAAATCTGAGTAACTGTCCGGCGAACTTAAATGCCCCTGGCTACATTGTATTCAATTCAGCAAGGGCACCAGCCCCTCAAGTACCTTTAATTGATTGCTGTGGTAAAAGCTATGCACCCAGAAAGTGTTATTGAGGAAACTACTGACCCTTGACTGAATGTTATGTGTAGGGCAGTGCGGACCTACATGGGTAAATGTATAGCACATAGCACACATGTGGGACATTGGAAAACTTCATAAACTGAAAGGAAGCTTGTGTAAGTCTCATTTTCCCAATTGATAATATATCATATTACTGTGTGTTGAGGTTATTTGGAAAACAATTGGTGCTTGTTCAATTGTTTGCCATGCCATCCTTTTTTACATGAATTTATTCATACTTGTCTTGAAAGGAGCGATATACAAACACTCAGTGCATGGTCATATACTATTCTAGGCTGGTCACCTGGCAGCTTTCCTTCCCTACCACAACAAATTATAACATTCTTCTTGTTCTGGTGTAATTCTCTATAGATGCAGCATTTTGCAGCCTTTGAGGTATGTTGAACAACAGGCAATCTTGTAATGTTAACCCTGTCCAAATACGATAGAATTGTTAATTGGCCTGTGTTTGGTGCCATGCCATCTTTAATACTAATGCATTCAAGATCCATCCTGAAGCATACAGGTTTAATATAAAATGAAGGTTGGATGCCATTGCAATCAAGTTTCATTGCCGATTGCAGTGAAATCCGACATCATTGGTGATACTGGGCAATGGTGAATGGACCTTTTGGCATCGGCAAGTTGGCCATGCCGGTCAAGGTCAAAAAGAATCCTTTCAATACCAGAACTGCAGAATTGACTGCCAACTTCCACGTTTGGTCAAAAGAAAATTCACATTCATGTTTTTGATTTGTACCACGCTTCATGCTGCACAATCATCGTATTAGCCGCAGAACTAATTAATATTGGGGCCTTTTTTGACACCAAATTACAACCTTTCTCAAAACGTTCTGTATCCAATAAATTTTATTGTTGATTTCGGCCCATCGCATGCAGAAATGACACTAGTGTACATCCCCTAAGGTGATGGGTTTTTTTTAACGACAGCATCAGGGATGCACGATTTTCTCACCCTTGAAAATGCCCCACCCCTCTTCCTCACTTAGCTTCCCCAGTCAGGTAAAAAAAATCCAGGTGCATGCACCCACTTTCAGGCATAGCAATGCACCGGCATTCTCGCTGAAAACAGAAAATGTGTCCCCTCCCCTCCCCCTTTTCAAAAAGGAGCATTCCCTAAACTCTATCCCAAAGCATAACGCGATTGCCGGTACCCAGAGGTCCAATAGCTCTCTCTGACATTACCAGGAACCAGCAGTTTTAATATGAGTGAAATGTCGTCTGACTTTGGAGGCAGCCGACAATTGATGCAGGACGCTGCTATCACTGACAGGCAGTAACGAACACTTATTCTATGCAGGGCACATTGACTCTTCACGGGTCTTCAAATGGCCTTGTCGTTTTTATAACCACACCCATGGCGTCATTGAATGTTTCATAACTATGGTTGCCACACAATGTCACTTGGATTGGCAATGGATGAAATGCAGAATTCATTCAGATGGGCATTGAGTCGTCACACAGCAAACAAGCGTACATTGATTGACAATATCCAATCTAACCAGAACAGGGCCTGCCGACCTCATACTAGTGAAGAAGGATTGGAGTTTAACTCGTTTCTGAAACGGAAGAGGGTGCACATAACCATGTTCCTCATTTCCTAGCTGCATGGGGATTGATGGATGGGAGAAGGATGGCTTTCCAAGCACGGGCGGATTTGGTGATTAAGGTTTGGAGCAGGATTGGATGGGTACAGCAGACGCATCTCCCGGACATGGATATATGGAGCTGTCCCCAGTGCAGATGGCTACTAGTAGTACTAGGGCACCAGGAGCAGTAATACTACGCCATATGGGGCTATTTATGGTCCGACCTCTCAGTTTGCAGCAGACTGAAGACTGATGGGTGAGGAGGAACCTTCCAAACTGGGTTGAGGCTGAGGGGGTTTGTTATAGATCGAGATTCATACAGAATGAGGGACCATGGAACTTGGGTTCCAACCCCATCACCACATCCCTACCTGTGGGATATGTCACACAAGGGTAATCCATCATATAGCGGGCAGTAGGGGCAGTTAGAAGCGTGTACCTAAAGAAACCCTTCTAGGGGGTCATAGATAATGGTTCAGACGATACTATTTGATTGCTGACCCTATATGCATGCAATTTACACAGAAACTGTGCACAAAAAAAATCGGTATGGTGAATGTCGTGATGCTAAAGAGATCTACCACAGATGACCTCTGAGATTGAAACTTCTTACATGACCGTCACACAGGCATACAATGCATCTGGGTTCGCCCCAAAGCCCACTGTCTTTCAGCTATATCCATCCTTTGAGAAGTGCCCAGTAACTCCACATACGCTACAGCCCCTCCTATATAAGATATTCCTCTGCCCAGCAGTTGTGAATTGTATGCATACTTCCCTAGCCCTAGATTATTTTCAAATGGTTAAAAGGGGGAGAAATGGACACTTTCTTCTCTTATTCTTCCTCTGGACAGTCAAGTTTTGTTGGTGAATGGGGAGATGTTGCGCGCGCAGCCGTGTGGCAGGTCACGTGCCGATTGATGGATTGTTGACCAATCAGAGGGGACAAGGAAATTGTAACCGGAAGTGGGAGGCGGAGCGCCCCTTGCTGTGTCCTGATGGGAGCACATGACCCGGAAGAAGAAAAAGAAGTTTTTAGCAACTTCCGGTGGTATTGAAGGGACCCGGGGTATTGGGCCCCCTACTGCTCTTGCTGAACACGGGTCGCTGTGTGTGAAGGATAAACCTAGCTTAAAGTTATGATATTGAATCTAGAATGATGGAAAAGCATGGTAGCATGACAAGTTAGTGCTGTGGATGATGCATTATGGCACGGTGGGACACGGGAATGAACGTCTGAAATATCAGGCGACTCTTGCTGTAACTCTTCCTGTAAATGAAGTGGTTTCTTTCTCAGCTAAAGCTTTGTCATTGTAATGTTTTCCAGCTGGATGACCATTCATATCATATCTAAAATCAGAAAGATCATTCCATCTTTTTTTGGAGTTTGGATGCAAAAACGATATAAACACCCTTTCAAAAAACTGACAAAAGTGTTGGTTAGGGGTAGTGAGATAAAAGGATAAAAGGCTCTATATATATATGTGAGATATAAGGCTCTATATGTGAGATGTAAGGCTGTATATGTACTTCAATTCTGAGATAGATTTATGTCGTTCTGCCTCCAACCTCTTCATATATATCATATTGAGAATCAGTTGGAGAAAACAAAAACTCCTGACCAGAGTTTGAAATGCAATTCGCTGACCCAGAATGCCGTTCGCCCAGCATCTGCCTGATGACACATCCGGTACCGCTGTAGTGGGGTCTCGTACGTGTATGGAATGCACGTGTCCTGGCGTGAGATCTCGCGGGATCTGGTTTCGTGTGTCTGTGCCCCGCCTAGCACTGATAGGAATCCCGCTTCAGTACCCACAGGCTCCTAGAACTGTGCATAATGTCCACACTTTTACAAGATTTACCAAAAAAAACTAAAAACTTATTTGAAACAGGAATTAATGTGTATACACAATCAATCTATACATTCAATGTAGGCTCTTGTCATTGCCATTGAATTATAAGTGTCGATTATAATCAGGTGTTACTGACCCACGAAACGATATATATAATGTTTTTGACCTGAGGAATTTAAAAGAAAGTCTAGCGTCATATCTCTTTCCGTTGAAACAGGAAGATAATCTCTTTTCGATATTTCTGATTCTGGTTTGAAAATCTGAGAGCGCACAGGTACTATAAGAAACATCACTTCAAATATCTCAACCCAATTATCTAAATTATTCATATAACTATCTAATCCCATAACCCATTACTACAGTGGCCCAGAAGGGCAAAAAAATAAAGTGAAAAGTGGAAAGTGAAAATCAAAAAGTGAAAAGTGAAAATCAAAAAGTGAAAAGTGAAAAACAAAAAGTGAAAAGTGCAAACCTAAAAGTGAAAAGTGCAAACCTAAAAGTGAAAAGTGAAAATCAAAAAGTGAAAAGTGAAAATCAAAAAGTGAAAACCAAAAAGTAAATAGTGGTTTGAGGTTTGAGGTTTGAGGTTTCCACTTTCAGTGTCACGCTGTCAATCTGTCAACAGGTTGTGACAGGTATCTTTTAGCATTGGGTCAGAATTTCCAAAAATGTGATTTTCGGGAAATTGGCAGAAATAGCGAGAAAAAAGGTCAGAAACGAAAAAAGTCTCATTTTTTCCAGGAAAATTTCCAATTGGGCGAGAAAAATGGGTCAGAATTTCCAAAAATGTGATTTTCGGGAAATTGGCAGAAATGGCGAGAAAAAAGGTCAGAAATGAAAAAAGTCTATTTTTTCCGGGAAAATGTCCAATTAGGCGAGAAAAATGGTCAGAATTGCCAAAAATGTGATCTTCAGGAAATTGGCAGAAATAGCAAGAAAAAAGGCCAGAAATGGAAAAGGTCTTTTTTTTCCAGGAAAATTTCCAATTGGGCGAGATAAAAAGTGGGCGAGAATTTCGCAAAAAATGTGACTTTCGGGAAATTGGCAGAAATGGCGAGAAAAAAGGTCAGAAATGAAAAAAAGTCAAGTACACTTTTTTGGTACCTTATTTCTGGGCCATTTCCCAGGGCCTATAATTCAGAAATCGCTTGGGTTGAGGATGTGTCCTTCTCTGAACTGGTTCTATGGGTTACTGGCATGAGGCAAATGTAATATCAAAGTGTATGATATAGAATTTCCCATTTTGCTATGTGGTCAAACTTGGGAAATACACCTTTCCCTTTGAGCATGAAGGCAGGTTCAGAGAGTTCTCCCACCAGTATTTCAATTGGGCCATATTTAATTTTCGGTGTCTATATAACTATGTCAATAGGCATATGTGTTACCATAAGTAAACCAAGATTATTTAGGGAAATATGACTGTCTGAAAATGACACAGAAATAGAATTGGCACTTTTGACCCCCAAATATAGCCATGTGGGATAGGTGAACCCAAACCAGAATATGATAATCTATTTGAAAGAGCTATATCTCCCCCTCACATTGATGTAAGAAAAAAGCTGGGTTCTCATTTCCTTCATAATGTTGTAATCCAATGAAAAACACAGATTTTCCTTGAAATTGACAATGAGGACATATTTAGGTAGCTCTCCTATCAAAAGTATTTTTCATGAAGTGTGCCTATTTTGGTTTCTATATCTACCCCAAATTGTCAAAAGGCATGCCCAATACTATCAGTGAAATATGCTTCATTCAGAAAATATTACTTACTGAAAATGGCTGAGATGTGAAATTGACACTTTTGAAAAATTAGTGGGAAATTGGCAGAAATGGCGAGAAAAAAGGTCAGAAAAATTTAATGAAAAAAGTCTAAACCTTTTTTTCTCGCCAAATATGCATATTTCCTGGAAATCTCATTTTTTGAGGTTTTGACCATTTTTCTTGCCCAATTTGACATTTTCCCGGAAAAAATTGACTTTTTTCATTTCTGACCTTTTTTCTCGCCATTTATGCCAATTTCCCGAAAAATCACATTTTTGGAAATTCTGACCCAATGCTATTTATAAGATACCTGTCACAACCTGTTGACAGATTGACAGCGTGACACTGAAAGTGGAAACCTCAAACCTCAAACCTCAAACCTCAAACAACTTTTTGGTTGTCACTTTTTGATTTTCACTTTTCACTTTTTGATTTGCCCTTTTCACTATTTCTGTGTCATTTTCAGACAGTCATATTTCCCTAAATAATCTTGGTTTACTTATGGTAACACATATGCCTATTGACATAGTTATATAGACACCGAAAATTAATTATGGCCCAATTGCAATGACAAATACTGGTGGGAGAACTCTCTGAACCTGTCTTCATGCTCAAAGGGAAAGGTGTATTTCCCAAGTTTGACCACATAGCAAAATGGAAAATTCTATATTATACACTTTGATATTATATTTGCCTCATGCCAGTAACACATATAACCAGTTCAGAGAAGGACACGTCCTTAACCCAAGCGATTTTTGAATTATAGGCCCTGGGAAATGGCCCAGAAATAAGGTACCAAAAAAGTGTACTTGACTTTTTTTCATTTCTGACCTTTTTTCTCGCCATTTCTGCCAATTTCCCGAAAATCACATTTTTGGCAATTCTAACCATTTTTGGCTGGTTCTCATGAACGTGATGCAACTCACTGAAACATGCTATTTTCTATACATTTCCAACCCATTTACTTTTTTTCTCATTTTTTTTGGCCTATATGTTGCAAAGTATTTAGTTCTACCAGAATATATATAGTTTACCCTATCACTGTATCTTATTATGCCCATGATATGCCCAAAAGTGACCCAAAGTTGACGTTTTCTGACCATAAATGGGCTTAAGCATGAATTTAAAAGAACTAACAGGTCTATTGGGCTTATTTATGTTTTGAATTTTTGCACAATATTACTCTGTATCATTCTACGTCAGAATCACATACATACACCTTATACAGGTGGTACAGTTCACTAATAAGTGCCTTTGACCCAATTTCGCCTTTCTGACCATTTGTTTATATTTTTAATGACTTTTAAATAGTTTCCCACCCCCCCTGCACATTATAATTTTTAAACATGTCATACATGCTCCCTAACAAAATCGATCCCATGAATCATCAGATACACAAAGTAGCCTACTCATATCTATCTCAAGTCCATGCACAGTGGTGCTCTAAAATATTGTGACATATCTATTTTTCACAGGGATCCTTTCTGACCCTTTTTTGCACCTGTAGTGATATCATGCAGAGTTTTCATAGTTAACAGTGTACAATATTTGCAAATTATTGGCCCTTATGGCCCTCAAATATATTCCAAAAATCAGGGCCCTGGCCCAAATGCACAAGCAACTGAATGCCTCATATTTTCCTCCTGGATCCTAACCTAGCATGCAAAATCGCCTTTCTGACCAGTCAGAAAGGCAATTTTTTTACCATTCTCTCACTGGCAAGGGAGAATAGGGATGCATCATGGGTGAACTTAGTTTTTTCCTAAATAGCATATTGACATGGCATCATGTTGGCACCAAGAGAAACGAGAAAATACATACAGAAATAGTATTTAATGCCATTATAACCTACAATACAAAATCGCCTTTCTGACCAGTTTGAAAGGGGGTCAGAAAGGCGATTTTTCTGACTATTTATTTCACTAGGAAAGTAGAATGGGGATGCATCAGGGGTGAAGTTTATGTTTTACTAAAAAAGCATATTGATAAAGCCTCTGCTTGGCATAGAGGGAAAAGAAAAAATATTCATAAAAATAATATTAACCACCTGTATAACCTAAAAACAAAATCGCGTTTCTGACCAGTTTGAAAGGGGGTCAGAAAGGCGATTTTTCTGACTATTTATTTCACTAGGAAAGTAGAATGGGGATGCATCAGGGGTAAAGTTTATGTTTTACTAAAAAAGCATATTGATAAAGCCTCCTCTTGGTATAGATGGAGGAGAAAAAATATTCATAAAAATAGTATTAACCACCTGTACAACCTAAAAAACAAAATCGCCTTTCTGACCAGTTAGAAAGGCAGTCAGAAAGGCGATTTTATCTTATTTCAATGGTTTTGTGTAGTGGCAAAATAAGAAGGAATACTTTGATTCAGCAGCACAGTTACTTGACTAGTGAATAGGAACAAAAAATTTAAGTTATTACATTTAAAACTTACATATTATTGTATTTATTTTACATATGTGATATATAGACATAATAAGACAGTATTTTCGCCTTTCTGACCACTTTTTTACATATGGGCCAGATGAGAAAAATTAAATAGATTAAACTGCTATAGATTCAGGTTTTAATTGGATGATCAGATGACACAATTTGGTAACAGAATATTTTAAAAAGTCTGATTACATATATGACAGGTTTTACAGGAGAAAACTGCAAAGTTTGGCAATATTTCAAACAGTTTAAAAAAGGGAAAAAAGAAGAAAATTCCATATTTAAAGGTGGGTGGGAAGAGATAATGGGATGAATGATATATAAAGTTTGGTGTTTCCTAGATTGGATACTGGTATGGCTTATAATTGACTGTTAAAGAAATCAAAATAGGTGATAATTGATTGTCAGGAGGGTCAATAATTGATGAGTACAAAGCATGGTCAGAAAGGCGAATTTGAATCATGGCAGTACATTTGGAATGGTTGCCATGGTTACTGTATACATATTTAACTAAAACCACATATGCAATAGTGTCCACCCACACCTGAAAATGACCCATACAGAAGGAATTGACCATATTACATATTTACTCTGACCACCCCCTCCTACATAAGTTGCATCACACTGGTGAGACTGAGCCTTTTCTCGCCCAATTGGAAATTTTCCCGGAAAAAGTGAGACTTTTTTTCGTTTCTGACATTTTTTCTCGCCATTCATAAATGCCAATTTCCCGAAAAATCACATTTTTGGAAATTCTGACCCAGTGCTATAAGATACCTGTCACAACCTGTTGACAGATTGACAGCTTGACACTGAAAGTGGAAACTTCAAAACTCAAACCTCAAACATCAAACTTACTTTTTGGTTGTCACTTTTTGATTTGCACTTTTCACTATTTCTGTGTCATTTTCAGACAGTCATATTTCCCTAAATAATCTTGGTTTACTTATGGTAACACATATATGCCTATTGACATAGTTATATAGACACCGAAAATTAAATATGGCCCAATTGTAATGACATACAGTCATATTTCCCTAAATAATCTTGGTTTACTTATGGTAACACATATGCCTATTGACATAGTTATATAGACACCGAAAATTAATTATGGCCCAATTGCAATGACAAATACTGGTGGGAGAACTCTCTGAACCTGTCTTCATGCTCAAAGGGAAAGGTGTATTTCCCAAGTTTGACCACATAGCAAAATGGAAAATTCTATATTATACACTTTGATATTATATTTGCCTCATGCCAGTAACACATAGAACCGGTTCAGAGAAGGACACATTCTTAACCCAAGCGATTTCTGAATTAAAGGCCCTGGGAAATGGCCCAGAAATAAGGTACCAAAAAAGTGTACTTGACTTTTTTTCATTTCTGACCTTTTTTCTCGCCATTTCTGCCAATTTCCCGAAAATCACATTTTGAGAAATTCTCGCCCACTTTTTATCTCGCCCAATTGGAAATTTTCCTGGAAAAAATAGACCTTTTTCATTTCTGACCTTTTTTCTTGCTATTTCTGCCAATTTCCTCAAGATCACATTTTTGGCAATTCTGACCATTTTTCTCGCCCAATTGGACATTTTCCCGGAAAAAATTGACTTTTTTTTTCGTTTCTGACCTTTTTTCTCGCCATTTCTGCCAATTTCCCGAAAATCACATTTTTGGAAATTCTGACCCAATGCTAAAAGATACCTGTCACAACCTGTTGACAGATTGACAGCGTGACACTGAAAGTGGAAACCTCAAACCTCAAACCTCAAACCACTTTTTACTTTTTGATTTTCACTTTTCACTTTTAGGTTTGCACTTTTCACTTTTAGGTTTGCACTTTTCACTTTTAGGTTTGCACTTTTCACTTTTTGATTTTCACTTTTCACTTTTTGATTTTCACTTTTCACTTTTTGATTTTCACTTTCCACTTTTTGATTTTCACTTTTCACTTTTTGATTTTCACTTTCCACTTTTCTATTTTTTGGCCCTTCTGGGCCACTGTACATTTCTATATTTCCCATAACAAGGCAAACATCCATGCATTTGATTAAGGTCATTTATAATAAATTAGTGCATTTACCTGAAAGTAATAAACCTTAAGTATAACTTATTCTTCCTGTGACTATAGATGTGCTCCGTATTGAACCAACCGATCCTCTCCAACCCTCAATATTAAAGTCCTCCTCCAAGTCAATAGCAGGTCGCTGCAATCCAGTTATGCACGCCCTTCCTCCTCACCCTAGATTGACCACTGCTAGTTGATATAATTCGGATAAACCGTCCCTGCTCACCCCACTAGATCCTTTGATATCGTTGGCATGTTCGTTCAATCATGCACTTTCCTGCAACCCCATGTGTGGATGGCTACTGACCACACCGAGATTCCCATACCTCATAAGGTGCATTTTCCCTTGGGCGATTTGGAGGTGATTCGCAGGCAATCGGCAGGCAATCCGCAGGCAATCGGCAGGTAGAGCCATAACACACCAGGGGTAAGTGCACTCTGTCTAGTGTAATTTTTATAGCTCTACCTGCCGATTGCCTGCCGATTACCTCCAAATCGGCTAATGGAAATGACCCTCAACCCTTACACAGCCGAAATATTTATTTTCATTTTCAGAAATAAGTGTGTCCATCACGTAAGGGGCCTTCTATAAAATACACATCCAAAAATTAACCCCGCCCACCCTCTGAAGCTCTTGTACGCATCAAATTAAAGGGGCCAGTATTCAAAAGCTCTCACAAAATTTAATTTGAATCTCTAACACCTTACTTTATGAAAGGTCCCCAACATGATTGGTAGAACATGCAGGTTAACTTCTAAATAAGAAAAACGTTCGAAACTTGCCCATGTTCTATGTATAGTGTAGGCAGGTTTTATATGTATTATATAGATGGTATCCAACCTTTCAAAGGGTAAATCAGATTATCTCCAAGGGGCGGACATTGTTCGGAGACATCGACGTCCATCCCCATTCTCACTACATATTATACTATACTAGAAGGTCAAGACCCCTTGGGCAAATTGTCCACACAGTAGACGCCCTGATAGTGTGAACAACATGGGAAGACGCCACAACTTCACACCTGGTGCAGTCTATATGCACGACACTCACAGCTTTGTCTTACCACACAAAGTAAACATCCTTCCACAAATGACATACGCACACTGCTTTCTCTCATTTAAATACATGTCTGGGAAAGTCTATTTTCCCACAGGACCGCACTGGAAGTTACTTTATAAGTAGAGGTGATTATGATGGGGAACCTGCAATACATCATGAGTTATTGAGAAGCTCTCGGTGTATGGAATCATAATAGCACTTAAGTACGGTATTGCATGACGTCCAAGTATTATTCTACATCAGTTGAAATGCGATTGGGAAGAATAGATGATGTTGCCAGATAGCCACCACGATAAAATTGTAAATACTCGTCCTCATTTCCTTATTTCCTGATATTCCACTGCTGTGTGTACTAGGTCTATATGTATAGTTCAAGATTGTATGTTATCTCTAATTTTTGGACCAGCTCAACATTATTATTCTGATGTATGTAATTATGTGATGACTGTATCAGTGACAGCGATACTACATGTGTACATCTATAGTCCAACGTCTTGGCTGAACATGACCCATAAGTAAGTGTGGGAGCGTTACACAGATACACAGTAACATTAATGGGTGTCTGCCAACGCCCGTCGTTGAATAAGCCATCATAACTCCACGGGGCTGTGATCTCTACAGCTAGCACTCAAAAAACGTAAAGCCAACTAGCAGAGGCCTGTGAGCGATACATGTCATATAGTTAGATCGGGTGTCACATGGCAGCTGCTGTGTCTCCACTTTTATAGATATAAGCGATATTGACTTGTCAAAGTGGGGTAAGAAAGAACTGACATCTGTCTATTTCTTTTCTCCGGGAGGATATCATGCCATAGAGCTCTCTATAATGAGTAAGTAGCGGTTTATGTTCGTCAACTAGCCCCATAGTGATCATCATTGTACTTTCATTAAATATAAATCCAGGGGGCTCTGGCCGTCCTTTATCATTTCTGTGGCGGTAATGTAGCTCTTTTTTCAAATCCTATCGTGTATACCCTCAGCTACTTGCGCATAATCCCATAAGATCGAATATATGACAATATCAAATCATATATATCATATCATTTATCTTAAATCAATGGGAAATAAAGGCTGATTTACGACCAATAATCCTCTGATTTAACAGTGTAAATTTCCACAAATGATGCTATAGCTTGCCATATATGTATTCCAACCCAATTTAACATGCATCAGATGGATTTTCCTGTGACACATGAAACATTTAAAGAACATTTTGAATATAATTGACAGTGACAGGAGGTTTTCTAACACTTGAAAAGGAAATTTAATTTGAATGAAATTAATTCTTTAACATAAAATTTAAATTATTTTTCACCTTTTCTCTTAAATGCTGCCCTTTTATGCAACCATGTATACATGTTTACTCTCTGCCGAGCTACTGCAATGTAATGTTAAAGTTCAATTTTAAGGACACCATTCAAGTCATTCGCGAGTTTCACTATCCCCTTCTAGATATCCACCTTTCCATGTGGATTCAGAAGCAATAAGTCATGTAGTGATCATTGAACACCATTTCCTAAAATAACCTTACTTAAAGGAGGTATAAATATTAAATATTCATATCTGTCAGAAGGATTACAGAGATTCCCTTTGGCTGTCAAATTCTCAGCAGACGGTATTTTCCCAGATGTTTCCATTATTCATGTTTTCCCACCAATATCTGTTTCAATCTGAAATTGTAATGCAAAATACAGGTTAAGATTGACACAACCTCACCCAGAGCTGGGGGAAATTAGCCAGCTGACAATGTTGATCACTGCGCATGGCCATGAGGAAATTAAAACTAAAACTGTAGAATGTTATGTAAACATTGAGCAAGCTCCTCCCTGTTTCTGTTGAGTATTGGAGATTGAATGGAGGCAGGCGTCCGACTGGAGGATATTAGAACAGAGCTGTCACCTGAACATTAGATCAATAACCATGAGAAGGACCACGACCAAATAAGCGCCTACACTGAGGGTGTGTGTAGGCAGAACCTAACCCGCCAGGCAATCTCAGGTTAACCTGCGCCACAAGGCTCTTAGCTAATTCCTCGGATATTTGAGGAACAGATTTGGCGCCCAAATGTGATGAGCCGTTATCGTGTTTGGTGTAGGCGTCTTACCAGTTCACTGCTGTTTGTTTCTGAGTCAGCAGGAAACTATAATAATGTGCACTGAGGGGATTCATCCTTTCAGGTCACAAGACACAACAAATTTACTTTTCTTTTGTTTTGGCCTCTTGAGGGCCAATTATGTGTCAGCAATATTCAGAATATTGAACGTCCTACTTTTTGTTTGATGGCAATCCAATCTCTTCCAGGCCCAGCTATGCCAATTTGTCGAGGGACCATGTTTCTTAAGGTCAAATCCCACAACGCGAGAGAGGGTCATAAAATGTTGTAAATTGGTCTTTTTGCCAATTTTGGGCCCTATATTGGCTAAGACAGCCCCAAATCGGCGAAAGGTGTTGCCTTTGCCTTGTGATTTGGGAAATCGCAAGGATCAAAAGAGTTGGATATTTCCCCCCAAAAGGCCTAGAAAATGTTGCTTATTGGAACATCCCATGGTTTTTTGCTATATCAGAATGGTTGTGTCACTGATTAATCATTACCCAAATCCCATATGGTTTATATATAGGGGGGTTTGCTCTGCGATTTATAGTGCCTAGCTATGCTGGAACCTGCATATATATTGGTGAATGTAGTTGCCTATGATAAAATTGCATCGGGTTCCCTTACAATTCTAATATTAAAGTCGCTTCTGTTGTGAATTCAAACTCTATATTTCTCCAGATAAACTATTAACTACATGCAGTAGAACTCAATAAGCAGCATATGCTATGCCTGTATCAGGCACTGTGGGATTTGAAGTAGGCTAGGTAGTCTTGCGATTTACAAAATCGGCAGCAGCTCCACCTTGACAGAAGCTCAATCACAACACTTTTAGGTCCCATTTTCGCGTTGTGGGATTTGGCTATTAGATTGAGACCTATTTTCCCAGTAACGAAAATGATCAATACACAAACTGGATTGTGATAGTTGACATTTTCCAATAGCAATGATAAAATCAAAGTAAAAGTCTACTCACAACTGTGTTTCAAACATACCTCTATACCAGGTGTATTTTTTTAAACATGAATATACACCCAGTTCTGAATGATCATAACCTGTTTGACTCTTGCAGGGCTCTATCCCAGACAATCTGGAATCAGGCTCCAGCACAGTCCCTAAAAGAAGGGTTGTGTTACGCTTGCCCCCTTGAGGCAATTTGTCCAATCATCTCTGGTCTGATTCTCAGTAATGGAGATTTAGGTGAGCAGAGTCTCCAATTCTAGTCCCCGTGGTGACAATGGGGTAATCCGGGTTTTATGGACTTCTCTGAGACTAAACAGGGTGGCTGATCAATTCTGGGCTCCTATCCCAGATACCAACAGGTACAGTGGTCAGAGACTTTTTATACTCCCTGCAGAAATACATTCAGGGTGGTGATTATTTCCATACAATGTCTTCAAAAATACAATAGGGTATATATACGGAGCCACGTTTTCCTCAAAGATACCTGTACTTTATATATGCTGATGTAAGTCAAGTTTCCCCCCTAAAATACTCTTACTGATGCAAACATTAGTAGAATGCTAATGAAATGATGTATTTAAAAAGCTATTGACAGCTAGCTCAAAACAGTTGTTTTTTGTGTTCTTTTTCGAGGGATGGGGGTGATATAGCGATGTGAAACTCATTTTGTTCCATGTCCCAATTAAGTTGGTTCCGCCTTAAAGGTAGGAAGATCTTCTACCTTTCACGGGGAGAAAATGCAGTATCAAACAGACTTCGTATCCCGGCTGGAAAAAAATGTTAATTTGTGAGACACAGCCAGAACGCAAGCAATCAGTGTATGGGACTTTAGTCAGTGGCAGAACTATGTTCTATTTCATAAGAACGTTGATGGGTCCCATATGTTGATTTTCATGGCTGTACACATAAAACCCAAACATGAAATGTGGATGTTTTTAATTTTTGTCCCACCCTAAAGAGGAACCGAAATATGGAACCTTTGTAGATAGCTAGTGTTCTATACATCACAGTACCTTAAGTATTGCCTATTGTCAATACAACACTATCTCAGTTGATGCATCACAACCAAGGGAAATTCATTCCCATACCCTGACACCTTATGGGGAGTCCCTATTATATAATGGTGATGGATTAAAGGAGATCAATACAAGACGCCACAACT
Source organism: Harmothoe impar (assembly GCA_947462335.1). Taxonomy (NCBI): domain Eukaryota; kingdom Metazoa; phylum Annelida; class Polychaeta; order Phyllodocida; family Polynoidae; genus Harmothoe; species Harmothoe impar. The sequence continues at coordinate 32,886,300 of OX381708.1, forward strand.
CCAGGGCATCCTGATGGGTAGGTGTCGAGGGAAACATCTTATTAATAACCCTGTGATGGAGACCAGTTCCTTGCCTAATCCCCTCTATATCCATGGCAGGATCATCTCATGAATCCCTATCAGCCAAGCAGTGATGAATCTGCTCTCTCGAGTGAGTTGCAGACTACTCGTGAGAGGGCGCCACACAAGCCACTCTTTGAACTCTAAAGGATGGTCCCATAGTGTGCATGCTACTGCACGCAGGTCTATGAAGCATATAGCCAGTTTGGAAGTATAATCTCATTATGCTGTGAAATACTTATGAATGGAATATGTCTCTTATATTAACATAATCTGCTTTAGTGAGGGGAACTCATTAAATCTAGAAGTGGATGGTGCCAATAAGTCATTAGATGTCTAATGGCGATGAAATAGACGACCTTTTGGTAGTTATCTCTTAGTTGAATACCTGCTGATCAATATTGAGCATACGTCTGGTTAAACACGTTCATCATCTTGGTGTAACTTAGGTATACGCGTAGTAATACATAGCTAGATGTATGTCAACGAGTCACAGAACTTACTCCATGTGAAACAAATTCTGGTCATACCTTAGGGAGAATCCCTAATATCATCATTATCTTTGGTACACTATGCCCTGTGATGTTTGAATGCAGACCTGGCAGGTAATCATATATTACCAACCCCTGATAAACCGCGAATAGTTTCAATAGAAACAACATTAAAATTTGTTGGTCTTCCATTCCTGGGTGGAAAGTCTATGGTACTGAAATATTCAGTTACTCACAGAAAAGAAGTAGAATCACTATGCCCCCCGACTTGATCACTGTGGTAACTCTCCCCAGGACTCTGACATGACTCCTTAACATTAGCAGGACTCTAAAATAACTCTATAATGACTCCTATTCTAAGACTCCCTAATGATTGGGAGTCGCTTTAGAGTTGTGGGGAGAGTTACCTCAGTGATCGGGGCTGGACTCCCATTTGAGAGTTACAGTGATTCTACTTATTCTCTCTGTGCACTGTGTGTGATATGGATGCTTAAGTCCATGCATAATGCGCCATGGTAAGATACTGAACACGGTTAGGCTTCACATTCATACATTTTTCACTTTCTTATCTGGGTAATGTTACTTTCAAACGGCACCTTTTGACAACATGGTTTTGGTTGTTATTATAGAGCAAATGCACACAGCCATGTTCCTCAATGCGCTTTTATAAAGAAGTATTCAATTACGTTATGAAAGCAGTAGCTGAACTAAAGATAGGACTTCAAAGGGAAACTCTGAGAACTCTGTTAGAAAAAGGGGCTTGTTGCTCTTTTGTTCTTAACTGGACGTCCCGCATTGATAAACGCAAATTGCTGTGCTTATAGTGGCATAGAATACGCCTCACAGAAAATAAATCCATTTTGAATAGAATTTCATTATATGTGTACCACGGGTAAACGAAATGCTTTCCAATCCACTTCATCAGTATGTATGAACACAATTTGCCTGTGCAAGAAAAAAATCTTCATAGATGCCAATGCCAGGCCTCATGGTCATTTCCTTGACCTACGACTAGACCCTACTCTTGATGTATTTAGAATTTATTGTCTAGTTTATCACCACATAAAGTTCAACTGTTCAACATTTTCCAGTGACACCTCTTAACCTGACCATTTAGGCATAGTGGACCTCTGTAGTTGTAGTTTAATTATTTTATTTGACTCTATGAAGAAGCAAAACTGTATGGCATGTCACAAATGTCTGACGTCTGGAGAGTGGCTCTGGCTTGTAGCTCTCATTTGTACCTAACTAGTATTGCTTGCCCCATTAGGTGGTATCCCATGCAACTATTATCAGGGTCGACACCTTTTTCAAATGACTCCTCGTGAGGAGTCAAACTACCAGTGGCTCTGCTGTGGGTAAAGTCAACTTACCCCGACTCTTTACCAAATATCCCTCCACCTGCAAATTTTGAAATTACAAACCAGCACATTGCTTTCTTCTTGATTCACAGCCAAGTGATTGAATATAGAGGGGTGGATGTCCGTAGATATCCGTGTGTGTCCAAGGAGCTACCCAGCTAACAAAAAAACGTTATTTTACGTCAAAATAACATTCTAAAAATGTATATAACGTTATGCCATAGTGAGGAGCCTTAGAGAAACGTTATATAACGTTACATAACGTTACAAAATGTTGTATAACGTTTTTTGTTTACTGGGTAAAAGTCCTAGGGGGTAGATGTCCAGGGGGGAGGGTACTTGTCCTGACACTAGTACGGCTACATGTAGCCGTCACTAGATAGGATTAGATACAGTTTAATTGTCTATTCTGCATATACGAAATTAGCATTTCTTGCTCTGACCCTACATTGCTTGTAAATGATAATCTCTGCTTTCCAAAGCGTTTTTTTCGCCTCTCATATGTAGCTGTCTGAATTATTGTTTTTAACATGATATTAAACATTTTCATCTAGACTATTCCAGGTTGATAAAGAAAAACTGACGTTGGTCTATTAGTGAAAAATAAAATTGAACCGCAGTTCTTGTGTTGAGCTAATGGTTTTAGGTCTTAGACATGGCCAGATAATGACCCTGTTTTTTTTTCTAAGGCCGCCATCATTAAGCTATGATATCCCCCCCCCCCGCACTACCTAGACACCCTCCCTAGGACAGGGAGTTATAGCCACATTCCACTCTCCCTCAGGGAGCTTAACACAGCCCCTTTTATAATGAATAACAAGGGATATGCAGGGAGAGTGGAAGGCTTACATTTGAACTTTGCAAAGTTAAATATCTCAACAACCAGAAAACCCTTGAGAAAAAACTCAACATACATAATTATGTGGATCAATTAATGGGCTAAACATCAGAAGTACACATCAGACCAGTACAGATCTAAGGGCAGGAATCTACTCCATCAGAAGGCACAGAATTGGCCCGGGGACATTTGGGGGTTTGTACTCTCTTCGGGGGTAGTCCCGGACCTGGGTGTACACTGATCTTTTTTTTTTAATGTTTAGAATACATCATTGTACATAGACATAGATAAAAGGTCATTCCTCCTATCAATTAAAAAATCCATATCATTTAATTTTGGCATTTACCTAACTGTTTCTGCTGACTCATTTATGAAAATAATTAGCAAAAGAATGGCCCTATGTATCTGGCACTTCTATACTGAGATCTGACCAGCATCTCCCGTCGATAACCAGATGTTAAGATGTGCAAACACAACCATGAAAGGAGACTCCACCGACAGACGTCGACATGTTTGTGTAACCGATCACCATGGTTACACTTCCAGTGCTAGACTTATTGTTTGCTGCAGAACAATATTAGCAACATTAAATTACTGCCAATTTAGGTGGCACCGCGAATGCCCGGTATATTTGTGCCACACTGTGTGAGCCTGTGTGGTGCTGTGTGAACATGCTCATTTGGCACAGTGTGTGTGGTGTGCTGTGTGTGATGAGTGGTGCCGTGCCTTCACGGATGATAGCCAGACATTTATGAGGGCATAAAAGCCGCATGCATGTCGATGGTATTTAGAGTGTACCTGGTACCAACAACAACACTGTGAATATAAGTGTATTTCAAGACTGTGCTATATGGCGTTAGAATTTGTGAGATGAAACGCAGTGTTATGGTGTGGGAATCTGTACCCTATCACACACATGAAACAGTCATGTTTATACACTATTCACCAATGATGAGTGTAAAACACACAGCACTAGTATCACACACATTATAATGTTTGGATATCATCAATTCTTAAGTTCCCATCATTGTTAATGATGACCTATAGTATACACAGACTCGTGTTTATGTCCATATTACGGCAGAAAGTTATCAAGTTTCGCTTGGGGTAAATATCCCTAGATTTCTTGTATATCGCAGGTATTAAATTTAGAGTCGGTCAGGTTCCCGGATAGTGGTAATTGTTATTATTATCATATTTACCAGGTTTTAAATGTAATTGTTCACATGTGTTTAGATTATTACCTATTTGTGATTATCCTCCGATCTCCCAAACCCAGAATTATAAAGACAAGAACCCCGTTTATCAATTTATTAAAATAGCTGGTGTATGATTCATAAAAACCTGGTACTATATTGGCTCTAACTGAAAAACAAAACACGCCCACTGTATGTGAATTTGTGCGCCAACTAAAAATCTTAACTCAAACTCATGGTTTGCTTTGAGGTACCGATGAACGGCAAGAAGTAACATAACAACCAGAGCTTTTAACTTATTTGCCTCAGCTCGTTGGTTTACAAAATTACTGCCACTGAGTAAAGAAACTGTATGATGAAGATACATCGTTTTGTGTGCAATAACTATTTTCCTCCGTCAGATGCTGGCCGCAGCGCTCTCATACACCTATTGGTTTTCTGACTTTCCTTTCATGCCGCATGGAAGTAGGGGAAAGCAGGCACTTGACGAAGGAGGACATCATGTGATCATTAGGATCACATCTAGTGATCATCGATTGAATGGGCATTGAATTGTCTCATTACCGCACCACGCCTATGACCCCGGTCACTTACTTGATACAGGCAACTATTCAGCAGCTGTTCAGATCTATCACTGAATAGAAAGTTTCCTCTGGCTAATGGTATATAATTATTAATTACTGCCATAAATTCTTGCGTATAAGCCTACACTAAAAACCCAGGGAAACTAAAACTCGTTATGTCGACGACCTAGGTTGTCATCATAAATCATGCCAGGTGGCAGTGCTGTCCTATTGAAAATGGTTTATGAGTGTAGTCTCTAACCAGTGCCTCCCTCCAGTGGGGCACCCGTTTTATTGTCTTGGTGTATTCTTGGTTGATCTAAGTATTATTACGCTTATCAGTCTTAATGGTCACAGCATGGTCAAATGTCCAAAAAATGAAGTTTAAAAATAAAAAATATTGAAAAATATGCAATAATATTAATAATCAAATCAAAATTGAATTAGCCTCTATTTAAGCACTCACCACCTACTTAAGACTTAGTAAATACTAAGTCAGAAGCATCATTATTACAAAATAATTAGGTCACATGACCTTCATACCCCTAATTGGGTCAAAGGTCATGAAAACAGTTTTTGCCATATCTCTGGTTCTTGAAGGACTTTAAACTGGTTTAAACTGCCTGAAATGAAGTGTTATGTATCTAAACCTAAAGTAAACAATGTGTATGTCTTGGTTTTGAGGAAGTTTCGCGGGACAGAAGATAAAAAGGTATCACCCATATACTGATACAAGTGATACTGCATTTAGTACTAAAATAAACAGGTTCCATCCTTTTAAATTTTGCATGTATGTGGAATTTAACAAAAAGGAAAAGCTACCTACTCCCCCCTCAATGAATATGAGGAATCATGAAATTATATTATTGTGGGTGAGACCAGGCGGTGTTGCTTCGCTAGCTGCGACCACAATATGAGCTCCTATAGTTAGAATCCACCTCTCCACTTTGAATCTACCGCCCAGGGGGAGGTAGTTCAGCAGTGAGGTACCCTTTCTCTGATTGGTCATTTTCCATAAGACACAGGGACAGACACTATGATTGGCTGTTTAGTGTTAGTCCCTCCCAACCACCCCTGATACAACCTCAACCATTGGTTTAGGTGTGGTTGCATGGAACAGCCATGCACCCTCCCCCTGTAAGGGAGGTGGGTGTCAAAGCAGAGAGAGCCTCTCTGATTGGCTGTGCTGTTATTCAGGTATCACAAGCCTAAATCTTCTTTTTTTTAAATGGTAGGTGAATGCTACACTAGATGGCGCACCAGTCCCAACTTAAACCTCCTCATAGGTCCTAATTTTTTTTCTATAACCCTCTTAAGGGTGGGACAAAAATTAAAAACATTAAATTATAATAGTTTCTTCTTATGGAAGCGCTGGGTCTTCCAAACTATCCAAACAATCCATCAATCCTACCAATTCTGACAGGGGGCGCTGGTCCTTGTCCTATGCCACTACACATTTCATAAGCAGTGCCTGTCTGAGGTAATAAATTAATTACATAGACAATTTCTTCTTCAAAATTGCCCCCACCCCCAACACATATAATATGAGGGAGGGGGGCGATGGGAGATTGACTATCTTTTTAAAACGTAACTTGGGGACCCAGATAATTGATATTCATCAGGCAAGGATACTTTTAAGTTTACAGCAGCAAAATCTTTTCTCATTCTGCAAGTGAGCTTAAACTGCTTGAATAGAACTTATGGTATCATGTCAAGCACTATTTTGCACAACAAGGGACACCACTTGGACAATTAACTTAATTCATTTTTGAGGATGTTAAACAGCAATTATGAGTGTGGCCTGTGGATAGCGCTTGTTGGAAAATGGATAGCTTCATTGGAATCCTTGACATTGATTTGGGGGGATAGATAAGCTGAGAATTAATTTCTTTGATTTATGATGGATTTTTCTGTAAAATGTGGAAAAGCTAGTAAATAATATTATCACAAAAGTTCTAAATTTACATTGCTGAAAAGGGAAGATCATCAATTTTGCTTCAAGAAATGAATATGTATGACAACTTGAATAATTTTGATTAAATCGTAGGTGTCTAAAATAAATATTCACTTTATGACATATGGGTATGTCTATCCTGTGGTATTCCTATGAGCCTGAGCCATTCACATAGTAGCAAAGTGCATTAGTATTATGATTGGTATCAATTCACTTGGGGTAGGCATCATTCATATTGAGCTAGGGTACATATTAATGTGGATTGGTAGGCAAATAAACAATGAGAATGGCTTAGCAACACACAAAAAACACCATCAAAATCCTTGGTGTTACTTTAGATCATTAAAATTGAACTAAGGACACTGTAAATGTGTGTTGCTAGGCAAATAAACAATATGAATGACCATTGCTTGGCAACTATTTGATCTAGCATCTGAGAAATGAGTTTATATCAGTCAGTGGTGCATTTATTGGGATTGTGTTATCTAAAAATGTTTCAAGAGGCCCTTACATCGGTCTAGCTGTATATACAATTGCCTATGAGGTTAGGTTGCTATGGAAAAGTACTGTTGCTATGTAACCATCTATCCTGGTAATAATTCATACCCAAAAATTTGCCATACTAACTTTCACGTTTGTATCACATTTTTGCATGATTCTTATCAAAATGGGCTGTTATCTGCCCCACTATTAAGATGACAAATAGTAATATTATCATTAAGGGGAATACTCAATACAGTAATCAAGATTTGGCTGTACAAATGGGTGATTGGCAATAACCATTACTTTGGGGAGTGCTTGTATAGGCTTTGTACAGAAAGATAGTACTAGTTAGTGTTTTCTGCCTTTAGTATTAATTTGGGACCCAGAGCCCTTTCCTCCTTATTTGCAATTCTGCATCATTGTCATTGTATAATCACATTGAGAATTGCAGTGAAACAATTCTGATGTAGTGACTTACCCAATGTACTAATTAAGTCAAGGGAAAATGTAGGGAATTTTGCAACTGCTATTGTATGATCCATATCCATAGTGTTTATATAATCCAATGAAGCATATCGACCAGCTAAATTGTGTCCTCTATACATAAGGATTTTTGCAAGCATTAAGGGGGGATCCAACTTAATGAGTATCTTCCTCTTGCAATTAATTTGCCCTCCACCCCAATGCACCTTACCTTACCTGTTCTTAGAAAATGACCATTTCCTAAATGGAGTGCTACTGAAATGACTTATGTTGGGATACATATAAAGGTTAGGGGTAGGGGGACTCTATACCTTTATTCTTTACTTTTCAAATCAAATGACATAATCCAATGAAGCATACTGACCAACTAAATGCAGTATCACTTGTATCAGTATCTAGGTGATACATTTCATCTTCTGTCCTGCGAAACTTGCTCAAAACCAAGACATACACATTGTTTGTTTCAGGTTTAGATAATTATATAACACTACCTTTAAGAAATGAAAAAAAAATCATAAGAAGGCATATTCCACTAACCCTGACACTGTCCCCCCATTTCTACATACTACGTCCACAACCCATGGCCTTTTCCCCCCATCTCTCTACAATATATCTGTATACTGCGTCTCCAGCCAAAGGGTGTGACTCTTGCAGCAAAAACTTTACAGGTAGAGTTTCAGCCCCGTAGGGCCATTATTTACCGAGTTATAGAAGAAAACACATTTTTTGGTATAATTTCTTTGAAAGTCAATATTTTTTATTATTGTTTTTTTATTAGCAAGGTAGAAGTTTGACTTTACTTATCTATTCGTTAAAATAATTCTAGGGCCATTTTGCTACATATATATATGCACTTTAAAAAAGGGGCGTTTTAACCTAGGCTCGAACCGGGGACCTTTGGTGTGCGAGTCGAACGCGCTAGCCACCAGGCTACAGTGAGCATGGTACATCAGAAGGGAAACGCTGCATACATTCAAGTCTGCTGGGGAGCGGTTAGTTATCAAAACAGCAAGTCGCGCCGCGGGAGTACAATCGTATACACTAACACTGCCGATAGGTTGGGTGGGAAAGTGGTTTAGTCTCTTTTAAATAATAAATGCTCCCCGCACAGCTCGACCAATCAGAGACCAGGCTTGGTGGGATGTCAAAATCAACATGGCAGCTTCCTTGCTGGAGATACTCTTTGTAAATATCCTTCAAAATGGCCAAATTAGGATGACTTTAAGGTAGATTTTTACATTTGAATCAGAAAATCCTGTAATAAACCTAATATTGAACGGATATCAGGTCACTCGTGCCATCTAGCATCGGATATCTGCACTCGTTTTACGGACTCGTGCTGATATCCCAGTGCTAGACGACACTTGCCCCCTGATATCCATTCATTATAGGTTAACACAATGGCCCATGTTACTCCCCTCTTCCTGTATGCCTTCAGCAGACTTAGTTCGTTGAATTGTACAGTTAAGGTAAATTAGGTTTGGGAAATATCCACATTCTACACAACATTTCTATTTAGTGACTAATTGTGTCCTGTATATACAGGTATTATCTTTGACCACAGAGACCCAGTTCGAGTAAGTAGTAGCATAGTACAGAGCACACACACTGAGCCCTTGCACCATACCACAGGCACCCCTTAGCAGTCAGGCAGGGACAGTGGCCGAAAATTTAATATGCATTATAAAGAGGGGTGGCAAGCTAACCCTAGACATGGAATCATGTAAAAGAACCACCCACATTATTGTACATAGTATAAACCTCCAATATCGTGGGATTATTTTGTATCAAAAACTATAACTCTTATATAAATCAATCAATGATGGTTTCATATCTTTCTGGAAGAGCTCCTTTTGTAAAAGATTTTATATAAAAACTGGTCATTTTTATTTTCCAGTGTTGTCAATAATATATTGCGTTTATAAAGTTTTGATTCGAAGAGAATCTGAACATACATTTTGCAATGGTGGGATAAAATATGATTTATTATACATAAACATGGTTGTTGAGGTCAAAAATCAATTTCTTGTCTTGTTAATCTGTCCATATACATATGCCCTAATAAGTGCATACATAGGCGACATGACGCCAATGTTATAACTATTAGAAACAACTGTCTAAATATCAATATAAGCCTATTTGTAATTGGTAACCATTTCAATGGAATTGCCAAAGGAAAGCTCCATTTTGGCCAATATAGAAATGGTAAAATTCTTTTTGTCGTTTTAACACAGTCAATGCATGCATAACCAACTTCTGCAATACTAGGCAAATCTGAACGTGAGATATGTAAGGTAGCTAATGCCTTTAACAGGTAACTACATTTTCCAAGGAATTGCTGTGTCCCTCAAGCCTAGACAGTGGCGCCATCTGCTGTAGAATATTACGACTGGGGAGTTCCCTGTGCCTGCTTGATGTGTTTTACACAATATGGCAGCACTGTCTCACACTACCACCATGAGACAGGGAATTCAGTGAGGAGCACTCTGAACAGGGAATACATAAAAGGTGCTATGTTTTATATATGAACTGCAGATCTGACTAGATGACAACCATTCGGCTGAATGCCCGATGTCAATAGCTTTAAGGGAATTATTCCATTTAGGATAAGAAATGCGCCTTCCACTGACTTGTACATCCATGGGCAAACTAAAAATCATTGGCTGTAAGTTCTTGACCCCTAAGGCGTTACAATATAACTAGACACAGTGGAGAAAGGGATGGCATTATGATGGTGATGCAAATTTATCAAGACCTTTAGCTATGATGTATTCACACAGGGGATTGTATATTATTGGGCTAACGTTTTCACTTTAATTTTCATTCTTTAGAATCTACATCCTTAAAATATGTGCATACTGTATGCGATATTTGAGTACATTAACGGACACAATAGAGAAAGTCCATCAATGACAGTGTATTGTCAAACTTCCTTAGATTGTGATGCAGCATTATGGAATGAAACTACTTTAGAGAAGCCTAGAAAAATACTTCTCAAATTAATTTTTTTTTTTTTTTTTTAACTTTTTCAAAGAAGAACGTCCATTTTATTCCACCAGACCTATCACAATAGCATATTTTCATAGAAACATCTCAAACTGTAAGCTGTCTACACCAGGACGCACGCCTCTGACGACAGTTCCATTAGAATACAATGGGGCACATCAGAGCGCATGTACAATGGGCACAGAGAAGGTTTTGTCAACACAATGGAAATTCATAGTCTGATGGTCCAAAGTCATTTGTACACGGGATTGAAATAGCTCAAGAAAATATGACATGAACTCAAAACAGAGGCGTAGGAAGCAAATCTTCATTGGGGGGGCCCAGGGGGGCCCACTCCAACCAACTTTATGTATCGGTTTTTATGCATGATGTATCATATACACACTTACATTAGATTGTATGGAAAAGTAGTATTTGAGCCCCCTTTAGTTCTAATTTGGGGTCCCAGCCCCCTCTGCGCCCACTTTTCCCTATGCGGGAAAGGTAAGAATTGGAAATTATGTGTATCATATGTCATGTCTTGACAAATATTGGGGGGGCCCAATCATATTCTGGGCCCCCCTCCTCAGTGATTGGGGGGGCCCGGGCCCCCCTGGCCCCCCCTTTTCCTACGCCACTGCTAAAAAGATGCACGTTGTTGTCTGGTGTGATAACCACTGAGTACATTGAAAATACTGTTTGTTAATATTCCCACTCGTTCCCATGCATTTTAAATCAATTTTTCATAATATTTTTGAGAATACAGCGCTTTTTTCTTTTTTTTTCTTGCTGGTGACCAAATGGGTGGGTAAATGTGGATCCTCGGCAAACTTAGTTGATATTTCGACAATCAAGAAATTATGGACCAGCAAACCTTGTAGATATGCATATTTTCTCTATCACATTGCATTCGCAACACTGCCCAAATATTACAATCATGCTTTTCACTGAAAATTGCAAAAGAAGAAAAAATCCCCAAAAGACGATTTTGGGGATGTGCGCTGTAATGAGAAACAAGTATATTAATTGGTGCAACGTGCACCAGGACCACTTAGCTACCTTCTGGTGGGGGCGATCCAATCCCCTGATATAACATGTATGATATAAGTGGTCATTCTTTGTGTGCATTGGAGCATGACCTTTTATTTCTAAGCTTACATTCAAAATAGCCCCAAGTTGGATACAAAGTACATTTCCGGAATCACATAATCTAGAATCAGCTTCAGATGAACAACGCAACATATCAGAGTATACTCTTTCTGGGTTAGGTTTTTATACTGAATAACTGGCAATAATCTAGTGGCAAACAACTCGTACACTTTTGTCGATCTTATATATATGATGCCTTTATTATGACTATGACAATGTGTGCATAAGATGTTGCCTCTAATTGACTATAGTATGATGTCTTACTTCACGTCACGCCATATAGTCAACCACGTAGGGCCTGAACTGCCATTGTCAAAGCATCAAATTCACCCAATAGTTGCGCCCACTAGTGTGAGTGGATGACATTACACCGAGTAGTTGAATCAATACTCACCAGAAGTCTCCAATGGCAGTTCCCCCTCACTTTTCCAAAGGTGCCCGTATGTGGAGAATGTTCAGGCTAATCTATGATATGGCATAACTTCATAAGGAATTAGCCAGGGTCATCCAAAAAATAATTCACATAAGAGGCTTATAGTTATAAATAGGGAAAGGTGTGATGACATTTTTGCCTCCGCAAGATATCAGTAATGAAAAACAACAACCACTCACGACCAGATCCCAATTGTTTTATAATATATCAAAATTATAGTCAACACCCACGCTATTATTGTATAAGGTATCCAAGTAAACAAAAAACGTTATACAACGTTATATAACGTTATATATATAACGTTTCTCTAAGACTGCTTACTATGGCATAACGTTATACAAAGTTTAAAATGTTGTTTTGACGTAAAATAACGTTTCCTTGTTGGTTGGGTATACAAAGGAGTAGGTGGTTGACCTGACACAGTTCAATGTTGCAATAGTACAGTTTTACCAATATACACTAGGCCCTTATCTACCTGTCCCGACCGCCGTCTCGTGGGGCCGTGAGGTCTGCCCACCTACCCTGAGGCACACCTATTGATCTCCTCAGACCCTGAACCTCGCACAGGAAGAAGATAAGTTGCCTCAGTAGGAAAATGGCATTTGAATCATAGCTTGTCTCCTGGATGGACATTATTTGTTTCTATTTTAACAATTTGTATTCTGAGTATTCTTTCAATATACATACACTTTTACTGTGTTCCAATGATGGACAGAGGAGGCAAACTCATAATGACATGAACATTTTAAACCTTATTTAAACAAATACCTCCTGTAACATGTATACATTTCGAGAAGTCTACCCCTTAGGGATTTTACTTTTAACATATATGCAAAGGCAGTGTACATATAGATATTCTGGATTGGGTTTCAGTAAACTTAGATTTAATGTACAAGACATTAGCGTTCTAGAACTTCTAGCCGTTGCAACACCCATATACACTGATCATTATGGAGCAAGGAAGGTGGAAGGTAACCATGTCTACCTTTGAATGTCCCTTCCACATTTATCTTTGCATTTAACTAAAATTCACAGAATGTACCTTCTTAACCATGTCGGTTTACACCTACATAGGTTGAGCAGTGCGCACTCATGCAGTACATAGCGAGTCCTGTCGCAGTGTTATTTATACTGCAAGAGTCTTGATAGGCTATTCATAAGGTGCGGAAGTTAAAATGTATGCAAATAGTTGGTCGCCTTTTTTCTACTGTAAAGCTATAATGTTGTAATTATATTATGGTTTTATTATGATGTTGTAATGTGCTGTGTTCCTACACTTTCTATGTACAGTGTGTGCATTCCCTCCGGGCCATTGCAATATACTAATGATGCGTACAATCTTTCAAATGTTATTCAGTTAATTGTAAATATACAAAACGCACTGTTACTAGGGGCTATCTTTGCACCTTGAGCACAAGTACCGTATGGTTGTATCAGAGGACCATCTCCAGCACTACTATTCTGTTGTTTTACGTGTCAAACGCATTCAGTTTAATCACATTTTAATCAGAGACAACTTTGCAGACATGATCTTCTTGCATTAATTGTGGGAAACTTTACCTAGTTTGTTCATGTTCCTGCTACTGCTGCTATTCACTTAACTGCCTTGTTGTGTTGTCTATCGTTTTTCTGTGTGGGGATTTGTAAAGTGTAGCCATTTAATTGCTGTAGCGTCAGACCATTACACATTAAGATAATTAAAGATAACTTAAAGCTGCTATACCACTTGGCACACTCAAACCTACATTTCCTTAATTTGTATCTCAAATGATTGTATAGCCCTTTCCCTATTATAATCTGCCATTTAATTTGGCAAGAGATTAATAATATGTGCAATACAAGACTCTGATTTCAACTACTATTTATACTCTGGTGGGCTTTGATAATTTAGTGTAAAAAATGACATCAGGTGGCAGCACTGAGTGGTCTACCTGAAAGTCTTTCATTGCTGATCTCACCAACAGAGTCTAATATTTCCTGGTGTAACACTGCAGATGGCTCTACCCTTGTGGATGTAATTAAGTGCTGAATAGAATGCTAGAAGCATTCAATTTTTTCGGATCTATACCTTTAAATTTAGACCAGTTAATTAAAAGCCACAAATTAGATCGAAATCTTACCAGTAAACTGCACTAAGGAGACCCTTTATAGATATGCAGAAAGTGAACTATCTATATATTTGAGGTGGTGTGCCAGCTTTAAAGTTGGTATCCCAACTGTTGGTGAGACGAATTTCCACTTCCGGCATGGGGATAAGCATGCTGATTTTGTAAGACACATGTGAAAGTATTAAAGCTCTACTAGAACTATTTCCATACAAAAATCCCCACACAGTAGCAAAAATGAATTTTCACTGAGCAGTCAAAAATAAAGCAATTAGCATGCCTCTCTTCTAAACCACAAGGTGGCAGCTGTGTATAGTGTTTACAAGATATTCCCATTACAGACCCAGTAGCTCAACTGCATTCATGAACACATTAGTGCATTGATATCTGCACAGGTGGCAGCATATCTCAGATGGTTTGCCAATGCTTGAGTTTTCTCCATGAAAGCTGTAGATCTAGATGTTATTACACACTGTAAATTAAAGCTTTAAGACTCTTGGTAACCAGAATCAAGCACCCATTTCAGAAGAGAAGTTTACATTCAAGACTTTCAGGTAACTATTGAAAGGGGTCAATTCTAGTCACCCCAATTGAGATACCAACTTTAAGGTACCTCGATTATACTGTGCATCTTTTCCTGTTGCTTTCTGATCGATGGCATTTGATTTTTCTTTTCATTGCTGTGGACATGCTACGGGAAATGGCTAATGTTGAAAGACTAGTTATGCACCTTTGAGCCAATAACAGTCTTTTGCATGTTTATTTGTTTGTAAAAAGTGAACTTGATCAACACCATGAGCGACGCTATGAAGCGTGACTCTAGTAAAGTTACCTTTGAAACGTAGCTAGACTATTATGCTAAAACAATATCTCTTGATTGATCATCTAAAAACTGAAATGTGCATTATCTAAAATTGCACTTCCTCAGTTTTAAAGAACATAGCCAGTTCACACAGGGGGGCTACACATCTTCAAATGTCAGTGGCAGGGTCATTTCAGCGGGTTTGATTGGTAGACATCTATATATAACGAAAAATTCATGGCCAACACAGCACGTAAAGCACACTCCACTGTCTACTAAATGATCCAATATGGCAAACATAAAGTGGACTCAGGACTACCCAGCAACCACATATTATCGGCCCCATTGGCAGCTCGATTGGTCCACATTTCTTCATCAGGCCAACACAACCTCCTGGGCAGTAAAGCATCATTAAGGACAATAACAGTATTTGGTTTTCTTTCCTTTTTGCCTGGTCAGTTACTGCTGTGGCCCTAAAGTGGTTACAGATAGGCCTTCCTCTTGCGGGTTTAGATATTCTCGGACTGTCTACTGACCTCTCGATGATGTAGCAGATGGAGCCACTTTGGTGGAATATAGATGCATATAACACAGATTCTTCTGTAAGGCTACACTCTGCAAGAATATATCTTCTATATTGTATCTAAGATCATCGACCTGCTGATAGGCGCACCATTTCATTTCCTCCTGCAACGTAAATTATAGTGGATACTATTAAGTACCCCTAGCTATCCCATATAATAGGAAGACGATTAGATCAGAAATAAAGTGTTTATATTTACATCATTATGTATTATGTATAAAGTTTTATTAGGTAAATACATAGGTCTAGAGATTGCACTGTTCAGATCAATAAAAATCAAACCAGTTAGATTTGGAATCGGGTGCCAAAATCGGCCTTGTTTGCAGAATCGAGACCTATATAAAAATCGGGACCTAAATCGTGTTGTATAGCCTTGGCAATTCTATTTTCCACTTGTTTATAAACATAAACATTATTTACTATGGCATGGTCTATAGTACTTCCCTGCTTAAGGTATACAATTGTTATGGTATATAACTGAGCCAGATTGAGTCATGAGAATAGCCCCGATCTGTGAATAAAATAGGTTAGTGGAGCCCCACCTTATAGTCCCTTGTCCTAAGGGCCAATTTAGATGTATCACCTTAATTACGTGTTTCTGTCGGATCCTTATCTCATTGTACGGTAGACGCCTGAATTAACAGGCATAGTGTTAACTATATATATATGTGCCCTGTATGATACATACCATCCGTCATGTTCAATCATTAGGCTGTCATCATCATTAGGGTGCATTGCTGTAAGCCCGATGTAAACTGCCAACAGTACGCTAATTAATTCGTAAAGCACAGACACAATCCATGGGGGATTGTAGAAATGTATCACTTGTATTGAACAAGTATGGTTATGAGCCCATATCAGGGGCTAAACCCATCAATACGTTTGCAAAATTACTGTCAAAAAGGATGACACTCTGATCAGTCAGTCAGCTTTTCATCAGACAAAATGGCAAAAAGAAGTTGGCAAAAAGTTAGATTCTCATCGGTTAGCCATTTTTTCAACTTACGAGAAAACAGACTTTTTGAAGAAAGGAAAAGAAGTTAATTCTGCCTGCCTTCCATCATAAAGGCAACTGACGGGAAGCAAGAAAGACATCCACTTGCCAACATTTTTCCCAGTTCCCAAAATTGGGTCGACCTTTTGCCTCAACATCGTTTGGTGTATTTGGCCCTTCGGCTGGGGATTTTGGCAAAAGCGCAATATTTGATCCACAGAACATTGATTTCAGTTTCCATGGAGAATCAAATAGAAACCAACCATAAGTTTATTCTGTAAGTTTATGACTCTGTCATTAGATTTTGGAGAAGATAAATTTTTATCCTGAGAATTTATTCTATAACCCACTGGTTTGCAATTTAGACCCAAGGAATTATTTACATTGCAGGAGAAGCATAATTCTCAGATATTACACTATGTTCCTATTATGATACAGTAGCATTTATTGATACAGATAGGAGTCGGGTGACCCTTAAATGGTTAATAACCCTCTACAGCTGGGTCTGTCCCAGTGGGCACAAAACCTTGATTCAACGTTGACAACTGGTTGATATAGGGTTACAGGGTAGATCAACTTGTTTTCAACATTGATGCAATGTTAATATCTCAACATTGTCAACCAACACCTGTTTCAACATTGATGCAATGTTTGGATATCAACCTTGAATCAATCATGCGTTTACCACCTTTCCCACTAGGTGCCTCCACAACCCACTCCTTAGCATTTCTATCTACATGCTACATCTATTTTCCCTAATGGTAAGCTCTTATTTTCTTGATCAAAATGTTATTCATTTTCATTGACAACTATGGTGTGCGCATTTGGTTGAAATTTGGAATTAGATGACAAGTATAATATGCATGGTTTCAATAAGACACCCTTTATGTTGCTAAGAATAATAGATAAAGCCCTAGTCTTGACCAGGTCAGTTTGAAATGGATGTGAATGCCTCTTAGTGTGATCATCAGGGGTCTTTCATGAAACCTTACCCTGGATGGTGCTAGAATTAGCATTTAATCTTGGAGAAATGGGGGGCGGGGGATGTTGTAAAAATATATAAATTGAAAGAATGTGTTTACATAAGCATGCTGCATCTAATATACTGAATCTCAAATTATGCATCAGCCGTCAATATTGAATCAATGTAAATCATTTTATGATATTGATTCACAATGGCCATATCAATGTTGAATCACTGATGAATGATCAACGTTGATGACCTCATCAATATCAACCAAATGACAACCCTGTATCAACTGTTGATATAATGTCGCTACACATATTGAATCAACATTGAATCAACATAAGGGAGTGGTCATTTTTTAACAACAGGGGGGGGTTGGTGGATTTGGGGGGGGGACCAAAAAAATTTGGACCCCTTGAAGGGGGGGGACCAAAAAAAATTGGACCCTTCTTGAGGGGGGGACCAAAAAAATTGCACCCCTTTTTAGCGAAAAAGCCCGCGCGTTACTATAGCTCAAAGGGGTCGGCCGCGCTCAATTTCAACTTGCCTGAGGGGGGGGGGACCAAAAAAATTTCGACCTCTCCCGTGGGGGGGACCGAAAAAATTTCGACCCGCTCACGCGAAAATCCACCAACCCCCCCCTGTTGTTAAAAAATGACCACTCCCTAAGTTTGGCCACTGGGGTAGCCATTTTAATAACCCTTTGCATGTGAGGCTGTAGTTGACACATTCTGAGTTCCGTCGTTTTACTACATATAGCATGAGTTACTACACAATGTCAGAGCAGTTGGATGCTTGGCACACTTAGCAATATTCCGATACATGTAGCAGTTGTATGGTTGACTGCTAAGTGTAGTCATTACAGTTAGCAGGATTGATACACTTAGCAGTTATTCAGACCCTCTGGGAGACACAATCTTTAGGCAGTTTCTCGATGCTGCTGAAATTCATCGCATTTTGCATATTAGTAAATAAAACCAATTGATGTTGGTGCAGAAGTGTTTTAGGGGACCCAATTATCCCTACCCATGAAGCTACACATGCACGACCTAGAATATATTCAATTAATCGAACGTTGGGGGGGGGGGTTAAAGTTCTGGGACTAATGGATTATCTTAAATGTCTCTCTGGGTGTACTTATTTGGTAAGTTGGAATTAAAATCTGTTTTTATTTTGGAACGGTGTTTTTAGCTGGTTAGGCAGACTGTACAACTCCACCAGGTAGGAAGATGACTTTCTTTCTCTTTTGTCTAATTGTAGTGCGGTGAAGCCGCCCCACTGATAATTAGCTTCGACTTTCGGCCATGTTTAACACTTTCTTTTGGCTAAGTGTCAAAACAGCCTATTGTGAGTAAGACATATGAGAGCTAAAGGTGAGCCTCTTTCTGTTATGTTTACAAGGATCTTGGACAAATGGCACAAGCTCGTGAGGGATGATGTCAGACATTGTCAAGGTTATAATAAATCTTTCAGTAATTAAGTGAAGATTTAATTCACTTTCTGGCATTACAATTCTGCAAAGCATTAATCACTGAGATCACCGGGGAGGTGCCTCCTTTTCCGTGTTGTGTAATGAATTCCATGGTAAACCTTTTAAGAAACTTATCTTTAGATCTGATCTTAGATTACATTATTTGCTGAATTGGCAAGGCGACTAAGATCTGATGAGTTTAAGGATTCATACCTCTAATGCCCCATGGGTGATTGTGGGAGAAAAGAGGTTATCAGAGGAGCTATTTCACAACACACATTTTTGATCAAATCCGTAAATGTAAAGATTAATAATCAAAGATTCTTATTTTACAAAGGATTTTCGAGATAGTTATGAACACGATTTGTATGTGAACTACAAATAAAAGTTCAGTGTGTACGTTTGCCTAACGCATTACAGTATAATCATGCATAATAAAGAATTGTTGTTGTAGTTTGTGATTTACATTTCTAAACAAACTTGATATACGGTTTGGTAGAGAGGTAACCTCTATGTATGCGCTATAGGTAAACCGTTGCTAATTTTGTAAATCACAACTTGTTATGAATATCGTCTGACGGGAAAACACTAGGGAATTTACATGTTCACGAATATTCTAGACTTCTATCTGAAGAGCCACATGTTGACACACATTGGCATCTTTTAAAACTATGCACACAGTCCTCAGCCCTACACTGAAAAAGTAAACTCGTCTCTAGACTCGTCGAAGTGACTATCATCAAATAAACAAGTCAAAAGTTGTCTAACCTATCAGGTTACCATGCCACAAATAGAATCTGGAGCTGGCAAATGTCAGGTTTTGGGCTGGCACATGCCAAGTGGGTCTCTGGCTAGAAGACCCGCTTCCTTGTCACTTAGACAAGTTTTTGACACGTTTATTTTATGACCGTCACTTGGAAGAGTCTGGAGACAAGTTTACTTTTTGAGTGTAGGTCAAAACTCCAGAGCATTGCAAACCTGATTAAAGGTGATGGACGTTACAGTGACATACAGCGTATGCTTATACACCTGAACATGATAAGGTTTCTGTCTGGGTTGTATCGACCTTATTAAATTGTAGCGGGTCATTTCATTGAGGCGATGAAATTAAAGTTACACATTATTCTCTTAATAATACCGCTCCGACATCGGTGACAATGACACTGCAAACTCTATGGTGATCTTTACCGAATGCAATGATACCACTCTGAAGGAAGAGACAGTTATATACCAATATCACAGTTTATATTGTCAATAGAGTAGTTTTCTACAGAGTACCAAACATGACATGTCTGTGTGACATGAAGCCCCTTTCTCATTGATAGTTTTAAAAAGAAGACCTTGTATGCCTCAACAGGGTGCCAATAGTTTCTCAGTAAGAGCCTAGTAAGAGCCCAACTGCTACCTTGTTATCCATGTATATAGTTGTTATATTAACATCTTCTCTTAATTGGTCCACCCAACGTCTGTCCACCCAACGTCTGTCCACCCAATGTCTGTCCACCCAATGTCTGTCCACCCAACGTCTGTCCACCTAATGTCTGTCCACCCAATGTCTGTCCACCCAATGTGCTGATGTAATTAGATATGGCATGCAAGAGGAACCATAAGAGAATGAACATTAACAGCGTTGGGGGGGGGGGTGTTTGACTACTCGATCTTGAGGAAGGGATCAACAGCTTTATCCCACCTGTTGTTTAAAATAATTCACTGCCATAGTTATTGTTTTTCATGCAGGTCGTCTGTCTCGCCATGTCCTCATGCAAGTCTCTTGTCTCGCAGTTGCCTGATTTACAAATAATACCCTAATGAATATAGTGCTGTATTCTTCATGTGGATTGGATCACTCTTTCTACAGGTAATCTGTAATCAAGGTCAGTTTTCTAGGGTTTAGCTCCTCGACAGGGCCACCCATGGGCGGTTTACCCTAATATCCCTGATGCTGCCAGAATCACTTCATATTCACTTCTCACATTGGTGGAAAGGACATAGCGGTGTGAAACAGCTAATCGAATCGACCGAGCTACAATTCATGAGATTTGAAAACAAACATACCCATTTCAAAAGACCAATAATATTTGGCTACACCTGTCCTTGCCTCGGATGACCATGCATGGAGTTGCTGAGATAGATTATGGCTGTTGTCAGTATGTGAGAGGTCCTCTATGTTGACACTTGTGGTTTTAGTATCGAATAATTGGTTGAAAGAAGCTTCTTAATTTCTCCTGTGGAACATCATTTCAGGTAGCGGGGGGAACATTGTGGCTTCTATATTCATATAATTTCTTTTTACCAGTATTCAAAAAAACAACCAACTAACACGTAAAAAGAAGGATATAGTTCTAGAAGATCCTACTGGCCAATCCAATGCCTATGGCGCCTAGCTAGAAGCTGGCGGAAACAGACAAATCTACCCTGTATTTGTGTTTTTAGGAAGACATGTTTGCCATAGGTAATTGTCCATGTCAGACCGTTTTGTACCGCCTACGTGATCCTCTCTTTAAACACAATCACTATTTTCATAAGTTTAAAATAGGAGTTGCTCACAGATCTAGTCTTTCTATTTTCGGGGGTTGACCAGTAAATAAAGACGTCTTTGTTTAGATAGCCACGATCCTATTGCCGTGTAAAATGGCAATAATGTGGTAAAAATGGACCGCTACCTCTGGGGGGAGGGTGGCATATGATGTCATGTCAGGGCTGTCTGTTTGTCCACTTTAAACTGATGATAGTTTTCTTGTTGGATATAACACCTCCTAAATACCAGCACTATTATGTACATAACAGGTACACCGATATAACCATGTTATTATTAGTGACACATAGCATGTGTAGCCACCCCCCTCTGCATGCTACAAGCTGGTATGACTAGTAGTATACGCAGAGGAAACTTTATGCATGGCAAACAAGCTGAAATATAACACCAGACGTGCTCACACCTCCTCCATCACACAGACCAGGCACACTGAAAATCCATAGATTGAAAGGGTTAGTCAGTACAGACTAACCCAGGTTGGTCATATGAGTGTTAGTCACAATGGCAAAGTTATATTCAAAAATGACCAAGGGGTCAGTCAGTAGTGGCTAACCTAGGTCCATCATTGGTGTGTTGTATTTGTATGCCACTAGTTGGGGCCACCTGTGATGACCACTCAGTGGCTCCCCCTGGAACTAAAAAGACTAAGGTGGGTTGGTCAGTAGTGACCAACCTGGCAATAATAACTAATCTAGGTTGGTGGTATAGGGATCCAAAAAATGACTAACTAGGTTGGGCACTAGTGACTGAGAGGTTGGGCGTATAGGGAGCCTAGGAATATCAGTGCAGTGACCCCTAGGTACAGCAGCTTGCAGTAAAGACGTTCACCTTGGGTGTTATCAATCTTTCCTCTAGGGCACCATTGCATGCCTCAGCCGCAGCCCCAGCCTGGCCAACAATCAACACCCAGGTTGCCTCAAATGCCAGCAGGGCGGCAGGGGTGTGTCTGTGGGTGCTATTCCTTCCGACTGTAGTTTAGGAAATGGATGTCAAATCCTGGCTGACATTTCGCCTAGCGGAAATGTCAATCGTGTCGCTGAGACAACGCCAAATGACTGTCAATTGGAGATATTGGCATGTCAAGGACAGGATGGGATTAGTCATTAGCATTGATCGCTCTCAAATATTTATTCCAAGCCAATTAATTAGGCATCAGTTATTTGTAATATCATCCTAGAATAAACCTTTTGAATAGCGGTAACGAATGTGAACCAATTATGGTGACATGCCTAGAACGTTGCTACTATGGAGGCACTTATTAGTACGATAGAAACACGAGCTGATTTAATTTTGATCCGATTATATCTAGGTTGGTACACATGCATATCACCTGTAATATTGTTCCTCCGCCCCCCGCTCAATCTAAGAAAGTATCAAATCAAATGTCATGCTTCTTACACGTTTCTTAAACTTATTGATAAAACGATTTATCCGGGAGGATAGATGTGCAAAGCACTGACTGAATTCCCCAGTCTGATCCCATAAGTGTCAGCTCCATTATAGATGAGGTGTCAGCTGTATCTACCCAAGAGGGCCCTATGTGGACTCCCAGTGACTGGTGCAATGTTCACACCTTATCAGTTGATGGACGTGTTAATGCCCACCCTGCCCCTGAATAATGAGGCTTTATTAATGGGTATACGACTCGCACACATACAGACAGCACAGTAGGGCGACTTTGAGTGACAAGGTAATAGTTGGTTGTGAGACCACCTCGCCGATATCCTAATATTGTCTTTAAGGTAGTCCCATGGGTTTGGTGTGTGGATTTAGGAGCTCCTGGTCTTGGTATTAGTCTGCTAGGGCGCTGGATTATACCGATTATTCTGTATGATAATCTGTGGGTGGCGGTGGTGACTTTATTCATGAGAACATTAAAGGATGCGGACAGAGAGGCAGAGTGGCTGCGACTCGATATTACTGCTGGCAGGTGCCTGATTACAACACAGAGAGTGACAGCGGCATAATAATAATACATGTGATCTTCACTATTTGACAACCTGTAATGTTACAACAAGCACTGCACTTTTTGCTCGATGTTTGATACAGCCATCTCCATGTTAAAGTATGGGGCATCCATGTGGTACTGTCCCGTGGCACATAGTGTGTCCTCTTGACGTTTCATCTGACTACAATTGTGTGGCCGCACGTGATGCCATAGTTTCACTGAAACCAGCTGTATTTTTATAGTTACGTAAAAATGACAGGAAACATGTATGTATACAAAGGTCCTTTTATTCTTACACCGCTGGAAATACATGCTCTCCAACCACATTCTGCTATCAGGAAACGATATTTACAGCATACTACTCATTCAGGGCAACACGAAAAAGACAAAAAAAAAGAGATAATTTTGCTCAAGGTCAACATCATTTTATTCAAGGTCAATCTCAGAATAGTGACTTTTCTATTAAAATGGCTACCTTTCAACTCTAATAGATTCCTCGAAAATATCCAGACATTCGCCATAATGCACGAGGGAATACCTACATAGTTAAGGATCATGGAAAAATGAGGTGGACTTCCATATCACATGACTTTTGGTAAGGCATGGCCTCATTCCACACTGATGCTGTAAAATAGCAGGGTCTGCAATAACACACTTAGAGGGCCAGAACCTGACAATAAATTTGTCTTTTCATCCATGTTTGACACCTAGAATATGCTATTTTGTGAGGCCAACCCAAACGACTTTTTCATGTCAGACCATGTTTATACAAATACTACTAAGGTCATGTCCAGAGGTCTGGTGAAGGACACACTAAGTGATCACATTCCTATATACGTGGTCCGGCAACATAAGCGTACAGAAATCAAAATAAAGGACATTAAAGGTAGGAGCTACAAAACCTACGACCCGGACCAGGCCAAGGCAACTTGTAGAAATAATAACTGGGATGAATTGGTATCATCAGACACTACACCAGAAGACACTACCTTGTCAGGATGGTTACTAACTACCTGGATGAAGCACATTCAGTCAAGGTGTTCAAGGTAAAGACTTTGGACGACTGAGCATACAGTAAGGAAGTAGCTACCTTGGTAAAGAAAAAGCGAAAAATTATAAAGAGGAGCTGTGGTGTCCCGGTAGGGATATACAATACCGAGATGCAGAAAGCAAGATCTATAGCCAAAACTATAGATAAGGTGATCACGAGATGTACAATCAAAACGGTGGTCGAGAAGCTAAGACATTATCGTGCGGACCCAAAGAAGTTTTGGAGAGAGATTACTAGTAATCTAATCTGGAAAGGCGATGATACACAAACGGAGATGGCACTGAAGGACCAAGATGGCCGGTTGATTCCACCTGGTGAACTCCCAAACTACGTTGATAACTTCTACTGTAATATTGGCCCGAAGCTGGCGGCCAAATTCCCTCCCACTAATCCGCCCATCGACATGGTCGAAATCATGAATGGTGATAGTTCCCTAGACAACTATGATTGTGAGCTCATCAGTGAGGAAGACGGTAGAAAGCTTTGTATTACAGTAAAAATTGATAAAACTTCTGGTATTGACAACATCATGGAAAATGACCTCATATCTGATAGCCAATTCGGATTCTTGCCTGAATGATCCACGGCTGATGCTATCCTAGCACTGACAACAGTATTATATGAGGCACGGAATAAACACAGACCGGCTGCAACTGTGTATTTAGACCTGCGAAAGGCCTTTGACACCGTCTTGCATGAGTTGCTGCTGGTCAAGCTAATCAAACTTGGTTTGAGTAGGAGGGCTGTCTGTGGTGAGAGGACACAACACAGCCGTGTCAATGGAGCACTTTCCAATGAAGGACAGGTCCCGTATGGAGTACCACAGGGATCGGTGATTGGCCCACTGCTTTTTATACTCTATGTGGATGAGATCTTTAATGTAGTGGAGAACTGTCATGTTTTCATGTATGCTGACGACATAGCATTAACTGCCACCGGTCAGGATCCCGCAGCAATTATGACATTACTTCAGGCCAACACGGAGAAGATAGCAAGCTTGTGCTCTCATCAAAAGCTTACCGTCAACACTGAAAAGACAGTTCTGATGTGGACACACTCTAATAGAAATCAGAGAGATGACCTAGATCAATACCAGATAGCGCAGAATGGGACGACACTAAGGACTGTTCGGAACTACAATTACCTTGGTGTTATAGTCGACATCGAGCTGAACTGGTAGGCACAATGTGGGAAGGTACTGAACCTCACGAAGGTTAGACTGGCTCATCTGAAACAAATAAGGCCAACCATAGACGCTGACTTGGCCTTGGAAATCAACAACACCATGGTCCTACCCATACTGGAATATTTAGACTTCCTACAAGACGGTGGCCCGGCCTGGGTCCCAAAGAAACTGCAGAGCCTGCACAACCAGGGACTGAGAAGAACCCAAGAAATTTGGGAGCCCAGTGACATCCATGTCCCAAACTGCTGACGCTGTGCGACTCATTTCACATGAAGGACAGGAGAGAGGAGAGACTACTCTCTTTAATGTATAAGCGCTCAAAAAATGTGAGCATGGTAGTCCAAGCACCAAGGAGACTGGGGAACTACAACAAGATTAGACATAGGATCCAAAATCCCAAGTCAGATATATACCCAGTGTACTGGGGTAAAACTCCTTGGGACAAGCTAACGGATCATATTCAGCCGAAACCTAGTCTATCGAGTTTTAGCTGTCCCTGAAAGATAGGACTGTCCCATAAACGACAAAGGAAGGGCATAAATATATAAAACCGACAGCATTATTAACATAGGTTGCTTATATAGCGATCCTCTTCGCAGGTGAAGTCACCTGCGGGACTTGAAATTGTTGCCATGTGCACGAAGATGACTCTATATATTAAGTCTTTGCATATCGACATTTCTCTGTATTGGCATAATCGATGTAGCTATGATTACGTATGCATTCAACATATTGGAAAACTATTAATACTCCCTAACAGGAGATGTTTATTCAATAAAAATAATTAATCCTCAACCTCGACACTCACAGTAGTGATTTTCGATGTTGACAGCAATTTTTTTTTGAATCGTGAAAAATTTGATGATAACTATTTTTTAAGTGCTTTATTTTTGGGGGGTGACCCTTGTTGGCTCTCATATACTCTGCATTAAAATGCCCCCCCCCCCCCCCGCCGCTGTTCTCGCATGAGGATCGTACCTGATAACATCCAGGTCCTTGCTCAGGAGGAACGATCCAAAGGCCATGCCACTGGCGGATATATATGTATATATATATATATGCCTGTTTGTATAATGATACCCGTTCTGATAAGGTAACAAAATATTTCAACATAGCTCAATTACTGCTGTGCCCTGGACTCTGGTTTAAGAACTAATAAATGGAAATGTCATAAAAAAAGCAGGTCGCATCATGGGGATCACGTTGACGTGCTGGTTTTCAATTCTAAATTAATGGTCTCATTTTAGCCCAGCAGGTTGTTGCACGGATTGTGCCTTAAACAGTAAAGCAGGAAACTTGGCACAGTGGTAGATAGGGTCCTTACAAAAAATAATTTGATAGGGACATCGCGATTTTGTCTCATTACTAAAATGGCAGCCATTGCAGCAAGGATTCTATATTGACTTCTTGATTGCAGAGGCGTAGGAAGCAAATCTTGATTGGGGGGGGGGGGGGGCGGGGGGGGGCACTCCAACCAACTTTAAGTATTGATTTTTATGCATGATGTATCATATACACACTTATATTAGATTTTATGGAAAATAAGTAGTTGAGCCCCCTTTAGTTCTGATTGGGGTCCCAGCCCCCTCTGTCCCCACTTTTTTCTATGTGCGAGAGGTAAGGATTGAAAATTGTGTGTATTATATTACAGGTCTTGACCAATTTTTTTGGGGGGCCCAAAAATATTCAGGCTCCCCCTCCTCAGTGATTAGGGGGGGCGGGCCCCCCTGCCCCCCCCCCTTTTCCTACGCCACTGTAATCATTGCACAAAGTTGCCACCAACTATCACTGAAAGGGCTCTTCCTGTACTTCTAATCAACTTCGACATTCAATTAAATCATCAAAATATTCGTTTTCATGGTAAAGAGACTCAATTAGATTATTTATAAGAGGGGATAGGTGGCAGCCATTTTGAATTGGTACCAGTAGCCATTTTACAAAACAGCCATCATTGAAGGCTTCTATCTCTGCTTCTAATCAACTTGACAATACAATTAAACTATAAAAAATATATATACATTTTCAAGGTCAATATATATATATGTAAAATCTCATTATCTTTAGGAATGAGTTTTATACCATCAATCAAGGTCACCTCTCTATAGGCCCAGTTCATTGACGCCCAGTTATGCACTGTGAAACAGCCGTATGGCACTTGCACTGCCCATCGCATCCTACTGTGCAACCACAGTTCAATAAACTTGGACTACTTCAGGCAGCATTGCATATATCACCTCCCAGTCACCGGGTTCATCTCCAGTCAACTCTGTTGAGTATAGTGGCCAAGGAGGGAATTCTCAACTTTACAATTCACAAAAATATTTGACCGTCCTTGGCCACTGTAGTACAGGGAAGTTGAAGGTATTTAATCATTATTTGAGCGCAGCAATAACCAGCCTGATATGTGGCTCTTTATGTCAGTTTGTGTGCTGATTCGGTGCTGCTTGAATAATATTGCTATACCCTTTACTTTTGTGTGAATGGGATTGGGCTGCTGGTACTGCCAGTATCATATTGCAACTTGTCCTCTTCTTATAGAATAATGGTGCCTACTGTGGACACTTATTATTTGATATGGCTTTGTGTAACAGTATCTTCCAAATCCTAGCGTGTCTTCTACTTGTGTACATACAGCAAGACAAGATATGTTGGATCTCAACCTAGTTCTCTAAGGAAATTGCATGAATTGTTATCCTTTCATGATTGGATTTTTGAGAGTGATGGAGGATGGCCCTGATTCATTTCAACATATAAAATGAGCTAGCAAGGTTCAAGTTGTTGCCTTTTCTTCTGGCTGGCACTATTTTGAATATGAAGTTCATGAACTGCTCAAAGGCATAAGCAGATAAGGATTCATATTTTCCTGAACGGGTAACCCCAGCTAACGGAAATACGTTATTCTATGCCAGAATAACATTTCTAACGTAATACAACGTTATGCCACGGTACGGAGCCATAGACAAACGTTATATAACGTTGTATAACGTTTTTTCTAACTTATAGAAATGTAAGAAAAACATAACAACTTGCTAAAAAGCACTGACCACCGTCAAATACGGTAGATGTAACTAAAGGCATTGACACAAAGCTAGAACTTTCTTGTGCCAAATCATATAATATGTGTAAATTATTGTACAACAAACCATCAAGAGAGCCCCAAAGAGAAGGACATCTAAGTCTACAGTAGGCTCAGATTGTTGTTCTGGTAATGAATAGATGTTAGAGTGTATATAATACATGAACATCTATGTAACAAGCGTCAAACTGAAGCACTTTTCAATGCTTAACCTATGGTGAATTCAAAAATTGAGTTCCTTGTCCTAGAAAGAAATATGATAGTTTAATTGCACCTGTGTGTTGATTAGAAGCAGAGATAAAGTCAATTCAATGATGATTGGTGGCCATTAAGTAAAATGGCTGCTATTTCAAAATGGTTGCCACCTACTCTCTTAAGTATATATGACATGATTGAGTTTCTCTGACTTTGAAAGAGTATAATTTTGATGGTTTAATTGTATCTAAGTTGATTAGATGGTTAGATAGAGCTTTCCATGATGGCTGGTGACCAATTTGTAAAATGGCTGCCATTTTAGCTACATTAGCTTTCGTGATGTCCTTATCAAAGAATATCTTTCTAAAGACCGCATTTACCTCTTTGGCAAGTTTTACGTTTTTATCGTCAAAGACACGATCCCCGTATTTTGCAGCGATCTGTTTGTCTATTTGCAATTACTGAATTTCAATAGTAGGGATTTCAGTGTGGTGTTTTGTGCACACCAATACATCTGCATATCTGTGTTCAAGCTAAAGCCTTTCATTCAGCCTGTCTCCATTTCTATGATCTCACATTTCTCATATTCTACAAAAGAGATCAATTTTGCATTGACTCTCTAGTCTCCCTGTCTAGGTATATCAAACTTAGCTCTTAACCGCTAGAGAAACAATGTGACCTCGACGTGTTATGTATCGATTGGTAAGTGAAATTTAATTAAGTTGCCATGCAACCCGAATCGGATCAACTTTCAAATATATTGTATTGAGTTGATTTAATTTCAGTAATCCTAATGTGATAATCTCCCTAATGCTTCCCTGCAATCAAATAGGTACAGTCCCTTTGTAGTCCATGTGAAGTTATAGCATTGTACATGTGGAACATTGTATGATAACAAAAGGTCAATATCCATCGATTGATAACACCCTACAGTAGCTTGATGTCCAATATCTATATTATGTCATTGGTTTTCATGATGAATGAATGCAGCTCTGGCGACTAACTCGCCAGTGGTGCATTCAAGCATCATGACGACCCTGTGGTGTTGAGATATACAGTCCTAAAGGCTAAAGTGGCGGACTTTTGTTTGAACGCAGTCCGGCATCTTTTTTTGCCAGTTTGCTGTTTCACGAAACATAGTGAACTAAAAATGAAGGCATTTGATAGACTAAAGCTTGTTACTTAATCAATACACCCCATTGATATGCACCTCGTTATTTGATCTGCCTCAGATAGTACAGCATAATTCATTAATTTTACGCACTTATAGTTACTATTTCTTATGACGTGGGACTGTTTCTTATGTTAACTTCAAGGGGTGAGACAAACCGCCAAATCCATCCCTGCGGCGCTGTAAAAAGGAACAAGGAGAAAAAGAACCCTGTTTGAATTATTTACCAAACAGTCAAGAACCCCTTTGTCAGGATCAGAACCCTCGCAGCAATTCGGCCCGGGCGGCGTAATACGCCGGTACACTGTTGGATATTCCACAGTTGATGTTGTCTACTATTCCTTCTGATACTGAATCATTCAGCAGGACATTCACAATGCAATGGAAATACATTAATATCATATATGGCTAATGCTCTTATTCACTATAGGTTCTCTTGAGATGTAATAATAGTATTTCCCAACAAGGAAAGACGCTGCCGATACCTCGTCGCCTCGCCATGTGTGCAGCGCCAATACTATCAATTCAATAATGGTATTGATATTTAAAATGATTAGACCCTTGCCAGACCAGACTGATATAATACACTGTGATACTAGGCTCTGGGTTTGATAATAATGTGGCGCCACCTGGAATGGAGCAGCTTACAGAGCGTCTCGGAGCAGCAGCGAGAAACTCAATCCCATGTCTGAAGGCGGGAGCCTGTACAGAGGGCGCTGCAGCAAGATGACAGGTTGGGCCGTTCACCTGTACTGACCACGAGTCTGCTCATAGGCACCCAAATAGAGGGATGAGCTGCTCATTGTACTGGACACTCCAGGCGTGTTTGTCTGGGGAGGTGCTGAGTAGCTCAAGGAGAGAGGAATTGCTCTGAGACTGGAGACTAATTGTTAAGGGTTAGTCCTGGGACAGACAGACAGACACTCACACACCTCACCTCACCACTAGACACCACCTGATTATAGCCACTGCACCGCAGGGTCCCCGTCATTACCACTCCTGCCGCGAGCCGGTGTGAGCAGATTGCCGACCAGCCTGTAGTATAGACGAGGTGCTCACTCATCCAGTTAACCATCCATTCATTTGGCGGCACAGTGTCCTGCTGGTGCGGGAACGGAATACTTGTACCTCCCTCCTCCTCCTCTCCGCGGGCAGCAGGCGGTGACGGGGTTACGCTGGTCGCTACCCAGTGCAGACTGTTGGAGGTAGGCATCCACACACCGGGTACCAGACCCTGTGTGAGCTGCTCATGAGGTGAGCTGCTCGGTAATCGTTCTGCTCCTCCTGCCCAAAACTGTCTGCAACCTGCGGCTCTGCCTGCCTCAAGGATTTAAGTAGGCTCTTCATTAGGGGAAATGGAGTGGGAACAATCTGCAAGTGGGACCTAATCTTGAGAGGTCCATCTTTTTCTTCTCTCCTTAGCTTGAGCCTCTCAAGAGGTCTGGCTCAGAAATTGTGTGTGCGCTTTCAGAAGTTGAGGAGAGAGACTTCTAATAGGAGCATAGAGGAAAGGTGGGACCCTTCAGTGCACACAGCGGTGAGGGTGCGGTGCTTGGTGTAGACATCGTGGTGCCTTCTATAGTATAGTGTGTGACACAGACATTGGGATTAGCTTATAAGCCCTCAGCTTGAACAAACTATTCCCTTAACAAACCCTGGCGGCAACAGCCTAGGACTGAGGTACGCTACATAATTATGTGCCAGTCTAGAAGCATCTTGGCATGAGAATAGAGCCGTATCACCCACAGGAGGATTTTATCAATGAGCAGCTCCTTAAGTATACAATTCCCTCTATCTGACACCCTAGCAGTGTGTTCCAGTGCAGGTGGGACCGTACCACTACCACCATCATCACCAGCCGCAAGCCTCAGCATCGCACACGTCCCATACACACAACGGCAGCAGGCTAGGGGAACAGCATAAATGGGATTTCTATCTGAGGAGCAGAAGCATGATGTGCTCACAGGTGCTATGGCCAACTAATGTTAACCTGCTCATGAGCATCTGACCCTCACCCGCTCATGTGTACTACCATTTGTTCTGTATGTGAGGAGTAGTATACATTCTGCAGACGTTGATTGCTGTCATCAATGGGTGAGCTGCTCCCTTACCTGTTCCTCCTGTGCCACCCTGCACGTCCCACTCACCCCTGCCACCCGCTGCAGAAAGCCACCACCAGCCCTACCAACCTACGGTACTCACTAATATGCGTCTACCAGCTTTTACAATACTAGATTAAACATCCACAGAGGACACAGAAGCCTGCACACAACCACATTGGATATTTACCTATAGGATGAGGCCGACAACACCAGAAGGAGGTGTCAGCAGGAGGACCGCCCGCTGGAGTGGCGGCGGCTGGGTGAGGCGGCTTCCCGGCTACTGCTCCACCTTCGGGCCGAGCACCTGGACAGTGCTGGGACTGATCATGCTGGCCTCGTCTCCAACCGGTGAGTAGAACTCAATACTCTATGATATAGGGTGTATGGAGGTTAGGTGACACCTTAGGAAAATGGCCCGGGGCCGATTATTGGAAAACAGGCAATGAAGGTCTTAACAAAAGCTTTCACCTATACTCGTTTGGTATATTTATGCAGTCAATTTACACAATAATATTATGTGTCAGAATTTATTGGTTTATATATATATATACTTTGAAATAATAATAGATGCCATCATTAATAGGGAAGAACTAAAGCTTGTACAATTTGAGAGGTATACTCATATTGACTCCGATTTCCGTCTATGAAAAGCTGTTTAGGGAGTGGTCATTTTTTAACAACATGGGGGGATCACAGTTTTAAGATAATATTATTATGTTTTTCTAATAACAAGTGCCCTGTCCAGCAGACGAGTTTGATAAACTTATTTTCTAGAAATGAGATAATTATTTTTGGCTGTGATTGGTGGATTTGGGGGGGG
Source organism: Harmothoe impar (assembly GCA_947462335.1). Lineage (NCBI taxonomy): Eukaryota > Metazoa > Annelida > Polychaeta > Phyllodocida > Polynoidae > Harmothoe > Harmothoe impar. Next base: position 32,919,303 of record OX381708.1, read on the forward strand.
ACCAAAATAATTTGGACACCTTGAAGGGGGGACCAAAAAGATTTGGACCCCTCTTCGGGGGGGACCCAAAAGATTGCACCCCTTTTTAGTGAAAAGGCCAATGCGTTACTATAGGTCAAAGGAGTTGGCTGCGCTCAATTTCAATCTGCCCGGAGGGGGGGACGAACAAATTTAGACCCCTCTGTGAAAATTCACTGACGCCCCCCTCCGCCCCTGTTGTTAAAATATGGCCACTCCCTTATATTATGAGGCTTTTTGTTTTGTTTTGCTATGTCATGCTTGTGGCATTCAAAGTAACTCAAGGATCTGACATACTTTAGACAGATTTATATTGTCAACTTATTACCTTGATCATGCCTAAATAATGTGTAGGGAAGTCCTCCCAAGGGTCATGACTATCAAGAAAATGAAAATGATAGTATGAAAATATTAAACGTGCACAAGAAAAGCACAGGACCCTGGATAGTCAAGCGTTGCAAAGGTTCCATGGTTACCAAAAGATTGTTAAAGAGAAATGACAAACATCACATTTTTTGGTAACTATGTAAGTGGAATGACTCTTAACAATTCAATCATCAATAAAAGAAAGGCTAATCCTAGGAAATAACCCCTAGATCAGTCCCAAATCAATAGAGTCGTTAACTATATTCGATTACTATTCCATAATGCAACTATGAGTGGCCCTGTTAAGGAGCTGAAACCTGGAAGACTGACTTTCATAACAGATTACCTATAATAAAAGAGTAATCCTTTCCTCATAAAGTTTATCGCATTTTGTCATTGGGACATTGTTTGTAATACCACAGCCTAGTCAAAATGATTTCTTTGTACATTATGTTGTCAAAATATAGATTAAAATATAGTAGCCTTTAGACTTAAATTGTTACCAGGACTGGCCCACCAGTACCTTGAGCTGCTCACTCCAATAAATCACTGTTTGTGGTTCTTTTATTCGGTATATATGTTATTACACTGTAATGTTCCATCAGAATAACTGTAATGAAACAGAGCCTTATCCACATTGTTTCTTTTCAATAGCAGGCTTATGAATTAACTCTAAGTTTCCTCTACTACATTGTCTCCTGCTGGAAGGCTGCATTAAACCACTTGGCAAAGCTCTGCGAATTTCTGTGGTGAGAGTTTAAAGTGGCCATTCATTTATTTTATATTTCATCCACGAATAAAGATCACATCCCATCTATTGGTGGTTGTGCATAGCCTAACATAGCATAGTATAGCCTATATTATTTGTGGGTCAATTATTGTCGAGTCCCTGGGTTACTTTAGGTACCCCTATGGTGATGACAACCAATCAGTAAAACTACTTAATTAAACTAGGATTTTCATCCAATTAATCCAATATATTGCACAAAATTGCATTGAGTTACAAGACATCCAGTGTTGAAGGGGTTATATGAAAATGGTTTGTGTTGATAATGAGGTAGCAGTTGCGACTTTACAGGAAAGCTATAGGCACACTGTTGAGGTAAGCAAACCATTTTTTCTTGAAAGCTATCAATGTAAATTGGGCTACATGTCATGTTTTGCACTCTATGGAAAACACTGTGCTTACTCTATGCAGAAAATGAAGGGGCTAATTGATACATTGTTTGGCATGGCCTGTCAGCTGCTTCACATCTGGCTTTAAAATGCAGCAGCATAATCGTCTTATTTGTCATCGTTTTATTGATACATTTGGCTAAAATAACCATAGGGACTGATATATGGAGGTATATAGGTGTGCCACTTTAGTTACTTGTTACCTGAGGGGGGCACTCAGGGGCGATTTACCCTACATGTGATCAAATCTGTGTCCAAATGATACATTAGCATGTGGCACCTGAACTGTATGCAGTGTGTCCTTACCTAGTGAGCACAGCACATTGATTCAACATTGATGATTGGTTGATCAACATTTGGAATCAAAACAAAGAAGAATATACCAAGCGTAGCGCTCTACATCTATATGAATATATAATTTTTACGATTGATTAGCTGGACATTTTCTGCTTAGAATGGGATGAGAGGTATACAAACTGCCCAAATATGATAGAACAAGTGTCATAGAATTTACTCTGTTGTAGTCCATGGTCTGTGGGTGTACCTCACAAATAGATCTTAAATTACCTTATAGTAACAGGTATGATAACCGCAATGCATGAATTAAATGGTGTGATGTGCTAAATGGGAGTTAATTTCATTAGTTCCAACAAATATAAAATAATAGTATGTCAGCGTATACATGCAGCAACAAATGGTAGTACAGTACAGGGAAATTGTAAATACTTCTTATCAATCATGAGCTAAGCTTGGTTGCTTCCGTTGGTTCGCCAAGAAACCAACCTGACTCCTAATTAATCATTAGATAAGCCAGCTTCTTCAGAAAGTTTCAGAGAAAACCTGCTTTCAAAGTAAATTATGACTTGATGCTTAAAGCAATCGTTTGCCATGATTATGTCTAATGTGTGGTGGTGCTTTGTATGTGTAGCCAGGCAGGCTGGATTCGTAGCATGTCTGATAAGACGCGTGTTTATCAAAAGAACCAGGTCTGCTGCTCGGGCGTATCTGTGCAAGATCAGTTCTAACCCCTCTCTAGGTAATTAACCTGTCACAACGGTTTCTTTGGAAATAGAAAAGCTTCCTATTAACTCTTAACTCTGTAATAAGACATTATAGTTTCAGACAGACTCATATGGCTATACGCTGTGAGACTTGTAGAACTGCTAGATCAGCTTGGCTTTGTCCAGATGGGAGGAGTAGGTCAGCAACCTTCAGAATTATCATTAATGCATGGTGGGTAATAAAATGTCTTTACTGTCCGAGTGGCCATATTTTACTGTTTAGGGCTACATCCTCGATGCTATTTTCATAATGGTATTTTCAACATCAATTGATAAACTAATCAGGTCACACCAGAACTTGTCAATAACACACCCCAAAGCAACAGGATAAAGTAGTAATTATTGCTGATGCGAAATTAAATGAAAAGTGAAGCATAACAACGAATCTGAATAACGTTCATTACAAACACTTGCAAAGAGTTGCTCAATGGGTAACCATAGACAGTGGTGGACAGGGCGACACATCAGCATCAATTTGCATTCGGGCTGTTATTGCAAATGAATGGACAGACCTCAACAGTAGGAATACAAGGCTACATTAATACTCAATCCACAACAGTATAGGGTGGCTCAAAGTGCTACATGCAGAACCCATTGTTGCTTTACATTTGAACACGCTGCATTTTATCGTAATAATAATGACCGCCAGAGGGCCACAAATATGAATGTTAGACAGGTTAGGAACTATTCTAAATGCGTTTGTCCTGGTTTGCAAAAGGACATGTGTATGGTAAACTATATAATATATATATATTGAATAATATTTAGTTTCAGGACAATATATGAGGAAATGTTATAGATTTATCTTTACGACCTGCACCACTGACATACAACATAAAACCAACTGCTAAAAGCTAATATATGGTGCTGCCATATAGATATAAAAAACACAATGTCCTAGCTCGATCATATGTAAACCTAATGATAGCTATATACACTTATATAAATTGCCTGCAGTAAATTGAGTTGATTACCAGGGAGCACTATCATAATGACTTGTTATAGGGGATGGTTAGTGCCCACTTTGACTATCTCGCACTTTAACACCGGTGAAAAATAAACCCAATAAACAGAATAATGGCAAAAATGCCTAAAAATCGCTATTATATGAAACCAGCCGGGGCCAAAGTGCGATGATATATAACGGAATGAATGGAAATTTATTCAGGAAAAATTACAATGATTAACTCCTGCTGGGCTAACTTCTTTCTATAGGCAAAAAAGGGCCTAAAAGGGCTATTTTCAAAGTCAGCCGGGGCCAAAGTGCGATGATATATAAGGGAATAAATGGAAATTTATTCAGGAAAAAATTACAATGATTAACCCCTGCGGGGCTAGCTTCTTTCTATAGGCGAAAAAGGGTCTAAAAAGGGCTTTTTTTTTCTAAAATCAGGCGGGGCCAAAGTGCGATGATACATAAGGGAATAAATGGAAACTTATTCAGGAAAAAATTACAATGATTAACTCCTGCGGGACTAGCTTCTTTCTATAGGCAAAAAAGTGCCCAAGTACGATGATATATAACAGCTGTATAAGGGAATAAATGGAAACTTATTCAGGAAAAACATATAATGAATAACCCCTGCGGGGCCAGCTCCTTTTTATAGGAAAAACAGACTCAAAATGGCTTCGTTTCATTGCTTCAAGATCCGTGTTTTCAATCCGGTGCTAAAGTGCGATATGGCCCAAACTTTTTTGTGGAATGCAGCCTAAAAGAAGATTCTCAAGCTGAAACGATGATAGGCGTGCCCCCAACGGATTACCCTTTCTACGTGGCTGCACAGCAATATTTAGCAATATCAATCATACCTAGGGTTGGATGCAAAGAAGTGCATATCATCTAGGTACAGTACATGAAGCAGTGTGTGTGGTTTATTGGGAAGTATACTGACAACACTAGAGTGCCGTCTATTGTTCAGGAGGTCTGATCTATCCCACTAATCCCCTCCCATCAACTCTCCCCTGGATGTCCCGATCGCCTGAGTGATGACAGGGTGGTAGGTATTCGGTGTAACACAGCAAGGGCTGCTATCTACACCATACTGTACGCTAGCATACGTGTAGTCATCAGCAGTACGATACACAACATTATGCAGCAAGCTTCACACTTATAGTCAAATGCTGGTGGCTGGAGGATTTCAATCCTCTACTGATATCTGCAAGTAATTCTGGAGTATATGCATTCAACTCTAGGTGTGATATATATATATATATATATATATATATATATATATATATATATATATATATATATATATATATATATATATATATATATATATATATATATATATATTTATATTACCAAGTAGATTATTTTAAACCCACGGTAAGGCATGATCGTATGGAAAACACCACGGTTAGTTTTCTCTTATAAATATGCGTCATGGGTAATCCCCCTCTACTAGGTGCCGGAGGGTCCGGATGACACTTCAGACTGTATCGGATCCTATGTTAAATGACCCTTTTATGATGCCTTCCCATTTTGGCTACGGAGCAGCTAGATAGAGATTTCTAATAAGTTGATATGAAGAGACTGAAAAGATGAATGGGTCTGTCATATATAAGCTGGACTAAGCACAATACGTCGTATGTGCCAAAGGCTAAAACTCTTAAAATCTCTATGACAAAGAACTTACGAATAACTCCGTACATAATATGAACTCTTTTCTATCCGACCCTTCTTTTGCAGGAGGTGACTTGGCTGCTAAATGAAAAAATCAATGTATTCTATGTAGATTTTTCAGCCAATAAATATAATTCAAATTCATTCATTCATTAAGGGGTAATGTTGACCGTCAATTACATTTTGAGCTGGTTGTGAGGTCTATAAGTAAGTATTCCTGCCAACGTATTGAGCACTGGGATGAATGGGAACTGCCTGATGATGCCCATAGACCCCTAAATTCGTCACTGCGACATGGGCCTTTTTAGGGCTTAGTGACATGGGATATGAGGAATGAGTAGATAGCGACATGGGACATGGGACATTTCTTAAAATCGACATGGCGACATGACCATTTCTTAAGATCGATATGGGACATGGGGTCCCCCCCCCCCCCCATCTAGGGTCCCCTGATGGTAAATCGATGTATCAACGTGATTCTTTGTTTGCATGAAGCATATTGGATGTAGGTGTACCAGGGGGGGTCTTGTACCAACTGAACCAAATCACATCTTTTTCAGATAGGCTGTCTAGAATATAGAATTTTATTATTCAATAATTTTATAAAAAAAACTCTCATTACTGATTCCCACTAGTTAATTTATGAGAGTGGAAGGCAGACTTAAAGGATAAAATGTAGTAGTAAATAAACTTGTAGAGTTTGTGTGCAATAGAGACAACCGTAAAATACATAATAAGTAAGTACATATTAAACAGTAAGATACATGTAGAATGTAGGTACTTGATACACAATTTATTGATAAAATAAGGATAATAGAGATACATGAGTATTGGTTATGATTGAAGATCACTATGGTTGAAGACGACAATAATTGAAGATAACTATTGATTATGATTGAACACAGATAAGTGTAGGTGTGGGGAGGGGGTGGTGTGGGGGTGACGGCTGAAAGCCTAAGAATGAGTGGTAGTGGAGCGGGGTTGGTGTAGGTTGTGGTGGAGAGTGTGGACTGGAGGATGGGGGGAGAGTGGACTGAGGACTGACTGGGTGTTGGTAGGAGTGACCAGTGGTCAGCAATGATCTCTTACTACTCTCCTACAAGAGCAATGAGACTACAATTGGTAATTTACGGTAAACTACTGAAGATAGAGTTGAATCGCCTAAAAATAATGCAATTTGCATGGAAATGATACAGCCTACCGCCAGTCAGCTTGGGGACTAATCAGTACAGACATATCCTGACACTAGATAACAGTATTGTATAGCACACGTTTCTACTAGTTTCAATGGTACATGAATAGAGCTGAGGTTGGTGTGGCGTTCTCAACCTAGGTGACATACTGGGACAGCGGGAACACTGTATGTAAGAGGTTCATTGAGGAATGGCACTAGCTCAAAACCTATCAGAAGGTGTATCAGGGTGAGGGGGATTCAACCAACAAGATTTTTTCTCTATTGACTCTATTGACATTGCACAAGCAGTTTATAAAATGCGAATGTGTAAATGACCCGACATTAGTTTAAGAGCAGCCGGATAGGAGGTCACGTTTGAAATGAAAAGGTTGTGAAGTTATCAAAAAATATTTCTATTGTCCGATAAGTCTGTGTCGATACTCAGACAGCTGGTAAACATGGAACATGTACGTGTAATGACCTGACAAGGCAATGTGTGGCGCATCTGTATTGTAGTCCACCTAGGGAGAGGAATCTAGTTGAATCAGGAGTAATCTCCCGCTCTGTGTACCTACCTGTTAGGCTAGATAGTCTCAAAATTGCAAGATAGTCTCAAAATACTCAAAAAATTGTTGCGAGATACTAACAAAACTATAATATTTTGAGATTGCCTCGCAATTTGGAGATTATCTGTCAGGATTTTAAAACTATCTAGCCTGATAGTTGCGAGATACTAACAAAACTATAGGTTTTTGAGACTATCTTGCAGTTTTGAGACTATCTGTCAGGAATTAGAGAATATCTTGCAATTTTGAGACTATCTAGCCTGATGGTTGCAAGATACTAACAAAACTATAGTATTTTGAGACTATCTCGCAGTTTTGAGACTATCTGTGGCCAGGTGAGGGAAAATTAACGTTCCTCCAGGGTGGAAATGGCTTTTCAAAGTTTATGCTTCAGGCTTTAAAATGAGATATCTTGAGCTTTTTGCTGGAACTGCTTGTCAAACCGGGGCTGGGGTGTACAACTGAAAATGGCAAATAAGCTCTAATTCCACTATAATTATCTTATTATAATAATGTAAAAAAAAACAGTTTTGTTGAAAAATAACCAAGGACATCTCATGTTTTATCATAAAATTGGTTCTAGAGGGAATTTTGGAGGTCTGTTTTCAATTTTGAGTTCCTTGTGAAATTTTCAAAAACATTTGTGGCAAAAAAATCCCATTTGGAATAATGGATCCGGAGTGTTTCCATGGCAATCAGAATTTGCCATATATATATATATATATATATATATATATATATATATATATATATATATATATATATATATATATATATATATATATATATATATGCCAATTTTCCATGTTTCCATGGCAACAAATGTTCCTTTTGCATTCCAAAAATGCAAATTTTTCAGTGGAGCATATCACTGGATTCCCCATGAAAAATGTGCCTCAAGCTTTTTTTTGTATATTTTTCAGGGATTTACCCATATACTGCCCCCTGGTGGCCAAAACCAGTACTTAAAATCCCCCCTGGAGGCACGTTTTCCCTCACCTGGCCACAATTATTCTAGCCTAACACCGACCCGTATCTGTCTTTAATGACCGGATACATCTTACTATATCAACTGTAGATAGTGACAAACAATTGGTTACAAATAGTATTAATGGTGAAGAATGGGCCTTGCGAAACACACACATCCTTGGCGTATAGATGGCCATGGGATAGATCACTACCAGTGGTAGGGGTTGGGTAGGCCCTTTACAGAGCAACACGGAATGGTGAAATGGTAAATGGCCACTGTCTTTTAAGGTGCCCATCTGCTGTTTCATGACTATGCTTTCCAAGGCAAAGGCGAGGGTTTGTCGCGTGAGTGTGGAGGGTGGAAGAAACAAATCCGTGTGACAATGGCTTCAGGCCTGGTTAGCAAAGACCTCCTTTGCTGTGTTTTGCTGATATCGTGGTCTTCTGACCTGTTCCCTTCCCGTCCTCCAAGCCATAACCCTGCCATCCTTCCTCCAACCCAAAGTAAATATCCGGCGTTCTCTGTGAACCCGACCCCCCAAGTCCAACAGGCTGAGTAGGTCTCATCATGCAGCCTGCCTCTGTCCATACACCCTGCTCCTAAACCCGAGCCCCAATGCCCCTCATTCAATATACCGATTATGGAGGCACTGTCTTTATATGGACGACACAGTCTCCTATTCTCAGCATGTAAAGGTAGACAGGTAGCACTCCACGTAGACAACAGTGACTTTTAACTTTCTCCTTTTAGAATATCTGAAATCGGTCCACCCTGTCTTTCCTCCCTTTAGGTAAGCCTGCCTCTCAAAAGGGAGTGATAATACTCTGCAACAAGGCCCATCCCCGGCGTACCCCCAGCAGTGCCTGACCCTCTATCGAAAAGGAGTGACAAAAGAGTGCATTCTCCCTCAGAGTCAAGCTGGCAGGGAGTCGCTATAGTGAGATGCTGTACATGTAGACGCTGCTCCTTTTTTCCTTCTGTGCACCCTTTGATTTAAAACTGCCCTGGTGTTACAGCATCTTCCAACTCCTCCACCATTCTTGTCACCCTCCCTCTTCTATCCCCGCCCTCCTCTTCCTGTGGTGCCTTGTCGGGCAGAGGGCCTGGCTCTAGATCGACAACAAAGCATAAGGTCGGAACTGGCGTCGGACGTCACCTCATATCTCACGGTGAGAAGGTAAATCCAGTCGGCACCCCTGCCCCACGGGGCGGCAGTTCAGCGCTGCAGCAGATATGCCTGTTTTTTGGGGGGTAGATATCCCAATCAGCACACAGTCTGCATGCCGGGTACAGGAGGAGGTCCGTCTGATCTACACATGAAGAGTGGCTCTGTTATCTAGAGAGAAAACAAGCTATGTCGCCATGATGATCTAAAAGAAAGGACAACTTAACACCCCTGAGATGATTTATACCTCCTAAAGTTTCACATGCAGGGAGTAATCTGACTTTGGCAATAATGTAATCTTACACATGGACTTTCAGGATGACAAATAATGTTAATGATATTTAAAAAAAAAAGATTATTGTGAACTACGTTGCCACCTAATCTCCTGGAGCAGTTTATGATGTACACACCCAGTAAACAAATAACGTTATACACCATTTTGTAACGTTATATAACGTTACATGTCAACGTTTTTCTAAGACTCTTAATTATGGCCTTACGTTATGTAAAGTTTAAAACGTTATTCCGACATAAAATAACGCTTTTTTTGTTAGCTGGGGCATACTGATCGTATTTAAGCTAGTTAGAAAGGATAGCTTTTTTATACATCAGATTGTACGCAGCCAATCTGCCGATCACTGACCTACAATTGATAAAAATGATAAACGTGTCAAAGCTGCAAAAGAGAAACATGACTTATTAACGACTAGGTTAAGATCAAGTTTACATAACACACTATCATTTTATTCTTACTCATGGTACTAGATTGTGGTTGTATATATGATGATTATTGATCATTGTCAGCAATGAATATTTGTATTATTCTAATAATAAAGACTGACCACATCTCAGGATGGTTAAACACCAATTACTGAACACAAATGGTTCCACTCCTGCATGATACCAGCATTTCTGATTGATTCAGTCTAGATTCCAAACGATTTTTTCTCATACCAATTATACATGGATATTACAAGCAGGGAGATATGTAACCTCGTGCTATATATATGAATGTGAAGGTGAAAAATAAAACAGGCGATATAGACAAGAGGCCTGGACAGGAATGTAATTTAGCAACATGTGTACAGCTTCAATGTATTGTAAAATGCTACATGGGAGGTATCAAACTGTAACGCATTAAAGACAAGTTACTAGACACTTTTCATCAGAGAACAAGCAGGCCCAGTAATTACCGTGTTTATGGTAGCCATAACTGTCATCATCAGTTCTGGGAAATGACAGGCACAGTAAGCCTACTAGGCTAAAACGGCTCACAGCGGTACATGGTATCGGCTAGGTATCCTATATGTAATGACCGTTCTCAGAACTGTTTCCTCTGATCATCACAGTGCATCCAAGAATGCAGTCTATACCAGTTCGTTTAGGGTTATATTACAAATGAGGAAATACATTTGAAGTCAAGTTATAATATACCATACCTTTCTCAGGAATGAATCATTTATGTCAGAGCTTTCATTCTAGGGTTCGCATAATATTGATCTGTGTATGTTTATATATTGGCAAATGATAGTCAGTGCAGTGATGGCCTGGCAATCAATGAATCCCTTCAGAACATCATTCATGAATGACGACAAGCTCAGCAGTTTTGCCTTTTATAAAGTGTCTAATTACATACGGATGATGCCTTGACACGGGACTCTTTTCTGCAGAGCCAGGTCTAGCCTCCCAGGGTTCTCCATATTGTATGAATATACCATTGAAATGTCTCCATATTAAAGCACTGGACTCCCAGGATATACTTTATAGCTTTGTAGGGAAGGGGGGAGGGGGATAGTGGTTGATGCTGGGGATTGTATGAATGCCTTCCTTTCACATAACCTCGGGTGTGTGTAAAAGGGTCTGCAGAGGTATCCTGGCACATTATGGAGATGTCAGTAGGCTGCATAGTCGACATTCTACCACCTACAATACTGCCCAGAGTATGGAGGTATAATTTACTAATGGCAGCCATCTAGGTCTAGTATAAGATTTGGCCAAAAATAGGGTTGGGTGTTTATGAGGTGAAGTGTAATTGTCAATTGAGGTCATCAACTTTCAAATGAGGTATAACATCAGAAGATATTATAGTTCCAATTATATATATTTAAGCTAAATAGATTAAAACCTCAACCTTTGGTCATAGCTTTGGATATACAAATCACATTTTTGTTTAGTAGCTATGATTCATTGTATCACTTGGCATCCTACTAATAGTACTACATGTAATTTCAACTTAGAGTGAGGTTTGTGCCATTGTGGCGATCCCTGATGGCTTAAGCTGGAATTAGGTTCCCCCAGGGAGTCACATTTCTCCTCGTCTGCCCACTGACAGTTACTGTTTGCCTATTTCACCCCATGCTCTTGTTTGAAGAGTAAACTTACAGGGCCACTGCCTGTAATGGGTTCATTGATTTGCACTCCGTCCTGAATAGGGGGATCAATGACAGGGGACAACAACTTGTACTTTCACATGTTTTATCATGGATTAATTTATAGCAGGCATCGCTGTATTAAAATTGAGGTTTTTATTTCACATTTTAGAGAATCCATAAATATTATATCCATACACAATCGTTAGGTCATATTAACAGTGTCATCACACAACATATAGGTTGTAGACGACATAGTATTTAGGACATTCCACGCTGTCGTACTTTTCCAAATCGATCAACTCCATGCATAAACGCAATTAGTAACCAAAGCCAAGGTTTGCTTCCATCCAATACTCCAGCAAGTGTCCTATTGAATGACGTCTCTGCTAGTGGTTTATATAGCGCTGTATCCCCGGCCTGTCACAATTAGATCGTCAGAAACACTTCAGACCCGTGAAACCATTAAACTTTTAATTATTTCCGAGAGCAGTTTCATGTCAGTGGAGACTAGGGCTATAATGAACTAAGCCTTCAGGTGCATGTGTCTCATCAAATCAACCAGGGACACCTTCCTCTCCTCAGCTCCATATTCAATACTCTGAAAGGCGTGCTTGCATGTTAAAATGAATTTGGTTTCCCGGATTCTGGTATTATTGACTAACGCACAGACACGCATGGTCATATACAATGGAAACTGCGTTCTATGCCAAAAGGTCCATTTGATAATTAAATGCGATGATGCCTTAGGCAGGTCTGCAGATAATATTCTAACTTTTTAAAAAACGTATCCTACTTGTTACATATGTGTAATGATTTTTGAAAGGGCCTTTAGTGCTAAAACTCCATTTTGAAAAAAAAGAGTCAAATGCATGTGGAGAAGGGACCAGGCATTGTGCTTCTCCCAACACTAACCTATACATAATATTTATGGACTTCTTATTTTCCCTAACAGGAGGCATCCAACCACACTCGGGGGTCTCAACAGAGTCATAATAAATAACATGCACAGAGGAACATGCAAAAACTACGCCAAATATTTCAACGTAGAACTAATGGTCCTCATTGTGATATCGTGTGTCCATGAAGTGCAGTCATATGTATCCACATTATATTTTAATAGATGGCACCATCTGTCACAGCAGAGAATCTTACTGTACGCCACAACCATTATTCACAGTATAGCTGTCATTCACTGTGGCACTCTCCTAATACGGGTGGGCTATGAGCTGGTATCTATAATGTGTGTCGTACAAAGGGCGACTGTACGGCCAAGTACATGCTAAACTCGAACTTTTCGTCTTGACTTCCATGCATAGTTTAATATTTCTAAAAACATTACGTAGACACGATACCATTGTAAAGAATTATAACCCATACAATGTACCTGGCACAACATCTGGGTACTTATTGTAGACTACACAAAAGAGTCTAAGAATTCAGATTTTATCGAAAATTAATAGATATTTTCGGATATTAAGAAAGTTAGTTTTGACTGTGAATGTTTGAGTCCCATGAGTGCAGTGGTCTTCTGAGAAAGGATGTAGAGATATACACACGTCCTTACATAGGCCATGGTGTGGTTCCATTTTAGTTTTTAATTATCATTAGGTTAGACGTGTTACACATGTATGCATATAATGTACATTTATATGTCTGATCTACCTTATACAGTATAGATGAAGGAATAAACAAAATCAAATCAATCCTTCACAAGCAATCTTCAAAAACACTAGCATCTAGTGATACGATTCAGCTGTGAAACATACACATCTGAGTAAGCAAACGATAGCGAAACTTGCTATTCGTAGAAGATGAGGCTGACTTTATGTCCGGAGAAAAACACCCTTATTATTTGTATAGCTAGCACAGTATGCAATCTAGTTTACTGCTTCACTGAAAGGGCAGGGGGTTAGTTGCCTGTACACAGTACTGCCAAATGGTTTACGCAATGATTCATATGAACAGCGATGAGGCATCTATGGACCTTATTATGTCAAATTCATGTCAAACATTGTTTGCATCTGTCTCTGATGCACCAAATGTAAGGTTAGCCTATGTGGAAAATACAGAGCACCTTAATCACCACTCGCCTGTGTCTAGCTGCGTCTAAAGTATACCCACTAAAACTATACGTCACATAGCCTACCCAATATGGGGCCGCCATGACACCTCCGCCCCTGACGCCAACCATTGCATAACACCAGTGAGGTGAGCTCATGTGGCGGCCCCCTGTCATGTGGTCATGCAAGAAACCACTCTCAACTGGTCAAGGATGCCAGAATTGTCCCAAACAGGCCCTTACAGGGGTGCATACTTACATTTTAGTATCCTGAGAAAGCTGTGGGTTCGGAAGTTAAATTGTGGGCTCAGAAATTTCAACATTTAAGTCTGTTCTAGTGTGACAGGTGTGGTGCCACAGTGGATTCACTGTGAGCGAAAATAGGGAGCTGTCACACCTCTGACTCTTGACACCTCTGTACATAACACATTGATACATGTATAAAGCTGCCTAGGGCTTCATCTGTGCTGTGTAATAAGTCAAGAATGCCCAAGGGTGTGAAGGAGAAGTGGGAATGTCAACCAAAGTATTAGAGAACAAAGAGCCAGTTTAAGATTTAGCCCCCGACAGGTACAGCTCCAACACATCGCCATCTAGTGGCCGGGGACCAGGGTATCCCTTCCGTCCTATACATGAATGGCACCTCTATTTACTTGATAATTGGATTCTGGATGGGACGTGGGTCAATTTTAGGGAGAATGGACGAACAGGTAGAACGGTGTCCCAGAGGATAGTCTATGAATCATAACCTACAGGTACATCATTAGGTGTGTGTCCACTATACGACAAGGAAAGTGGAATATTTCACCTGTTTGACGTCCAGTAATATGTATATATTTGGGAATATATTTCCTTGATATATTCTACTTTAATTGCAGGTATGCTGTGTCCATTAGGCGTTATAAATTGCTGTCCAGACTGCCCAAGGCATACATGGATGAGGCATTATAATAGAATAAAGAGCATATTGCCCAATTTCTGCACCAAAAATCAAACATGTTAGATATATAATTTCCCCCTTTTGTCGTCCACTTTTGACACCCCCAGATTCCTATCCCACTTTTGTATTTGAGAATTTTGTCGTCCACCTGTGTCCACAGGGAGACAAAACATATATATTATTTCATATTTGTATTCAAATTCACGTTTTAACGGACGACAAACAGCTTTATATATGCTAGTGGACACAGGCCTATTGAAAGATTATTTCTAATATTTCATATAACAGATCAAATCTGATATGTTCCATGCCTAGCTGACCACTATTTTGTCACTAAAAGAAAGTCTTATTTAAGGGGCATATATGAGTCAGGATGTTCATAATGATCATACTTCATTTGCTGCATGTGTTTCTTTTTCTTCTCAGTCCCTCTTTAATATAATATTATGCTTCAATTTGGATATGATACTCCAATTTACTGCCACGGTGAACATTTTGCAGTGCACGAATCAATGTACACCCATTGCAAATACATAAGAACAAGCCTCTAGGTGCATGGCATGGCACCCCTTACTTGCGCCTTTACAGCCAATGGATAACATTTTCCAATCTACCACCATTTAAGGATGACATTTTCAAACTGTATGTAACAACTTTAAGTAGGATTCACAAAGCATATTCTTTTCGGATATACTAACTATGAGTATATATTTTTTGTTTTTAGTTTATAAATGTGTTTATTAGTACAGAGTGATTTTCAAAACACAGTTACATTCAAATTGGAGTATATATCCATATCATGTCATTGGTATCAAATATCAAGTATCCAGTATAAAGTATCAAGTATACGTATACAAAAGTATATAGTGAGACAGTCCATTTAGACATGGAGACTGAGGCTACATAACTAATTGAATGTCCAAGGTGGAATATAGTCCTGGAATCCCCCCCCCCTCCCTCCACCCATCTAAAGTGCAGGGTTGCACTGAAACTTGAATAATAATTATTGTCATGTGTTAGAAAAAAATCTCCCACATTTTTTCCTGACCCCCTCTGATTTTATATAGGCTGTCCCGCACCCAGCCCTATTTTAAATCACCTTTTAATTCAATATAAGTGAAAAAGGCAAGCCGCAATAGATATCAGTTTAGATAACAGTTTTCCTCAAGCTCTTTGTTTTTTTACTACCTGGGGATCACTCTTTTCCTATTTGAAAAATAATTTCCACTTGCCCTGGCAAGTGCTACTGCTCCCAAATTAATTCTGGAAATTGTTATCCTTTAAAGATTTCTTTGAATTAATTTATTTCAAAGCAGTCTGAACATTCAGGTGAAACCGCCATTTTCTCTAATTAATCACCGTATTAGGATGGCCAGTCAGAGGACCCGGTACTAACCTGCTCACTGAAAACCAACCAAGAACAGCGCTGACTATTCTGATTGGTCACTCACGTCACAAGACAAACACGTGATGGCACAATTTCAAAATTGGGTCCGCCTAGCGGTAACTGCATAAAGGTTCAAGTATTACAACCCACGTGGATTTGCTGGTCTTTACAATGCAGGGTTAATAGGTTGAGTGGGCTATCTGGGCGGCGCACTCCATCCACCAGGGGGAGCCATGGGGTTTAATAGGTGACCGGAAATCGGCCAGTGGACCCTCTTAGTGTTATTTACTCTTTGATATTATAATAACCAACACTAAATAGGTTCCAGTTTCAAATCGTGTATCAGGCCACATACTACTCTCGTTCCCAAATCCTTCCAAAGGAAGGCTCTGGTAACTGCCAAAATGTTGGGATTTTGCTGGGTCTGGGCAACCTAGGTCTGCTGGTAGCTTGGAACCAGCGAATAGGAACAGGCAATAGAACCAGAAAGGCTGATGGTAAAACTACCCAAAACTACCATCATACATTCTGGTTCCTGCCCACTGGTTCCAGCCTACCAGCAGGGGTTGCCCAGACCCAGCAAAGTCCAAAGTTCAGGTCATTTGGCTGTCATTTCCCTGTTGGATTTGGGAACGAGAGTAGCCACATACCGGCCAGCCTCAAGTCGGGTCCTTTGGTCGACCGAGAGGTCACAAGCCTTACAGTTTGTGGATTTATATTACGTTGTTACTAAGCACTTTGCTGATATATACGTCACCATTCCCCTCTATGTAATCTGGTAATGGTTTGCGTCTGTATAATGCATCTGAACACGGCTGCAACACTGGATGCTGTGTGAATAAGGCATCATTGCCGTCCGTCTGTGAGCAGCGTGTGAAGGTGTGCAGCACATGACCCCTACCTGCCTACCATAGGGCTCAATGCCACTGTATGGCCGCGGGTGGTGCTGGATCAAACATTGCGTGATGCCTGTTCTCAGTGTCAACGGGATGTACACAGCAACAGTGAATTGCCAATGGTACATGCTATATACTGGTTTGGGGTACAAGTATGAAAAAGGTATGAGGAAAATAAAAGCTGCTTAGAACGCATACTGCGCCAGTATTATTGTTCACAAGGTAAATTGGAGGTGTCGTCATCGCAGCGATAGGGGAAAACAACCATACAAATTATAACCATGTCATAACAAATGCAACCTTTGACTAAATTGATGTTATTACTCGGCTTTGTTAATGCTTGATCACATTAATTTTAGGAGCTTTTAGATAATCTTTCCAATAGCAATTGTATTTGATTGCATTTCATGAGTGTCTGTCTCATTATTGTGATACATGTACTGAAAACTCTAGAGGTATTATGTATAGCTTCACAT
This sequence comes from Harmothoe impar, assembly GCA_947462335.1. Classification (NCBI taxonomy): domain Eukaryota; kingdom Metazoa; phylum Annelida; class Polychaeta; order Phyllodocida; family Polynoidae; genus Harmothoe; species Harmothoe impar. The sequence goes on from OX381708.1 coordinate 32,936,555, forward strand.
TCTAACCTTGGCCTTTAGCGGACAAATTAGTATTGTATCCTAATAACCTGCATGCAATAGTCGATGACAGTAGTGACATGGCACATGGTTAAAAGTTGTCTCTCCATATAAAAGTCCTATTAATACTGAACACAGTCCCTAGAGAACTACTGCTGTGCTGAAATCAGACTCCTGCTTGTTTCTTCTAGCCTGCTTTATTAGAAATTCAAGAAGAAGATTAACTTTTGTTCAACAGTTAAATTCCCTTGGGAAAGAAGAATTCATATTACAATCGACACTAATTCAAGGTCTTTCTCACCTAGAACTGATAACAGAATAATGTTTCGGTAATATAAAGTGAGCGTTGCATAGATTTACTCTATATGTTCAGATATTAAATTGGATTATGGTTGAAACCTCGTAGCCTAATAGGCTGTGTAAATCCTGGAGTCCTCGAGAAAGGTCAAATGTTTACAACAGCAGTAATCGCCCAATGTATTATTAAAAAAGCGATGGTTTAACATGTAAATAGATGCTAGAGTAGTAGGCCTATAGGCGGTGATATTGTGAGTTGCTCTGTGAGCTACTCACTATATACAAGCCCATCTATTTCCTAAACCCAGGACGAGCAGCTCTCAACTATCAGTCCCATCCACGGACACCCACGTGCGTGACTCTGCTCACGAGGTGACTACCCGTTATTAATCGTATTGACTAGCCACAGGAGGAAACCACAGTGGTATCAATAACCAGACAAGGCCCGCCCCTCCCCCTGCAGTGCCGTCTGTGCTGCTGATAACGCCGTCATTGTGCCACGTAATTAGTCCTTATTGAAGGCGTGCTCCATACGGCGCACATCAAAGCACACAATGCCCACACGTAAACAACCCAGCATCAAATCACCAACTCGGCCACTGCTTCACAAAGGGTCAGCCTGCCACAATGAAAACAACACTGAGCTGCGCCTATTGCACATTGGATATAGATCACGTGCTCCCCGTTAGACCTATCAGCGTGCAGGAATGGGTTGTGGGGTCACGTGTGATATACTAGTTCATTCAGCTGATGTCGTCTGTAGATTCTACCAGGGATATAAAGTACTATACCCCATGATTCTACAGTGTGCTGATTTGACAGACAGCTTGGGTACATCTATCCAGTGTAGATATATAGCTGCTCAGGACATTAGCCCAGGTTATAGATACATGCCAACAGAATAAATACCAGAAGTATGTCATATAAAAGAGGCAGTGTTAGGGAATGGTAGGGAATGAGCTAGCCCAGTGGGCACAAGATTCAGTCCAACGTTGAATCAACATTGTATCAACATTTAATCAACATTGACGACCATTTATCAATGTTGATTCAATGTTCTGTGCCCACTGGGAGATCACAAGGAGCCTACTCTGTTTCAAAGCATGCAAGCACTCTGTTTTAAAGCATGCAAGTTACTAAGTTAAAACGCTAGAATATCTATGTGTGCAGTAATTGTATTCACAGATAATAAAGTTATTTGTAGATAAATTTAGTGAAGTCCGTCATGGCCTTATACACACAGCTACATTGTGTTGTACCCTTACATACCAGGATAAATGGATCCATGGTGCAAACAACATTCCCCGGAATCTTCCTCTCACCTCCAGAATAAATAAAAGCTTTTCCCAAAGAATGCTCAGTGTTTTAACTAGAATAAGATAGTTCGTGCAGTGACTATGTTTTTGAACACCCCCTCCATCAGCCCTATCTCCTCAGACCCCCAGCTAGGGGCGCCGATACGAATTTCCTCCTTGATGAGGGATTCATAGTGAGGTTCGAAAGTATTCACCAATTCTCACAATAATTTTAACAGGGTTTTATTACAAATCGAAAAACCATAATCATGTTCCGATAGGAGGAACCGGATTCCCCAATCCAACACCAACACTCGGGGAAAATATAAGAGATTGTGTCATATCAATACTATGCATAATTGTAGTATCATTACGGATACTAGTTGTGTATAACTAACTTGCGACTGACAATTATATTACTCTGCAATATTCATCTTGAACTATTCACCCTGCACACCTAGTGCCAATAGGCAATTCCCCAGACCTGTAACGAAGGCCTTGTTATATGGAGCCGCCCCCAGTGGGTGCCATTCACGTTGGTACTCTCCACCTACAGGAGGGAGTTGTACCTATTATGCGCCTCCCGGTGCTGTGGGGAGCCGTGGGAGCGAGCTGAGTCGTTAGATGTCTCACCGAGCAGCTCAGTGAGCAGTTCCAATGGTAATGAATACTGAGCGCAATACCACACTTCGGACCGGATGCTAGTCCTCCATACCATTCTTAATAATGCCTAGATCTCTCGAGGGACGGACCTTAATTACTAAGGTTATAGAGACTATGGTATCGAATGATCAAGATCGAAGAAAGATAGCTCTTTTCTTTGGGCTTCCTCTGGGTCTAGACTGACACTAACAAGAGGTGTTTATGACATAGAGAATGTATCATTGAATAATACTCTCTTCATTGCAGTAGATGTTTAATGGATATAATATTATAGTGTTACTTCAGGATGGGATTTTTCACATATTTGTGTTCCTGGGGTACTTCGTGAAGTGTATCCGGGCCCACTGAATGCCCATCAGTGAAAAATATGTAAAATAGGATAAGGGAAGTTATGTGATGCGTTGGATAATATGTGGCGAAACGTGGGAAAACGTGACATTAGGGGAAAACACCTTTAATTAAGTTCATGTCTTCAGCTACAATTTGATGCCTCAAGCATCAAAATATTCGATATAGTTGCTGAGAAATGACATCTCAAACATGGGATGGTAGGGCCACATAGGAATTCAGAATAGACTGCAATGTGATCACATATCAATCTATTTTCAAATAATCCATATAAATCATGATTATTAGAAATTAAACCAATAAATGCATATTATCGTACATAGATTTGGATCTAGTAGGAATATTGGCATTCTGTTTTCAGTTCTGAAATCCTCTTGGATGGGGCAATTGGATAGGGATGATTTTTATTCCAAAAGAATGAATTGATGGTTGCCATGGCAACCAAATGTTGGCAACCAAATGTCAACAAATGGGCTAAAAATGGCTAAAAACGTTCTTTTTACATTCCAAATAAGACCAATTTAGAATGAAAATAGAATTTCGATAATAGCTTCAAAAGATTCCTTGTAAAAAGTTAGTTTAAGGTCATTTTCTCTTAAGTATTCACATCTTTAGCTATATCTCCGGAAATATCATGTTTAGAGCATTTATGGCTATTCCCCCTAATGTTACGATTTCCCATGTTTCGTCACATATTATAATAATAATCATCGAAAGAAGAAACCAGACTGCATGTTGTCGCCATCATTCATTATTTTAGAGTTTGCCCTGCTACTTACTAAAATGATAAATTGTATCTTTGTTGAATTCAGTGGAATAGGTTGGAGTAACATGAGTGATTCTCTAAATGTTCAAGTGGAGACCCCATGATAAAATCAATTTGCTGATTATGCCAGCTTAAAGAGTCACAGCATTCCGCTGGGAATTATGCACAGAAAGAATGTCATGTCTGGGATTAATTTGGTCGTGTAACAAGCCTGCAGTGTGGACCCAGAATGTTGTCCAAAACCTCCCACATTGTTAATCTGAATTTTTGCCATCCCTTGTCAATTATTGACTGCCTTAATGATTATCTCAGGTTGTTTTAATCGGTGTTGTAATGGAGTACCGCATTAACAACAGGGTACCAAATAAAGTGGGTTTTAGCAGCTCCCTTATAAAGCCGTGATTAATGCGACGTTGTCCCAGAGGAAGAGCAGACAAATAAGAAAAATGTAAGAATAAGAACGCCAGGACTGTATACAGACACGGGCATGGAAGAATGTTACAACATGCTTACTTTTATACTGATGATAGTGTTATCAGAAATAAAAAGACCTATGGTTGGTCGCTAGTTGGGTGCTCAATGTTCCTAGAAAGTTCCCGATCATTTAGACCTAGATTACACGTTTTATAGCACATTGTGAGTTTGATTTATCAATAACATTTTTGTTATTTGTTGTCATTTTCTTTAGTCCATCAAATGTTATAGTTATAAGCTAGTAAAGCATGTTAAAAATAGCATAACATTGATTAAGTAACTTAATATAAACGAGGGTGGGCCTATATTATAAAACCATTCGCTGATTTTTGTTATCTTACCCATCATGGAATGCTTCAAATATGAAAATTATTTGGATTGATAAGACTCAAAATTGACGGAAATAAGAAAATAATGAGACTCAATGTATGGATAGCACGATATCAGTTTGTACACATGTATAACGATAGTTCTCCTGGCTCCATATGCGCGGTCATGTGGATTCTGTTCACCGAATTTCCCCTCAAGATTTAGCTTGGTACCAGACACCCACAAGCCATAGTTTACCAGGAACGAGCTACATTCCGAGAGTAGAGCCAACTATTCACGAGATTGACTATGTCAGCAGTTGTCCTGGGAACAAGGCCCCCTGCCGTTTGTCCGCTATAGGCAGCATAGCACTGCACACCTTCTGGGCCAGCCTCACATATAGCCTATTTGCCCGTCCCAGACCCCACGCCTAGCACGTGGGAGTGTTTAATTCGACAGGGCAATAAGTAGGCCTCATTTGTAGGGCCAGGCTTGATGATTTCCCCTGGTGGCCGCCCCCTTATTTAAATGCACAACCTTGAATATTGGCATCTACCCCTTCTTGTTTGCTCATTCCAATGTGCGCAGTGCCTAGCTGTCTCCCATCCTTCCATAAATGTTATAACATTTGCCTTGGCTGATGGATAAGAGAGACACCCTGCATACGTCGGTTTTTAGGTCTTTGTCAGCTATTTCTTTCTCATGTGAAATCGAAATGCATACTGAGATGTATCCTGTGCATCTGCAGGGTGTGCACTAGATGATGCTGTCATTAGTATGTTTCCTTTCACAAACAATTATAGACTTTATCGTGTTTGTTGCATTTACAAGGGGCTATGGAGCACTGTTGAAGCTGTGCAAAGAGCCAGTTCAATGCCTTTTGCAAATACCATATGCCCGGGCAATAATCCGAGATCTAAATGCATTGAATTGTTTAGATTCAGTACAGTGGACTTTGCACATGTCATTCAAGCCTCGACTTTTCTCTATGTGGGAGAAGTACACTTTGGGAAATGTGTGTACATGTATTATATAATATGTGCCTCTACATGGGTTAAAATTGACACGGGCGACATGGCAACACGGTCCTTTTAGGCCATTTTAAAAATCGACAGCCACAGGAAAAATAGGGATAAAAATCGACCCACAGGGATTTTTCTCTAAGTTCTTATGTACCTAAAAATCGACACAATGACACGGCCCTTTTGCTAAAAATCGACACGGCGACACGGTCAAAATTGTGAGGACCCATGTAGAGGAACTAATAATTATGGTCTTGGCAAATTTGGGGAGCAAGCACATTCAGGCACCCATGCCCCCCTCTTTCCCTACGTCAGTGTGTATGTTATCATTTAACACGATAGTATCAGGTCTCATAAGGCTTAGTACGACCGTACAACGAGACCTAAAACACATGCCCATGTCTACAGGGTCTAGCTGAGTAAGAAGTGCAGCCAAGGTATGTTTTACCTCCTGCATTTTTCACTCTCAAATTCCCATTCTCATGGCATAGCGTCAGTTTTTACCTTCAGGTTTTCAATAAATGGGACACAGAAGGGGCGTTGAGAGCACATTTGGGACAGCAAGATTAGGAATAGATAAAAGATGGTAGATAAATAGAATAAATAAATGGCTCATAGTATAAGGATTGATTATCTTACCAGTCTCGTTCGTAGTGTATTGGGTGGTTGTAAATTGCATATATAAAAGAGATAGATCATGCTGGATTGCATGTTTCAATCCCATGTGTGGCCCCGCAATAGAACGTACAAGACAAACGATGTGCTCCATTCCAGTTGGCAAATCTACTCTCTCAGGAAAAGAAATCGATGTCTAATTCACCTTTCAATAAGAGGCATTTGCCATGTAAAAATACTTTTAACATTGCACCCCCACGGCATTTATTCCTAGCCTCAAATGATAACGATCAGCTGAACAATGAACCGAAGATGGACTTGAGAGTTTCAGCATACTTCTAAAACACTAGTTACCAGGGAAACAGGTGCTGTTTGCATGGGCAGGTGGGGAATGGCCTCTCAGCTTTATTTTTCAACGGGTAATTTTCATGTGCCATTAGGACTTGCTTTTTAAGGCATACCAGCAATCGAGCTCTCTCCAAGAGGTGCGTAGCGTAGGGCAGGTTCTTCCAGACCGAAAGCACTGAGCAGCAGATAGCAATAAACACAAAAAAATCTTCCTGGGTCCCTTACAGAGGACTAATACTTTCCACAACTTTGAAATCGCGTTCAATTCTAAAGCTGCCACTGATAATCTGCAAGCCACAGTTCAACATTGAATAAACGTTGAATCAACATTGAAACAAGATTGACAACCAGATTTCAATGTTGATTCAATGTTCTGTGCCCACTGGGTAGGGACTTTTCCTATATTTCTCCTTCTTTGGACGTTCAACTTCAGTTATGACCTTTTCGGACTGAGCAGGTGTGATTGTTCTGGATGACTCTATTTGCAGGGTCGTCACCTACTTTGTACACGGGACACTCTAGGTGTCGCCTCCTTTGAGTAGCGGGCGTTCCATAGCACATTGTTTTATGTACCGCATTGTTTGATACCTGGGCTTTTTTCAACACGGCAAATACGCAATGCGCTATGGTCTAATACTGGGAAGACTCTGTAAACAGACGCAGCACTACCTCAATTCTAAGTACTTGTTTCATTTCAAATGCTACAATGAAAGGTTTGTTAACCATGGAAAATCGGTGGTGTGATTGAATTTATTTTATCTAGACTGCTTATGCAATATGTGCCGATAGTAATTCTATATCCAGTTGATGTTTCATACAGAGTGGTATTTTGATATCAGCAACATAGTCAATGAGTTACATGAGGCCCCTTATCACGATAAGATAATAGAGAAAGATAGTGGTCAGAATATAAAAAAGAGAAAATAATTGGAAGATGTTGATATCGATGCCCTTTGTACTACAGCCTGGGAAACGTGGTCCACTTCCTATGGGTTTCTGATCTTACGTCCTTTTGGTTAAAAAAAACACCTGGCAAACACGTAAGAATGAACCTCTAGGGGGGAATTTCTATACCAATCTTATTTACCAGATGTCATCACATAGGCCAAATGCAAGGAATGTCTCAGAAATACTTCAGGGTACCTTTATATGGTTAATTCTAATGTTCTATGAAAAATAGACATCACCGGTGGGCACTTTCTGGTTTCCATGGAAACCATTCGAATGAGAGACCTTCGTCCTGTTTAGTTTTAACGGTTTATGTTCTGAACATTCATTCAAGACACACAGCCTACATGTATACAGAAGAGGCAGAATGAATCAATGTTACATGACATAATTTATCATGTTATTTTATATACCTCCAGTAGCATAAGTTATTACCAGGTAACAAACAAATCTGTTCTCCATTGATATGCTTGAAGATGCGGTCCTAATCAATCAGAGACTCCCCAGTTGCTAAGTAGCTAAACTCCCTCTTTCTATAAATGCTATAGTGCGCCAAAGGATGTTTTGCATAATTTCTACATTCAATTCTTATCTTAAACTTTTAATTCCCTTAATAACCCACAGTATCCAATCATCTCATGTACCACTCTAGAGGATCAATAATACCTGTACCCTGCACAATTCAGTGACGTAGGGAGCAGTTGGTGGATAGGCAAGTGCCTGTGGTGTAATGGTTAGCATTTTCAACTCTAACACGAGCGATCCGGAATTGACTCCTGGTAGATCGAAATAGAACCTTTTCACTTGGCCACGACCTATACACAAGTATTTCTCTAGGCCTAAGATATAACTTTTGGCCGTGCAGCTTCATACATCAATGTAATAGATGGATCATCCAATAGCAAAACATAGTCATCAATAAGGATACCACTGACAATGCAATCCCAGTCGCCGATCTCACTAGTACTATAATACTAGAAGCACTACTGGTGGTAATGCGATCGTACCAGAGCAGCACAGGCAAGATGAATGGACCGGGGGCCAAGGCCATACGCTAGACGAATACCAGAGGAAGTATCTGAGCTACTCACCTTGGCTTTACCACCTGCTTAACAGTTTATAACACAGAGGGTTGTGGAGATTGGAGATGAAGCATTTGTTAAAGGTTTGCCTGCTGGTTCAGAATGTTGGACTAGACCTATGTGTGCAATATCCTGTAAAATGGAGCTGATGATGCTAGCAATATTCGCATCATCTTATACTTCGATCTTCAGAGGTACACTGATGTTCCTAGGCTCCCTATACGACCAATCTCTCAGTCACTAGTACCTAACATAGTTAGTCATTTTCTTGGCTCCCTATACGACTAACCTAGGTAAGTTATTATTGTCATGTTGGTCAGTACTGACTAACCCACCTTAGTCTTTTAATTTCCTAGGGGAGCCACTGAGTGGTCATCAAGGTATCTTACAGGTGGCACCAACTAGTGGTATACAAATACACCACACCAATGATGAACCTTGGTTAGCCACTACTGACTGACCCCTCAGTCATTTTTGAATATAACTTTGCCATTGTGACTAACACACATAATGACGAACCTAGGATAGTCTGTACTGACTAACCCTGTCCACCTATGCATTTTCATTGTACACAGATAACAGAAACAAAGTCAAAAGGGAGTCCAAGCCTGTCTCCCTTTTCTGATTCTCTTTCTGACTCTCTTGATGAAGGGAATCAATACCTGACTCCTTTAAAGGGAGTTATGTGAGTCCCCTAAGAGAGCCCTAGATTTGCCTCCAAAATGACTCCATTTTATGACTCCCCACCACAAATAGAGTCCAGGTCATGCTGCAACTCCCTTCAGACGAAGCATAGTGACTCCACATGCAAAGGGAGTTGTTGAACCCCCTTGGACTCCCTTTGTATAGAGTGGATCATTGAAGGATGGCACATTTGGAGATTCACATTGGTAATTTCAATTCCCTTCCCGTCTATATAACCATTCCGATGGCTGTCTCCTTAGCTCATCTTTGGACATCATATTGGTGCAAGGCATCAGAAGGAGGAGGGTCTCAGAAAAAGTCTTCAATGCCCATTAGTTGATATATGAAGGGACATCTGCATTTATCTTTATTTCACTCTCTCATGTTTCTAAAAAGTGGGTGTCTATACCTAAAACATCATGGTTTATGCTAGAGTTTGAATTAACTTTTATCATTTCAGAAAACTTGATTCTGTCTTTAATGTTGTTGCTACAATGATGTATATGTATTAGTACAATTACCAATGTCACAAATTACATGGATCTAGAGATCTGAACGGACAGAATAATAACATTTTAAGTATATAGACTCATGCATGGTTCAATATTATTGTGTTATTTATTATTATTCATAAGTTGGGAGTATTAATGATGAACTGAAGGGTTCCCTCATCATTCGACATCCAATCATCGGAACACTGTTACTTGTCACCCACTATTTTACAGGTTGTTGACAGTTGCTGTGTCGCTGTTTGCCGGCGGGCATTCACACACCTCAGTAGATTCCGCTGGCTGTAGGCCTTGTTGCTGGTCACAGCTGCTATCTTTGGATTCCTATCTCATGTGATACAAGAGAAAACAGATGCAGGAAATGGGGGAAATGAGGCAACATCCAACATCTGTCATGTTATACACATAATGGATATAACTTTAAAAAACACGTTGTACATACACTGCCATACAACTATACCATTTTATCTTTATAAGATACGGCAGCACCATCGGTCTTAACAAGGACCCTGTATGTTTTCCTCCTCATTGAACAAACTATGCTAGTATTCCACAGTTGTTTGTTTAGCTATTTGTTCTCAAATATAAAAACGGAGCATTCGTTTTAATCATCTGACTAGTTATGTCACATGTTGCCACATTCTACTTAGCCTACGGCCTAATGGAATACAACCGGTGTTCAACTCGTGAAATAACCAGACGACAGAAAACTTGTCGACAATTGTCTATGTATTCTGGTAATAACTCGTCCACCTTTCTAAGAATTAAGTAGGTGACAAACCATCCTTTACCACTAGACAGGAGCTAACTTTATAAAGGACGCCAGTATAGGCTGTAGATTGAGTGGGTTCGGTAAATGTCTATTATATATGGCCTGGTCTTTGGTCCCGCCAATAAACCACCACTAACCCCTGATTTGTTGTGATCTTTTTTGAGATAGTTAATCTTTGTAAACCTACACAGATCTCTATGGATGCGTAAAATAGACCTTTTCTTTTAGGAATTAATTCATACCATTTTAAATAGACTTTTTGGCAACCTTTTGGCTTAAATCTCGGTTGGCTGTATCCAGAGGCATCTATATGACACCCCCAAGTAAACACACAGTGATACCTGCAGATTGATTCTTCCTAATTACCCATAACGGATGGCTCCCTGTCCATTACCTCTATATAGCACTGGACGGAACGGTCCCAACAGGGCTATAAGGTATTGACCGACCCTTACTCCCAAAGCCCTTATCATGTACGACAGGGGATAGGGCTGTTGGCAGATTACTCCCCTCGTAATAGATGACCCTCAAAGTATGGGAACAGGTCAGTGGGGTGGCCATAATAAACCTCCATCCCCCGGAGAGTTAATGATGCTGAGCTAGTGGGGTGGTCGTACACGGCAGCTCCTGGGTACCTATACTATAGAGGGTCCATGGAGGTGCACAGCCACCGCCCATATTACGAAAGCAGCTAGCTTGCCCTCCAGCACTCTGAGAAATTGACGGTTAATTGACTGAATGGATGATTGAGGACACTTTATTTCTGCTCTTTGTCTTTTCCTGTTTGTGCCACCTCTTCGTGGTCCCATACTGGTCACACGGCTCACTTAAGGTAGCTGCAATCTAAACGTGTCTTTTTTTTTAAATCTTAAGCTGAAATGATGTACTAAAGAATGCCCCAACGGCAGTAATTACACATAGTAAAAGCAAATACATCTTTTAAGGTACAGGCTGTTCATAGAATTATGTACACCTCTTTAGTCAATGGTAATTTCTTTAAACGTTTCTCCCATTATATAGGTAACGAACATGCAGCAAAGACTGACGGGAACGGCCGTCAGCTTATGTTGATTTTATGTAAAGGATTGGAAAATATGAATATGGATGTGTTTTGATTATAACATGACTATATTCATGGGTATAATGGACACTTTCCTCCCCCATCTGTTTTTTGGAGGTGAAACAGTCAGAATAATGTAAGAATTACCAGTCCGATGATATTATTCATTAATAATGTAATATTGTTTTAAAACCGCTCTTGGAGAGTGATCATTTACAGACAAGTGTTTATAAACAGTGTAGATGACGATGCATGTTTCCCATAAAAGTCCGTCCTCTGTGCTTTAGTGGGGCGGGGGCGGGTTAAGTGTAGATAGACTGGTGACAAAATGAGAAATTCTCCCACCAAGGGGCATTTTAAAGTACAAACAGGCAAGAGTACTTTCTGGGGTAATTTGGGTGTGCTAAATCCGGAAATCACACTTGCCAAGCTCAAAAATGGCTCCTTCTATGTAAAAACTACAAAAACAAAATGGCTGCCTTTGATTTTTGAGAAAAAACATGAACCCTATGTTTTTCATCATTCCTGGTCATGTAATACATCAAAATGAAGGGATTTTAGAGACCAGACTGTCTGAAACACCTGCCAAGCTGAAACATCACTTCCTAAGAGTCTCAAGGCCAAAAATTCAAAATGGCTGCCACCGTTTTTTAAGAAAACCCAAAAAATGCATTATTTATCAGTCCTTGTCATGTTGTACCTCAAATGAAAGAGATTTGCAAGCCTAGTCCACTCTAGGCCATTACCAAGATAAACATGGTTTTTGGAACATGAAACCCCTCCCCAAAAGAACAAAATGGCCACTAGTAATTTTTGAGCACAGTTTATTTCAGTCCATTTCCAAGGAGGAAGGACGTTTAAAAAAAATTAAAGCCTTAAAAGGGGGAAATCTGTAAGCCTGCCACCCTACCCGCCTTCCATCAAAGGCTTAATAATTGTTTTCACACCCTTTTATGTATACTTTAAAACCCCACCTAAAAGACTAATCTATTTTGACTTTTTTTTATAGGCCGATTTTCTTTCTCAAGTTGGGGTTTCGCCTTGTAAGTGGAGTCGTGCTATAGCAGGGGTTTTACAGTAGTTATGCAGTCATTTCCACCGGAAATAGATGACTTTTTTGTCCAATTTAAGAGGCACATCCCATCATGAGGCCACTAAATACTATGTACAAGGGTAGACATTAGTTTTTTACTGCTGTCAGCCAACTGCATATAGCCCAACTGGTCTATGGGACACCACAAGTGTGACTTTTTAGGGATGAGTAGTGACGGTCCTTACTGAAAAACTTCTTTTCTGAGTGGGAAACCTCCTCAGAATCAAGTCCTTAGAACATCTGCACCCAATGGCAGGTCCTTGGGATTCAATTCCAAGTCCTAGGAGCCAGATAGATATCTATGCATGTTATCTTGAGGAAGTTTAGGGGATCTGAACTCTAGTTCTGGGGACCTGATATTGGGTCTTAGGGATCTCTATTTTGAAGGAGACCTCCAGCAACTCTAACCTCTCTTGGAGGGTTTTCCATCTTCCATCCAGATCACCCATCCTTTCCTTACCCTACCCCTCTTCTTATTCCAGGGTTTTATCCCTCTCACTGTGCCTCCACTCCTCTTCCCAAGGCTCCCAGCCATCCCACCTGGGCTCCTGACCTTTCTTCAGGTTTTCAATCTCTCCTGCCTCAGTTCTAAATGCTCCTCCCAGGGCTCCTGGCCCTCTTCGTGGGCCCCACCCCCTCATCTTCCGGGGCTTCCACCCAACCTTCCTGGGCTTCCAGCCCTCCATTTGGCATCTTTTCCCACTAAATTTCCTCTTCCCTTCCCCAAGCCTCTTCTATTCCTCTTCTTTCCCATTCCAAATTAATTGCTGCAGGGTAGAACACATAGGCAAAGTGGGGGGATAAGAGAAGGAGGTAGGGCTTAGTGCATTTCAGGGGCGGAGAGGATATACAGGGATACAGGAGACATAGGGCACCAGTTGGTTTGTAGAGGTCATATATTATGAGTCTTGGGAAAATACAGGAATATGGCAGGGCTTGACTAGGAGGATAGGACATGGGAGAGGACAGGGGAGTGGACATCAGAAGGGCATCTGGGAAGGGATATAGGGGAGGAAAAAAAATCACGAAAGGGAAAGTGTATGATAGAGGTACGGATACGGGAGGGTATGGAATGTATCAAGGTTGGCTAGGAAGGGGATATGGGAGGTGTGTGGTAGGGCAGGGACCACATGTCACTTCCATCCTCACCATGTCACCCTATCCCCATCCTAATGGTAACTACCTCCAACACATAAAAGTCCTGGCTTGATATTGTGAGGGAGAGATTGGGACCCTGGATGGAAGATCTGAGACCCTGGAGTATGAGATTGTATGAAACGCTAGAGAAGGGATGAACCCCAGGGAGATGGAATGGAATGACAGAGAATGATGCTCTTGATGAGATGAGGAATAAGGAAGGCTCAAGGAGAGGTCAGGGTTGCTGGAGGAGGTCTCTTATGAAATGAATATAAGATCCTTAGGACTTGGTATCACTTCCCAAGGACTAGAGCTCCCATTCCCTAGACTTTCTCACAATTACATGAAAATCTATTGCTGAAGTTAAATGATAGTGTAGAGGCCTATACTATATATCATGTAGAAGTCACAAGTCCCTGTAAGTTCCAAACAAGATACTATGTTACAGTATTGCTTAGTAGGACCCCTGTGTTTTTACTTGGGCAAGCTGATTTGCCCACGCTGGCTTTTGGTCCTTTTTGTCCAGGGCTATAGGTGGGAGCCCATATGGGCTAGCCCTAATTCAAAGTGCCAAGCTCAAGCCCAGATTTATTCCACTTTAGCACACACTATTAGTATCTATAATGTATCATATGAAAAAGTTTTCCTGGGCTGGCCCATCTGGGCTCCCACTTTTAGCCCTGGACAAAAAAGGACCATAATCCAGATATGGGTGAACCCAGCTGGCACAAGTAAAACACAAATGACCCTCAGGGACCAATGCTGACTGAGTTGGATCCTGAGGATTTGCCATCAGGTTCTAAGGATTTCATTGTGAGGTGGGCCCCTGATCAGAATGGAAGTATGTGGCGGGAACAATCACTTTCCATAAATAGTCACACTAGTGATTTTTAGGCTACTTGTATGGCTGGCCCACAGCTGGTAAAGTGTCTACCCCTGTATATAATATGCATTGGTATTGCTTTAAAAAGGTTACTACGCATAAAATGTTACTACGCATAAAAGGTTACTATGCATAAAAGGGTGCACATGAACAAAGATTTCCAATAAATTATTACAATAATTATTGACAAAATATCTCCTCTTTGGAGCCTTCCCATTTCCCATGGACTGAAATGAACTGTGCTCAATAACTACTAGCCGCCATTTTGTTTTTTGGGGGGATGGGTTTCATGTTAGTAAGGTCCCCTGTTTATTTTGGCAATGGCCTAGAATGGACTAGGCTTGCAAATGCCTTTCATTTGAGGTACAACATGACAAGGAGTGATGAATAATGCATTTTTTGGGTTTTCTCAAAATATGGTGGCAGCCATTTTGAATTTTTGGCATTGAGACTCTTGGGAAATGATGTTCCAGCTTGGCAAGTGTTTCAGACAGTCTGGTCTCTAAAATCCCTTCATTTTGATGTATTACATGACCAGGAATGATGAAAAACATAGGTTTCATAGGTTTTCTAAAAAAATCGAAGGTAGCCATTTTGTTTTTGTAGTTTTTACATAGAAGGAGCCATTTTTGAGCTTGGCAAGTGTGATTTCCGGATTCAGCACACCCAAATTACCCCAGAAAGTACTCTTGCCTGTTTGTACTTTAAAATGCCCCTTGGAGGGATTAGAATGATATTTCTGAAGATTTTGCCCAGTCTAAGAAGCAAAGAGGTAGGCAGCATACGGCCCTATAGGGTGATGGCCTGTCCTACCAGTCCTGGTATGAGCAGCTGCTCCATGAGCAGCTCACACTACATGTCATGGGGTGATCACGGTGAATACAAGGCAGGTGCACTTGGTTCTAATTATTGCTCAACAGGATATGAGCAAAAATCACCACTGCAGCTACCGCCCTCCTAACACGTTTTCCGGCCCCTTGGTCTTCCAGCACTCATGTGCTAGCACTTAGGGAATTAATTAATTCGTTGCTTTCGGAAGGAAATGGCTGCAATTACAGCAGGTGTGTGGATGCACTTCGACCTGATTGAAGTGCATGGATCCTAAAATATTTGCCGATATTTTTTTATATTTACATTTAAAGCTATGGTTCAACAGCCGTCGAATAGACCACGGTTTCAATCATGAGACTCCTGCTCAATGATCTACATCCGGAAATACAAAACAGTCGAATTTAAGCCTGCAATATTTCCATCTTGAAGCATAGTATTATTCCGCTCACCATAATACTTATAATGAGAACTGCTTGGACTGCTAGAGTTCTCTTGTAACAAGTGGCGTGACCCTGGAGCTGCGTGGGCACGATATAGCCGCTGACAGAGTCAACATATAGAAATGCCAACATTATGGAGGCACTGACTGCCTAGCTCTCAGCCATCAACCAGCAGCTGGGCCTGTCTGCGTCCCACCTACCAGCTGTCACCTTGTAATACCCTACCTGGGGTACAGGGGTATCAGTCACGGACACAGTGTGTCTTAGGGTGGGCACCACAGCTGATAGCATGCTTGAGGAATAGCCATAAAGAACATCCATAAAGAACATCATTGTGGCAATTCAGGTTCTGAGGGTATTCCATGGGTTCCAATCCTAATGCATTTCTTTAATGCAATACCATGGAAAGGGTATCATTACATCGGATAATTGTATCAGTATTGCATGCAATTAGAATGCACAACAATTATATTTAGTAGTAAATAAAGAGTGCATTACAGCAGAGTGAATGATACATCATCATATATAGTGACCATTTCGCATGGTGTGACATTAAAATGACTACAGTGGCATGGTGCATGTTGCATAAGTAATAGGAAATCAGTAATTGTATTGGTAGGATAAGGTTATATCATGCGATGGTCTGATTAAAGCCATACATAGCCCACTTAGTCTCTTTGATTATTTGTCCTGATACACCATGTCCTTCCCTTTTCATTAGAACTAAGATCGGAGACACAATCATGAACTATAAGCACGTGTAGTACAGAGTCACCTACATATTAGGTGTATCTAGCAACCATTAGTTGGGTGAATGTCCCCCATGTTACCCCTCACCCTTCTGTATGAGACGTGTCAGCCCCTAAGGAACACCCGACCACCATCAGCCCATACAGGACTAGTGATATATGGGCCCTTTCTGTGGCGATAATACGTCTGTAAAGTGGTGCATCTGGGTAGACATATCCTGCCATAGGTTGTGTGTACGTATACATCTCCGAGTAGCTCACTCCGCAGCTGATTCGGGTAATAAAGCAGTAATGGCCACCTAATGAGCAGTTCCGAGCTACTCAGAGTCGCCCAGCGAATTCCACTATGTATTTCCCATACACGATAAATTGGAGATCTTTCAGTAGAATGGCTCATGTTACATAGCTCAGTTCTACTGAATACACAAAGGTTTTCAGGTTTAATAATATTCTTTATAGCGTTTGTCAGACAAAGGAACACCATGTTTGTATTTCCCTTTTATAAACACGCTGCACAGGTTGTTATTATGTTGTAACAGGACTATTCCCTTTGTACAGTATTCAGGATATCTAATTCACAGAGCTTCTTGTGCCAAATGGTACATTAATGCATGTATCCACTTACTCCTCTAATACTAGTCCAAAAGGAACTGAGCCAAAGAAGGCTTCCCTTACACCACTTACAGACAAATCAGAGCCTATACTCGAGCCGGCATCATACAGAGTCGTGTTACTGCAGCCATTTTTCATGTACTTCTTACAACCTAAATCCTACTTTCTTTCTGCTACTTAGAGTTGAAGAAGACACCAGCTCCTAGTTGTGGATGGTGTGTAGACAACGACACTGGTCTATAATGAGCAGGGTGCGTGTGTCACCGGGAAGCGATGTGGAATATGAAATGCATCAGGGAGTGCGGGGAGGTTCCACCAGTGATACTGATAGGCTTGGATGGCAGACAGGCATGTAACAGTGGGAATACGTCAGCTTTGTGCAGTCTAATTATCCAACGCCCAGCTGATACCCGGACCTCCCCGAGGCAGGCCTAGTAATCAGCCTTGCATATAATGCGTAGAGAAAAAAGGACTATAGTCATATCGGAGTAGGGGGTTACACGTACACCCACTATCTGTGTCATAACCGCTATCTGCAACTGATCTGTGTCAACAACAATGTCATATGTAATAATAACAATAATAATCGTATACACTGGTACAGGGTTACCATCAAATTGTGTGTATAAAACATTTGCCTTCTATGTCAATACTACCCTTATTACGCGGGTAAAAATTGGTTTGAGGGTAGACAATTGGGTTTAGGGTTGGGCTAATTGGGGTTGCTTGAGTTCGGGGGAGTGGAGGGAAATTACTGGTGGTAATTAAGGCTTGAGTGTTGCCTCCTTATCGCTTATTCCCATAATCTAAGGGCCATTTACTTCCCTCCCACCCTGCTGGTCTCTATATGCACTACAGAGGGGTAGGCGTTAGGGGGGGGGGGATTATATGAATGGGATGAGAGGGGAGGATAAGTGAAAGATAAGGCATAAAAAATGAGATAAGTGTGAAACCTGATTAAATATGGATGAACTTAGCTTGGGTTAACTGTAAATTAAATGTGAAACGAGCGTAAAATAAAGGAATACGCCAGATAAGAGTTGGACTGGGACAAACTCCTAATATTAGAGATTAAGAGTTTGTCCCAGTTTAAGGCCTCTCTGCATATACCTACCGGTACTCTTTTGTTAAGTAAATATTGGGTTGGTTTTACATGAATTTAATTTTTGATAAGGGCCTATCAGGATTATTTTTAATGTGTGACATCATTACACACAGATAACATTACTTAGACTACTATAGTATGATACATATAGTATTTATTGATACGGACGGCGGTTGACATGCCTGCTTACAATACTAAACAAGTTAAAACATATTGCGGTTATCAATTCAGATAGCGGTTGGGCGGTCGATACAGTTAGCGCTTTCTACACCAATCCCTGTTGGATAGTTAGCCTCCAAGTGTAATTGACACAGATAGCGGTTATGACACAGATAGTGGTTGTGCACCATGTCCTCCTGTCTGTGTAATAGCACCTTAAAAAATTGCTATGTAATATAGAACCTGACGCTTAGGTTTTTCAGTTTACTCAAATGGGATTCAAGTAAGCCAATAGGACTATTTACATTGGATGTACGTCATACTGTAAAAGAAATTAAATGGAACAGCAACTCTAGACGTCCTACACACTTCCTTGTGACTATCTCAAGTTGAATGCCATTGCCTTATACCTCTCAAATGGTGATAAATGGAGAGGCGATGGTCGTGGGGATGTTTTATGCTGTTAATTGTAACCGCCGGAGGTTCCATGCACAAGCGAGTGGCCACATAGAATGGTCGGCGTTTGGGCCATATTTATGGCAGGACCCACTGTCTTTAGGGACAGAATATACAAATTACTTGTGGTAAAGCTGGAGTGTAGCCTCCTTATCACTTATTCCCATATGCTCAGGGTCATCTATTTCCCTCCCACCTTCCGACTTAGAGCGGAATTGACCATTTCAACCTGAAGGTCCGAGTATTAATCTAGCTTATCTGGAGCTACCTATAATACTGGGGTTGATTTTTAACACGCAAAACCAGACGCGGTCAAGCATATCAAAAAATACTTTATAGAAAAGATTGAGGATCATACATTAGATATTTTGAGTAATCATGTAGAGGGGGTCTAAGTTGTTCGGGTTTATTTATAACCTCCAAGATAATAGTGATAATATAATATGAATTTGCTGCTTCTGGCTGTGGGATCCGTCTCATTATACACCAAATTCTCAAATGTGGATAAAGAAACCAGACCAGGCAGATAATGGCCGACACTTTAAAGATTACTATTGGCTGTTCTTCTTTGTACAGTATTTGTCACTAAATATACATTACCGCCGGAATTACGTCACTCTTGCCACAACTAAATGGCCTGAACTAAATGGCATTTGGGGCAATCATAGCAGTCCCAGATATTTCAATTTCATCTCTTGAATTCGGAGTACATAATGATTATGTTCATAATTTATAGAGAATGCTGCCAAAATTGGCCAGATCTGGCCAAATCTGACATGTCTCTTTAGAACTTAAAGATTTAAAGTGAACACTAGGTGTTTCCTTAATCGGTCTGCCCCAGAGGAAACGGGACACTCCAAGTCCCAGACAAAAGCCTCTAGCTTTTAGGGACGAGGTTTTAGAGTCTACTGATTGGACTAGTGTCAATGAGGGTGAGGTCGGGAGGGCAGCCTCTGGAGAACTTGTGGCGCTCTCACCGCCACTTCAACCACCTTTTCACCCCTCCAACCACTCCCAACCCGCCCACCCTCACCTGACCTCCCACCCTCCCACCACCTGGTGTCCTGGCGGTCACGTGACTGATTGCCGACCCCCCACAGCCGACACAAGCGCTCCAAGCGGCGGCCGGTGGAACCCTGGTTGTGACGCCTAGTTTCCGGTTTCCTGACGCCTCATCAATAAGGGGAAGAAGAGTGGGGGCTGCACCATCTCCCTTTTCTAGCTTCTATTTTTGAATCTCCTTGTAACCGTAGACACTTGAGCCTGTCCTTTGTAAGCACCCCCTACCCACCCCTGAAGTGTTACTGACTTGGGAGCCAAAATAGAGACAATGGTGAAAGAAGAGGCTAGCTATTTTGTAACGCATAGATGTGCAATACTCCGGGGTTCTATGACCATAAAACCAGTTCTCCTCGCTCTTCGGGCTGCTCTCTGTTACTCCAACACTCAGCCCCATGTTTTCTCTCTCATTAGAATCTGATCCTCGCTCTTCTTGCACAAGACCTCCGTTGATCCTTTGAAAATGTGTTTAAGGTGTAAATAGTTAAATGGTAACTAGGGCTTTTTATTATGAGGGCTTGAAAATACTTTCTTTCAGATTGAATTTGAGAACATTAAATCATTACCCTTTGTGTTGTCAAAGTTATTAAGTTCGTAAATGAAATGAACGTGTTTTTTTCTTTTGAGAACATTCTCATCATTGTCATTGGTGCTGCAGAAAAATAATGGGTCCTGCAAAGTTAACTTTCATAATTCAGAAGCGTTATTTGATCATTCCCCCATTATAGTCCGCATCAGTGGGCGCATTTAACATGGCAACTAAGATATAGGTTCTACTACTACAATTAGGAAGCTAAAGGTATATAATACAATAGATGCAAATACCTGCCCTCTGTACAAAATAACTACACCCAGAAACATAGGAGCGTCAGGCTATATCGCCTAAGGTATTCACCTACAAGGGTCAGGGTCATACCACTAGTAGGTGTCACCTGTAAGATGCTATCATCACCACTCAGTGGCTCCCCCTGGAAATTAAAAGACTAAGGTGTGTTGGTCAGTACTGACCAACCTGACAATAATAGCTTACCTAGGTTAGTCATTTAGAGAGTCAAAAACTGACTAACTAGGTGAGGCAGTAGTGACTGAGAGATTGGGCGTATAGGGAGCCTAGGAATATCAGTGTAGTGAGGGTCAGGCTATGCTGTACCTTCAATTACATTCTGTACTTACGAAAAATGGCTTAAGAGTCTGACAATGCTGGACTATTGGAAGCTGAAAATGAGGCTCCCTAGGGTCCAGCATTGCCAGACTCTGGCAAGAGAGTCCAACATGGCCAGACTTTCAATCTATTTGCATAATTTGGGTGTTCCAGCAACGCCTGACCTCAGATGGTTGAGTGCAACAATGCATGCCTGACCCTCGCTAAAGTGCTTTTGGCGACATAGCTAGCGTCAGGCTGAGGCTCATATTTTTCTGGGTGTAGTGTATTACAAAGTTGTGCCAGTCGTCCGGTACGTTACGAGTACTGCCATCAATAAGGTATAACACAAAACACGACAAGCAGAGCTGGCTGTCATCTACATGTATAAGTTACTGCTCCATCACGCATATGTCACGTACTTTACACCCAGAGGTCAGCCAGTGGATCGGGATCATCTCAGCGACACTTTTATAATGAAATAACTGAAAATGGCACAAATGGCAAAGCCCTTTAGATGTGAGAGAAATTATTGCACTTTCTGGATATCTAGACCCCAGTGCTGATATCATTTATTACGTGTAAGACTCCGAGGGTATCTTAAAGGTAACAAATTCCATAGACTCTTTGTGGTTCGAGTGTGGGGGCCCTGCAATCGAATATCGGATGGACCAGCACGATATGTTGTGTTTTCAGGACGAACCATAATTCATATTGTAAATGAAGAGAGCTATTCGGTGCCTTTCTGTCATGACTCACAACCAACGTGTATAGAATATCAACACCATATAAACATATAGTAAGACGGCTCGCCATTATATTGTATATAATGTATGATATTGATTGGAATTTGTGTCCAAGGTAATCAATCCGTCTAGATACATAAGGGTCTTAAAGCACATTTGACCAGTTATAAATAGATAATAATATGGGTCAACCCATCGGCTCATCCTGAGCAGGTTATGGAGAGGGGCACATAGGCTTGTATTGTGTTGGAGCAGCTCGACCTGCCCTTATTGACGTTTCCTGTATTGAGCAGGTGCGAGTCACCATTAGCCCAGTCTAATCATGGTGCACCAAGCCCGGCACCACAGCCGTTTCCGTCTACACCTGCAATAACCCTAACATTGCCTAGTACTGCCCCATTGTTCTGCTCCTCGAAATCACCAGGTTTACTTACTAGAGACATGGGCAGGTACTTAAAGTAAAGCACCCACTGCCAGAACGAAATATATATGGTGGAAGAAATTGAAGTCCGTGGATTTTAGTTCAGGTGGGAGGCAATATTCAGACAGAAATAACAACCAATTTGTGATTCACCAACGGGAAGCCTGTGTGCACTTGGCCCCGAGCCAGACCCAATGAAGGTCGGAATGCCGGAGGTAGTAAGGACTGGGGGAGTGGAGGGGGTCTTAAGACCAGATGGGGTTGTCCAGGACACCAGCCCTGGGAAGGAAACCCTCCAAGTGCCCCTTTCAGAAAGAAGTATTTGTTCCCAAGCAAAGCCTAGGCACACAGAGGCAATAAGACGAGGAGACCTGGACAATGGGAAGGAAGAAAGAAGAGAAGAACACAATAACTTCATTTCAATTCACACAGAAGGGAAAGGACTTTCCAGGTTTCTGATTGCCGGTAGTTTTGTTAGGAACCACCAGGTTATTCAAACCTGGAGAGAATGGTTTGCGTTTTAATGAGGGACTTGTCTTTTGGCATGTTTGTTATCAGGGCTGATATTTGGATTGAATTATGGACAACCACCGGCAAGCAGAGAGGTTTTTTGATTTAATGGTTGCCTTAATATTTGAACAGCATCAGATTGGAAAACACACACATTCTATCACAACAGCAGAGCTATAGATACAGAACGGTCGACTGGTGTGTTAAGCTTAACACACAGAGTATTATGATTAATAGAAAAGTAACACTTGGCATTGTGCCAACTCTAGTTCTCCAGAACTGCACGAATGTTATCAGCTCTGTCAGATAGCAGTGATCATGTTTGGTCCTGAGTACCTAATTATCCTATTGACAAGTTATATTTCCGGTGCGTGATGATAATGTCCTCATTTGATCGTGAGGCAATGTATCATGTTGATTGCAAGGGCCCATATCACTATCTTCTGCAATTGCCAACAGGTGTGGACGGCCTTAGTAGTCCAGTTGCCAGAACTGGCCTAGCTACCTGTACCTCGCAGCGAACGACGTACGGAGGGTTTTTGGTGATTCTGGCTCGTGAGACCCCACTGAACAAAATCCCACACGGTGCCAAGCTGGCACCGCCGGGGAAATTTCGTAAAAGACGTTTTTCCAAAATGGCTCCCAGGAAAATGATAGCATTCAGAAAAGTGGATATCTCTGCTATTAGTAGGTCTAGGATTTTGATTTCAACACCAAAGGATATGTTTACAAGGTCATACGTTCATAATCTGTCCATATGCAAGTGATTCAAGGTCAAGGTCAAGGTCAATTTAGAGGTCAAACTTCATTTTCTGGTATTTTTCATTAGAATCAACTGAATAACAAGTATATAATGCTAGATATTATTATCAGAGGCATATTGAAGGTCAAATGATTTAAGGTCAGGGTCAAGGTCAAGGTCAAATCAAAGATTGAACCTCCAATTTCGGTATTTTTGATAGAAATGACATGTATATAATGCTAGATACTATTTGCATAACCATATCAAATGTTACATTTCTCAAGGTAAAGGTCATGGTTAAGGTAAAACACTTTTTTGCATATATTTGATTAATACAATATATACAAATATCATGTCTATAATGTATTTCCTATCCTGATGATATTATTTGTAATAACCCAATGTCAAGGTCAAGGTCATGTGCAAGGTCAGTTAGTCAATATGATTTACTTGCAACCAATGGTATTTTGATGATAATTGATGAATTGTACATGTTGTGACAGAAGGATTGTCAATAATGTGAATGTGGACAATTCAGTAGCTATGGGAGAGGAGATGATAATTGAATTTGTGAAGGGCTGACCAGACAGCTTCAACAAACCACTACCAAAACATGTAAAATTGATGCACGCTGCACTTGCCAAAAACCTACGACAGCAGTGCCATATACACACGAGTTGTTGGCCTGCAGGTCAAGATCTAGACTTACAGGATGTGCTCTCCTATGAATTAGCAGCTGTGCCAAACTCCCTGTTCACTGAAACTGGTGATTTGCAGATTCCAACAAATAAGGCGACATTGAAGACCAAACTGAAAGTGGAAGTTCCTGCAGAGAATATTCCCAAACCAACAGATATCATCATTGATGGTTGTGCCATGTTGTGGGTTGTGCACCGACCTTCAAATGGGACTGTAAAAGCTTACATCGACAATAATGTTGAATATATCGAGAGGAAACTGAAGAGGGCCAATGTGTACACCGTGTTTGATAGATACCTTGACTTCAGTATCAAATCTGCCACTCTCTGTGGGCGGAGCACGGAAGCAAGCAGAAGACATCAACTCTCCTGCAATATGCAGCTACCTCCTTGTAGGGTCATACCCGTCTCTTCACATAACAAGGTCCAGCTGATTCAGTTGATTGAGAGTGAAATTGTGGTTCGCAAAGAGCTCTTTGTTACAGGCCAGAATGGTGATCCCTTTGAATTCACTGATGGTCTTTACATTCAAAGAGTGGACATGAGGACCACACATAAGGAAGCTGATATCATAATGATTCAGCAACTTCTGTGGATCACCAATGGGAATGAAGCATGCAACATCAAAGTGATTGCTGATGACACTGATGTGTCCGTGCTTCTCCTTTACTATTACAACAAGTATAGCTTAAGTATAGCTACAGTGCAGATACACAAACAAATAATACCAAGTCTACCTGCAGCACACTCATTGTCAGGATGTGACACTGTAGCACAGTGCTGGGGCATTGGGAAGGCCAAGGTGGTTAAAGTTCTCCAAACAGGAGCTCAAATGGACTTACTGGGGAATGTAACTGCAAACATTCCAGACATCATAAAGGAAGCAACAACCTTCACGGCAGCCTGCTATGGCCATCCAGATGTTGACAACCTAGCCTCTCTGCGATTCAAAGTATGGAAGGGAAAGACAGGAAGAGCAAGTTTAGTGTCATCCCCGTAGCTGATGTCTCTCCCACCTACCTTTAAAGCATTCAAACTCAATGTGCAAATAGCACACTTCCAAGCCTGCATCTGGCTTAATTGCCTGGATCTTGATCCCCAAAAGATGGGTCCTGAGCACTATGGCTGGGCCAAGGACAGAGTCAATGAGACGCTGATGCCTGTTATGACCCCTAAGAACACACTGCCACCTCCTGAGTACATTCTAAAGCTGATCAAGTGCTCATGTGAAAACTGTACCACAGCCAAATGTACATGTGCAACAGCACAGCTGCAGTGCAATATGTTCTGTAAGTGTGAAGGTGGGGAAGGGTGCCGAAACCCAGAGAAGGTTATGATGGATGACAGTTTCTCAGATGACAAACCAAATTGATTTCAATGTTCATTAAACTGATTGTTCTTATATTGACTTTGATCTTTAAGTTAATTATCTTTTGGTAAAGAATAATACTTAATTAAGAGAATGTATTTTTCATATTCTGACTAATTTAAAGGTAAATAGTAAACTAATCAGTAACATGACCTTGACCTTGAGAAATATTACCTCTTATATCCGTATGGTAACAGCCTGTGACATTATGACATGTGATAGATTGGACCCACACGTGATTCACGTGAAAAACAGCTAAATTAAAACCTTAATCATTGATTTGACCTTGACCTTGACCTTGATCTTGGATCATTTGACCTTCAATATACTTCTGATAATAATATCTAGCATTATATAGTTGATTTTAATGGAAAATACAGGAAAATAAAGTTTGACCTCTAAATTGACCTTGACCTTGAATCACTTTCATATGGACAGATTATGAACGTATGACCTTGTAAACATATCCTTTAGTGTTGAAATAAAAATTCTAGACCTACAAACAGCAGAGATATCCATTTTTCTAAATGTCATCATTTAGCCGGGAGCCATTTTGGAAAAACGTTTTTTACAGAATTTCCCCGGCGGTGCCAGCTTGGCACCGTGTGGGATTTTGTTTAGTGGGGTCTCACGAGCCAGAAACACCAAAAACCCTCCGTATGTCGTTCGCTGCAAGGTCCTAGCTCACAACCTCCAGACTATAGTGACATGAGAGCGTTCTGACTTCTAAGCGGCCAGTGAGGGAGGCTGGTGACAGGTATTCTGGCCCCATTGTCAACGCACCTGTAATGGCCACC
Organism: Harmothoe impar; assembly: GCA_947462335.1. Taxonomy (NCBI): domain Eukaryota; kingdom Metazoa; phylum Annelida; class Polychaeta; order Phyllodocida; family Polynoidae; genus Harmothoe; species Harmothoe impar. Next base: position 32,962,692 of record OX381708.1, read on the forward strand.
GACTTAGTCGGTGAGGGCAACGTCATACACACTCGAAAAAGTCAGTGTCATTGTCGCTAAAACCACTCTCACATGAAAGTCAGGCAGTACCTGACTTTCACATGAGAGTGGTTTTAGCGACAATGACGCTGACTTTTCTGAGTGTGTACAGGGGCGTGGGTGTAAGCGATAAGGTGATTCCTAGCATTCAGGCGCTCACACCAGAGGCTAGGGGTTTGTGCTGAGAGAGTATGAAATGGTGGAAGAGATACACAATACAATGAGCAAGGAAGGGGCATATACTATTTAAAGACAGATCAGAGGTGGGGAGAATCATATGCGAATATGATATAGGGAGCAGGGGAATAGCATGTCGGATGTTTCGATGTTAGGGCAGAGGTGAATGGCATGTATGAATACCATCATGATGTCTGGTTCAGGTTAATTTATCAGACAGAGTATGATAACACACCAGTTCACACAGTTTGTGTCAGGCTGTCCATTCTGAGATATATATACATAGATAAAAAGCTGCCATTTGCACCACGGATACGGACAATCCCTGGTATGTTCTATTTGTGATTGTAGTGACCATTGTAAGCAGGTAATAAACGTTACTAATTGCGTAGTCTTTTGCATATGGTACGACCCTATTAAACTATTAAAATGAAGGCCTAGCTATGATGTCAGTATGAAAGGGGTGAATTGGATGTTTTATTATAATTTCTAAACAACCCTCTGCATATGATAGCCTCTGTCCACAGTCCCTTAGTTTAGCGCCTGGAGCAATGCAGTTGGTTAGGTGTAGACCATGAATGCTGCCCTCCAGGGTTGCATGCTGCCCCAGCTCACACCCAGATAGCGTGGCAATGAGCAGCTCTCACAAACTCTACCCGTTGGCACCTATCACTCACCAACGTACTCGGCGACAATTGCTCAAACACAAAGACCCCTTGTCTCCTTTGTTGAAACAAAAAGGCCTCACCGGCAGGAAAACCAAAAGGCCCCCAGTCCCTCCCCAACAGGAAATTCAGACTAAGACGGATAATGGCAGGTTATTGATTTCCTGTGTGAGGAATGGTTGGACATGGTTATGAATTGCTCACTAGGAATAGTGCAATACATGGTTGTCTGCAAGGCCTTTAGCATTTCACTTCTTTCCGTGAAGATGTTGTTTATCAATTTCTCCTTTAATTCGAATTCACTTTCATCCTCGTATTCGAATGGGTCTGCCTTTTTAAAATTCTTTCCTTCTGACAAAAAGAAGAAGAGAGGACCATCATCGGATGCATTGTTCATACCAGTAAAATCAATACACATATATACGGCCATAAGGATAGTACAGTAAATGACTTCCCATTTACCATTAAAACACCTAAAACCTCACAAATGAAGCCACATTGTCCCGGGACATAACACTGATACAAACAGAGCGGGGAGAACTAGGTAGCTCAACAATATTATCAAGATAATGGTTTAATTTCATGTTTAATGTATGTCCCATGTTATGTACGACATGCAAATGTCATACCATTTCAAGAGTTGTTTTGTGATCCCTGCAGGGCCTGCAGGCGGGGAATTCATATTGCTCCCTCCCTCTATTGTGCCTATCCCTTCAGATAATGATTGATAGGGAGGGTGAAACCAATATAACAGTTTAGCCGACCATTTTGTCGAAAAAGGCATAATGTTGCCAAACAACCATTTTGGTGACGTGTACTATATGACCTTATTAATTATGATGGTCATGTACATGTATCTACGATCCCGTCCTAATTCTAATCCCCTTTGAAACATGCATCTTTTTCTCTTGGATCATAATTTTATGCCATCAGTTGCAAAACGGTTGTGGTGGTGGGTTGAATTTAGGCTATACAATATTAGGTATCGGTTCCACTGGCGAAGTGCAGAGACAGAGCCGAGAGCTTTCACCGATTTAATTAAGTCCGCTGAAACTGGGACCTCACAGCAACCATGGCTGCCAATGTTTTAGTGGTTTTCACCATAATGGGATCACTGTTTTAATATCTGATTAGCATCAGAGCCATATTAAAAAGCAGGTAATACTCTTTCCACTTGGTAACAGAGCCCAAGGCTGTGCAATAACAGTATTAAGAGACTATTGCCAATTCGCAATCTGTGTCCACTCACCTCCTACAGTAGCCTGCCATCCAATGAAATCACAATCTGGCCAGCTTTATAAATGGCAGGGAAGGCGGCGTCATTTTATTAGTCGGGCAGGTCTTTCCTATCGCGTTTCCCGGTCGGCCCGGGGGTCACCTAATGAAATACGGCATGGGGAAATCATTGCCACCCCATCGCCACTCCCCCGCACCATTGCCTTATATTTAGCTGACTCCCTCTATGTGTTCCCTGTGCAGACTTTGGTTGTCTCTATAATCCAGTCCTTCCTTCATGCTGATACTCCCTCCCTATTCACCCTGCACTATGTTGATCATCTTCCTCTATCCTTCAATATGCAGCCATTACCCATACTCAGGCTACTGTCAGTCACATACCCCCGTTACACAGCCCTACCCTAGCCTGCCATACAGTCCAATTTTACTGATTGTTTCATGTGCATGGCAACAGGGATAGGGAGAGTGAAACCAATATAAGATTCCCTTTATAGCAATGCACTTGCCGCTGAGTGTCTTTAGTATGGTACCATGATGCCTAGTCTATTACCACTAAACCAGAAATATGAGAAAGATTTTGCTTCTAAATTGGTAATTGTTCATTTACAATTTTGGTTGAGTCCCAGCCTGGAAAACCTTGATACAACTCACCTACTCCACTGTCTCCAGCTCGCTAACGCCATACTACCACTGGCAATATTCCCTCCCAATCCGGCTAAGCCTTAAATCCCCTCCTTTATACCAGCCACCACCTCAGCTCTATCCTGTCCTAGCCTCGACACCCTAGGTGTTGGCCAGTGAGTGATATATAGGATCCAATCATCTCCCAACCCCTTTGATCTCCACTAAGTTGGAATCTACGGCCCAATCCAATCCCATCTGGGAGCCGGCAGAATGAGGGGCAGCATGTGGAATAGGGAAGTGGTGAAATAGGAAGCACAGGGAGTGAAGGGTAGATAGAAAGAGGTTCGCCTGGGTGGTCATCATCTAATATCCACATATCGTCCAAACCATGTGCACCAGGTTATAGAGGTGACAGTGCTAGATGCCCCCTATTGCCTCTGGTTGTGTATAGGTGACATACACGACAAGCATACAGAGAATGTATCCCTCCAATGGTAACATGTTACCCAAACACACAGAATCATGTTCCTCTATACAGAATTTCGAAGGGACGCTTAGTAAAGACTTATGCTTCACTATAGCCATAGACATATATGTTTGTGCTATAACCTAATGAGGCAGGCTCACGGATCATGTATATTGTGGTTGTATCTATGTTAACCCAGAGTAAGCAGGTCGGTTGCGGAATTGTACGAAGGGATCTTCAGCATTCATCAAATATCTTCTTTATAATACTATGGTGTTAAAATGTTTTATCTATGCTGATAGCCAAGGAGAGAAAGAAAGAAGACAAATTACTGATTTTGACAACGATTTATTAGTAATTCCTGGGGAGGAAATATAGCTAGCTGTCCTTTCCTTAGCTTATTTTGTCAAATGTAATAAATCACACTCCAGACTAGCAATAGGAAATACATTCCCATTATCCACTCATGAACTCATCCACCAAGTGTTCTCCACAAAAAACATAATATCTGTACTGTATGTTTTAGCAGGCGGAAAGGACACTTACTGTGGAATGGCAATATCGCTTTCTACTCCTGTTCCAGTTTCCCCATTATTTTTAACTTGTTTCCCTCCAACTGCTGGCCTGGAGACTTAATCCATTAAGAGGCTTCATTTCAAGGCCCTTAGGGAGCCCTGCATAGGTGCAGCACGAGTGTAAGTGGATGGCTGATTTCTCGAACACCTCTTATTTAAAAGAGGTGGTTGGTCATCTGGTTGGGAAACACCTGACACACTACACGGTCCTGTAGAAATAGTCAATAGTCCTGACACACCACACAATCCTACCGAAAAAGTCCTCAATTGTGAGGTACTGGGAAGGTTTGTGGTTTCTATAGAAGGCTTAAGTTGAATTGTTGAGGGGTAATGCGAAAACCAAACTATTCAGTTAAATCGTATTATTCTTGACTCGAATCATTAACATGGCTAAATGTTGGTACCCTTATATATCTATCCTTCTCTGTCCCTCTATCTGGCCGTGGCTCTTTATATCTGTCTATCCGTCTATCTGTCTGTCTCGCTCCCTCTGTCTCTCCATACCTGACATTTTGTACCCTACAAATTATCCAGCGACATATATGGTAAATACATTTATACACATCGATTTGCAAAAAGGAATCTTTCCCAGGTAAAACAACAAGGGATGTTTTTATCGTGTTTTTTCTTGGGTTCTGGGGGGGGGGGGTCTGGGGGAACATCTGGGCGAAATATGCAGGCATCAGGCTTACAGAAACACCATGGTGACTTGCATCATTCTATTGAGATCTTGTGAATTAGTGGGTGTAGTTGGACAACCTCCTTTATATTTCTCTCAATATCTTAAGGATTTTCTCTTACGATTTTAAATCTTTCCTTTTAGAAAAACAACAACTATGACACTTCAGCTGCATGCCGGACACTTTGCCTAAAATTGCGAGACATGGAAGACAGTCAATCTCTGACAGGGGAAATTTATTCTGCTGAAAATGAGACAGGAGTGTGGGCTTTTGGCCTATCTCATTTATGACTCCAGACTCTCCAGAATAATCCTCCATCGGCTAAGTCGGTTTTGTGGCTGCCAGCCGTGGGGTCTTTTACACTGTGTTGATGCCACTGTACGCTGGCAAGTCTGCTCTATTTTGGCATTTTTCACCTAGGTCAAATAGCCATTTCTATTAGAAATTGAACAACTGATAATGGAAAAATGATAAACGATTAAATAGTTTATTACATTTCCTCTTCACTCTGTCTATATCTTTTTGCATGCATGCTAACATGCCTTTCCGTTTCGATACAGATTCCATTGGTAAACAATTGAATTGGTAGATTCTTCTTGAATGATGAAAGCAATTACAACAATATAATCCATATGTTTGCCTATATAAGTCCATGTAACTGAGAGGTATAAATAAGTGGAAACAGGAGGAATTTTACTGGGGATTTATTCGGTGTAGAGAGAAAATTGTGAAAAGTAGAAATGCTGTAAAATTACACAAAAGTCACCGTTTTATTACCTGGTGGACAAATAAGTTTCAGTCATATTTACTTAAAGTTAGAAATACTCTTCTAAAGATAAGAAATGTGTCTCTCGCCTTGCACCACACCTATCCTCCACTCCTGTGGCATTCCTATTGCTGCTCATTCCTCACTGGTAATATCCCTTCCTAATCCATTTAAACTGAAGTCCCGCCCTTTACTATATCCACCACTTCATCACTACTCTTACCCTGACCACAATATTTTGCCCAAACACCGTAGGTGATGGGTGCTCAGTAATACACTGTATGCACTCATCCCTCAACCCCCTTGATCTCTATTATGTTGGAATCTATGGTTGATCCAATCAAAGCTGGGGGCCGAAGGATTGGGGCGGGGATAGTATGTGGGATGGTAAAGTGGCGAAATACAGGGAGTGTTTCAGTGAATAGAAAGAGTTTCACCTGGGTGGACCTCACATTATATTCAGATACCCCCAAATCATGTGTACTACTAGGTGGAGGTGATATTGTTAGTTTATATTGTACCCGATTGTACAGGCGACTGATATATAGGTGGCAGACGACACACAAAGCACAGACATATTATGCTTCATGAATATTTACGTTTCGTCATAGTCTATGTGCATGTGGACCAAGGCTAAGCAAATGGATGACAACAGAAAGACTCCTGAGATGGAGCTCTGAAGGTTGCATTATCCATATGCACCCATATATTATACACCCATGTACTGAAAAATCTTGAAAGAGAGATAGGGTATAGAAACCAATTAATGGTTGCTATGATTAATATTTGACAGAAAATGTCCTCCTTATTGTAGGTAACATGGCGACTTAGTAACTCATTGATTTGTATCTGACATAAATTACCAGACTGAGAATATTTCCTTCAAACCATATTCAGATTGAGCAGCGCATAGTAACTCTACTTAAAGTAGTGCATGACACGACAACTGTGCTAATAAGTCACTGATAAAGTGCTAATAAGGCAGGGAGTATTGCAAGATACTGCAAGACTGCAGGAGGAACCATATATGTTTCCATTGCAAGACGGGTGCACTCAATCATATACCCAGTATGGCCTGTGTAAGTGATAGATATGATACAAGTAACTTGCTGTATTATAAGTGTTATAAGCTAAAGACAGGGTAATTGTCATGGATAATTACCATTTTCCAAGGCTTATAACATGTATGCAGCTAGTCACCCGTATCAAATCTGACCTAAACTCACAGTAGGAAAGTGTGCCCAATGGACCACACCAACATACAGCCATGTGTGTAAAAAACAGTCAGGCCATTTCCTTTTTTTCTCAGACAACTGTGGTGTCAAGTGACAAAGATATCATATGTACATGCTAAGGTCTGTTGGTTACCCTACAAACAGCTGGCAAATTACTCTGCCCCTATAATACACCCTTTCCTTATGGTCTCACGCAGATGAATACATTTCAGAGGAGCCATCATCATAATATCTAGGTATAGCGCAGATTATACCAAGCTATATATTTTACTAGGCACCCGCACAGCTCTAGGCTCGGCCGGTAACATGGCTTCCTCTATAATAAGGTTCATTTGTCTCATGGGCCTCTGAAAGGTGTATTATTTAAGCGATGGGACCAATTCTATAGGCCCCTAGCTGCCATAATGTCAATTTATATATAGTTCGGCAAACTAGTCAACAATTGTTTACATAAATTATATGCTGCGCCAATGGCACCATCAAGGTTATTGCATCACGGCTAATTCCCACTGCCATATCAAATAATGATTTCGACATTTTACTCAAGCAGAAGTCTGCCTTATTGTAAAAAGTTGTGAGTACACACTCAGATAAATAATATAGTTCAATGACATCAGAGGTGATCGGAAATTAGTACATGAGTTCCAAGTATCTACAGAGTTGCTATCATAGTTTGTAATCTTATCCTACATCAGTGATCAGAGTAAACATCATCTTTGAGCAATATTTTTTTTAAAAAGTGAGAGAATTTGATAGACGATAGTCAAGGGTTAACATACAAATCTTTAGACCATTTCCCCCCTCCAGGGTGTTTTTGTAAAATCAGCTATGGTCTCCTGCTTTGCCTTTATATATATTGGACTCCAGTCCTCCTCGTTCCTTATGACATTTCCGACAACCCTCCTTTAGATAGCAGTGATAGCTGACCTGATAAATATGTCACAAACCACCATGTTAATGGATGGTTGGGACACTCCACGGTGTAGATGATAATCCACAGTACCTTCCAGTTTTCAGTAGGAAATTATACATAGCAGTAGGTACTAGTCCCTTGGGATCACAATGGTGTCTGTCCAGGAGGCGAGACGCCCTGATCCATAGCTTAGTTTGGAGGCACCTAGTGGTGGAAGTTGGAAATACAACAACAATGTATCCCCCAAGGTATACCCAATGCTCATAATCCCAATGCGTGATTATGATTCACAACTTCCATCTCGATATAGGAAATTGAATGCAAAACATAGTATGAATATGTATGTGAATACAGTGGACAGACATTATTAAAGTTAAAATAAAACATACATAGTGAAACAGCCTGTAGTGAAGTATTTTGTAAGATAGAGATACTTAATAACTGATTCCTCTGCATGAAACCTATTCCAGGAGAAGATTTACTTTTGGAGCAGTAACCAAGCTGTGGAGAGCTGGATGACAGTCATTCAAAACTGATAACAGTCGATGCACACCATAGGGAAATTATATAACACTACCATATGCCTCAATGATTCTATAGGTTATGTTACTGTTCCTACTGAGCAGCAACTGAAATGGATCAGGATTTTTGGCACAAAAACCCGCTCTATTCCCTTGTCCTGTCCATAGCAATTATGTCTGCTAAAGCCGCATTTGCAGTCAATGTCCCAACCATTTTTAATACAACAGGAAGCCCACTCCCATTGTCCCCACACTGTGGCCCTTTTCAAGCCAAGCCTCCTCCCCTGCCCATCCTGCTAAGGGATGATATCAGTAGTTGTGGGTGTAGGCAGGCGGAAGGGACACTCAGTCTGGAAGGACCATAATTATCGCTTCCCACTGTCCTAAGTTTTGCTTATTTTATACACGTTTTTCCTTCTCCACCTCCTGAAGAGTTTATCCATTAACAGGCTCCCTTTCAAGGTGCCCTTCGGAAGTTGTTTTGGCAGCATGATTCCGAGTGAATTTTCTTTCCTCAGCACCCTTTTAAGGGATGGCCACAGCTGGTTGGCCACCTTGTGGGTATTTAGGGACGTACCTAATTAGATGTTATAGTCTGACTCACGAAATATTACCTGGATGTTAAGTGATAGTTGCCATGTTATATAAACCTACTACCTGGAAGCCCTTTATTCTGCTTTATTAGTGCATATTCGATTAGTTTTTTTTAAACCTGGCAACTAAATACAGGCGGAAACCCCTTTCAACCTAGCGCTATCCGGGGTATGTGCCCCTCCCCTCGCTAGTCCACTAATTGTTAAGCCCCCTATATCTGAAGACCCCTGAAATATGTTATGATACATATGAAAAACTTCATAAAATAACCTAAGTACCTCATAAATACATCATGAACACCTCACCCGCCTGTATTCTCCTTCCAGTTTTCCACTTAGCTATTCCCTCAGCCGAAGGCCATAAGAACACCACAAACACGTCATAGTATGTCATAAGAATGTGACGATATATGTACAAAATACATTCTAAATAAGCCATGAATATATCAGAAAATGAATACATCACAAGCCATGGATTAAACCCCTATGTGAAGCAAATGTATTGTTTCTGATCCTACTTATGTGTCTGATATCAGATAAGAAGTATCCACTGTAAATTAAAAATCGGCAACTTAACTCTAAATGTGTATCGATTAATTGAGAGCAAAATAATTGATCACAACAGGGCCCATGAACAAAGCGCAAATAAAGCATGACAATACCGTTCGCTTTTACTTGGAGCAAGTTCTTCTCGTTCATGAAACCACTGCGAATTTTACTTTTGCCACTGCTGGAAAAGCCGGATTTACAAGCTGTTTACTGAACGTCCTAGAAGGCTTGGGGCAATAAACTCACTGTGTTAATGATGTATAGGCTTTAGGCGCCAACAGGAAGCAGCTCAGAGTAAGGATTCTCACCATTGCTATTTTGTGAATTAGTTGCAGCTCTTATGATTGGAGAACCTAACCCCCTCTCACACTCCATACCCCAAGGGACTTTGCTGGGATTATTATGCCGCCATGCAGAACCATCCTTGCAATTAAGCAATCGATACTAAAACCTGGCCGTTGGCTAGGGTTAAAATGTAATGTTGTTGCATTGGTTTGTGGGAGGAAGTGTGGACAAGGGTAAGCGTTGTGATGTAAAGGCTAAAATCCTTTCCATGTCATAAGAATGCTCTTCAGAGCCTGCCTCTTTGTTTGGCATCTCAGTCATAACACACATTATTTATTTCACAATACAATAGGCATATTGATATTCCATTGATATGTTTTCATTTGATCCCTGCCTCACTCTTTTCATTTCTTCTGTCCGTTATATATGTCGGTGGAGCAAATCCTTCTAAATTCGTATACAATAACTATATTGTTATGATAACGAACTGTATGCAATATCTTTGCTTTACACACGACTAGAATGTCTCACCGAGAGACCAAAGAAAACAGGAAGCAAGGTCATGCCTCAGATCATGAGGCAGGACCTGCCACCTGCTGTCAAAGTGATCTGAATATTTTATTTGTAGACAGAAATTTCCACCGGGGAAGTATTACAAAAGAGTGCAGGGAAGGACGGCTAGACCCCTTGAGGAAAAAGAGACTCTTGAGACAGTTATGTTAAATAGATATAGTATATGAATGATATTGCAGTTAAGTATACAGCCATGCAGGCTGAAACCCATACCCTTTAGCATGGTAACCTACTCCATCACACTATCACTATCAGACCTGAACTAGACACGAGCTGCTCACAAACAGAGTCACCGACCTGACAAACACTTTGAGCCGCTAGCAGACACTTGAGAGAAAGCCCATCCCAAATACTGTGAATTCCCTTCGTCTGAAAATGAGACAGGATTATGGCCTCTTGGTTTTATCTTCTCATTTATAACTCCAGACTTCTAAATAATGATCGCCCATAGGCTAGCCTGCATGGTCTTGCTACTGGCCGTCTTAGGTCCTTACTCTCAGGGTGAATGTGAGAAAATCTGACATTTGCATAGATTGGCTCCTAGTATGAATAAATGCATGATCATTTTGGTGTGAGCGTGACACTGTAGGCCTGTTACACTTCTTATGCAGCTATGCCTGCCTCCCTAATAATGCCAGCTTAACCAAACCCGTTGAACTATAGTCAGTTTACTGGGTGCCATTGTTGGACCCTGAACCAAGTTCAGTGCTCAGTTTTCTCTTCATCCTGGGAATGTCAGGTATAGAGCTATAATCCACGTCCCTCAGTAAGATACAAAAGGTAGAAACACAACACAAACACTTAAAACCCAGAGGAAGGTTTGTTAAGCCCTTATCCTACAAAATTGGCCTTATCCTACAAAATCATAATAGGTTTATAGTATAAGGGCTGTCAGTCATGCCCTTATCCTACAAAATTTGCCCTTATCCTACAAAACACCTGTTAAGCCCTTATCCTACAAGATTGCCCTTATCCTCCTAAATATATAGTTTTGTAGGATAAGAGTTGTCTATCAGGCCCTTATCCTACAAAATTGCCCTTATCCTACAAAACCTATATATGTGACATGCACTGGGAAAAGGGACCTTATTGTACCTTGCACTGAGGTCACTTTTCGCATATCGTGTCACATATAAGGAAGGGTTTATAAGATGAGGGCCTAATAAATGGACTACACCTAGGAAATGCTTATCTTTATACATTACTTTTCATAAGGAAATCTAGTTTTATAGGACAATGGCTTTATTATTACAAAACCTACCTGATATATGTTTTGTAGGATAAGGGCAATTTTGTAGGATAAGGGCCTGGCTGTTTGCCCTTATCCTACAAAATACATAGGTTTTTGTAGGATAAGGGCAACTCTTTTGTAGGATAAGGGCTGATTTTGTAGGATAAGGGCCTGACTGACAGCCCTAATACTACAAAGCTATACATTTTTGTAGGGTAAGGGCACTTTTGTAGGATAAGGGCATAACAAGGTTCCTAGTCATCATGACGACCTAGGTTGTCATAATGACTAATGGAAAGTGCTCCGGAGAATGGTGTACCGGTATGAATATAGTCATATTTGGTCTACTCTTGATTAAACTAAGTAGCTTTACTTGTTATATATAATTTGTGTATGGGTGTGAATGATGGCCTTGAAGGTATAAAGACTACTCTGCTCCCTGTCACCAGTTATATCTAATGATGGAAAATTTACTTCAATCAATTTGCCCTGGGTGGCAGCACGTGACAGGGAATGTTCCATGTCCAACACCCAGATATACCCTAGGTTGTCCCAATAACTACCCAATGGTGTTGAGACGTGTCATTACTGATGACTCTAGGTCTTGAAATTTATAATTCCTAAAACAACAACCTTAAGGTAGTCATTCTGACTACCCAATCCATGTGACTACCTAAGGTTGTCATTATGACAACTTTGGTCTATATTGATCAGATATGACTACCTTAGGTCGTCACAATGATGATCTAAGGTCGTCACCTTGACGACCTAAAGTTGTCAATTTTGGTATTGTCAAAATGATGACCCTCAGGTTTTCAGTGAACTATCCAAGCTCTATATAATGCACACCATATATCTGCCGTCTATCACCTGTTTAGCTGAGGAGAAATCTATGAGAAAAAGAGAATTACATTACAAATCTCCAATAGTATCGTAGGCCTATTAGCAAGGTATATTTCTTCCTAGTACTTGCAACAGGAGTACCCTACTATATATGCCTGATCTAAAGCTTCCTGAACTGGGTAATATCATAAGAACACACAGAAAAGTGAAAGAGTCAACTGTGTCTCCCAGGTGGCTCTGGTAAAATAGAGAGTCAAACTGCTAATGACTCTGTTTATATGCAGGGTCAACTTGAGTTGACTCTGATAGTACAGAGTCAATTTGAGTTGACACTGATCGTACAGAGTCAACTGAAGTTGACCCTTCATATAAGCAGAGTCATTAGCAGTTTGACTCTTCATTTCCCAAGAGCCATGTGGGAGACACAGTTGACACCTTTACTCTTCTGTGTGAAAACAACGCTACCAATATCATGTTTCTATATCTTTGTATGTTTTATCACTTCTCTTCTCTGCGTACGATGGTTGTGAAGCTCACCAAACCTTTATGTTGATATTAATGTACCAGAAAGAGCTCAGTATGTCATATCAATTTGTTATTCACATTGAGGAAGGCAAACCTCGATGGCAGACAGAAAGAAGGAAAACATTCGGCCGTCTGTTGGCTTCCCGAAATACTCTTCATATATAGGCGATCGCGATTCGTGGCTGCTGGTAATAATAATAAGCGCCCAAGAAGTTTGATTCATAACAGATTATGTAGGGTGCACTATAATTATACTTCATCTTAAGTAGTAAATCATTAAGATAATTATGTCGTCTAGGCTCTGAGAAAACTCTAAAAGTATGATCGCACAAAGAAAGCGAGCCCCGTGTTGCTTGGTTGCAGACAAATGATACGTGACTGTCTGTGAAATCAACAACGTCACAATGAACACAGTCTCTGCCAGTGAAGTCGGGGGGTGGGCCTAATGTGATTCTACGCTGTTGTATAAAGACGAAAGGAAACTGTTATCTCGCATCTCCATTGTCTGCTGGACTATAACTCACTTTGCGCCTTACACACGACTATCGTGCTTTATAGACCAACAACCAGTCAACTGGTCAAGAACATGGCTTTCTATTCTCTAAAGGATTCCCTTTGTGTATGATGTATAATAGTAGACGTGTGCTAGATATGTTTATATTGAGAGGCTATAGTTTAGGGTCCGTTTACATGTTCTCTGGTACTGGAGGATATGGGGTGTAAAGAGATCGCCCACAGAGAAGAAGCAGATTGAAACCACCATGCTAGACGGCGTCTTGTGCAGTAGGGCAAGACATAACAGGCTTGACCACGCAATGCACGGATTGGAGCAGATCCTGATTCTGCCAGACATGCAATACTTATGAGCTAACCGTTCATACCAATAGGCTAATAATGCTTGCCTGAAAGGAAATGCCCAGTGGAATTCAATAAACATGATTTTGTGTCAGGCCAATATTTGTTAGTGAGATTTGGGTTGGGTAATGTGTGCACTGCCTGACTCCATACAGTAATCCCCCTGATATAACAGAATAAGACTGTGTCATAATAAGTGCATACCCAATATGATTAATGCTTTTGCTGAGATGGGTTGGTAAAAGCCCTCGGGCATTAGGTATAGACAGCTTTTATGTTCTTTATGTTTCCAGTCGTAGCAGTGTATCGAGTTGAAATTAAGTGATCAATAGAAATGTAGTCCCTTAATGTAATTTCATTGAAAGCGTGTAGATTAATGGCCATTTATCACCAAGGCTGTGCAGGGGCACAAAGTGTGTTGTTAGGGCCTCCCATTATTTTAGGGGTGTTGTACATGTTTCTTTTGTTCATTCTACAGAATCCAATGAGGTCTTGAGGGAAGAGGGTCACATTCTTCTGTAAAAAAGAATCTGTTTCTCCTACAGGCCTCCATAGGGCCAAATATGGCTAAAACGTGCCAAATGAAATAGGGTTTTCAACTTTCATTATTTCCTCTATAGAACTTATTGCATTAAGTACAATTTGGGCCAAAATGCAGATTTCTATAGCCATATCTTTTGATCTTTGAAATAAAGGTCATGACTCACAATACGATACTAAGAGGCTTGGACAGAATATAATATAGATACTGCATCCTACGGTTGTTTATGTATCGAAATCCCGGGATCTAAATTGTTTTAATATCACTGTACATAATATATATATCTGAAATACGTATGACGGATTACAATCATAGTTTCCCATGTATAGATGAAGTTTTGAAAATGTCTATTCAATGTAACCTATATAAATGTACAATAAAGCTACTTCACGCGAGGGCATAAGACGTATCTATAAAATCATCAGATAGCGGACCAGGCGAGGTTTTCAAAGGTGGTTTAGAGGTTAGAAGTTGCAAATGTTTCAAAGTGAGGAATGTCAGTAGCAAATACTACATGTCATCATCAGCATAACAGCCATACCATTCTATGTATGAAACATAACATGCCATGCTTTTCTATTTTAGATTCATTTAAAAGAAACAGAAGAGGCCACAAGAGCGCCACCTGTGGGAAAAACTGTAAATATCCTTACTAACCATTTCACCCGACCACAGCTGCAATTTATACCCTGCACGATGCCATGTACCCAATATACGTAGTAGGTCCTAACTGTCTACCATAACATACCCATGACCCTCTCATGTACCTCCAGGTCTGTCCACTATAGTCAATGCTGAATATTATTTTTATGTTTGATGACCAAAGTGAGCACATTTTAGGGTGCATTATTTTCTAAGGCAATCGTAATTACAATAACTGCGAGTCGAAAAGGCTTACGATGAGTGTAACAATTTGAGAAATGATCATTTGAAATCACAAAAAAAAAAACAATTATATCATCATACACCATGCAATGCAATTTGCCACACCAACCTACCCTACCCACTTGATACACAATTGAGTGGTAATGTAATTTAGCTTGATCAGACAATTTGATAAGGTATCTAAATTGATGAAGAGAGTTTGTTGGGTTAGATACTGAACAAGCTGCATAGTTAATTGATTAAAAATACTAGTTCTGTTTTAATGTGAATACACATTTCAAGAAGGTCGGCTCCCTTTCAACATCGCATTGTAGACTGTATAGGATGGAAATAGGCAGCTACCTAATGCTTATGTAACAACGGTGTAAATGCTATGTAAAAACCTGGTGTAACATTGTAGTATTGATAGCGTGCGTTACCTGTTGTACTACCCATGTAAGACTATTGTATCACGTAGACCATGTATCATGTTATCTTTATGTAACTATTAACCTATGATAATAAACGATACTGTAAACTTTATCATGTATTAATACACTGCATAATCATTTATTATAATATCCTTCCTACCCATCACCAGTGTGTCATGAGGAACTTTTACTAAAATGAACCAAAATATTATAATTGCTGTTTAATTTATTACTTTAGGTGAAACAACGATTGTTTATCACTGCAATGCTATTACTATGTGAACATGAAGTGTATGAGAACTGCATTGAGCCGTGTTTTAAATACTCTGTCATGTGTGGACGTGGGTGGAAAGATATTCCTCCCGCTAAATGCCCATTAAAAACGGACTGTGCCTTCAATATCACCAAAGGGATCAGTTTTAAAGCCTGAGAGGCAGAACCCTGCCAAGGACGCTTTTAAAAAGGGCTTTTCTATAGGCTCAATAGCAAGCACCTTGCAGGGCCCATAAGCTTGAAAGCATTATTCTTTCCTAATGCTATGATTATCATAAAAGCCTGCAAAACCTATTCTATACTTAAGTCATTTTTAAAATATCTAATCCCTTAATGGGTATGTGCAGTGGGATCTTGTGTACTGTTATACACTGACACTGAGTTCCTTCCAAAAGGTGTATATCTTGTAAGTTCTAGTGTGAACTACTACAACAATGTTATCTCTAGGTAGACAGCTTTAAAGCTGGGAATAAGTTCAGCATTTTCCATACATGGACTAAAATAACAGTTCCACCAGAGGGCAGCAGTGTTTGGACAGGGGACCATGGGCATTGTCCAGCTACAACATATTCACACTATTTTGTGCCTGTAAGAGCTGAGCGCCGAGCCTTTAAAAGCCCTCTTGTGAATGAAAACTGAACTATATCCAAAAGTGCTTTTGGCCTCACTTCACCTGACGGTCAAGTTTTACCAGCTTAGGATATTGACATAGGTGTACATTTATTGAAGATGAATAACTGTTATTCTCACCGTGCTATATTCCTACGGTACGAGCTGCTTTCCTAAGCCTCCTACACCCTCCCAAGCTGCTTTCCATAGTGTTCCCCTGTCGTCATTCAGTCTCTCATAGGGTGAGGGATTAGGGGTGGGCGGAGTCAGGGGTGTCTATGGAGCTATGAGGGGGATTCTCTACCCAGAGACTAGCTCACACCCACCCCCATCCCACACCACCCGCTTATAACGCATTACTCTAATATAGTATTACAATAAACGGAGCTCTAGATAGGAATGTCCCAGGGATACATAGCGCTAGGTATCAATATCTATACAGCAGAGGTACTCTGTTTGCAGCTCGATTGTATGTTGTTTGGGGATGGACGGCACTATGGAGACGCACAGTGTCCCATAGGCATATCGCCTACTGTCACAGATTGACTGTGCATACCTTTAAAATCACTCATCTAATGGAATCATACCCACATAATACGATGTTTATCAAATGCCACACACAGCAACGGGCATAAACATTGACTGTTAGTATTAATAATGGAGTCAGGCATGGAAATGATTGCACATTGATAATAATGGCCCTGTTAAAGATATTACTACAGATTTTATTTCTAAAGTAAAAAGTGGCTATACCTACTAACGTCGCATGTCTGACTTAAGTTAGTCATAATTATAATCAACCTATAGTCAAGCATTAACCCGCCGATTTTGGCTACGTATTCAGGTAGCTATGAATGTAATGCGTTCAAGCATTCAGTCACTATAACTTAAAAGGCCTGTGTCCATTATACGACAAGGAAAGTGGAATATATGGCCGTTTTGACGTCCAGCAATATGTACATATCTGGGAATATATTTTGTAGATATATTCTACTTTAACTTCAGGTATGCTGTGTCCACTAGGCGTTATAAATTGCTGCCCAGACTGCCCAGGGCAAACATGGGCGAGGTTTTACAATAGAATAAAGAGCATATATTCCAATTTCTGCACTAAAAATCACACATGTTAGATATTCAAATGCCCACTTTTGTCGTCCGTATTTGACCCTTGCAGATTGCTATTCCACTTTTGTATTTCAGAATTTTGTCGTCCAGCTGTGACCACAGGGACACAAAACATATATTTCATATTTGTATTCAAATTCACGATTTATCGGACGACAAACGGCCTCATATATGCTAGTGGACACAGGCCTAATGATAACGTCACACATTGGAAGGCAGAACAAGGGCAATGCGGTGAAGAGTAGGTGTTAGATAGTTGGTGAAGTTAGGGTAGAGTAGAGCAAGGCAGGGTAAATTGAGACAGCACATGGTACAAATAAAGTACCTAGTCAGAAACAGGGAAAGTTAGTACAAGGCAAGGTGCAGCAATGAAGGGCAAGGGGTAAATTAAGTGTATTATATGTGTGCAGTGCAGGGTAGAGCACGTCAATGTAGACACGTCAAAGTAAAAGACATCTTTAATAGATCAGGACAGGATATTGCAGAGCGAAGCAAGGTACGGGAAAATATGCAAATACATGAAGGTAGAGCCAGGTGGGAGAGGAGACAAATACTTTAATTGAGGGTAGGGCAGGGCAATGCAATTAAGGTACTGAGCAGGGGACAACTTAAATGTTTAGGTAAAGATTGGGCTGGTGAATTTGAAGGTATAGGGTAGTAGGACAGGGCAGCCGGGCAGAGGAAAGGTTGATAATTTGGTGTAGGCAGGGCAGGAAGAAGCGGAATAGAGAAAGGCAGGACGTTGACAGGAGGGTATGGGAAACAGAGAGGGGTCACTTTAAAGGCAAAACAGTGCAAGGCAGGAAAGATGAAGTGCACACGTTACTGACTGCCTTTTTGACTAATATGGACTATGGGGGTCAAAATGTAATAGTTTAGTCACTTGTGACTATAGATTTTATTGTCAGTGTATATATATGCGTGTGACCATGACTGGGAATGTGAGTCCTATTTTCAGTATGAATAAGACGAATCTCCCGGTCATATATAACACGCACCACCAGTAGAAGGGTTTCCCATGGCCAAACCCTAAATCATATGTAAATAGGAAACCTCTCGTTCTTGATGATTAGACCTGTCAGGTTGAGTCCAGCACGTCCCCCTCCATTACCACAATATCTGTCAGAAGAAGCTACAGAGACGCAGTGCCTGATGAGGTAATTCTGACTTACAGTCCACTCATCTCATATCAGCATACATACCCAGCAAATTAGTGTCAACTTGAGCCCAGATTGAGCAAGTCAATTCAATGTGAAAGATTGGGAAAGTCCCGCGTGGGCAGGCTGACTCACTACACTACTTGCGCTAGATTGGGTCAGGCTCATACTCACCCAAAGCCACCAGAAGTGATAGATCCTTATGTACCTGAAGCCACACTGTGCACTAGTATGATAGGTTTAGGTGGGATCCTGGAAAAGATGTGGCATACCATCCATATACATTGCGATATAGGGAATGCCCTTACCAAGCTCTCACAAAGTGTCCCCGGTATCCCACTACCTGCTGGATGGGATCGAGTAGGAATGTGGGAGAGTTGTGGCAGCCCACCCACACATTGGCATATATATACATATTTTGGGTCAGATGCTATGATATAGGCAGTGCTGAGCAATGTATACTCTCACGATTATTGAAAGCTGCAGACAGTTGAAAATAAGTGCATGGGTAATAATTATCCAATGTGTGGGTATTATGGTGCAGCTATCTGCACGCTGTAAACAGTAAAACCAAAAACACATTCTCTAATGCTGTATACCTAATGCCCATAAACACTAATAAGGTAGTAGGCGGCCACATACAAAATAAGATTATCCTGAATTAATCGAAATAGTTTCTGATCCATTTACGATAGGAGTATAAATGATCATGGGCAGCACATACGAAATAGAATGATAAGGGTATGTAGAATATCAAGGTGTGGGACTTGGGGTTTGGATGAAATTAATGTAGATTATGACATATGTGAGGAATATATATGTCACGGTATTAGGTAGTTTTTGCCACCAGGAGCCGTATGTCTATATGGGGTAAAGGCCCTTAAACAGTGATAATACAGCATTGATTTTGACCCTGGCCAGCTGTTCTCCTGACACTGAGAAAGAGTTCTACATATAGTGAGTCCCAATGGCCACCTGCTGTCCACGCAAATAGACAGGCTAGACACCACCCAGTAAGCAAAAAACGTTATACATCATTTTATAACGTTATATAACGTTATGACGTTTCTCTAAAGCTCCTTACTATTTGATAACGTTATATGAAATTTTATAATGTTATTTTGACGTAAAATAACGTTATTTGTTAGCTGGACAGGGGCATAATATGTCATATATCATATTATGAGTATCCTTATGGGTTGATAGGTACATGGTGACCGACGTAGACAGAACTCCCTCGCCGATATAGGCCACTTTATTTAGCTGATAAACTCCTTGATGGTGGCTATATAGTATTTTTTCTGTATGACAATGACAAGGTATTATTTAAAGATGGTGTGTCAGCTAGATGTTTGGAGATTTTTTAGTCTTATCATATTCCTATTGTATATCCTATCCCATACATCTTCCCTTACTTTTAAAATTATTGGCAGTGTCTTAGTCTATAAGATGAGTACATGCAGTGCAATCATTTTTATTGTAGGTCGACATTGAAACTGCCTATGTTGTGGTTCTGCATGGCTCAGTGCATTCTTTACCAGGCTAGTTTCCCTTGTACTCACCTGGGGGAGTGAATGATTTAGTGAGGTGAATAGGCTTTATTGTTAACACTCTCAAATCATATATATATATATATATATATATATAGACAAATATCTTGGAAATATTGGGTAATTTTATCTGCTAAGATTATTAGAACCCATGGCATTCCTTTTAAGGAAAAAGTTTGGTAAGTGTACTTGTTGAAACACCATCTTTAAACATAGTTCACCCCTCCTCCCATCATCAAGACGCATGTGAAAGCACTTTATAACCCTCATCATAAATCCAATAAGGTCATATTGTGTGTATAACAAATAACACCTACTCTGCACACTAGTGCCCATGGTTTCAAAGACAAATAATGGGTCTATGTATACACATACTTCTTCCTTTGATCGTTTTTGCCATGCTTTTCTTCTAACTCGCTGGAATCTCCTTTGTATCCCCCGTCATATACACTTGTGATTAAGCTTAGTTAATGTGTTAAATCCATTTAAATCACCTGCAGTGTTTACCGGCTACACACACCACTGTCACTACACTACTCAGATCATGCTACACACTCCACTGCCACTATACTACTCACATCCTACTATATACTCTACTGTCACTATACTACTCACATCCAGCTACACACTCTACTGTCACTACACTACTCACATCCTGCTACACACTCCACTGTCACTTTACTACTCACATCCTGCTACACGCTCCACTGTCACTATATTACTCACAACCTGCCACACACTCCACTGTCACTATACTACTCACATCCTACTACACACACCACTGTCACTACACTACTCACATCCTCCTACACACTCCACTGTCACTATATTACTCACATCCTGCTACACACACCACTGTCACTATACTACTCACACCCAACTACACACTCCACTGTCACTACACTACTCACATCCTGCTACACACACCACTGTCACTACACTACTCACATCCTGCTACACGCTCCACTGTCACTATATTACTCACATCTTGCTACACTCCACTGTCACTATACTACTCACATCTTGCTACACACTCCACTGTCACTATACTACCCACATCCTGCTAAACACTCCACTGTCACTATATTACTCGCATCTTGCTACACACTCCACTGTCACTATATTACTCACATCTTGCTAAACACTCCACTGTCACTATATTACTCGCATCTTGCTACACACTCCACTGTCACTATACTACTCACATCCAGCTACACACTCCACTGTCACTACACTACTCACATCCTGCTACACACACCATTGTCTCTATACTACTCACATCCTGCTACACACACCACTACTATACTGCACACATCCTGCTACACAAACCACTGTCATGTTACTACTCACATCCTGCTACATGCTCCACTGTCACTATACTACTCACATCCTGCTCCACACATCACTGTTACTACACTACTCACATCCTGCTACACACTTTGCTGTCACTACACTACTCACATCCTGCTACAAGCTCCACTGTCACTATACTACTCGCATCTTGCTACACACTCCACTGTCACTATACTACTCACATCCTGCTACACACTTTGCTGTCACTATACTACTCACATCCTGTGGACCTTTGGTGTTCTCTGGACTATGTACATCCAAAGTTAGTGAAAGTGGTCAAGAGTGAACGCCCAGCTAGGGTTTTCAGTGCAGTTTTAGTTACTTCTGTTGCGATCAAGCTACACTGGCTGTGAATAACATCTGTAGGTACACAGTAGGATCTACGGTTGTTTTACAACATTTACCGTAGCTTTTAGGAGATTCTTTTAGGAGATGTTAATCTACAAAAGACTGTACACCTCCAAGATAGCCAGCTATTTACAATGTAGCATATCGCAACAGATTCTTATATTGAAGAACCTTTCGGGCCAAAATTGCATTGTAGTTTCAGCTTTATACCATCAATGACATCAACAGTTGTGTATTGATTCCAAATAACGAATGGGTAATACCTAGAGTAGAGATTGATATACCAAAGTTGTGAATATATAGGCTGGTACTACAGCCAGGAACTTGTATCATATTCCTGCTAGAGCACATTTAACTGTTGCAGCTGGTATTACCCTCTTATTAAGCCCTTCGACCATAGGGCCCATGGGACACGGACCTTCATATAGCCTAATGTGGTTATGGGCTCTCTATCATGTTTGCCTTATTTGCGACATTAATGCATTGCCAATAAATGCCAATAGGACGATAGATAGACAGTGGTAAATGTCCCTCGGTGGTGCCCATACGTCTGCCGTCATGGCCCTTTCTCGTTTTGAATATGAATTTATGGCTGACCGACATGCAACAGTCCAGTTAGTCTCAAGAAGCCCAAGGTTCACAGGGGCTTTATTTAGCCGAATGAGTCACACATATATATGGGCCCATATTAGGTCGACTTTTGTATGGGGGATATAATTATATATATATCCCATACAAAAGTCGACCTAATACCATATAATATATGGCATATTGGCCCAGAATAGTTGTATACGTTAAGATTCGCAAGGGGTTTGGCGGTCATTTTCCATGGATGTAAACGATTTGGTTTGGGGATGGACATAACCCTAGACCGGAATATTCCTTGCAGAAGTATCTTATTGCCGCTATAAACGTGGTGGACGTTGTGGCCCGAGGTCATAGTTTCAGCCGGACCATGTCTGATGGAGATGTGGGGTGAGGGGTGGGGTGGGACAGTCAGTCAGTCGCCGGTCTAAGAGCAGAGAAGATGAATACGACCCCACAGAGATATGGACTTAGTCTGTCTTGTTATCACATCCCCCACACTGTTGTCTACATCGTGACCCAGTCCGATAGCACTATCGGGTTGGCTAAATAGGGTAGGGCTTATAATGGTTCAAGAAAGGCTGGCGCATTATTTCCTGAGAAAAAAAGTGTCTATTATGTCTACATTTGCGGTATACAGAAGCAACTGGCTCAGCCCTATATGGGTGTCATGTTAGTTAATGATATATGCCAATATATCCCTATCACAAAATATAAATATCATTTGTAAATGAAATATAACATCCAACTGCCTTAAATATCGTCGATTTTCAGGCAGCTGGGGCTGCAGGACTTTTTACTAGATGCAGCCAATTGTTCCTTCCGTGACGGAGCTGGACAAAGGGGTAACCTCACCTTTGCAGGTCAGCGTGCATCTGTTCCATGAGTGATTTGATGTCAGTCATTTGACCTGGCATCGTTGTAAAGTCATGTTCTGCCGTCTCCTGCAGGGATAGACATTAACTTCTTCAGCTGTGGGCCACCCGGGCCCGTAGCTCCAAGAATCTATGGACCCAGACTTTTAGCTGTGGGCCAGGGAATATATTTTACTTTTTTCAAAGAGAAAATCATATAAATTCCTGATATACCAATGTTAAAATGACACCAAATTTTTCTCTTTCCAACGACATAATATGTCTATACTGATCAGTTATATTTTTGCAAAATTTCCTGTGGGCTACCCGGGCCCATGGGAAGGTAAATCTGAAGAAAACTACGGGCCCGGACCCAAAATTACTGGCCATTGGCTCCTAGGTCCTGCCAAATTGTTAGGTCATTGAAGAAATCCTTTTGAGAGGTTGGTTTATCTTTAACATTTTTTGCCATTATTGTAATACCAGACTCTATATGAGCCATCACAAGAAGGAGCATGCTGCTTACGTTGTGACACACAATAGTCTGTACTCTAAGAACAGTGTGTTACGTTTACACACTTCCCAACACGCTTTTTTGCTGCTACTTTTAACACACATTTTGGTGTAACACACTACACACCACACACTCATTGACAGAAGTGTGTTGCTATCAAATGTGTGTTGAAAATATGTGTGTGCAATTCCTTATGCATGTTCCCGCAACACACTGTTCTTAGAGCCTGCTGAGACTGCAGTCTTTATACCAAGCTTGGCCTAATGTGCGCAAACGAAACATTGGTACAACATTGAAAATCCAATGTTGCCTCACTCTTGGCTTTTACTTAGAGCGATCTAATAGAAAAGGCTATGTTGGACCAACATTAGAATAATAATATTAGGTCAACCCTGGCTTGACTGCTGGCCCAAGGCTGGCCCCTATTTGCAGATACTGATATTGACCGCCGGTTGGCCATTATTTTATTTCTGATGTTGTACAAGCATCAGATATAACTATATTTTGCCCATTGTTGGCTATCTGCAACCTCCACCAGGCAGGTTGGATGCTGTTGAAAGGCATACAATTCCTTTTCACCAGGTTACGCATATAATCCATACTGTGGGATAGAGGTTTCGAGGTGAGAAGGTTTTGTGGATGTTATACTCCGCCTGGGTGTTGGGCCCATTGTTCTTACTGTAGGTTTATTCTCATATTCCTCCTCAAGCTACCCTGAGAGGAGAATTTGGAAGGGCTGTGCGGAGGTTTTGTGAATGGGAGTGCTGTCCGGAGGTTTTGTAAGTGCTGTCCGGAGGTTTTGTAGATGCTGTCCGGAGGTTTTGTGAAACATGAGCGGAGATTTTGGGGGCTGATCAGTGTTGGAAAAGCAGGAATTCTTATGGGACTCGAACCCATGAGGGTTTGGGCCATGTGCCAACGTCTAGACCACTCAGCCATGGCGCCTGCACATATCATTCGGGGTAGCTAACATCTAGTGATGTCAGACTAGAGTTTATATACACTACATTTGTTGTAGCTAATTTAGTTATATTTTGAACGATGCAATTATAAGACATGATGCAAGTATATAAATTAAATTAAATTATTATTCTATTTCAATCAATTTATAACAACAAAAGTTACGGAGTTCTGTATCTTTTCTCTTGATATCTCAAATATAATTATACTCATATAGAATTTGGTTTTAGATTTATTCTTAGTAAAATGTTGACACTCGTTTTCATCAGCTATTTGTATATAATATTGCAAATAATTATACTCAGAAAAAATGTTGACTGCGTTGCCTGATCTATCCTTTGTGATAGGCTCGTAGTATAGCGGGGATTATGTCATACAGGTCACATATATTTACAAAACTACTGTCCCATGAAGTTAGGTATGCTGAGTAGAACACTTGGTCATTCCCAAATCACGCACCATGACAAACTAAGTACACCTTATATAAGAGGGTCAATACAGAATGTGTGGGTACGGATCCCACTCCAACCACATGAGATTTCCAAACAGAAAAGAACATACGATAAATACATCTAAAGGACCTGAATAAGACCTGAAAAAGTACAGTTAGATATATCGGATGGAGCATAAGCTAGAAAACCTCCTTGGACCTGTAGTATTTGCTGTAAAACCTCCTCGGCTACGCCTCGGAGGTTTTACAGCAAATACTACAGGTCCGCGGAGGTTTTCCATCACAAAATTTCAATCTAAATTTTCTGCATGAAACAGCCAAAAATATGTCAATAGTTACATGAGAACACCTTTCCGTTGGTAATGAAATAAAGTCCTTTAGGAAAGTATAAACGTTTATATGATCTCTTACCCTTTTAAAGCTGAGATTGAGATGGATTGCAAAGACATAAAGAGCTGTTTCTAAACTGAAGCACCCATCCTACACCCTATTGTAACCTAGGCTATTAAAGTGTCTGCAAAGCTCCGGTAATATATCACCAAATCCCATACAGGTTACTGCACTTAATAGCAGATGTCTTGCCTCAAACTTCGATGGAGATCATCTTAAAGCTACCATTCATCTTTGTATGTCGTTAGAATCTATGTCGTGTAAAATCAGTCGTACACTGACTGATGAATTGTTTTTCTTTTAAATTGCTTTTGGGTAAATAATACAGTGTTTGTTTTTTTTTTACAAAAAACACAATGTACATATGCTAGGTTTAATGCAATCCTATCAATATTTGTGTAGTTTATCCACAATTAGAAATTCGACAGACATAACTCATTTCATTAGCCACTGAGTACATACTGGCACATACATGTCACAATTCACATAGCTCCTTTCATCATGAGCCATTAGTGGTGACATGGACCAGAGTGGTCTTTTTACCTTTGTGGCCACTGCTTGGACCTACTGGCTGCTGTTTTAAAACAATTTATGCTACTTAGTTCAATAAAGAGTACACCAGGATTGTGAATGTGATGCCCCTGTTGGATAGGGGCACAGGTTATAGACCATATTCAAACACCATTCTCTATAGTTTTCAGTGTACTTATGCTATTTGGTTTACACATTATACGGAACTATTATGATATATGTATCATCAGTTCAATCACTAACCTAGGTACATTACAATCCTTGTAGCAAAAAGCTTGTAGTATGTATATATATCCCACCAAATTGATTCCAGATTGACCCAATGTATAGTGAACTTGGGTTACTAGGTAGTTCTATCATTTTCAATGGGACAGTGGAAACTGGCTGTCAGCCTTAACTCAAAGGGGGTGTGTCTACAATGGCATTGGAATAGTACACCCTGAGGCTAGGTGGCACACTGGAAATTTTCTTGGCCCACCACCTGCAGCTAAGGTTCTGGGTTTGACTACTTCCTAAGGTCAGTGCTTTTACCTCTTTATAGATGCATCATATCCGTAGGGCACCTTAATGCTGAATGTAGTGGTTACAGCATAGTGCACTCAGACGCTGATTGGGAATGGGTCCCTATATATAGTTGTGCCGGTGGCCTACTAGTACTAGCGGTGCTCCCACTTTGATGTGACATGTCCTGTCCCCACTCTATACCAGACAGAGGCATCTTTTACTGGCCACCCAATAGACACAGACTTTGATGTGTCATGCCCCATTAGTATTCAGATCTATACTGTGAACATGACTGCTACCAAAGGGTCCTATCCGTGTCCACATTCTGTGGTGATAGAAGCACTGTACCTCAGCATGAAGACCGTCATTTTGTATACATAACAACGTTACAATATAACTCTTATATATCAGGTAAAAGTGCCATATCTTGAGGTCATCAAAGACAAGGATGGGATATAAAAGGCTTGAGTATCTGTTTCGGCTCCACTCCGAATGTTACTGTCAGGGAGTGGCGCACAGGGGAGGGGGTGCTTTAATAGCGCCGAGAAAACATTTTTATAGCTGTTGGATTTACATCCTTAGCATTACTTAGAGTCCACGTGGTCGGTAAGTAGCATCCTTTTACACGGTAGTGTAAGGCTGTTATCCTTAGAGACACCCTGCAGAGTCCCCAAGTGGCCCTTTTAGTATCAGCGTGAACGAAGCAGGAGGGTGGGATCAGGTGAGTTATCGAACTACACTGATAATCCATAGGTTGAAATGGTTAGTCAGTACAGACTATCCTAGGTTGGTCATATGAGTGTTAGTCACAATGACAAAGTTATATTCAAAAATGACCAAGGGATCGGTCAGTAGTGGCTAACCTAGGTCCATTATTGGTGTGTTGTATTTTTATACCACTAGTTGGGGCCACCTGCAATGACCACTCAGTGGCTCCCCCTGGAACTAAATAGACTAAGGTGGGTTGGTCAGTAGTGACCAACCTGACAATAACAACTTATCTAGGTTGGTCGTATAGGGAGCCAAAAAATGACTAACTAGGTTAGGCACTAGTGACTGAGAGGTTGGGCGTATAGGGAGCCTAGGAATGTCAGTGTATGTCCCCTGCACTGCTCAAGGTGTATGTTTATCTGCTTTCCGTGTACTACCACGTATATTAAGAGAACATAGTCACTGCAGATACTTTAGTAGGCCAATCAAAAGTGTCTTTCCCCTTTCTATGCGAAACTCTTGCCCCATAAAATGTGATTTTGTTAATTCTCGACTCATTTTGATACAGGCATACCATAAGTGTCTAATGAAAGAAGTAAGAGTCCGTGTCTGAAGAAGATACCAACTGATAAATAATTGATAGGTTGATGACTCTCTCTAAGAATGTAAGGCAACCATCAATACAATTAAAGTGATGTTGGGGGAGGCTACAAACTAGCACTTCGCGTGTAAACCATCCTCAAATCCTATTACTCCCATCTCTGTCCTCCCATTACTCCTGGATTTTCTCGAGGTTATTTCATTGATTGGTAATTAAAGTGGGCCGTCTAGGGCACCTTCCCACATTGACCTATGACCGGCCG
Organism: Harmothoe impar; assembly: GCA_947462335.1. Lineage (NCBI taxonomy): Eukaryota > Metazoa > Annelida > Polychaeta > Phyllodocida > Polynoidae > Harmothoe > Harmothoe impar. Next base: position 32,990,657 of record OX381708.1, read on the forward strand.
AGTGACTTCCCGTTCCGGTCTGATATTGACAGAACATGTGACCCTTGCAGAGTGCTCTACGTGTTCTCAGTGATGGTGGTTTCCGGCCTTTCCTGCCCCTGACATTATAGAGGTTTGTGGTGGCCTCTTGGGGCTGGGTGAGAGTGTGGAAGGAGGACTTGGGATGCACGATATAGAGTAATGTATACTGCACGCCTTTAATAGAGAGATCCTGCTGTGCCTAATGGATAACTGCATGGTCACTCGCTATACATTGGTCTCTATGCCAGATGACATATTGAAGTAGAAGCCAACAATGGTCAACAGGCCTATATCCTCCCGTGTAAGGGCCTACTGCTGAAACATATTGGAACTTAACAGCCATAAAAGCTCCACTGGGGAAGATACAAACAAACCTAACGTGTATGCCTCGAGACCGGCGAAGGAGAAATTGACAAAATCCGGAGAGGTCAAAGGGGATGGAGCGGGCGACAGAAGACATGCTATAGTATAGCATAGCCGAGGATAAAATGTAAAATAAAAAATGTATATATACAATACAAAATGCTATAGCATGCTCATTATATTCTCCCTTGTGGTGGTATTCTCAGCAGGCTGTAGATATCCAAGGCAGGCTGTGAGTTCCAGCATTAAGCATGCCTATCGTAAAGATGCCCGCCCGCCAGGGGGTGCCTGCCTGCATACATCCGGGTACTTGCCATCACTGCCGCTAGTGGGCGGAAACAAGCAGCTCAGGTCGAGGCTATGGCAGGGCTATATGGGGCTAATCGGCGTGTCCGTGTCAAGTCGCTCGATTGTCTCCCTGCCTAGGTGGAGACCTACCTCCACCACTATACAGCAGCAGCCTCCGCTGTAAGTTGTTCTTAAAAGCTCCCAATAACTCTAACAGTAGGAACATGTGGCCAGCCCCACTCGGGGGCTATATACCTGCTGGTCTGGCCGTTCCCAAACAGCAGCTCTCTTCATTACTTTGATTGCGGAAACCGGTGTTTGTGTGCGTCGCTGCTCTTCTATGCAGAGCCGCTCGTTGTATGGGCCACGGCTCAATGCTATGGCTATTATATGGGAGTTCAGTGAACTCTACGTACAGGAGCAGATACATCAGAAAAGACTCAGCTTCTAGGGAAACTTGATTTCTCCCTATGGCTAATCAGCATGTATACAATAATTAGTGTTTTCTTTTTCTAGATTATCGAGATTACTCTATGGATTAACTCTGGCGACAAGATATGATATAGAATGGCCCGCGACAGATCTGGGTATATTATCAGGTTAGTCTAAGGTGTAACCTTTAAAATAGCATATTATGATTCTCCGTTAGATAACTTACAAGGTGAGGTGGGGAGGTGGTTGAGATCATCAAGCTTAAAATGGGAGCCTCACATCAGATCACCATGCAGGCCCATGCTAATCTACCGGAGCGGATGGAGGGTGTGCACCACAGCCGATCAATCTATTAATTCGTGTGCTAGAAGAATGGGTTGTAGGAAATTAGATGAGGGAGCTTGAGTTTTGTGCAGCTAGAACTGGAGCCAGACATTCGATTTGCTAGCAGACCCAGACAGAGGACTGGTATAAAGTACGTCCTTTACACGAGACGGTGAGGGGAGAGGTGCCTTTGTCAGCTCCATCTGTACACGACAGCTCGTGGTGGGGACCTGGAATTAGAACCGTGTAGTCGGGGGTATAGATGGGGAGTCCCTATACCTCCTGTCAATTTCAAGAAATGCCCATGAATGCCGCTCTGTAGATTTTAAGAAATACCCATGTCCCATGTCACTTAGCTCCAAAATGCACATGCCCCATGTCACTGTAAACCCCAAAATGCCGCTGTCCCCCTGTCGATTTTAGGAGTATGTATACCCCTATCGATATAGTTTATAAGATGGTGCGGCTATCGGGTACTCCGATACTAAACTACAAACTGTTATAAACTACTATGATGCCCATTCCAGAACAGTCATGAATATAATAACTAGCTGCATGTGGACACGGGGGCATCATTAAAGAACCACCCGTGTTGTCCTTCTCGCTCCTTTACTATCGGAAGCTGTCATTGGACATCCGGGGTGCTACCCGACATTGCCACCCTCCCTAGACCTCAACTGACCCATAGCCCGATAGAGGGGGCTCCTCTTGACGCTAAAGTCGACATCTTGAAGGCTAACCCAGCCTCTCCCCTCCGACCCCAGACAGATAGGGAAGGATTTGACCAGGCGATAAGAACCATGAGAACCATTAGAACCTGTCTTCTATGAAGGAGCCAGGCGGAGAGAGAGTGTAAATAGGCGACATATAGGACTGGATCCATGCCTATTTGGTGTGATGTAAGGACAAAAGGGATGCCTCAGGCCTAATGTTGAACGTTCAGATTTATTCCAGGTTACACATGGATAAAATAGCACCACTTTCACTATATATAATCTTTCCCGCCATTCACTCACTTACTGATGCATAGGTAAAATTAATTACAATACTATATGGGGCATGTTTAAAACACATGTATGATATAGCTGAATCAACAGAGGCAAACTGCACTTTCTGTTGACTATTGGGAAGATATATACACTGCACTGACAGCAGAAACTGCCTATACATGTATGCTGCACATGCACAGGATGGGTGCCTAAGGATATGTTGCTAAGGCGTGGGAAGTTAAGAAGAGTCATTCATAAAGAGCACTTAAGCTGTGCATATTCAATATTAATAGCTAGAGGATACTATAAAAGCTGAAAAGACAGAGGCACAATAATGCAGACTTGCAGATCCTACACACCCCTACCTTGTTCCAGTATCCCATGAGGCGCCTTTCCTGAAGAAAAAAAACTAACCGTTAGTGTTATATAGTCAACAGCCGTACACGTTTTAATCCCTGCAGAAAACAGAAAACGTTGACACGCTATTGTCCCCTGTATAGTACTCTGCAGGTGTACCGTATTTATGTCAGTCTTCTTCAGGGAAATTCACACAGTATGTATTTTGTGTGATAATCTATATTGAGTTATGTCTGGGACGCCTTATGGAGAAGATGATGTGCAAATATTTCATTCAAATTGAATAAGAATACGTTGACAAAGGTCTACGAGTTTAAGTTTGTTGATTAGGTTATTTTACCATGTTAACATCAACAAGTGACGGGTTTAACAAGTGAAATAACCTGATGACCAGTCAACAGGCTAACACACGTGCTCCTCTGAGTTAACTTTATAACTATATTGATTCAAAATAATTCATGTAAACAAACCATTGTGCCTGAAAAATATGGTGGTCCTTGCAAAGGCGCTGCCGCGTATTCCATGAAAACTAAATACCAACTGTTACACCTCACACAGAGTATGACATACATAATAACTGCAATATGTAAGGTAACACTTGTTGTCCCATGAATTATACAGGCCTGGGAGGGATATTAACGTTATGAAATAAATCAGACTTGGTTTGTGCCTCGTGGGTATTCAGGAATGGCAGTGGTGACTGGCCCGAATACGACCACACATCCATCACCCAATAAACACAAATCTGAAACCCCATTCACTTCCTAACCATGTGCAATTAGTCTTAATTAATGTATTTTTTTGCTGCTGCCATCTTTTTCTCAACACAATGAAAAAGACTTAAATCGATTTCTCTGGCTGACAAGTATGGAAGGCTGAGCCCTTGGGAAATGATTATGCTAATGATATGAAACAAGGAAATACATTAGGAAATATTCGCCATAACGTATATATTAGGTCCCGGGATATTCATCAAAAGGAAATCGAATGAATAGGCCTACATAAAAAGTATAATATAAACACGTTAGAAACCAATATACATAGGTTCCTTTTTGGTGGCTTCATTTCTTCAGACGATACTTCTTATTTCAAGTAAAAATTCATTAACACATGATTGTCGGCCAGGTAATGATTATTTGAAATGAGAAAGATGTTTTCAAATTAAGATATAGTTATTGTTCTAGAACCAGGATATCATTTCCTAACATTTTGCCTAATGTACTAAAACGATTCTTGTGGAACAGATTTTCTGACTCAATATTTCAAATGTCTTTAAACTCATTTTAATTTCTTAGTAGAGCCATGCAGCTACGAGAGAAAAGGTAAATATTCTAGATTTGGAAGGATGGACGACGCTTGCACGTATACATGATATTGAAGATAAATTTCTTAGAAAGAAAGGGGGGTGATGTCAGTATATCACGAATAAATGCTGCATTCGTAGCCACAATTCACAGCAGAGAACCTTCTTCAGACCCATTTGACTTCATGTTCTATTATGGTACACAAAAAGGTGTTATATTATCTATATGTGAATTCATCTAGTTCTTTCACTTACAAAAGCAAGTTTCCTGACAGCAATTTTTTTTAATACAATTCCTCACATCCTCTAATAATCCTTGATCTAGCAGACTTCATGCATACATTGATAAAATCATACTGTCAGGCATGTTATCCTTTCTCAAGGAGAGGGTCAGAACCAGCAATGAGCTGGTGATATAACTGACTTATGTACTTGCGCGCAATCTCACAGCACTTAAGTACTGCTCCTCAAAAGAAGCTCATCCGTGCCGTGAGACCTTCCTACAGAGGCCAAGGGGGCTGATCTCTAATTACCCTCTGCTGTGAGTTGATAAAGGAGCTGTTACCGTCACACCGTCTCTATGATTAAACTCTCAGGGCGCAGTAAAGGCGTGATGCAGCACCTACCTTCACTTGATTATCACCATGGACCGAAACTCCTGGCATGGCTAATTACAATTATTACAGATGCAGTAAAATAGGAAACATTAATTGATATTAAGTTTGTTTTTGTTTTTCTGTATAGTATACATTACGGCCAAACAATGACTTTGTGAGAGTATAAGTCACGCGGCAAACTCTTTCTATGTGTGAGCTGATCGTGGGTTGATATGAAACTGCGTGGACTGCATTTAAGAAGGAAACACATAGCAAATTGTGATAAAGTCTCTAAGGTTCCTCAATTAACCTAAGTATATTGTATGCAGACTTTATCAATGACTCGTCTCGTCCATAATGGAAGAGGGCTAGCCTTGTGGCTTAAATTTCCTACACATTTTAAGCTTGTTTGCCAGGAAAGGGAAAAACTCTGAGAATGTGACATGTTCTAACTTATTGGCTTTTGTTGGAGGTACTAAGGGACCCTTTTAGGGTAGAGGATCACATTTCCAGCTGTATAAAATAAGAAGCATGGCTTGCTATGGTAAAGCGTTCATGTAGAATCAGAATAACAATTTTGCCGAAATCCAAAACTATTGCTAAATACCCTGAACGCAGGTGGGGTGCAGACTGCAGAGTTCATTTATTTTTTCAAATCTACAATTCTCAAATCCATTTGCAAAAGGGACACAAAGGTGGTCCGAAATGGTCGCTAAAATAAAAAAAAGATTCCTAGTCTATAATGGATGGGAGCTACTACGTGTAAGCTTGCTGGCAGCGCTACTCACTGCAGGAGGATCGGGGGCAGTCAGCATTGGGCCCATTCCATAAGTCAATCAGATATGAGGATGTACGAGGGACCCCCATCTCTAGTTTGTTTCCAGAGAGAAGTTAAACGTCTCTCAGAATGGGACTCGTTGTAGCTTATTGGCTTTGGTTAAGGTATAAGAGGAACCAGTATGTTGGTGGTATGCGTGCCAAGGACGATTCTCTGACTCATTCAATCACGTCAACCTGACATCCTGGTGCTCAACATCTTAATGGTACACCCACACCCGACCCATATAATCTTTTTTATCCACTGCTTGTTAATCACATGGCTCACGAGATTCTCTCCAGCTCCATCTCTTCTCTCTCGTCCCATATACCTCCGCCGTTACTATGAGCTCTCTGTCTCTCTGTCTCTATAGCTCTCTCTCTCTCTCTTTGCCTCTATATATACCTACACTCCGATCCTATTTCTCTGTTGCTATACCTTCGGCTAAACTGCATTGCTCGGCTTTCTCTCCTTCTCTCCCATCAGCCTCCTTCCATCATGATATCATTACAACTCTACTCAATCTCCTGTTCAGTCTGGAAACATACATTAAGCTGTCGCCCTGCTTACCCTTCCTGTCCCCGCACCCACCACCCCACCTCTACCTATCACCTCGGCCCTAGAGCACGTGATGTCAATCTGTGCACGTCTTACATCCATCTTCCAAGCTGAGAGGTGGTGCTGTGGGTCTGCCTTCCGACCAGGCTCTACACTGCTAAACGGCCTCACCACACCCGCCTACCTTGATCCTCTACATTCCAACCTTTGCAGGACCAACATGATTCCATCCATATATAACGTGTCGGCAAATCCTATGTTACTTCAGCTTCGTTCGCCTCTCCATAACGCTGTCGTGTCTTTACCTTGACAACCCTACAAATCGAGTTGCTTTTGTTGTTGAGATGTAAAGAAAACTGGCAAAACATATTAGCCGGCAGGACCCGGTGAATATTGTGAACCTTCCGTGCATAAAGCCGGGGAGAGCTGTTTATATGCTACATTATTAAAGAAAATACAATTATTGTGTTACAATACTATGACTTCTATCCATTATTATACATATAATCTACGTATATTCGTAAGCTGTAATATAAGTCAACAGACATACTATTGCTTTTACTACAAGTAAAATAGTGTATAGATCGACAATACCTTTCCAAGAAGAACACAAAATAACAATAAACGCAGGTGGTAGTTTTGCTTGTGTCCATAGGTGGAGCTTTGACACGTGGGGACCAGATAGTGTACAGGCCGACTGTGCTTGTTATGAGGCTTCTTGGTGTTATGTACATGCAAAATATAGCTGTCGGCCCTGGGAAGCACAACAACTGATACAACTTTAAAATAGTTTTGCTTTTATCAGATTTTAGGAGTGCAGCTCCGATTCAATGCGAATATAGCATTTCAACTGGAGACGAGTAACAACTAGAAAAAGTCGGAAAACATTGAATATAGTTATTAAATAGAGATATACAGTTAGCTAGATGGAGCAAAATACTATTTCCGAAAGATGAGAAATGAAATGTGAAGCATAGAGGACGTCTGAGATATTTTGTACATGCTGCAGAGTGGCATTCATCGCGGGAGGCCCTGGGCTATACATCTACACCATCAGCAGCAGGGTCTAGTGGGTCTGTATGTGAGCCTGAGGGACCCTGATGAATGGCGGCCAGAGCAACTCGTCCCCTGCTCGGTGTTGAGCTACTCCAGCTCTCTCACTACAGAAACTAACATGATGCGTTTAGCTTGGTGACGGACCAGGCTGGCCGTGCAATAGCTAGGCCAAAAAAAGAAGGTTTGTTTCAGGTAACATGGGCAGAAAATGTAGGGTCGGTAGGTCGGATTTCTTTAAAAAAAAATATTTTTTTTAACATGAAAATACCAGCCGGCTGGTCCGAAAACCCGAAAATTGACCAAAATAGGCTAAAAATACAGAGATTTCTTCAAAATTGCATAAAAAAACGTAGGGTCGGCCCTGTTTTGAGAGGGTCGGTCGGGTTACCTGAAACAAACCTTTTTTTTGTTTGGCCCTAGCAGGGTATTGATGTTATACCAACCATCATCGTCCCAGCATTTTGATCTAGACTCTTTTGTGTTTCTTGATCTTAGAGTTCCTTATTTGATCTTTCGGAATAACGTAAAAGCTACCACAGTTGTATATATAATCTAGTACTCGTGGGATATACAACTAGCCCCAAAGAACAGGAAAATTATACATATCTGTACTCATTATTCCGAGCATCAGGAAGACAAGTATATGAGATAGAAGGTCTTTTATCATACCTGTTTCTCATATTCGCTACATGCAGTATATAGGATATCTCGCTCAAAGACTGTTGTTTCTAGGAGTCATATTAAAGAACATATAGCAAAGGCTTACCTCTACCTGATGATGGGATTTCAAAGCTGAGTAACCGGCATGCCGACAGCTAGGTAGATGTCTCTGCCCAACTGGGACCAATCCGGATTACAGTACCTCGCTGCCAACTGCAATGAAGACTATTTGGCCGACTTCCCTAAAAATGTCATAGCGATTCCATACACCATGGGTATCATCTGTTTTTAAAATCATAATAAGTAATACTGCTTAAGCACTTTGCTCCATTCCCCCTCTTTCCAACCCTCACCTTCATTGTCGCCTCATATATTTATAAGTTAAAGCACACTCTACTAAACTGCTAAAGAGGCCAAATCATTTACAAGTTCTAAAGTATGTTTTAGGCAACCCGACTCATTCGTCAAAACAGGGCCGACCCTAGCATTTCTCCGAAATATTTGGGAATTTTATTTCAAATTAGCGAATTCCTGGTCAGTATGAAACAAGCTCCCCCTGACTTCAGTGACCTAGATAGTTGTCTAACTTCAGGGAAAACTTTTAAGGGAATATCCAACAATTTCATGATATTCCTGGCCACTAGAGGACTCAGTGAGTTATCCCGATGAGCCCCGAATAGGTAAACGTGGATATGTAGAGTTACCCTAATTTTCGGACCATGTTATCTGAAATACATTTGTTTTCTTGCAGAAACCATGTTCAGTAAAATTGCAATTTAATCCATGCAATATAGAAACACAAAATGATGAATGAATGTATATTTTTCTATAAGTGTCCAATATTTCTTTCTACTCATCTTATCATAGAGATAACCTTATTAAAATTTATAATTGTAATAGGTGGAAACAGAAAGGACCTGGGGTCTGTTACATAATGCATACCCGTTAGTAGAGTGGTATATATAATAGCGGGTATGTTTTAACGGGTACAGTGACGGGTAAGAAATTGAAGTGTTGCAGAGTGAATAAAAATATTAAAGGGCAATACAATATCTTGTGCCCTTTAATATTGGTGCCCGTTAATTTGTGCCCGTTAATAATGCCCAGAATGTGCCCCAAATGGGCAGGGTACATGGTAAAGTACACACATATGTGCACAACGTCATCACTTCCTTGCACACACATATCAATGAAAATAGGAAAGGTTCCACACAACAAAGAAAATATCATATTAGTGAATAATTAACGGGCATGAAATTGTCAATGAAAATAATATAAGACCCCATATAACAAATATGATAAAATATCCACAACCATTAGCTGCATTCTAGTATTTTAAATAGTGGGCATGGCTGTACGGGCATCATATCTTGTTCAGCATTTTCCTATGGAAAGGCATTAGATATTTATAAATTTCACATAAAATATATATACAAGCCTTTATATATTTATAATCATCTAAATTTAGTTGAAAATAAGGGTGGTATAGGGTTTAAAAAAAGTTATACGTGTGCTTGACACATGTATAACTTTGCCCTATGCAACGCCATATATATTATATTAAAGGGTAAGATTATTTATTAACGACCACCTTCTTATGGGCATGGTAACACTGCACAAATTTGTATAGAAAGCACACATCATGCCCTTAACCCATAAAGGGTACCATTAATTAACGGGTACTGTTATTTACAGCCTTGCAACATTGAACTTCATTTATTCCATTTTCCATACCCGTTCATTCTTTATGTAACAGACCCCTGGTGCATGGTAGGGTCGCATCCTATCGACCTCGAGGGGACTTGGTTGTTAACTTTCCCTAATAAAAACAGTATACGTCTACTACATATATCTGAAAATAAAACTTGAAACTCCATCTAAAACAGGCATCATGCCAAACATTACCTATTATAAAATATTGTTACAATAAGCTTAAGCCTTTTCTGTTCAAAATCAATCAGGTCCCATCTTCAAAATAATTGCATGTCCCAATTATTTAATTTCATAGTATCCCTTATTTTTAGATATCAACTTTATTCACAGATCTCTACTTGATAGGTCGCAAACTTGCTAAACAAAGGAGCACACTTGAATAGGATAGGGGAGGAAGTTGTATAGATTAGAAGAAGCAGGTGAGTTGATGGCTTCCGAGCAAGCCCTATTTATCGCAGCCTTTAAGCAGCAGAGTAGCTCAGATACACGCCTATATATACATGAGGCGGACACCTGTGGCATTTACCAACACCCCCAAGGAGAGGCTCACTCTGACTCTACCACCAAGGTCACGATGCTGACCTTCAGAGGGAGACGGGAGGGCATTGAACAGATAGGGCTTAACAACAGCAGCCACCTTTCTTACCCTTCCTGGGGCGATTGCTTTTAGCTTTCCGCCCATTTTCGGCATGTTAGAATAATGAAGGCGATGTGATTTGCTACCTGGGGGTAGCGTGCACATTTGTCAGCGAGGGGCCCTGGTAAAGGATGGCAGGTGCCCGGGAGAAGGTGTGTCTTGATGGCGTTGGGAATGGATTCAATCCATGTGAGTGACTGAACGTGTGCAGATGTGTCACTGAAGTAACATATATATGCAAGACAACCTAAAATAAAGTCTGGCAAGGTGTCACGCTTTGTACAAAACTGCTGATCATCGATAGGTCCTCTGATATAAGTCACGGACAATACGCATTCTTTAATGTGTTTCAGGGTAAACTTCAAAGTCAATAGGTTTTAAAGTGAGTGGTCCTATGTCAAAAAGATGGATAAAAAGCTTTTGTCCATTCCTCACTTATAAATGTTCACATCATACGGGCATTTACGCCAATGAATAGATCAATCATATTTACAATTTACAACTTAGGATATACAATGTAATTTATATTTATGAATTAATGACAAAATAGAGACTATCAGCATTGAGGCCCAAAATCTAAGTAGGTCATAGTCTCAGATTCTACTAAAAAAATACTTTGGTAAGACATAAACTTCAGAGATCTCTCAAGAGAGCTTTTGTTAATGGGTCAGGCACAATGTGAAAGATTACTATAGACAGAAAGGCAGCCTTGAGACGAAACGGCTACTTTGAAGTGAGGGTGACCAGGGAGATAGTAGACCCCAGCCATGACCCTAAATCAACCTTCACTGGACGGGGTCATTTGGGAGGGAACCTGGGTGATCCCAGTGCCATACACCCGAGACGATGTCCTCCTAGCTAGGTCTATCCCAATGTGAATAGCTATTGCCTATACTGACGATGAAGTGCCCCGGGTTAACAAAAGAATGTGCCTATATATATATATTTGTGACGGCTAGTAAGTTTCAAGAAATTGCTTTGTATACGATAATATAGGCTTTGGAATAATGCACTGCAGAGACTCTTCTCCAATACTCTAGTTTTCACACGAATAATACCTTGATTTAATCTCTTTCACCACTGATATAGTGTTTGAAGTCGACCAAGGAACCAATGGGGATCTACATTCCTTTGTGATAGTGTTTCAATCATTGGCTTCTACTGGTACAATAGCAATAGTTATTAAGCAACTAAGTCATGCCCAGCTAATCCTTTTACTTCCGTTATCTCCTGGCAGTGAATCTAACCCTTTCCTCTCCTATTCTATATATCCAGTCCCCCTTCATAAAACCAAGCGTTATGAGCCTTCAGAGGCCACCTGTTGGAGCCAGTAGGAGGTGACACTAAGTATAGTGGTGACGTGTAGATAGTGGCAGGAGGGGAGTGGTGCTCACAGCTCAGGGAGGGGCTGCTATGAGGCAGTGGGGGTGCAGGGTAAGTAGACAGACGTCCCCTGTTACCACATAACTCAGGTAGGGGGACCAGGGCCTGACGTCTTCCTGGACCACGTGGGAGGCACAGCTAAATAAAACAGAAGGTATGAGGTACAACAGGGACGGTATGATATACCTGGCACCTTATCTTAAAGGCACATGCCTGACGAGGTTTAAAGGTTATGAAAAAGTGAGCCTCTGGGAGAACTGAGTACCAGAAAGAAGTGTATACTGCAAACAATGATAAACTAGACTTTTAGCTGTAATACTACCTTCTAGATAAATAGTATTCTAACAGTTTCAAGAATATGTGGAATATGGTTGTGAGATCAAGTGAACTACATTGTTTAGTGCATTATAATATTTTCAGATTATGACCAAGTGGTTCACTTCCCTATGATACTCCCCAAGGGTTTCACTTACCCATGGGACTCACTTTCTCCTTGGGCTTACTTCGCCGTGTTATTCATCACTTCTCTAGTGTTCGATTTAAGCTGTGTGACAAAGAATCCTTTCTGAGTTTTAATATTTCAGCTGATATCTTAACATTTTTATGATTATATAGTTCTTAGGGATTTCACTTAGAATATTATACACACAAAATTTGAAAATCCCTAGATCTCAGAATTCTAAGCCGCATGCATAATATACTAAAAAGCGCCATAGGGTGAGAATAACTTTGCTCAAGCCTCCCCATTATGTGCAAAGTCTGCGTTGGTCCTTTTGATTCTATGTAATATCCCCAACTAGTTTCTGAAGAAATGATACTTTGACGCCAAAGCGAGCGGTTATGCACTCTTGAAATTGAAACGGTACTTTCTATTTTGATTGTAAAGATCCTTGCGAGCCATTTCATTTGGCTTATTGTTTTTATCTCTTTAAGATCATGCTTCCGTGGTAACCACTAATATAAGTATTAAGTACTTACAAAATAGAAGCTTTGAAGCAAAGGTATTTATCATTTTGTCCAAAGAGATCTAATATAATCAAAATGATGCCATAGTGCCACCCTCTGGTGGCTAAAACTGGTGCTAAGAATGTAGAATGGGTATAGTGTTCTAACACGATAGGCAGTTATTCACAGTCAGGGCTATCTAGAATGAATACAAGATTCACCGGTAGGAATCTCCTTCCTGTGTAACACAATAGGCGGAAGCCTTGCATATACCTTTGCTGTATACCAATATCGCCTTTCTGTTCATCTATTTCCGGTATAGACGCACCACCTGTGCTTCATTCAGTAGCTATGCCCATACCCCCCCCCCCCACTCCCCGCCGACCCCATCTACCCCCTTAACACACCATGTACATAATAATCCTCATTGGAGGGCTTGTCCATGGCAGTAATACACGGGATATTCCTTGAGGCTATCATCAGACATGTAAGGGGAAGGGCTGGGGTATGTATTTGCTGCTATATCTTTATTAGGGTACGACATATCTTTGGGGCGGTGCTGTGCTAACTGGAAGTACCCCAGACGTAGAGTTCCCTCATCTCCTACCCTAGACAGCTCTCTAGAGAAGGTCGACACTGGTAGTCTAGATGGATCTACAGTGCTTTGACATAGCTGCGTATAGAAAAAGGCGACTAAGAGCCGAGATGTATGGGATTAAACGCCATGAGGTTATAGAATGCACCCTGAGGCCCATTTCCCATTAGCAGATTTGTATGTCATATCAGTGGATAGACCCGGAACAAACCACTGGGTGTGGTGTGGTTGATGTGAGTGTATCTGCCGTTAGGACCTGCAAATCGAGTAATGGGAAATGGCCCTAAAGCAGAGGTCGAAGATTAAAAAAAATTAAAACTGATTAGATGATATAAATAACATTATTAGAACTCTTGCTTAGTAACCAATTCACTTAGCAACAAACCAACACCATCACTGGATTTCTAGGATCCATGTCAGAGGGGAGGTAATGTTAGAATTTATTTATGATCCATAATTGGGCAATTTTGTAGTTCGGTTTCTAAAGATTTAGTGGCCATCTTGGATTTTAGTCGGTAATGCACTGTTCATGATGGAAAATATGGGCCATGTTATTAGACATTTGACTTACCATCATGAGCTGCAGAGCAGAGACCTCAGGGAATATTTTAGTTGCATACTAAAGAAAAAAGAAGGAGTGGTCATACCGTACGTACATGCCCAGTACAGCTTGAGTGGAGTCCTACCTCTGGCTACTGTACCCATATTTCAGAACCCTGTCAGATGTCATTCCACAATAAAAGCACTGCCATGCACGTCAAGTTGAATCCACATCTTTTCCCACATAATATTACTCCGGCCCACGCTCGCTCACGTACACGGTCTCATCTACCCCCAACGCACCACCCCATTTGACATTCCAAACCATAGTGTGGCGTGTAGCCCCCCCCCCCCAACCCACCATTCTCAGACCCTATCACCAGAGCGGAAGTGACTCCTGAACCGCTCAGTCTGGTTGTAGGCCTCCGTTTCCGGTGAACAAAACGGCCGTATACCGTGACTTGCAGGGGCAGTGGCGGACTGCATGTGGATGGGGTGCAGTAGGAGGACCTTTTTTCAATATGGTGAGGCTTATGGGGATCAATATAGTTAAAGTATTGATACAGAGGCCATTATGGTTAGGTGTCTAATTATAGAGAACTTCCTCATGCGTACTATGCAGTTTTTTTTGCTGAAATGATTCCCTAAAAGACAATCAGATGTACATACAGTCCTGGGGTACATCGGAAATATCTATTCTCAATAGTTATATTAGGAATTCACATTCAGTATGTGGAATTGCATAGAGACCAACATACTACCATGTTAGTTTGCTTGCATGGGTGCTCAAGTAATCAATCCTTGGTATCAAACTGGCTTATCCTAGATAATCCTTTCTAATCAAAGGCAACTTTTCTGAATCATAAATCCATAAATAGACATTCACAATATCAATAGTAATATACCGAACCATATACAGCCATGCAGCTTCCCCATTTAATCAGTCTTTGCAGTTTGTCACAGCTCCAACCCTCTCCAGTGATGAATGACTACACCCTTGTGGCCATGGGCGGTATATATACCCTCAATAAATTACTTGCCATGTCTCCTCTTTGGATAGCCTCATGTTAGCTTTCTCGTGCTCTAATTTCTATGTGACGTGGGATAATTGGGGGATCTAGTTAATACCACAGGGAAAAACAGTCCATATTTAAAGTAATTAGCTTCATTAAACCCTTCATCCCCATGCCTGTTTGATAAAGGGCAGAGGAACCAAGTGGTGATTAGAAGTATTTTGAACATTGCATTCTAAGTATAAACCCATGGGTCCCGTCTTGCTACTCTACTCCCAACTCCACAACAAAGGTGTACTGGCAATTGACTCTCCCTCTTCAGTTTAAAAGCTGCAGAGAAATACTCGCACCCGAGTTTAACCGCGGATTCCTGTCTAATGAGCTAGATTAGGTTAATTGCAGGGGAAGGAATCAGAGGAGAAAAACACTGGTGCATAGATTGGGAATAGATTGGAATGGCTAATTACTACTCTATGCTCAGGTCTAGGTTCAGGCGGACTGAAAGAGAGGAAATGACTATGTTTGGTACTGAATTATGAAAGTGCAAGATCGGATGATTATCAGAGATGCAATGAGGGATGCAATGATGTGGTTTATACATTAGCTCAGTGCACCAGCAGTCATGGTGGATGTATTATGTAGTGCAGACTTTCACGGAGTAGCTCATGGCGTGCCTGTACTCTGCAATACCTATATATACGTGCACTGAAACCAAAGGGCATTGAGAAGTCGTCGGTGGTGACGTTCTTAGCAGCTTAGGTTGTCAAATAGACTAAACCAAATTCAATAACCTGAGGTCGTTGTTGTGAAAACCAAAATCTCCAACTCTGGGTCCTCAATCTGACAATTTTCATGGATGTTAAGTTTATATGATATCAAGCCCTTTTATATCTACCCCCTCTGCCCAACATTAAACCTTCATCCGAAGAACCAAAAATTAATGAGCAAGTTATTTCCATTCTTCAAGGAAGGCCCAATACGTTTTTTTGTTTATGGGTTTTATAGCATTGGCCATCCATATCAATATAGGTATCAGGGATGAGTATAGAGGAATTGTATAGCGGGGCCCTCTATAGTGTCTGAATTCTGCCTTAGGGATGGACCACTCCCGGGTGTGTCCTATATTGAAATATGGATTATTCCATGGATATAACGAGACAGAGGCTGTATTATAGGGAATATTTTACCTCTGTTGGCTGGTTACCCCGGATTCTATAGGACCTACAGAGGCTGGCCGCCTAGAGTCGTCTGCACTGGCAGCTTTCATACAGGGCTAGGTTTTCAGTGTGATAGTAGGAACTGATCAGTACGAGTACAGAACGAGTCCGTACCCACCCATGCTTTGGTCACACAAAGGAGGTGATGTTGTCCTGGTGGTGAATAACCTTCCTCTTGTAGTTGGTCTCTTACTACGTATGTGACACTTGAGTACAAAAACCAGACAAGGTAAATTAGACTTTAATATACGGCGACTTTATTGTAAAGGTAACTCTGGTGTATTATAGTACAAGTATAACCAGCGGATATACCAGATCAGAACAGATATATAATACAGTGGGGCAACCCTATAGCATAGAGTTAAGCCCGTGAGCACAGGGTGGTCATGTCACGACAGTCCCAAACCTGACTGACTTCCAATGGGGAAGCAGCCGTCTTATATACAGCGCTGCGTAGCCACGTGACCGTACTAGCAGCGCCACCTGTTAGGTTTAGTTATGTAAAAATGATTATGTAACAACTACCGACGGTAACCGAAGGTGGTACCGGTACACTACCGTATAGATAACCGAACTAGAGGAGTCGGTGTATGTAACGAACCGACGACACTAGTTAGATGAATAAAACAGTTATCAAACCCAATAGAACCGTGTTGTCTTACATCATACAACATACAATAGATATACAACAATAACAGTTAGACTTTATAGTCAACCCGTTACACTACCCCCCTTTAGAATGTAGGAAGGGTTGGTTTTATAATAATAATACCTCTTGGATACATTATATACCACGTATATCTATTTATCAACAAGTAACATTTCTACTCATAGTAACAACAGGCATACATACATGAACATACAAGTTAACATGCACATAACAGTTTATATCAACAATATAGTCTTTGTAAAACCATAGTCCCGTAGGCACATGATATAGAAACTGTCCAACTGATAGTCCTTGACTAGTATCAGTTACTAAAACAAGGCACCAATAACCACTTTCGAAACTCAACACATCACCTACTACGTTCAGCAATGGTGCGAATCCGTGTGGAGTTAGTGTCCTTATATATAAATAATAGAACTATAATAGCTCTCACTTCCTTTGGCGAAGAAAAGTTTTATAATTGGAACTATAGCAGCTCCCACTTCCTTTGGCGTAGAAAAGTTTATATATAAAAATCCATATTAGCGTATCCTAAATAAGGTGGGATAGATCGTCATCCTTATTAGGGGCGGTATTCCAGTACCTAGCAGTTTATGGTGGTAGAGATGGATAGAGTCCAGTACCGGTATAGTACTTCCATCTCTTGTGAAATATAAATATAAAAAGGTAGGTCCGTGCCTCCCTATAAATAATTATCACAGGAGGATGATCCATATAATAGTTCATAGGTCACAATAGTAGAATGTGACCACAGGATCAGGAGCCCTGGACAGTAGTAGAGCACCGACGGTTGTGGCTTAGTAGTAAACCACGGTTGAAGACATCAGGCTGCTTCCAGTGTGGTGGCAGTAGAGACTCAGTTAAGTCACGACAGCACCGTCGGTCTGCTTTTGGTTGTCCAGGGGCGTGTAGCTGCGTCGATGGTTTAGTTTTACCTCCGAGGGGCGGAACAGTGCACCCCAGAGGGCCTGACGGGGGACCAACCTTAGGTGTCCATAGGGACACCACCGGATGGCTTTCCTTCCCCATCAGGACTTCCTCCAGGAGGGGCCTCCGTGGTGTAAACCACAGCAGCCTCCACCTGGAGAGGAAGGGCTCCACCTGGGGCTACCGAGAGGGTACTCGGCGCCGCAGTAGGCTCCCCGCCACTGACCACCCGGGTAGATTGTGCCATGAAAGAAAATGGCATCTCATACCTAGGTGGGTGTACTGACAGTACCGGGGTCACAGGAGGAGCAGGCCTTGCGGCAAGCCCCAACCTGGACTGGAGATCTGGAAAACCAGTTCTCTCCCACTCTGTCAGCTTTAGCCCGAACTGCCGGAAGAACTTGGCGTCACAAGTTGTCAACCTTGATTCGAGCTGTTCGATCGTAGCCCTCCAGAGGGCATGATCTTGCTCCAGACTCGCCTCACGCTCGGCAAGGACTCTGGTGCGTTCAGCGACCCAAGCTTTCCCTTCCCGGATAGCCTGTTCTCTGAGCAACTTGTACTGCTCAAAGTAGGACTTCTCCAAGAAAGAAACCTGAAACTGGAGTAGCTTACTTGCGTTTTCAGCCATCTTAGCTCTGTAGCACTCAAATCCGGGGACCAGAGTGTCAGAGAATCCAGAGTCATAAGCAGGACCATCTCCAGGCAACACAGGTAACCCTGCTAGCCCTTCGTCAACAGCCCTGTGCTCAGGTACTGGAGTCACCTCGTCATCCCTTACGGGGTTAGAGGTTGCTCCGTGCTGGGTTGGAGCAGTCGGCTGGGCTGACGCCCCATCCGGCTGTTGTACCTCTACCTGTTCAGCGTCACTGACAGGTGAGACACTCTCCTGTGGGGCTGAAGCTTTCTTTTGCTTCTGACTCCACTTGTACTGCTTGACATAGTCAGCAGCGACTTGACCCGCCTGCTCGTCACCCAAAGAGTTCTGAACAATAGCCAGTGCATTACCCAGTCTCTGTCTCTCCTGCCTGGGCAGTTGATCAGCAACCGGGGGCAATGCAACCGAAGATACCGTGACGGTACCGACGGTTTGGCTACGGTCGACCTCAGATGTTACCGTGGCGGTGGCGACACGTTTCTTCGCAGGTTCACTGCGGGAACGGTCACGTCCACCTTTGGTATCATCTTTGGATGACTGGCGGCCCCTTTTTAGATCTTTCTTCTTAGGAGGGGTATCCTTCTTGACAGTGGGCATCGGAGCTTCTGTATCTGGTCCGAGGTCGGTTTGTTCGCACTTGGCGCCCTTACACAACCTCTCCCAGTCAGCCTCCGTGAGGTAGTTCCACTGTTTAAGTTTGTTGGTTCGCCACTTAAACTGTAGATTCCCTACACGTTTGTGGCACCCCCAAACCTTCAGTGCAGCCTCACCTCCACGACTAATAGTGCGCTTGTGCACGCCCTTATTGTCGCAAAGATGCCTTACCAAACCAGCCCTCCGTTGGCTACGGAATAGTTCCCCGTCACTGTACTCAGGGCAGGAAGTACTAGTACTCCCACTCACACAGTACAAGTAGGGACGCACATTCATGTGCTTCTCTACCAAATGACGGGCAAACTTGAACAGGTTTGGCCACCGTTTTGCTGCTGTCGCAGTCCCTTTCAGGCGCTGACAGCGAACGTACGGGCAGGGATCCCCTGGCACGTAGTTCTTCCAAGCATATTTCAGCTTGGGGCGGCATGACCTATGGATGTTAGGTTTATTCCCGTCCAACACTGCCCTGAGGTACACGAGGTACCAGTCAATGGGATGGGAATCACCTGTCAACCAGTCTTCGTCGTCTGAACCCTCGGTCGTGTGAGGTGCAGGAAGAGCCATTTTGCCATTTTCCTGAAGTAAATCAGAAAGGCTCAGGTTCTTCCGGTCATCATCACGGAGACACAGGTTTAGACGGACATGCGCTGCCTTGGCGCGGAGGCGTCGATTGGCTCTGCTCTCTGCGACAGACCATCCCTCGGCTTCCGCCTTGGACAGTCTATCAGCAACAGCTTTGAGTCTATCTGCCTCAGTCGGTGCGACCTCTTCGGTAGCAGGAGTCTCAGGGGAAGATGCAATCCTCCTCTTACGCTTCCGCTTCCGTTTGGTCTTAGCACGAACCGTGGACCCGTCTGATGAATCACCATCCGGGACCGTCGGTTCTTGTGCCAATACACCGGCGGGTTTCGGAGAAGATCCCCCTGCAGGGTTCTCCTCCTGGTTGGTATTACTACCACCCAGACCAGGTTCTGTCTTCGGAACAACATCACCCGACCCCTCAGGGTTAGGTTCAGTTGGTACCGAAGCCGAGCCTTGACCGACGGTTGGAGCACCGGTAGTGTCCATTTCCGTGTCAGACTCGAGAACTCGGTCTTCCCCATCGGAGGCCTCAGCCTTCTCCGGGGCCGTGCATTTGCCATCTACACGGGCTGCCATACTGTTAGCTCAGGCGTAGGTGAACCTCACGGTTCACTCACCCGAGCATTTAGTAGCACAGCTAGTAAACAATAGTGTAGGTACTGCCGGGCAGACCTAGGCACCACTGATCAACACGCTACCCTACGGGCAAACGTGTTGATCTGAAGAAGCCTGGCCGCCTGTGGGGCTTATATACCCCACCCGTCCCCCGTGACCCCGCCCCTTGACCGGCTTCTCAGCCAATCAGGGGTCGCGCCCCGAAGACGCGCCGAGGTGACCCAATTTCTCACGGCTCATTTGGCGGGAGAAATCGATCAGGTGACGCGGGCAGCGCCCTTCCCACGTCTGGCATATCCGACGGTGGGAACTCTCACTGTTGTTTACAATTTTCGTGGCGGAGCCACCGGATAACCCGGGAATGATATACCGGCATTAGAGGATATACACAGCAGCGTGTTGCTAAGCAATATGTGGTCAAAACTAATCCCATACTTAGAACTAATCGGCAAAGCCAGCCACCCGCCCTGAACACGTGCTTTCCTACCTCCAACGGATAACCACACCGGATAACCCGTCTCTTCTCGTTGTGTTTTGGTGATCGAGTACCGGGCCAATGACCACCGGCCCAGTACGGAATTGTCCATGGAAATTTAATCAAGCCAGCAGCTAAATGTCGTCAACAAGGTAAGAAAAAAATGTTTACACAATTTTATCTCGCTCTCTGACACGTGTGCTCCTCCGTAGACCTTGTACCGGTATGTCCAGCAATGATGACACCGGAGGTATCACCTTGCTTTGTTTACCGGTGCCTACGGTTAGTCCTTTACGCACAGCTGACCCTTTTTTACGAGGCCTACCGCGCTTGGGCTTGGTAACACACGACTGTGGTTCGATCGGTAATTTCCTAGGACGACCCCTTCGGCGCGCTACCGTCGGTACCGACGGTATGACCGTTGGTCCTGCCTTCGGTATCTTTGGTAGCGCAGGGTCGGTTGGTGCTGGTACTCGACCAGCACCGAGGGAATCTTCACCGTCATCTATATATGGAACTCCATACCAAGGTCGGAGTCTAGCCACATGTGATTTAGTGAGAGTCCCTTTTTGCAACCGTATTACGACAGTAGTTTCACTAACCACCATAGTAACCGTATGCGGACCATCCCAGGAGTACAGGGTCTTGACTTTGGAATTTGGTGTGCTAAATCTCGCGACCTTATCCCCCACCTTGAATTGGCGGAGTTTAAGGCCCGTGTCATAGCCCACCTTCTGCAAACTAGCAGATTTTTCCAAGTTGTCCCTTACTACTCCATAGGACTCGCGTAATGATTGTCGAAGTGACTCAACAAACATCACTGTGCAGGGTTGCTCGAGCTGGTGTCCCTGCACTCCATAGACCATGTCACTAGGCATGACTATGTCTTCACCCATTACGAGCATATTAGGCGTACAGCCCGTCGACGCATGTTCGGTAGCATTGTAAGCATGGGAGATATAGCGAGCGTGCTCATCCCAATCATCCCGGTGCTCATTAACCATTGTCGTGAGACATTGGATCAACGTCCGATTGAAACGTTCCACCATACCATCCGATTGAGGTCGGTAGGGGTTCGTATGCGTCTTGCAGATGTGTATTTTACTACACAGTTCTGCCCACAGTCGAGATTCAAACTCACGACCCTGGTCGGAGTGAAGCATTAAAGGACCTCCCCACGTGAGGATCCAATTCTCGAAAAGTGCTTCTGCGCAGGTAACAGCTGTATGATTTACCAACGGATATACTTGGACATACTTGGTATAGTAGTCCTGTACCACCATCATACAGGTATTCCCACGGGGGGTCGTGTTGAAACCACTAATGATATCAACAGCGATCCGGGCAAATCGAACACCGAATAGCTCTTGACTTAGAGGTAGCTTACCAATACCAGGTCCAGGCTTTGATAAACAGCATTGGGGACATTGTTTCACCCAACGCCGTATGTCCAAAGTCATACCAGGCCAGTAATATCTACTCTTAATCTTTGCCTCAGTTCGTTGTCTGCCAAAGTGTGCTGAAGTTCGGTGGCCATGACAGTAATTGAGCAACTGTAGTCTGAGTGACAAAGGCACTACAGACTGAGCTGCTCTCTTCCTGCCAGGTTGCACTCTCCAGCGGCACAATACACTGTTCCGTATAAAAAGATTATCCCACTGAGCTAACAGTTGTCTAACTTCTTTACATTCCAGCGAAAGTGCGGGGCGAACAGGCTTGGACAGGCCCAACAACTTCAAGGAGTACACCCTCGAAATAGCCGGATCCGCAAGCTGCTCATCCTTCAAGTGATTTAACGTCCAGTTAGGAACTTTCGCACCCACAGACGCAATCACTGCATTGTGAGACCCACAGTCTCGGCAGTCTACACGGTGACAGTTCCGGATAGGATAGCGGGACAAGCTGTCCGCATTCACATGATCTACTCCACTCCTGTGTATGATATGCTCATTCGTCATGCCAAACTCAGAGAGGTGGTTCAACCATCTACCCATCATCCCCTCAGCGTCCTTGAAGTTAAGGAGCCACTGCAGAGATGAATGATCCGTCCGTACGAGATAATTCCCACCATATAGGAAATGTCTGTACTTTTTTGTGTAAACCACCACTGCCAAGAGTTCACGCTTGGTTGTGCAGTAGTTACGTTGTGTTTTGCTTAGACTGTTGGACGAAAATGCCAGCGGCACTTCTCGCCCATCCTGGATCTGCGACAAGGCAGCACCAATACTTGTATTAGAAGCATCAGTGTCCAAGATGAACTTACCAACAGGTGCAGGGTAGTGCAAAACAGGTGTTTCTAAGAACAGTCTCTTTAACTCACTGAAAGACTGTTCTGCGGCTGGAGACCAGACTATTTTAGCCTTAGCCTTCTTCTCTCCAATCATCAGCTCTTGTAAGGGAGCTGCGACTCTCGAGAATCCAGGTATAAAATCTCTGTAGTATGAACAAAACCCGATGAAGGAGCGTATCTCCTTCGTGTCCATCGGACGAGGCCAGTTCTGTACCACTTCGATCTTATGAGGATCAGCCATGATGCCATGTTCAGAAACAATTCTACCTAGGTATTCAACTGACTTCCTAAAAAGCTTGCACTTTGAAGGTTTCAATTTCAGACCATATGATAAGATGCGTTTCAGCACAGCTTGGAGGTTCTGTAGAGTTTCCTCCACAGAACCACCGAAGACGATGATGTCGTCCAAGTATACTAGGCACTTTTTCCAAAGTAAACCCCGTAACATGGTTTCCATCATTGCCTCGAAGGTTGCCGGGGCATTGCATAGCCCAAATGGCATGACGTTGAACTCAAATAGTCCCATATGGGTAGAAAATGCGGTTTTCTCTCGGTCCCGGGGGTCCATGCCGATCTGCCAATAACCAGATTGTAAATCTAGTGTACAGAACCATTTCGCCCCACCCAGAGATTCCACACATTCATCTATCCGAGGTAGAGGATATGCATTCTTCCTAGTGAGTCCGTTCAACTTCCTATAGTCGATGCAAAATCGACAGGAACCATCCTTCTTGGTGACCATCACCACAGGACTTGACCATGGACTCTCACTAGGTTGAATCACATCTTCATCCAACATCTTTTCTACCTCAGCCTCCATAGCACTTTTTTTAGCCATGGGTAACCGACGGTAGGGGATTCTACTGGGAAGCGCCTCCCCAGTGTCAACCCGGTGCTGTACCGTATCGGTACGCCCTAGAGGATCTCCTGGTTGCGCAAAGGCGTCAGATAACTCCGACAGCTCATTTGCTACCATTTCGCTCTCTAGGGTTGTGAGGTGTGACTCACACAACAGGGACCTTAAATGTTTCGGTAGGTTGGATTTAGCTAGAGCCTCTTCGTGGAAAGAGTCTCCCGCCACCACACCTACTTCCACAAAGTCCGTAGTTAGTGAGTCTACCCCATATGCTCGCGTGGTGTTACCAATAGGCGTCCCCTTTCGTAGAGTGATTTCTCTACTACTCGAGTTACAAATCGGTATCACCCCCCAACGAGCGTTGGCCAGATAAGTATGATAGCCAGCAAGACCTAACTCAGAGAGCTTTTGATCTTCTGGTTCAAACATTCCCGGCCGTTTGGCCTGCACTCCCACGCAGCTGACTAGGACATCGGATACATGTCCTGCCGCCAACTTTGTGTCTTGTGCCACTGACGCCACAGAAGAACCATTCCTCAAAACGCACTGTACAGATTGTTTATAAGGATGTTTAATCTGAAGTCGGCCCGTTGCGGTGTTCATTGTTACCCCGTAAAGAGCAGCAAAGTCCATCCCCAGTATGCCATCATCAGTGATGTCGGTGATGGTTGGACATATCCAGTATGTCTTGCCATCAACCAACATAGGTTTTACAGTTCTGCCATAAGTCTGCATACTATCTCCCGTAGCAGTCCGAGCCTTTACTCCTAGTAGCGGAGCTTCGGGCTGGTTGCAAAGACGGGCCATGAATCTACGATCGACCAAGGTGTGGGATGCACCCGTGTCGACCAAAAATTCACCACGCGTCCCGGAAATAACCAGACTCAGGTACCAACGCTGTCCCCGTAAAGGGACACACTCAGAGGTCAGCATCGGGCTTCCCCCTCCATCCATAGCAACCCCTTTTGTCAGGAGGTAATCCCAACACGGGTCGCTCGGGGAGTCTTGAATCACACTGCTCTGGGCAATTGATTCTAACCAAGACTCCTCTAAGCCAGCGACTACAGAATCCTCCGGATTCCGTTCGTCCTTGCCAGCCCCGCCTTGCCAGACGCTTACAGGTTGTACAGACCCTTCTGCCTCTGCGCGGCCTTGGTTCATGGAAGAGTTAACACCGTCTACTAATCCCTTACAGGCATGGCTAACTGTGGGGGCGCCATCCTTGCCAAGAGGATGGGCCCCATTCAGTTTTCCGTCTCCTTTTCAGTTTTAGCAGCGACGGGTGCAGGGGCTTTGCATTCGCTAGCCCAATGACCCATCTTTTGACAGCGTCTACATGGCTGAGGTTTCGTGTCCTTTTTCTTCTTTTTCCTTCTCTTTCCAGATCCAGAATCAGAAGTGGACGCAGAGCTCTTTTCCAAGTGCTTCCGCAACAAACCCTCAATCATCTTTTCCATGTCCCTGTCAGGCATTACTGCCGCCACCTCCTCGGAGGCGGGCTGTTTTTTCTTAGGTGGTTTTGTGGCGGCCTCTCCCACCTGAGCTCCTTTCGGGGCTACAGATGGAGCTGCTGACACTCCTCCACTAGGAAAAACAGCCTGTTTGGTGTCATACACATCTGCATGGTCGAAAAGGTCAGCTAGAGATAAATCCGGCTGCCATTTCTCCCGCAGATATGCCTGGAGATTGGTGTCTCTGACTCCATTGACAAACCTGGAGGTTAACTCCTGGATGACAGTGGGGGTGTCAGGTCTACATCCCTGATAACACTCGGATATCAGTTCCTGTAGAGCAAATCCGTAGGATCTCAGATGCTCGTCCTTGCGTTGGACACGTTTGAGTAGCTGAGTCCTTGGGTCATGCTCACCAATTTTCCCAATCGCCCATTCAGCTGTTTCTTCAAGTGAGCTCAATGTCTTGATCTTCACTCTCTCGAACGCCAAAAGGGCTGGTTCACCTGGCCCGTTGCAGAGTGCCTGCTTCAGAGCAACCAGCGCTTGCTGATTGTTCCAGCGATTGCTCTCCACAATAGCCTTGAACCGAACTTTGTACTTTCTCCAGGGTGGCGACCCTGTGAAAGGCGGAATATCGATGGCCTTTTGACGGGCTGCATCAGGATGTTTGATCTCCCCAAAGTTGAAAGGAGCATACCGTTCATCCAGTTCATCGATGTCCCGCGGGACGATGTCTGTCCCCAGCTTCTCAATAGCCGGGTTCCGGTCATACTTAGCCCGCTGGACAGGAGTTAAGCCCTGTCTAGCTCTGGGTTTCGGTACTGGAACTGAGACCATGGTCTGCTGTTGGTTCAACATCGTTGAACCAGTAGATGGGTGGGTGTACCCTGGAGGTGTTGCCGTGCCTCCAAAGGCGCCACCACAGACCGGAGTCTGTAGATAGCTAGCCCCCATCTGAGGTGTCATACCTGTTACCGTGGTGTGTACTAGCGGCGGGACACTTGAAGGTGTCACGGTCGTGTACACACTGGGTGCGGGTATGGCTGGAGGTACCACCGTGGTAGGTGGTGGTACTTGCTCCGACTTCGTCTTCAGGTCCTGATTGACTTGCCTTAGGCTTGCGAGGTCTTGTCTGGCTAAGTGGAGCTGCGTGCTCAAATCCTTTCCCAAGGAAGTTAAGCTTGCAACCTCACATTCGCCCGACACCCTCTGGTGCAAAAGTTTGTCAACCTCCACCTTGTGGGAAGCCATCTCGTTCTGGAGTTCCAGTAGGAACTTTTTCTTCTCATCAACCTCCCTTAGGAATAACTTCCTAGTTTGATTGATGGAAGCAAGTTCCCTCCGGGCTTCAGCGAGCTCATGCAACTCAGTTTTCTTGGTGGGGATCCCCATGGCAGCTAGTAGGTCCCCATCCAGTGGTAAACTGGATGGCTCATCTACTGCTGGCGGGTACCCCTTACCAGGAGCTTCTGTTGCCACGTTAGTTTTCTTTGATAGCCCGCCACCCCCCATACCGTTCGGTGTAGGAGTGGCACCATCAGTGAAAACCGACGTGTCTGGATCCAATGAAGGATCTGCTACCGTCGGTGTAGAACCGAAGGCAGCTGGGCCGAGAGTTTTAGGCTCTCTACCCGGTATTTTCTGACCCTCAGGACAGAAAAGATTCGTGGAAAGGGAGTCCAACGATCTCCTGGAGCTTATATCAAAGGGTCCCGGGATTGGAGATTGCTCCCCATCCTCTCCCTTGGTAAAGGCTTCCACAATAGGATCACCTATTGCTTCTTGGGAGAGGTCGTCCCCGGGCACCTCCAAGGCTGCCCGGCTCTCCCGCCTATTGGATTTGCCTGTGAAGAAGCGTACATTCTGTACGGCTTCCTCACGTTCCTCAGCAGGGGTTTTAGTCCTGCCGCTGAACGAGCTGACAAAATCGTATAGGTAATCCATATACTGTAAGTCTATTTAATACCCTATCAATGGTCGGTTCGATCAAGTGGTCACGGCACCAATGTAGTTGGTCTCTTACTACGTATGTGACACTTGAGTACAAAAACCAGACAAGGTAAATTAGACTTTAATATACGGCGACTTTATTGTAAAGGTAACTCTGGTGTATTATAGTACAAGTATAACCAGCGGATATACCAGATCAGAACAGATATATAATACAGTGGGGCAACCCTATAGCATAGAGTTAAGCCCGTGAGCACAGGGTGGTCATGTCACGACAGTCCCAAACCTGACTGACTTCCAATGGGGAAGCAGCCGTCTTATATACAGCGCTGCGTAGCCACGTGACCGTACTAGCAGCGCCACCTGTTAGGTTTAGTTATGTAAAAATGATTATGTAACAACTACCGACGGTAACCGAAGGTGGTACCGGTACACTACCGTATAGATAACCGAACTAGAGGAGTCGGTGTATGTAACGAACCGACGACACTAGTTAGATGAATAAAACAGTTATCAAACCCAATAGAACCGTGTTGTCTTACATCATACAACATACAATAGATATACAACAATAACAGTTAGACTTTATAGTCAACCCGTTACACTCTTAATACCTGCCTCTGATAATCCCTATCTTAAACAGTATATTTCAAATAGGTGTCCCCGTATTTAGTGGTTTTTGTATAGAAACATGATTTTCATTCTTAATAGAGAATTATAAGAAACCAGAGGATAAAAGGCCTCACACGGATTAACATGCAGAAACAAGAATGGAAATACCATTTAAAGAAAGTTATGACTAAATGTTTAAGTTGTTAGGATATATACCATATTAGAATACGCGTGTTATTGTTAACTAGATGGAGATAACTCTAAGAATGAAGACACACATAACTTATTGGCATTTGGAATTGGAAAGTGCCCAAACATTACCTTATTTTTAAGATAGACATTTTCCTTGGAGGACCCTTTTCCCTTGGGTGTCCAAATATTGCATTTGATTGAGTTGAATAGATGTATTGTACACAGTCCATTTGAGCACATATTTTTCTGTTTTGCCTCAGCCATTTTCGATTGTCTGACCAATGTTCATATGAATTATGACTAACTTGAGATAGCAACTACAGACATAGGGTGGGGAGATTTAGATTATCAGTGTAGTTTATTATCTTAGACTGCCTGATCAATCCAAAGGGGATATGTTCTCCGTGTTTGATGGTTCAGTTTTCAAAGTATGATACACTAATGATATACTAATGATATGTTATGATATGATGTATGATATACTAATACTAGTTGGTACAACATGCAAATTGTATAAAATGTGCGAGTAACTCGATCAGGGTGTTGAGCAGGTACTGAGCCGATCTGCCATGAAGTTTATTCATGTCTGGGAGAGGTACTAGACGTCATTACTCTAGTCTTTGTCATCCCTGTGGGGCAGGTCCATGCCCCAAGACGCAGAGAAAACTAATCACAAGGGTGGTCCGTAGAATAAAGACACAGGGGACAGGTCAGTGAAGTACAACACCTATTTAAGGGGAAGTGGAGGTGTTAGAAGTGGGTGGTGGAGTGTGAGGTAATTTTCACCAGGTGTGTGTCCTCTAGACACATGCCACCCTGAGACAACCTCTCCGGATAACCTTCTTTATCCCTCCTTACTATCCTTATCTGGCTCATCTGGGTTCACCTGAATATAAGGTTTAGTTAATATAAAATAGTCTAGCATTTAAGTAATTTGAATTCAATATAGAACAGCTAATATAGTTAGGGCCCCTGAAAAAAATAAACTGGTTTCTCATCACCGTGCCCAATCAATAAAATCGTGATTTGGGGAAAACTTCTTTTTTTTCAAAAAGATGTTTAATTAGAAGTGTCAAAAAGTTGACAAATATTGGCATATTTGGTTAGTTTATCGAGCTAAACGTAGGTTACTCCCATGTTGTCTTGCCTACGGTTTATGGGGTGCTGGCGCCATTTTGTAGTCTGACGTCATTTGTCACGTGACCTTCTATAAATAGATTCCTCCTCTAACTGTCTGATCACGTGACTTCTGCCAATCTCTATTCTATTACGTAGGAGCGAGTTGATCCAGCAGAAAAGCAGGGAACTCCCAGCTATTCAAGATGGCGCAGCCAGCATGGGACAGTCCCAAATAACGACCCGGGGACTTCTCGACAGACTAATATTTGGTATCAAATCAAAGCTTATACTGCCAGGAATGCAGTGAGCTAAGAATAACTTACAATACAGCATTTTTTGTAGATCACTAAACTCTTAACTACTAAAATGTGAAAATCAATAACGAAAAGTCTTTTTCTATGTATTTTAGCCACCGTTAAAAAAAAAGATAACATAAAAAACCTAGCGTTGACTTTTTACATTGTGTACAAAGTGAACTGGTGAGATCTAGTAGATCTGTATGTGAGACTGGAAGGAAAATAAGCTATTTCACTGGCCAGTGTAAATAATGAACAGCAATGGTAAGTTTACCTTCTGATACAGAATGTAATGAACATCCGTTGAAATGGCTTTTCTTTTTACAATTTGTACCCTTTCATCTCATCTTCATAGATATCATAAGGTAAAAATGGTTTTACATGAATCAGTAAAAGAGCAGGATAGCCAGCCAACTGTTGCTTTGCTTTCTTAGGCCATAGAAGACTTGCGGGAGTAGTTCTACTGAAGGCCACTGAGGTCTACCATTTATCTACTTACTGCGTGTCTAGCCTTGGGCTCAGCGCAGAGTGGATGGCATGGGCTAGCTATAGGTAAGATGGAGGAGTGCACACCTGCTCTGGAGGTGTCAGTACAGAGTTAGAGACAAAAACATGTATATAATAAGGATTTGATGTACTGTCCACATTAACACTTTAATGTAGTTGATTATTGATATTAATGTCTGTTGGTGAATAATGCTGAGTCGATTAGATAACCAAATGCTCAAATCGGAGAGTACATTGGTAAGAAAATCTGATGTTTGAAATTAAGATAACATGTCCAATCAGTAACATTATTACTTGGTAAAGCTAATGAAATGTTTCGCACAGATACAGTATCATAATGAAGAGGATGCGAGGCAATCGCATGTTATCCACGCGCATTGATGACCTCGGTAGTATAAATCCGGTGAAGTGTGTCAGTGGGACCAACTATGTATGCATTCTATTTGTCTTGATGAAGGCGGATCATAAGTTTGTCACATCTTGAATAACTGAACCTTAAATCGGATGTCAGGTACACCCCCCTTCAACCTATTGGTGATACTCCCAGGAACTCTACTTCAAAATTACAAAAGCAATGATTTGTGCCCCCCCCCCCCCACCCTGTAACAAATATATACACGGGGAAGCGACCTGTGATTTCTTCGCTAGAATCTGAAAATCAGTTCCATAAAATCATGCTGGGCACTATATCATACAGTAGGCCCTCCAAGGACACCAGCACAATCAACTCTCCTTTACATTATAGGGCACCCACACCCGAGCTTCTTTCTCCAAAAGAGAATTAGTTATTCGCATCGTAACCTTTTAATTTCAGTTGTTGACAATGTATGGCTTTCTCAATAAGGGTAAACAAAAACATTTTCCACTTTCACCGCTCAGGGCAACCCACTGAGAATGTCAAAACTAAATAAAGAACTTCACTCAAGAACAATCAGAAGTGAACTCTGCACGCTGCCCCACCGGCCAGAATGCATAGGTAATGCATAGGTAATGCCCCCAGCCTGGGGGTTAACCTAATGTATCTGTGTACAGTGATGTATATTGCTGTGAGCTATTTGCACATTTCTGTTTACTTGCTTTCATCCATATTACGTTCGAAGGAACCCATTGATGTTTAAGGTGTATATTCCTTCACCAGGGACTCTCCCTTTATACTCATATACATTGTCATTGAATCCTTCTTCAAGGTTCCCTCTTCATAAGTTCTTTATTTTGTTAACCCCATCGTATTGGCTAAACATAAGGGAAAATCCCTGTAGGTTATGACCGATTTGTGTACAGGAGGTCTTGGGTACTTTGACAATGTGGCCCAGCTGGCATCTTTTAGCATTCTGAGAAATTCAAGATGCTGCCAAGATGGATGACGAAAATGGTTGGAGACATAAATTTTGCAATTCTCGTGTGACATGTAATACCTCCACATTTAGTTGGGATGACATAAAAATCTATTCAAAGAAACAAAAATCCATTTCAGTGGGGATCCCTGTTAACCAGTGCTAACCACTTTTAAACCATTTCAATAAGTTTATATATATATATGTATGTTCTTGAAGGTTACAATCACATTCAGTCAAGAGTATAGCTTTTAGTTAAAAGTCCAAATTTAGTGTAAGCATATAATTAGGTTCCTAATAAAACCTATTTCCAACGGTATGGAATTCGTGTGTGCAATCTTAAACTGCACATAATACAGGTAACACATCATGGACCACGTCTATGTCTTAGGGGAGGGGGAACACCAGAGCGCATGCCAAGAAGGTACTGAGCAGGTGGCAGGTAGTTTATAGGTCTGGGGAGCTACTCACAATCATTACTCTAGTTGTTTGTCAGCCTGGATGGTTGGGGTCGTGTGCCGAGACACTGGGTGACACCAGCATCTCATGGGGCAGCTGGTTATACGGAGGTGTCTGTCCTCCATCCACATACCGAGCAGAGGGCTCCCTATATCCAGCCATTAAACATGAAGGTTGTTATTAGCCACCTAACACACTCCTTGTAGAGTATTTATGAATATTCCTGTACACTTAGGCCGTTACCCCTGGTTTCATACTCACACACACTAACAAACTGAGCTCATATCCATGCATAATCATAATGCACTTCTATATTGGTTAGACATAGAGCAGAGACAGTGTAGGATTATCCAATAGAAGCCTTGCTCTCACTGCCCCATGTCTATAAATGTGTTGGCTGGAGGTTCTCTTGGGCAGCTTTCCCCAGTAGACAGGGACCCCAAGTTGCTCCCAAAGGGCTACAATTCATTTGATTACTGAGTGTCTAGCCCCGGGCTCCGCTCGGAGTAGATAGGATTTAACTGGCAGAGCTAGGAGTAAACACCAATTCCAGAGGTGTGAGATTACAACCATAGGTTAGCTGAAGGGTCATAACTCTAGCTTTAGTGACTTCACTAACCAATTTTTATCTTAGAACAAACGCTCTAGAACAGTTGCCTCATCCTCCACATATATATACAACAACAGTTTTCTTTATGCGGTGCCTCCTTTATCCCCCAAACACATTCATCAGTCCTGCTTTATTGTATCTGCTACTTCCCATTGTCAATAATAGTGTCCGATAATATAACTATATGTATTCAAGCAAAAGAGATGTGGTGGCTTTATTTTTGTTAAATATTCATATGTTTCGAAATTCAATAAATGTTGGTCAATGAGAGCAGGCTCCCATACCTAATTGATTGTCTGCTTTGGTCAAGAATAAAAAACCACAAGAACATCCAGCAATTACATGATAGCTACTGGAGGAAAGGTTACCTGGTGACCCGGGAGTCAATAATTATTGCGATTCACCATTCGTTCCAGATGTTTTCAACATAAATAAATCAAATGAGAATTGACTACGTACCCTGATCCTTTGGGCTATGTTGCCTGATACACACCTTTTTTGGGCCTAATTGAATTATTTTGTATAACATGTTTAATTCACACTGCATTGTCTGATCATTTCTGGTAACCACGCCTCAGATCAGATCTGCCATACTGCATTTGAGATACCAGATTCTTGCCACATCTAGTATAAAGCATATTATGACCAGCCAGCACTTGTCAGCCAGAGGGAAGTGCTTACAGGGCAGCTTGGGCACTGGGGAAGGCTACTGTTGACTGGGATTACTAGCTTCTTGAAGGCCGGCAGCTTGCCATAGTGTCTGAATGCACATTCAGTTATGTCCTCCCCCACTGTCCAGTCGGCGGAGTTGATGAACTGTCTGGAGGCTTTGTCTGCATGTGTATTGAGCGCTGCTGGGCAGTACATCATTGGGAGGCATATGGTGTGGGTCCATACCTTTCAGTATTACCCCGAGTCGTAGAACTCATTACAGTTAGTAGACCAGATTTTTGCAAGCTTTTCAGTCAGTATGGGGATACACTGAAAAACTCTGGAGAGCTCTGGAGTCAATAAGGTCGTCTTACAGGACAACCCTATAGGGTCTTCTAAGTGAACAGCATAGAATTAACGAGCTTCAAGTCGTCAAATTGACAAGCTGTCAGGTTACCATCCCACAAGATATCTCTAGACTTGTCAAGGTCGTCAAACTAAGATAGTTGACGCAGGCCTAGATTAACCGCAACTGGGGCTCATCATTGCATAAAGGTGGTACGTCTAGGGTTTCAAATGCTTGACTTTGGTCTTGTTCCAGATGGCAAGATTGTTTTATCAATTCGTTTAAATACATAACCACATATAGAAGTGATATCTGATAAACAAGTGCCACCAAGGGTTCACATAATGTGTAACCAAGTCTTTACTGAGGATAGGCTACTCATCATCAATGGAATGTAGGCATATGTGTGGGTCATACCAGTTGCAGGGACATGTTGCAGGAGAGGTGTTTTCACTCTACACCTATCATCTATTTCCTTAATGCTGCCAAAACCATGCATTCTTTACATTATCTTATGTTTTCACTAGATACTTCACAGAATTTTCCATATTAACATATAGGTATGGCAATACTCGGGAATTAATCAATTTATTCCCAGGGGTGCATATATATGCTAGACAATGACCAGCTTCTAGACAAGTTTAGGGCTGGCATGTACCAGGTGGAGCTAATTGGGTCTTCTTACTGAAGACTTTTGCTTGCCAACCCCTTTCCTTGTCAAATTGACAAGGCAGTGCCAGGTTTGCAGACTCTGAATTTTTTCTGTGCACGTTGAAGTGTTTCATTGTAGAATACCTCTATCTCAAGATCCTTTCTCAGGACCTTTGCAGCTTTCTTGAGGGTAGGATCGGTTTATAGTAAATCCCAAGTAATTCATCTTTGGTAGGGGATGTGTTGCATGCAATTTGTTGAAATTAATTGTGAATCCTGCAGCCTGCCGGATCTCTGATGTAATTTCCATTGCCCTTTGTGATAATCCCCACTGCCTTTTTGTTCCGATCTTATGACAAATTTAAATGTTATTCCCGTAATATTGTCCGTAGAAAAATGAGCTCAAACACCTGACAGGAGATTTATTTGCAGTGGAGGTATCTCTAATTTATGATTGATAAACCTTTCTACGTCTCTTCTCTTCCTTTGGCCACGTTGTATGAGCGAGGGG
Organism: Harmothoe impar; assembly: GCA_947462335.1. Classification (NCBI taxonomy): domain Eukaryota; kingdom Metazoa; phylum Annelida; class Polychaeta; order Phyllodocida; family Polynoidae; genus Harmothoe; species Harmothoe impar. The sequence goes on from OX381708.1 coordinate 33,024,883, forward strand.
ACAGACTTTGAGTAAGTCACAAAGTTATCATCTTCCAGGCATGTGCTTAACCCTAGTCCTTTGGGAGCCCCTCACTCCCAGGTCAGACCTTCCTGCCATGTGGTAATTTCACGGCCTTCTCCCGCATTCTTTGAGAAGCGGTAGACAGAAGGGGCTTTGGTGGTAAGGTGGCGGGGAACTCTGTCAGGGCCTCCTGTGCGTATGAGGGGTATTTGGTGGAGGGTAGGAAACTAGGTCTTTAATTGGAGGGAGCTGTTCTGTGGTTAGAGATAGGCAGGCTTTTTGATGTGGCTTGTCTGGGTTTTGAGCAGCCCCAGGAAATGAGGTCTTTAGGAGGGGTTGCCTCCAGGCCTTCCATGCCTGCAGCATCTGCTCACTCACCACCCACTCAGCTACCCACCTTCTCTCCAGGGTCCTGTGAAAAAGACTGTGTCAGGAGGGTTGGGGGAGGAATGAGCTTGGCAGTTTCCTCAAAGGACATCTCCTTGCAGTTTACTCAGCTATTAGGTCCTTATTTGCCTCAACTTAGGGGCACTGGATATCCTGTTCTGTGAGTTATAACTGATGGAGCATTAATATTCGTAACGCTGTCATTAAGTGGGGCAATGGGAATAGAAATGAATAGGGATGGCGTCAATGTCCCTTATTAAGATAAGACTGCTTTGGCGATTCCATCAAAGGGTCGTTCTAAATATCAAGTGTATTTCAATCTGACACGTGCACACACATCCGTGCCCCCTCCCAACTAGGCCTATTTTCATCATTAAATTATAGAATTTGATATTTTTATTTCTTTAAAGCTTAAGGAATTAATCATGCGATTCAAATTAATGTGTGTCAGTATCAAGAATAGATGAACATTTTCCTATATCTAACTGGGCAAACAGTTGATAAGGTTCTGCATTACTTGTAGGTTGTATTGTTTAATGTAATTCACGTTTAAATTTAAATTGAATTGAATCGACAATGAGTCCTAGGCCTACTGTATCTGATGTAATAAACATGCATGCTTTAATGGGCAGCCAAACAATGTCCACGTAGGGAGGCTATAGTAGAATACCTGAATCAGTTTCAGATTACTGCTGACACTTCCAACCGGAAGTATATATGTAATACGTGTATGCAGACATTGACATGGATCCTTAATCAGTAGGAGATATATTGCCTCACGAATCAGTTACATCAGCCAACAGCCCTATACTATAGTGTATTGACCCCTAGAAGTAATCAATGTCACAGGTAGTGTGGGGGTGAGGGGATTAAGCGGGCTTAGATGAGATTGGGCCTCGGGATTTATGTCTTTCACCTTAGGCGGGTCAGTATACGGGTTAGGCGCGACCTCCTAATCCATCCGCCATACATTACCTACACATCCATATCAGCCCTCATAACCACATGATCCAGCCCTTCTTATCTTTACATACTCATGTTTCCAAGACTACCGTCACTTTAAGGCCTAAAGCTGCAAAGCCGGTGTTATGGTCACTATTGTTTAACTATGTATAACCTTCCTTCATATTGACATCATAAGATATCATGCATGAAGCCTCAGAAGGGTGTGGTAGGGTGACATTTGATTATCGATTTATCGAATCATTATCATTTTATGAGAAGAACATAATTATGGATGAAATCCTTTCACAAACATTCACTATATTCCTATATCATCGTATGGACATATTTCAATAGTAAATCTATATAGACAGGAGGTCAATGTGACAGGAATGTTAATGAAATCTGGTAATGACTGTGTCAAGATTCTGAACCACTTGGAGTCTGTTAGTCCTAGGTATTTCGTGGTAGAAAAGGGACATTTCAGGCCTGAGGTGGTTGCATGCGTGCATTAGTGTATTTATATTTCATAGGTTTTTGATATAACTATATTTCCTAGAAGAGATAATGAATGAAGGGTGATTATACCCCAAGCATATGGGGTGCACGCAGATGGGGGTGTAGACAGATGAGGTGAACGTAGATAGTATAGCTAGTGTTAGGATATATCATCAGATCACACAAGTAATCAATGATACATGATCCAAAGTCAATTGAATATCGTAAATCTTTATAATAAATTGTGTTATTGTTATCAATATTTCGTAATGGAAACTCTTTTTTACGTTTTGAAGTGTGGATTTATTTATTGAAAAGTGGTAGGTTGAAAAACAATAGTAATAAAAATATCATACAATATCGGCTTCAACAAGTTGACACAGGTTAAGACAGTGCAACCAGGTTAACCTATTGTATCACATATCAAATTATTCCGGCGCTAATCTGCATAAGTTATGCCATTATAACTAGGTCTGGCTGTTAGAGAGCTAATTCAATCGCCATTCATGTGGCGCTTTAACTATCCAAATCTGAGCTTAATGACGTCCAGGGTGGTATATTGAATGTATAGAAAACACACATAGATCTGTAGAGTTCTGGGAACGTACGGGTTAAAACCTAGTCCTGCTCATACGAGAGCTGGTGGTGGTGAGGAAAACCTACCAACTATACAGACCCTCATGCATCATCCCAATCACTGAACATCAGCTTTCTGTAGCCTTGGGTCTCCTGTAGAATCCGGATTGCGTATTGGCATAAATACGCTTAAATCATTGCCAAATATGGAGCATCCTTCGTGCCCAACCCCACCAGCGCAGGGTCAATGTCAATACCTAATGAATTCCAATTGCAATCATGATTTTGCCAATCCACTTTTCAAAAGAGTTAATGCTTTTAGTAAGGTAAAAATGGATTGAAAACGGCTGCAGGGCACGCAGGCGTTGTAGAGGTGTTCACAGGAGATCACTTAAAGCAGCCTTAACATCCCAGATATATAGATATATCCCTTTTTGCATAGTTATAGACTAGTCCTCTTGTATATCAATGTATTTCGTAACTTTTGACCAAGCTAAATTCAAGGAAACAGATGAAGAAAATTAAGAATGCTTACACCAAAAAGTCCAACCCTTAATTACCACAGCCCAGCAATTTCTTCTGTAGTTACACCAGGCACTAGCATCTTACACTGTTTGCCACTGAACAGAAGTGTGAATCTGGCAAGAGTTCCCACCTCAAGTTGGTGATAAGCACGAAACACTCAAATTTCTCCTATAAAAAAGGTAGAAAATACTTGAAATTGAAAGCTTGTGCTGTGCATATCAAGACTCATTGCTTCCCAGCATAAATATAATATTGTACTCGACGTGAAGGAAAGGGATAAGGATCATCTGAGATACAAGTGAAGAAACCCCATAATTGGTATCATAGCATCTTTGGATATGATATTTTGGTCGATATTATCAGGCCCCAGTGAAATAGCAGGTTAGTAGTCGCTTTATCCATCATTACAGCGTTGGGGATTTGAATATGAAATTGGTTGAAAACGTTGTGTTGCTTATTGGAAAGTTTCCTCATACTGATTCTATGAAATGTACAGAAATTAATCCGCATTTGATATGATATATCAACGATGGGAAAAAAAAATTAACCGGCGCTCGATTTATCATGCAGATTTAAGATGAGAGAGCGACACATAGGGACCGGGACAGAGAGACGCAAACAGAGACAGATCGAAACAGAAATGCAGACAGAGAGGCAAAGGGGGAAAAAGTTGTACATTTCCTGGTATATAATATATCCACGGCCTTAGTCTAACTAATATGAAGTTGTTTGGCATTCTGGCAGTTTTAACGGCTATTTCAGTGGGATTGTTAGCAATGCTAAGTAGAATGGTGGCAGGTGAGAACGTGAAGATTGCATGTCACAGGGTCTGTGTGTAATCCCTGTGCAGGTGGCGGCTCCTGTACCAAGAGGGCAGCAGACAGTGTGAGGAGGACGCCGAGGGGAGCACAGAATGTAAATGCTGCAGGGTGAGCTTCTGCATCTAGGAGGTGATTGCATCTCAGGTGGTGCAGGCCCCCTGGGACAGGTGTGCCGGTCCACACGTCGTGACTACTCCTGTGGCCGCGCTCTCAGCTGGTGCCACCGTGGACACGTAATCTAATTTGTCAGGACTTAACTCACCCTACCCACACTCACCCTCCCGTGCCAGTGGTCTATACTGTCAAGGGTCTAAGCTAGCAAAGAAACTTGTCTCATCTCGATCTCAATTCTTATGTAGGTGCATGTCTCTCGGATAAATGTGGTGAAGGAATTTGTTTTGGACAGTTTTTATGACCCACAATAGCAATATAATGTCATGTATAATTGTAATCAATTTCACCGCGCCCTCAAAGGAGGCTTCTCCTGAATCTCAATGAAGGGTTCTCACATTGCTAATAATCAAAGTGGAGGCGGGTGGGATGAGGGGTGTCTGAGAATTATTGGCGCTGACAAATTCTGATGCCCCCACGTGAAAACCGACTAACCGCTTTCCCATCTTAAAGTGACCACTCCCTAAATGTGACAGCTGCATTATCTTGATTTAATCTGGACAAAATACTATTAATTTTCTCTCAGGTTGAGAGGGCCACCATTTTAATAGGAAAGGAGCTAGACATGAAGTTAAAGCGTCGGATTTGGATATTAATAGTATGCCAGACAACAGGGATCGAAGAAAATAATATCTAGAATAACTTCCTACATATTTACAATCATCGAATCACTATTAAGAGAGATGTAATTATTGGGATATTTAGGTTCATTTTAGTATGGGATCAATGGGCTCCTTTATGTGCAAACCTCGTGAAGAAGAACATGCATTAATGTGGCATTCAACTCCAGCATCACTCGTCTATAGGTCTAATTACCTTCATGTGTGAGACAGGTCCAATCCCAATTAGTATGCAAAGGTGACACTGAGTCGTTAATTACCAAGCTGATTGGAAAGTACTTACGTATATCTTAATAGCTCTGGCCCAGAAAGCATTCTACTACTCCGAGTGTTACTGTGGACCTTGTTTCGTATCTTTTATTAAAAGCATTGGATTGATGTGCTACACATGTGAAATGGCACCCATTCCAAAAACATTACCATTAATTGAATAGTAGAGATACAGTAACCAGAGTAAGTGCAGAAGATGGTTTGCATTGAGCTCTATTAGTTGTACATTCCATTTTCCTCATAAGGCCCTCTTAACGTCGGAAACCTTTCCTATTAAATGCAACTCTCAATGCAAGTAGTGTATGGCATATGTGGGCATTGGGACAGACAACGTATGCAATGTCTACTCACTTGATTGACTGGGAGAACCATGTGGAGCTACCTTGTTTCTAAGAAGAATTTTTGTACTGTAGTACAAACATTAAATAGAAGTGGGTCAATTAAGGGGACAGCTGACAACACTTTATTATAGCCTGGGTATCAAGGCCCCTACGCAGATTCGAATATAGGGTTGGCAGTAAAGTAAAGGCCGGAGTCATCTGTATTTAGTAAAAACTGACCCACTCTTCAGCAGAGTAAAGCCAGGGTCTCCTTTTGGACTAACTTTGATTTTATGCAATACGGGGTATATTCTAGCCATCTCCTATAAAAGAAGTAGGAACTCAGGATTCTCTTTATACATTAGTAGTTTATGTCTAGGCATAAATTATAAGGTTACCCATCCCTTAGAAGAGTAAATCGTCCTACAAGGCTAAATATTACATGACCAGTGCAACATACCCTATACAACACATGCAGTATTGTTCCACACACTCTACACATCATCGCAAATGTGCCTTCTTCACGTAAAGACTGCTGTTATGAACATATCAATTGAGGCTATCAGTTAATCAGACGAATAGCACTTTAATACATTGCCTGCTACATACTTCAGTTTCCATACTACTGCCACAGGGACTATCTCATGATAGATATTTCTTTTAATTGAAAGCAGGTATATAATTATGATCAAAACCGTCGATGAATATATTTTTAATAGACCTTTAAATAATTAATTGTAGTCTGTTATGTACTTAGTCCTTTATTTTTAGTTGTGCTCCATGCAACAGTTCCATATACCAAGAACACAAGCGACATCTAGCCTTACCCCAATTCAGTGTGTGTGAAAGATGTACCCGGTGTATATGGTACATTATGTTATGACAAAATGGAAACTGTATAAAATCAGTGCTGGCAGTACTACTGAAGTCACCTATATTGCAACTGGCATTCGGTTCTCGAAATGCTACTCTTTTTGCTATTCTTTTTGTTGACTTTGCACAAGCCGACAATTACAAAAGGCCATAAACGTCACCAATGATTGATGGGTGCATTCAGCAAGTTGTCGTTTCCTATATACACAAAGGACTGCATTAGAACCCCAGAGATGTCAGCCATATATCATGACTGCTATTATAACAATTTCCAAAGTCACATACAGAAAGCTGCATCTGTCAAGCTGCCATTGTGTAGATGTTTAAGGTTATATAGTTCCTGCTGTCGGCTGCCAGATGTCTGTAACCAATAAGCAGCTGTTGGAATTCTTTGTGCTTGGTTGTCAGTTTGTCCCAGGAATGAGGGAAATGGTAGGACATAATATATGAGAAATCAATACATTGAATATAAATCAGACCATAAGCACAGTGTTAGATGCCAATCTTGTCATATGGTAAGTGTTGTTAACAAAAATGAAATACATGAGTACAAGACTATACCTCTTCTAAGCTTAGTGCCAAATATTATATCCTATTTCTATGTCAATGCTAAAAATATTTCATTGATTGAATTTCTTATGTGAAGTCTTTCGAAAAGAGCCAATTATGCATTCATACAATATTGGAAGCCGCTCTATCCTATACTCCGGGATACACATCGTATTCACAAAACCCCGACAAAATCACACATACATGTCCCTATTCCCCTCAAGCTATACAAGGTCCCGGAAGCTCATCAGACTGTCTATTAGGTGAGCTTGTGTGGGTAACCTCCACCTGCCCCTAGACCCGGCTGTGTGGCAGGAGGTAGAGTGTATTCCCCTGTCATACAGTCAACCAACAAGGAACAAAATGATTACCCTGCCTCCCGCATTCACACACGGCTCCTGCTCTATGTGGCTTCAAGGGTGGAGTAAAGGGGACTGGATCCTCAACCCGTGTTTTAGGGCATCTGGATTTATCAAAGTAAGGGTTAGAAAGGCAACACAAGGATGAAAGACAAGACACCCTGAAGGGATTTGTGTCAACGCCCACCGTCTAAGGGTCATATCCGTTTACAGCACAGTGCCACAGTCCCTCGGTCAAGGTCCGATTTAGAGCCCTTCTGTGAGTGTACTGATATTTTATCAATTATTCTTTCTGCAAATGTCATGGCATGCACGACTCAGTGCAATGTCAATTTATGAGACATTCGTGTAAAACGTTTGAGTGGGAATATTGCTCCGGGGCTGAGTATTTAGACCCACTGTGCCCATAGTAAAGGGAGCTCAGCTACCCAATGGATCCTAAACCTCCCACCGCGAATGGGAATTTATTAGACTTCGTCATGATTTCATATACAGTATTGACATAGAGTAATAAAGTTATTCCCCTGGATGCAATATTACTCATGGTGCTATACCATATACTGGCTCATGGGACTTATGTGACACTAACCCTGAGGTCTGCAGCAGATAGTGGCTCTTTGTTGTATGAGTAGGGGATTGCTAGTAAGAGGGTGAGAGGTCTGCTCTATAGATCTGTAATGCCTCTGCGGACATCCCTTATATGTGGCCATTATGGTAGGGGACAGACTTCAGAGGCAGAGCACAAATTGGGTTAGTTTACCTCTACCCCTAATGGATTTAAAGCCAAAATTCACTGATACATTTTAAAGCCAGCAAAGGAGGCGCCACATAGAGCGCATCCACTGTTTTATCAGCAGCAAGTCACAAATGATGTTGAGGTAAGAGGAGCCTGCGCGTTCATGCCCTTGCAACCTCTGCTATTGGCAATACAAATGTGTTGGCAGGACTGAATGGCGAAGTTGACAAAAGAAAGTCCACACACGTTATAGAGACACAGGTGGTTATTTATGGATGTATTCCCTCTCTATAAAACACCACTAGCAGAAATGATATATGCACGTATGGTATACTGAGTCAAGTAGGGATTGTCCCTCAGCCGCACCAAGAGCCTACAGGCAGTTTGACAGGTATTCTCAACACCGCTCAATAGAGGCTACATGTCACCATTGCAACAGCCAACAGATAGAAATGAATAATCTTTATTCACATTTTAGCAGCACGGAGCCTGTAGATACCTAAAGGTGACATTGCTTTTCAGCAGTCACACAATGGTGTCGTCACACGGCAGTAGCCGTTCATTGAAGAACACATGCACGGATCCGCTCAAATAAAAAGGGGAGAATACTAAAGTTACACAATCCATGTTTGTCATATTGGAGCAGCTCATGGTGACATGCTATGTACCTGGGCAATTCCCGAAATTGGACTTCTTTCGCACTGGCCCAGTAGATGTTAATTCTCGACTGTGAAATTGAAATACTCCAATACCCATTTATTTCCTAGCCATAATTCCTTTTGCCAGCAACCTATTTCACATCATCTGTTATCTATCAACTTGACGGGTGCTCAAAACGAGTGGCTTATGGGGCAGCAATGTACATCGTTCCTTGTTTAAATCAATGGCACTGCCATATTCCATAAAAACTTAAAATGAGTTATCAAATAGAAATGCGACAGCACGCAGCATAAATAATGCCCTAGAATAGAAGGGGGTCCTGTAATGTTCATATAAACGCCATTACAAAGCTATCTTCGACTCAAACATGACCCGCAAATAGAAACTCTATTCATTAATTCCCTTCTCAAGGCTTTCACTCACTTTCATTCCCATGAATAGCTCTCCACCCACCCACTAACACAGACCTAATTTCAGCCACCATTTCAGGACACGGTGCCACTACTGTCAGACTCTTCCACAGGTGTTCATCAGGCTAAAACCCACCAATGTCATTGACCCTGCTACATATCAGCACTATACGACTACAGCATTGGCCTATTGCCTTACCAGTCTGGATGCCGAACTGGAATATCTGCCTGAAGCTCTCAGCGAACAATGTATGGCAGGTTTTTGGTGATCTCTGGACACAAACCCACACAGTGCCAAGCTGGGACCATGTTACCCATGTCACACCAGTATTCTAGATGGGTTTAAAGTCCCAATTTGTAGATTCATAAAAATGAATGAAGGGGCTTCCACAGGACACAACAGCTGTTTCTATCAGCTGCATGTCACACCTGCATGCAGAGACAAGATGAGCCTTAGCTTTCAGTTTCATTCAATGCTGTACAGCCGGCAGAGTGTAAATATTATTATAGACCCATCCTTACAAAATGAGGCACAAGTCGCACATGTTGGAATCTAGATATGGGCCCACAAAGGTAGAATGGTCAAAATGTTTAAAAATGACATTTTACACTTTTTTGGAAAAATAAATGTTAATTTATTTGGAAATATGGTATTTAGACTGAAATTCGGTCCTAAAAGTCCATTTTTATCAACCTAATTATGCATACACTAGATAATCTTATCTATTGTTTCAAGCTTATCAATTTTAATCGGAATGTTGTTTGATGACAGGCAATAGAATGTTCTGGTTGCCATGGTAACAAAAGTTGGAATGTTCTCAATAATAGTATTGGAGGGGGCATTCCAGCAGCTTTCAGGAAATGTGATATGATGTATGTGTCTGAAAAACTTATTCGGTCATTAGGTCATTGCTCAGACTCAGCTAATCATGTTGAATGGATTTTACCTTTGTCGGCATTTAATAGTTCTGATATTGCAGAACATGATGTTTGTCACACATTTTCTCAGTTTTAGATATTTCCGGTTTTAATTTTCAAAAATAATTTTAAAATGCTTCCCAGAACCCTACATACAAGTGTAAGATATCAAATGAAAGCTCTTAATGCATACTACCTGAATATGTGGCTAACATAATTTTCATATTTGGCGACTTGTGCCTCATTTCGTAAGGATGGGTCACGTATGGATTTAGGGACATTACCTATACCACCGACATTTCTTGATGCTTTACGTGGTATATCAAAGCATGGTAGGCATTGTCCAGACACTATCAAGAATACATGGGATGGTTTACAGAGAAGTTCAAATGCTGCTTTTTTAGTGGTATGAAGTAGAAGGTTGCCACAAAACAAATGTTTAGGTCAATACACAACTTTCCTCTTAGGATTATTGAAAACAATATTATATAATAGATTTATTACATCGAACCTAATGGTTTAATCGTTAGATAATCAAATATATGAATTAATTGAGAATGACCATTGTTCTCTGTCTCGATCACCTTAAGAGAACACACCCTCCAAAATCGCCTAACAAACCAGGCTGCCATATAGTGTCAGCATGATATGATTGTCAGATATTTGGGTGTTTCAGGTTACATGGTCTAAAAAGTTTAAGTATAAAAAATTGACTCGCAAACTGTAGTGCTGACTCACCAACCACTGCTTTGCGTCGCAGAGCTTAAACTCGACTGTATGATAGCAACCAAATGGCCAAAACTAGTCCTTTTTCAAAATTGGATAAATTTTCTAGGGTCGGTCCTGTTTTTTTAGGTTCTACTAGTGTATATTCTAAATAGGATTATGTTTTGAATTCACATCTTCGCAGCATGAAGACGGCCTATCGGATTCAGGTAGCTGGTATGGATGATTCTCATTCTAAGCCGTTCTACAGTTGCAGATGTCACGCCATTTTGTTGGCATATGGTGGCAGTCATTCAGTTAGGAATGCCTACATAGATCTCCCGGGATAGATCTGCATGGTGGTTGTATTATAAAACCGGGGGATGGCTCACAGACAAAACTACTTGGAATGAGAATCATCCATACCAGCTGCCTGTTCTCAATACAAAGTTGCCAAATAAGATTATTCCATACAGAAATAGTCTTATTTCCAAACTAAATACAATTGTAAATGCTAGCCAACATAGTTGAGGGCAGAACCTAGAAAGTTTATCAACTATTAGAAAGAAAAGGCACATGATTCAACCGAGAGCATTTAAAATGTATTTACATAGTATTAAAATGGTAAACAGCCTAGTGCATAGTTATACCTCTTCAGGATCCACTGAAGGCAACTTCATATTATATTTCCTGACTTTCATAGGATTACTCTACATCGTAAATCAATGTGGCCTGCCAAGCAGGTCATGGTGTTTCAGGTCCTACATTGCAGATGATTATCTATCCGGTCTCATATCCTCGGGGGGGGGGCTATACTCTCCTATTGTTAAGATAAAAACTGCAGCACGCCTGTCAAAAGCGGTGGTGGACAATTCCCATTAGATCCTGAGAAGGGAGGGTGGTCAGAGGTTCTTAAGACGCTGATGAGTAGGGCGGCCAATATTATAACGTTAAAGTTAGTAGTTTTCTTTGCTAAAGTAGGTGAATTTCTACTAACTTTTGTACTAGGCTTGCAATGGCCCATACAGTGGGCACGACAATCACAGTCAGCCCCGAAATAACAAGGGCAGTGGGGGTATATGTCCTAGGGGGGAGATTTCTGGGGGGTAAATGGCAGGGGGTAGATTTCCAGGGGGTACTCGTCCTGACACCACCCTTGTTCACTAAGTACACATCCTAGGCCCCTATCACATAGATCTGTGAAGCAATGTCATCTACATTGGTCACCGGTGGTCACTGACATTCTGACCTTTTGTCCACGAGTACTTGATGAAATGATATGGATGAGATAAGCACTTTACTTTACATGTGCTATATGTGCTACAAGTCTAAGTCAACAATTAGGTATGATCACTGGTGATAACGACATTAAACTATATCAAGAGGCTCTTTCAGAACAGACTCGTCAGTCGTCATATTGCAATTTTCGTCAATATTGCAATATTTGCAATTGACGAGGGTATTTGCAGCTGACATAATGTGGTATTTACATTAATTTTCTATACATTTGTATAAGAAATCTTGTGAAAGAAACTTTACTAGTGGCCGTCAAATAGGGTGCGTCACGTCACCAGTTCCCTCAGAACACGTCAGTTGTTCTGAATGAGCCTCCAGGCATCCATCTTCATAAAGCTTTACCATGAACCCTTTTCACATCCTACCTCACATCCTTACTAATTCTTCAACAAACCCTGAAGATGTATTATATCCCTGCTACCTTCCAATCCACTAAATTAATCAAGTAACACCACAACACTGCGCAAAGCTGAACCCCATACCCGTTATGTTACACCTATGAACCAAACACCAAACACATACTTTCGGCTCTCATGCTACCTATCAGAATATGTGTTGTTCTCCATACATCCCCACCAACACAGATCTAATCTCCACCAACCCACCCCCCACCCACATCGCCCTTATCACGACCCTAAGACATATATATTGCTCCTGCCCCATGTGTTACCAGTGGTGTCAGGCTCCTCCACAGGTTTTCATCAGGCTAAAATCACAGCTCGGCCGTGGACCCTGATATCCGCCTACAACAGTGACCTCTTGCCCTATCTTGTAGAAGGTAGCTCAACCAGAACACACCCTCTATGATTTCGTTCATGACGTTGTCCTATCTCTCTTATAACCACTTAGATCTATAATGATGATGTTTCTGTTGTTCTGCGTCTCCTATTCCTTGCTTATGGGGTGCAGCTGGCAGAATCTGCCGGACATTCCCAATGATTTGCACACTATTAGTGATGAAATGTGATGAAAAATTGTTATAGCTATAATCTACTCTGGAGGAGCCCCCGATGTAGATTGTAAATCTAGCCGTGTATATAATACAGCATTGTATACTTCCATACAATGCTGAGAAAGATATTTAGCTGATGTTTCCCATGATTGAGTCCTGAGTCAGATGTTTCTTATCTAGGTCAGAAATTATTTTCATCTCAGCAAAATGGATGAAATCCTGTCAGTCTGCTTCATATTATTATATTATTGCATGTACAGTAGCAGCCTCTTCCTGTGTTAACGAGCAATGGCATGGCCAATTTCCTACCAGATATGTAAATTGTCTTCTCACTATGAACCACTAGTATGTTGGTCACACCCGACTGTCCGTCCAGATCTTTCCCTGAATACTGTACGACGACATGGGAGACAGGCTGTTCAGGGCAACTGATGTCATTGATGTTACTGATGTCACATGCGGCATGTTTACAAGGCAATTTCACGGCTGGTCCACCACTGGATGTACGCCCTGTAGAACGTTTCTGTAATGTGTCTTTAACTGATACCCTATAGGAGATACGTACAGAGTGACTCAATATTTAGTAAGAATATATACATAAACTATGTATTGCAAATTCCTGATTCTTCAGGATCAATGATGTATGTTGACATGCATAATAACACAATGCACCTGTTTTTTTTCCAACCAGCAATACTGGCCTCTTTGCATTTGGCAAACTGCTTGAGTCGGGCCTTGCCTGAGTAAACCATGAAATAAAATCCCGGTACTCTGAATTTAAATCTCAAATAACAAACGTTGCCATGGTTACCTAAGCTGGTCCCTCCAGCAGGTTTGTGACTGTCTTTGAGGGGGCACTTTCATGGTTGAAATCGGAGGTAATTTGATCCTGATTGTTTTATTCTAAAAGGCTCAGTGCCTAAGTGGATTCTAATTTCTGAGGAGAAGCAAATTCCTTTATTTCTATTAGGTATAAGCACACACCTCAAAAACTTAAATGCTCTGGGTATCAGGTTACATCAATACATGTCTGGTTATTCCTGCAGTAAATGTGGGATCAAACATCAATACGGTAATTTGGTATAATTATGTATGCATTGCTGTAACTCATACTGGAGGTTTACAGGTTGAATATTATTAGAGCAATGTGCTAGATGCAGACGCATGTGTACTGCACATTATAAACAGACAATGAAATCAAGGGTGATTTTAACCCAGAAATCGCCACATCAGCCACGATCGCCTCATCCACTCATGTTAATCTCGTCTTTGTATTTCAGGTGAACCTTGTGAGCATCACTACTCCAGTAAAGACGGCAAGTCGGGTACCTTCAAGAGCCCCAACTACCCCAACCCTTACCCCACCCACGTCAACTGCCGCTACTTCTTTCACGGTACCATAGACGAGCGAGTCCGCATCGGATGGGAGGACTTTGACCTGGAAGAAGGCACTGCTGCTGGGTAGGTACATTTACATAATATTGTATTTCATCTGCATATATATTCCTTGTGAGAGAACTTGATGTGCCTGCGTGCATATTATATTAGACTATGACGGCGTAGCTAGAGACGAGGGAAGTTAGGTATTCTTTTATGATTCTATCGCAGCTAATGTATGCATGCATTAACACTGAGATAAGGTTAATTAAGTCGCAATAATAAATACATTACGGAACATAGATATAATTTGATAATGAATGTCTGCATACAAACTGAGTATTGAAGGTGGATGGACTGCTTTGGTGCTAAAATAGTTCAAGGTGGGATTTAAAAAAAAAAAATTCAGATAAACTCATTATAAATAATAAGCCAATCAAATAAACACAACCAGCAACAAACAAAGGTTTTGTAGAATGAACAGAAGTGAGATTTTATTTACAATAACCTTCACAAAAAATGTGTGCATTTGTTGATGTGTCTGCCTTGGGTATCACCTCACCATCACATTTGGAGGCATTACGAGTCCTACATATTGTATCACTCCTTCATAATAGATCGATTTAATTAACAATACTATAGTACATGGCACATGAGGAGTGATGACTGAAGGAATGGGACCTGGCTAATTCATTAGTGTATGCCTGTGTGTATCCCATGCAGTATTCAGCCTCAGCATTAGCGGATTATACACGTGTTTATGTGGAGAGCTTGTGGTGAACGAGCAAGCCAGTGTTTAGATACGTAGGTTGGTGTAGAGATTACTGATTCTTCTATTGTCATGACAACTATTATCACCTAGATCTGGTATAACTTATATGATCATGACATAGGATGGGGTATATATCAGTTTTAGAGCCATGGATTATGAACATATTATTTTAGTAATACATTGATCTGAACAGGTCTGCAGTGTAATATTTTCTAGCGTAACCTCCCACAACAACTAAAACATGTAATCTATGAACTATGGCACCGGCACCGGTCCCAAGTGCAATCAAGCCCAACCCAAACCAATGTAATACGATTCATCGTGATGGATTCGGCTGTCAGGTATCCATCAATTGAATTGTTGAACTTGAGGGAATGTTATCTTTATTTAAATGGTACCGTCACTTCATGGGACTCCTACCCTAGATATAAATGGCATCATCGCTTTATGGAATTCCCAGGTTTGCCCATATGGGCCCTGTGAACCTGCTGACAAGCCTTCGGCTGGGTCGGTTTTAAATCTATCTTATGAAATGCCTACCTTTATATAAAAGATAAAGCGTCATTTCACGGAATCTCTACGTCCTTATAAATGGTATTGTCAATGCATGAACACATACTTCCTGTACAGATGGTACCATTACACTTCATGGAACATCGACGTTTATTACACTCATTGTCCCTAATGGTACATGTAAAGCACAGATTGACACCTTTCAGTAACAACACTGCTACACTAAGAGAAAAGTGAACACATCGTATCAAAGCATACTGATTTACGACCGACGGCGAAATATCATCCACCACTGACAGACGTTGTCACATGCCATGCTCATCCAATCACCACCGACTTCACAAGTCGGCTTTGGCATCAGCCCATCAGAACCAACCTTATACAGGTCGGTATGATGCCTGCAGCAATGGCCGCTCCCTCACCACCCATAGTCCAAGATATAGGGGAAGGGAGCGGCCAGTGTACAGATGCGATAAGGGGGAGGTTGCGGACAGTGTACAGATGAGATAAGGCCTAGCTGACCGCCGGGTTGATGGTGTTGTGAGCCGATAGCCCCCTAAGGACGTAGATCCCATGATGGTGACCTGCAGGGATGAAGGACTTACTCCTCCCAGCTGCCAATGTGCGCTCAAGTGCCCCACATTATGAGGGGCTGCTCTCTGTTAGATTGACTCGTCATATTTCTAGTCAGTCAAACGTTTTGGGTGTGCATCGTGAATCTATGGGAGACTTTCCAACCGTTAACAGGAATTCTGGAGAAAGAGAGAGCGGTTGGGGAAGGAAGAGGGGCGATTTCTTGTCAAAGTGAAACGAAGGGTTCTAGGTAGCTAGATTCTGCTATCCTAAAAGAACATTTAAGGTTAATTCTGACTATCTTAAAATCGTATACAAACCCCTTGAGACTTCTCATAGGTCATTTACAACATAATTCATAATTTATAATCAATGCTCTAACCAAATATGGAAGTGATCGCCCGAGCCATATTGATACTACAGCTGTCCACACAATGGGCATCCTTACATTGAAAATGACAAAGTTCTATCCTAATGACTTTTGTTCAGAATGGTGTATGGACTCCTCACCAGATTTGGTCATAAGTTGGGTACATATCTATACTGTAATATATCAAAATATGGGAGTGGGTTATAGTTGTAATTTCTATCAATAGCCAACATATCATCCAAATGGAATATTCTAATCTATAACCCTGAACCATTGACTATCTCATCAATTGACCATGCTGACACCTGCCTGGTTAGCTCAAATTAATTATAGAATTAGAATATCTAATCTGGACTCATGGCTGCAAAGATCTTATTACCATGGACTGAGGTCATGTTGCAACATTAATGAAAGCCTTGATAATGGTACAATAACACCTCTAATACACATACTTCCTCTGGTTGAATCGGAATGTAGTCTTGATTAATTGCTCAATCAGGAAACCTGGGTGCTGAACGACCTGAATGACTGCTCTATAGCAATAATGGGGAGATTTTCACAACCCTCCGGCAGCAAGCACAATAGCATTTCCCACAAATAGTTTGCGGTAAATATATTCCAATTTTAGCCACTCGAAAAAATGAGGGTTTTCACCACTGTCGATTAGGAAACTCTTATTTGAATTTTATTTTAACCTGACGGAAATTATCGACTCTCTTTACCCATTTTAGCAGTTGTAAAGTTTTAAAGATAGTTGGTAAGGTTTCTTTTAAGTCCTGTACCATTAAGCTAATATCTCCCTGCTGGTCCAGGTTGGATCTAATCAGGTCTTCATTGAACAATGTAATATCTGAATCAGCTGATGTGGTAGAGAGAGATAAAACCTTCTTTTTACCATTAGTTTTAGGCTGTGGTTTAGGCTGCTCCAGTGGGGGGTGTACCGCCGGTACCACCCTTATTGTTGCTCGTCTTGTTGGTGTTCCTGCGTGTGGATCTTTTTTAGAGTCCTTTTGCGTTGGGGCAGACATGGTGGTGGCATATAAAAATATCCCACTTGTGTCTATGTGTAGTAATAGTACACTGATAATAAAACCTATAGTCAGTACTGACTATACCATCATATTTTGACCCCCGTAGTCAGGGAACTATACAACTTAGTCACATATTAGTCATAAAGATAGTCAGGAGTGACTATATGTGGATCACACAAATTGATGATGTCACAGGAATGTGTGCACAGGAAACAGTTAGGATTCAAATTTGAATGGTCCATGGACTTCAGGTAGGCACATCCTCTCCTAAACCACTGTTCTATGGATATCCCCGCATGTTATATGTTATGTTACAGTTGACTATGACAACTTAAGATGTTATAGGGTGCATGAGTTCTCATGTTTGATAGAGTTATCATGGTAATTTGTTCCAATTATGATAACATAGAAATACATGAACAGTGTATGTCTAGACTGACAGAGCATGATAGGCCTACACAGGAGCCTGTCACCTGCTCTGCCTTATCCTAGCCTGTCCCCTGGCCTGTCTTATCCTAGCTTGTCCCCTGGCCTGCCTTATCCTAGCCTGTCCCCTGGCCTGCCTTATCCTAGCCTGTCACCTGCCCTGCTTTATCCTAGCCTGTCCCCTGCCCTGCCTCATCCTAGCCTGTCCCCTGCCCTATCATAGCATGTCCCATGCCTTATCCTAGCCTGTCCCATCCCTGCTTTATCCTGGCCTGTCACCTGCCCTGCCTTATCCTAGCTTGTCCCCTGGCCTGCCTTATCCTAGCCTGTCCCCTGCCCTGCTTTATCCTAGCCTGTCCCCTGCCCTGCCTCATCCTAGCCTGTCCCCTGCCCTATCCTAGCATGTCCCGTGCCTCATCCTAGCCTGTCCCATCCCTGCTTTATCCTGGCCTGTCACCTGCCCTGCCTTATCCTAGCTTGTCCCCTGGCCTGCCTTATCCTAGCCTGTCCCCTGCCCGCTTCATCCTAGCCTGTCCCCTGCCCTATCCTAGCATGTCCCGTGCCTTATCCTAGCCTGTCCCATCCCTGCCTTATCCTAGCCTGGCCCCTGCCTTTCCTTATCCTAGCCTGTCCCCTGCCCTGCCTTATCCTAGCCTGTCCCCTGCCCTGCATCATCTTAGCCTGTCCCTGCCCTGCCCTGCCCTATCCTACTAGCCTGGCCCCTGCCCTGCCTTATCCTAGCCTGTCCCCTGCCCTGCCTTATCCTAGCTTGTCCCCCGGCCTGCCTTATCCTGGCCTGTCACCTCCTCTGCCTTATCCTAGCCTTTCCCCTGCCTTGCCTCATCCTAGCATGTCCCCTGGCCTGCCTTATCCTAGCCTGTCACCTGCCCTATCCTAGCATGTCCCGTGCCTTATCCTAGCCTGTCCCATCCCTGCTTTATCCTGGCCTGTCACCTGCCCTGCCTTATCCTAGCTTGTCCCCTGGCCTGCCTTATCCTAGCCTGTCCCCTGCCCGCTTCATCCTAGCCTGTCCCCTGCCCTATTCTAGCATGTCCCGTGCCTTATCCTAGCCTGTCCCATCCCTGCCTTATCCTAGCCTGGCCCCTGCCTTTCCTTATCCTAGCCTGTCCCCTGCCCTGCCTTATCCTAGCCCGTCCCCTGCCCTGCCTCATCTTAGCCTGTCCCTGCCCTGCCCTGCCCTATCCTACTAGCCTGGCCCCTGCCCTGCCTTATCCTAGCCTGTCCCCTGCCCTGCCTTATCCTAGCTTGTCCCCTGGCTTGCCTTATCCTGGCCTGTCACCTCCTCTGCCTTATCCTAGCCTTTCCCCTGCCTTGCCTCATCCTAGCGTGTCTCCTGGCCTGCCTTATCCTAGCCTGTCACCTGCTCTGCCTTATTCTAGCTTGTCCCCTGCCTTGCCTAATCCTAGCTTGTCCCCTGGCCTGCCTTATCCTAGCTTGTCCCCTGCCCTGCCTTATCCTAGCTTGTCCCCTGTCCTGCCTTATTCTAGCCTGTCACCTGCCCTGCCTCATCCTAGCCTGTCCCCTGCCCTGCCTCATTCTAGCTTGTCCCTGCCATGCTTTATCCTAGCCTGTCCCCCGCCCTGCCTTATCCTAGCCTGTCCCCTGCCCTGCCTCATCCTAGCCTGTTACCTACTCTGCCTTATCCTAGCCTGTCCCCTGCCCTGCCTTATCCTAGCCATGTCTACCCTGCTGAACCTTGACCTGCCTCCAGTACTTAAGTTTCCCTTATTTCTCATGATTGACTATATCTATTAGTCATAGTGACTACTTTAGACCATGAAACCATTAAATTCATAGTCACTTGACTATATAGCCCAAATCAGCAGATTTAATGGCTGACTATAGATTGACTATATGACTAACTTACTATAGACATAGGTGACTAACTTGGTATAGTCGTTTTTGCTACATTCATGTGACTATAGAAATGTAGTCCGTAGTGACTAACATTTCCAGGTCCATTATTATCAGTGTAAGGTTAATCCAGAAATTATGCTAATCATCCTTATAATTCGCCTTGAAAAGGTAAGATTCAGTGGAGCCGGTGTGGCAATCGACCTTCTACTCAGACGCCATTACTACCTATATGACTAATACTAGCCCACTTAGCCCAGGGCTATCCCTACTGAACCCAATCTTTTTTGTGAAAGGTCCTTGCAATATGACATGGAAGTTGTGTTGGCAGAATTAGCCCAGAAAGTGAAGTTGGTGGGCTGGCCCACATGGGGCCCACCTGGCAGCCCATACCAAGCCCATGGAAAACCCATGGGGACCTTAGCCCACTTAGCCCATTTCTAGCCTAGGTGAAACATAGACAACATAGCATAAAAAAATACTAATTTGAACTTGCATTTCCCAGCATAAAGGGACCATTGACAATAAACAAAAGTATCTGCAATGCAAGAAATCCATAAAAAAAAACTAGGTTGAATTCATGGGCTTAGCCCACCTGGGCCCCACCTGGCCACCCATGCTGAGCCCATGGGAAACCCAGGAACAGTTTGCATATTTCCAACCTAGTTGAAACCCACTTTTGCAAAAACATATAATGTCAATTTAAAATGTAGATTAATTGAATATTTTCGGAAATGAGCGTGAATTGAGCTAGGGATTCGCAGTGCAAACATGACATGTTGATATTCTGGGCTGAGCCCACATGGGCCCCATCTGGAAGCCCTGACAATAACAGTAAATACCTAGATATGGGCAAGCCCAGGGTGCCAGAGACACGGCCATATGGGGCCCCTTTGGGTGTGTTGGCTTGGTCAGTGGCAATGGTGAGGTCGCTTCCCTCACCTCTCCACCATCTCATCCCTCCTAGAATCTATCACCATTGCCAATCTCAGTGCAATATCCAAAGCACAATCATATTGTCCTCTCCCTACTCTGCCCATAGGCGGGTGATTTCACGCAGGAAATTGCAGGGAAATAGCATATCCTTGGCGTATTAGAATGTGAATCCAACAATACTACATGTGTATCGTATGCCCCAATCGGTTTCAGCAAGGCTATCTTATTCAGCGTTTGCCATTGATGGCGCATGTAGAATTACAAGTTTTGATATTTAGAATTTCTTGGGTAGTTGCAAAATGATGCGATCATTTAAATCCTTTCACTGCATGACTGTTTGCAGCTCCCACTCGGATACTTACCTGCACACTAGTCCGAGAACAGCCTCCACAGATCAGCTGGTAATGATCGAGAATGCATTGTTTCATGATTTTTCATTAAGGCCGTATTAGCATAGTTTATATGAAAGTTAAGGTATATATAATTATGCATAATCTCACTGTTAAATCATCATGTGATAAATAAAGCCCATTTCGGACAATCAGGCCTCTTTCAGTTTATGGTAAGTTAAGGGCTGTCAAGGCCAAATTTAACTGCTTGGTTTAAGCTTATCCGCCTACAAATCATATGATTATGATTTTTTCTTTGTGGTTTTAGACATATTGACGTCATTATCATGTAGATTGATGAGGACAAATAAAACAATTACATAGATCACTGCAAATTTTCAATTTTCAATTCAATGATTATTAAAAGATGTGTTGCTATACTGTACAGGGTGTTTGGTTATATTTGTATAGACGTCATTACAATGGGTTTTACATACTGTGTAGAAGTGTGAACGTAGCGGTTTGCCGTATCTCATCCATTATTTGGTTGTCAGCTGTATTCATACAGAGTTTGGTTTTTCAATCGTATTCAATCAGATTTAATAGTCTCATCCCCTCATCACTCTTGAGTTGTCTGTTTATGAATTCTACTACTCACATTGCTTCTTCGCTAGTGGTCTGCTAGATGGCAATACCCAAGTAAATCTGGCCCATTCTTGCATCTTTTTTATTGAGTAAGTACTGCCCTTAATTAAAGTCTGTGTTTTAGGGCATTTTCTGTTTGACCAAGTTACTGTTATCCCCATTGATTACATTTTATGCAATATATGAGGATAGAACCATCACACGTTACCGTTGACTTTGAGGCATGTTTCCTTCTAGTTGTCTTTGATGACATTTCACTTTTGATCAGTTTTGAAAGATTCGTCACAGAAGGGTTTTTTACACATCAGGTTGTACCTCTCCCTCTTCCTCGTAATCTGACAAAGGGTAGCAAATGGCTGCTTTCATCTGATGATTAATTATTTTATTCGTTTTTTGGGCGTTTTTCCCGTTTTTAAAAGTGTGACCCCTCTAAGGAATTATGTTTGTTTGGACCAAGCCAGTCTGTCCGAGTTTTGATCAGGTATGTTCTGTCTGGGTCGTTTTCCTTGAGTTTTGCTTTTAAGGCTATCCTGGGGTTTGGGCTTTTCTAGGGGTTTCTACAGCAGTTTTCTGGGTATCCTTTTTTCTCCAACTCTCAACTTTGGTCAATGCAGTGCTATTCAAATCTCCCGTCCCCCTACAGATCCTGAGAAGTCTCAGATGTTATGGTCCTTTGTCAGATTTTGGTTTCTCTTCATGTCTCCTAGATGATAGCTTATTCCATATGTTCCACGAAAAGATGTAACATCTTTCATTATATTAAGAGATGGTTAAAGGCTAGTAGCTCTAGTATACTAGCAGCTATAGGGAAGAGTCTATATTAAAATATATATATATATATATATATGTATATATATACATATATATATATATATATATACATATATATATATATATATATATATATATATATATATATATATATATGTATGTATTATGATATATGCCCATGACATATCGGGGGGCTTTGATAGTCCCATTTGGTAGTGGGTCTAGGTTTTCAAAATTACTAATGAAGTCACCTCTTTTTAGCAAAAAAGCTTGTCACCTCCTATGACTAAGAGCAGTCGGCTGGGACAAATTTGAACCCGACTCAAGGGGAGGAGGTACAGAAAAGATTGTTGGACCCTCTCATGGGGTAAGACTGCCACTTCTACCTGGAGGCCAAAGGGACAATTAGAAAATATGCTCCTCGGATCTATTGCCCGGTTTAACTTGTATCAGTCTGTACTGTTTTGCCCCTCGTCATTGTGACCTACCATGAATGACAGGATGTGTAGTATCACAGACAGGGTTACCATTTGTATAAACCGTTAATGAGATGAAGACAGGAATAGAATATCAATTTACACGATAAACAGAATTGTGACCAGACACATGGAAAGGGGTACTCAGGGGGAATTGATTATTAAAGTTTATGTCATGATCTTTAAAATGAGATATATTAAGGCAAGATACTCCTAGTAGTTTTGTGGGAATCACATCTCGAACGTGCATTGTTACTCATAACTGAAAATGATAAATAAGTTCTAAATGCACTGTATCCCAAAATAACCACTAAAAATGATGAAAATGCCAGATTTCCTAAAAGTAAATACGCTAAATAAATGGGAATATCTAATGTAGATTTGGTTCTGGGAGGAATTTTCAAGATCTGTTTTCAGTTTTGAGTTATTGATGGAATTCTCGAGAGACTAGGACCAAAATATCCCATTTAGAAACCATGGAATGGTTTCCATGGCAATCAGGAAGTGCGATATGTGCCAATTTCCCATAGAAAACATTCCATTTACATTCCAAATATAGAATGTTAGCACCAAAGATGGAATAATTCTAAGGAGACTACTGTATTCTCCATAAAAAAGTACCCTAAAGCATTTTTGGCATGTCTTTCACTATTTTGCCATTCTAATGCCCCCTGGTGGCCAAAACAAGAATTAAAAATCGCCCGTGAAGGTACCTTCTCATGTGTTGAGCCACAGATTTCCGGAAGCTTCTGTTGAATTGTGTATCTGGCATGCATTTTCTATATACATCCATGGTGCATTTTTATTCTTTCTGAAAGAAATACACAAGCATTTCTGTGGCAAGGTTTGTGTGAAAAACTAACAGACCTATATATGGTCCATGTCATGTTATATTTTATGCTGTCCATCAAGCAAAGCCACCAACGTTTTCAAAGGGGTAGGGGACTTACTGTTGTGCCTAGTACTATTCTCCAACAACACACACACACCTGCAGACTAACACTGACAAGTCACTAGGAGACCAACACCAGCAGAAGACCTTAGTCCTGTGTCCTATGGGTGACTGAGATAAAGAGAACTGTTATTCTCTCCTACTTGAGGGACACCTCTGCTTGCCTGCTATTATCCAATCCTGCCTCATCAAAACACTGCCTCGGCTGGCCATGCCTGTGGTTTGACTGAGCTTCTTTTTGTGGGTTTTCTTTGTGTGTATTATTACCCTGCAGTATTTGAAAGCAGCCAAGCAGCAATGATGATCCGCTCCCCCTCATGTAGAGCATCCTTTCTATGCGGCGGTTCACATTTATTCACCTCGCCTGGACTCGACTTACATCCATCCATCACTTGGTGCCAACACTGGATACACGGTCAGGGCCGTAGAAGCTGACGGCCAGAGATTCCTTTTCCTACCCCTTTCCTTTTCACTACCAGGCCATCCGTTATTCCCCACATATTTACAATACATACCTCCCGCCGAGCGATCACTTCCGGGTCACAGCCGTCGGCGGGGTCAGCCCTACGAGTTGAACCGGAAGTGGTAAGTCTCCTGGGGCAGAAACAGGGGAATGGGACTTTGGGTGTTTTGTGGTGATTTGGGAAGCGGACGATTGATGAGGGGCGTTTTGCGGTTACTACTGTTGTTTCTCTATTTCCTTTCATCTACGTTACCAAAGGCTATTTCTTCACGTTTATGTCGGATGACAGGATATGTTGCTTAACAATGATATTTGGTTATGGGGAAATGCATTTTAGAGTAATAAGTAGGTATTTGAAGTTTTGATTCTAACATACAGTATTCCAGGAAGGTCTTTTATGACAAATTCATGACTCCTGAGAATTGAATTTTCGCCAATAATGAAGTATTTGGACATTATGAATACATCGCATAATGAACAGCTACTGAGAGGCAGTTCTAAAGGAATATGACCTACTATCTTTTCCTAGAAAAAAAGGGGGGGGATTATCATGAGCTTGGTTAGCTTAGCGTGGCGAACTGGGAACTGAACACCTCTATCACGTGGGGAGCAATTTGCAGCATGTGCACTTGACATAACGATTGCTACTAGATTGAGTTGTTCATATCGCCACGTTCTCTAAAGAGACCGCTTCGAGGTCAATCTTGGTCAGGAATAGAAACATTCAGAAATACCAAACTATGATATATCATATTTATTCAAAGGGTTTGTCGGAAATAATACTGCTGAGTGTTCAATTGATATCTGCATTAATTTGGAATGTGTACATTCAGTTAAATAAACAATTAAATTGAAATTGAAAATTGAATTGTTTGATAGGGCCCGTCGAATGGCCGTAGAGAAGGCCTTGTGTACATGCACTCTATTGTTTCAAACATTGATCCAACAAAACAGCATTATAATGTGACGTTTGTCCTTGTTTGTTTATTGTGCATTAGGCAAATTCCACATCATTATCATGGAACAAAAATACCTTAGCTCATTTTGGAGGAAGAATGTCAGTTCCCATTCATGAAAGATGCATGAAAGGGACCGAAGCTGTGAGGCCGCACACAGATTCACTCCACTCAGTGACTCCTAGACAGCAGGCTCCCATTTCTGCCTCTTCAATTGCATATTTGATATTCTAAAATGTGGGGAAAGCTGACTTGCAAATGTGGTTGTTGTAAAATGCATTATGATGAAACCATACAGAAAGGTACAGACCTGTGTGCAAAACGATCCGCGATGTGCCATGAAAATGGTTTTGTGACGTTAAAGCACACGACCCTGTTATTTACATTTCACCAATCATATCAATTTTTAATCTTTTTCATCTGCTTGCTTGGCGAGTCGTTACCTTATATCGGTCTATGTGCGTTATATAGTGTTGCTGATAACATGTATGTCGTTTGTAAAATATAACATGACTGTCTTAGAGCGGTATATACAAATCTGTACCGTAAATCTATTTGATGGGATTACATTTATTGGCTATTTCACGCATTTGATACCGTGGTTAAAAACATCATGGGATAGATTAGACGCAATCAGAAATATTCAAACTCAAACACTGGTAAACATTCTATCCCTTCTGACCATAATCTGTAGATCGTATCAACATTATGATGAATGGTCTATTCTCACCAGTTTAGCCAAACGCTCTGGGTATAAATGCCTGCGCACGTTCCTGCCTTTTTCTCCGCACCCCCTCCCGCTCCCACAGCAGCCATTCCTGACCCACCAACCAACCTCTGCTTCCTGATTTGCCTAATTGATGGCGTGCTTCTGAAATCCTAGAAGATTGAAAGCCAGTAGGAATTGTGGAGAAGATTGGAAAGTGTTTAAATGTATTTCCTCCCCTCGTGGCAATGGTATCTGTGTTTTTTTAGACCATCAATTATTCACCCTCCTTTATGTCTTGCAAAGTCTAAAAAGAAAAGATTTCCCCTCACACACAGATAAACAAAGAAATCATAACCCACCCCTAAATTGTGTGTTTATTGCCCCTGTATGACTGGGGCTCGGTTCAGAGCTTGGATATATTGGATTTTATCGTAGCAGTGGGTTTAAAACTTCGTATTACTTTTCAAATATGCGTTTGAGGTTGAGGTTAATTTTCAGTTGGCTAAACTCACATAACATGGGAGGGTTTTCGGTATAGGCAAATGAATGTACAAAAACGAGCAATGCATACATTAGTTGAGACTGGTAAATCAAGCAAGAGTTTACTAATAAATATATGAATGCATGTTATTACCCTAATTTACTCGTTATTTGCTTTGGATTAAGATGCTACATTTCAACATTGAGTTTATTCCATAGAGCTGCTGCTACTGGTGTAACAATTATTGTGCATTATTATGTGATCACCTAAAAGATCGCACCAGTGAAGTTTCGGTGTTAAATTCATATAACATAATTATTTATCATTAAAATCAGAGACTACGCCAACCTTTTTTTTATCTAATGGGCATAGCTTAGGACAGAGAAATCTGTGTTACTCTGACAATAACTCTTTAGAATAAGATTAAAGGTTTATGATGGTAGGCAGTGCTGTCTAACAGAACAACAGTGCCACCCTGTAAAGATTTACCTTCCCTACTGAGGACTGTTCGTTTACCCATTACATTAAAGACGCTTTAAAAACTGCTGCTATCTGGCGTGGCACGTATCTCTTTTGTTCTCTTTAATGGTACACGCTACATTCATCAACCTTTGATTAGGCTTCACCTTCTACCAATGCAAGCTAACACCCAATAAACAATACCAAGTCCCGTATAGCTACTATTTTGTTTTATCTCAAATCCTAAAGGATTACATCCTCGTTGATATGTTGCCATGGATATTTTTCACTTGAAACCATTGACCGAATGACTCGCAAGGATTGAGCTTTATACTACTTAATATGCCCAAAAATATATATCCGAAAATATACATTGAAAACAAGGAGAGTTTGAGTTAATAAGGATTCTGCACAGAATGATGTCCACCCATATTCGAGAGCCCATAGCTTTTAATTCTTTTTTAGATTAAAAATGCATGGACCTCCCATTTCTCAAAGGTTGTGATTGATATCTTCCAGCCCAATACATCACTAGAAAGCTCCCGATGTTGACATTTTTCCCGGAGGATCTTTTTTTTTCTTGGCTTTTCACATATTTCTCAACAGGCCAATGACATTCTCTATCAGTCAGATAGTAAGTCCCAGTGGGAGGGTCATTGACCTATGCGGTGGTAGTTTCACTTTTAGAGGTATTTCCCAGTTGGTATGGTCATCAGGGGCTTTCAGGCAGTCTGGATTGAGCTCATAAATAGCTCAATCAGATTCAGCACATGCGAAGATATATCCGCAGTCACTGGTGGTAGTCCCAACATGGCCGAATCAGAATAGATGCTTTATTCATGAACGCACAGCCAACTAGAACCTTTACCAGGTAGGAACCATGATGTGGTGTATAAGACAGAGAAAAGTACCACTTTACCCATCTAGTTTATTATTCAAGATCCACTTCCTCTACATCGTTTTTGACCAAAAAGCCTAAAGGGCATATGCTATCTCATGCATTTCCTTTTGTGTGTGCATTTTTTAAAAGGTTATGATGGCAGTGGTCCCTTCTCCCAAACAGTTGTGAGATATTCTCTCTTACGGCTAATCAAGAATAGTGAAAAACAATGACAAACCGATTAAATAACACCCTTAATAATTACATATATATATATATATATGTGTGGACATTCGAGGGAAAAGGGTCCTCCAAAGGTTAAACTCAATTATAAAATGGAGATCATCAGCTTTCCAGTGATATATTTCATTAGCAGGTAACACTTCTAGTTTTTGAGAACTGGCTCCTTGAATATGAGTGGGCACTGTCCAAATTAAAATGCCAATAAGCTCTATCTTACTTTGTTTTAGAGATATTTCTATCTAATTAGCATAATTACGAAAATTCCCAAATATCCAAACATTTTCAAACATTTCGTCACAGCTTTTAATCTTAAAATGCGATTTACATTCCGTTTTTAGCATAGAAATCGTTATGGGGCCTATAATCATTAATTTCTTGAAAAATTCAATTTAGAAGGAAAATTATGTTTCCATGGCAATCAACAAGTGCACAAATACCAATTTAGGCTCAAAAACGTTCTTTTTACATTCCAAATATGGAAGGTTTTCACTAAAGTTGGTATTTTCTAAAGTGGCTTATTATATTCTCCATCAAAAAGTAGTATAGAACAATTTTTACAATATTTTGAACATTGTTGGATATATGGAGCCCCCTGGTGGCCAAAGTTGGCCCCGCGGAGGTCCCTTTTCCCTTGTTGATCCACATATATATATATATATATATATATATATATATATATATATATATATATATATATATATATATATATATATATATATATATATATATATAAAATACCATTTGGAAATCCAGTGATAATTCAGGAACAATAAAATAAAAATTCCAGTCCATTAGGTACACACCATGTCCAGCAGAACGATGTATTATATTTAGACTAGATGAGTGTATCACTGGTTTCCATAATCCCAGTTCGCCGGCACTCATGCACTACCAGCAACTGCACAATAAGTAACAACAAACTAGTATGCCTATTGCTGAACATGTAGGCCGGTTCTATTGAGAGAAATTGTCATGAAGAGATACTTGAGCCATGTTTAACAAGCAAGCTCAAAATCAACGTTTAATCTTTTCCGTTCCACGAAATTACTACTGACTGCTGTCACAGGTATCGTACATTTGGGGTAGACTGGAGTCAAACCTCTCTTCTAGCCATAAACAGCTCATTGGTCCAGTCACTTCGGTTATACAGAGACATGTACAGTAGAAATCTGAGGCGTATATGATAGAAAACTCAAAATTCAAATGAATTAGATAAGGTAGAGGCCCACTTACTGTCAGCATGTACGTACATAGCATAGGATGCGACAAGTGGCAGGGATTCAATTATGGTGTCTCATAGCAATTATGGTGATTGCCCTTGTTGCAATTCCCTGATCCTATGATAGTGCCCTGATGTATTGATAATAAGGATAGTTATGATGGTAGGGTCACAAAAAATGTGCTAATGATTTTCAGCGTGTGAGCAGCTGGGGTAAAGGGTAGGTGTGTGGTTGGCCAACAAACAAAGGGCTAATTAAATCACTCACTGATTTGTCTCTCCGTCTGTAAATGATTTATCTGTGTGAGATGTGGCCGCAAATTGGACTATGGTTTTGGAGATGAGTAGCTCATACTGGTTTCCTATGCCAAGGGAGCCATTCAGGATGGTCACAGTTTAACATAAGGTGCTGAATGAACTCACAACTTGGCAATGGATGAGAGAATAGGAGGATAGAGAAGACTAATTATGAGCCATAGTGTATTGAGAAGTAGTCCCACTGTCAGATGCATTTCCATACACTTCCTGCGTATTTAAACTTCTATGAATGAATCACATATATATATATATATATATATATATATATATATATATATATATATATATATATATATATATATATATATATATATCATATCTGATCATGTATGTTTTTCATATTTGCGAAGTGAGTCCTCACTTTGAATAATAGGTAGTCAATGCAATTTATTAGTTATGCAACTTCAATAGCAAGAATATATCACTAAGGAGTTGACTGTCCTCTTTAGAAAAGGTGACAGGGTGCAGAAATATCAACCTCTCTTGCAGGAATATTGGTCAGTCCTCATTCATGAAAGATGACTTGAACTGGGAAGCTGCACACCGATCCACTTCCTCATGTACCAGTGGGTACTTGGAGACTCCACCTAGTCTGTTTGATATTCTAAAATATAGCGATTATCTGACTTGCAAATATGATTGTGATACGATGCCATACGGCAATGATATGGAAAGGGGCAGGTTTGTGTGCAAATCGTTCTGGATAGATAAGGACGGTGCTATGTAAAGGATTCAGCACGTATAACTTAGTTACCTGCATACATAGAGCTTTTATCCATTCTGACAATATCTCCAAATCGTAACCACAGATGGATCATATTCAAATGGGCATGACTCATATATATATATAAGCAGAAGTCTACATGCGGCCATGGTTGGCGTTTTATTGCCCAATAACGCATATATATCCTATCACCCAGCTATTTAAACCGATTTCATCATGTAGTAGGCTGAGCTTGGTGCAGAGAACTGAATGATAAGCATGTAATAGGAATCATCAGGCGCCGAAATAGCAATTAGACATGTTATACTAATCATTATCAGGTCATATATTAAAACACTCCAGGTCTGTATAGCCTATATGAAATATAACACTCCATGGCCCTAACGCCATGGCCCTGACAGTTATACACCTATAGATATGCTTGTGTGTATGCTCGCTATCCATGGAATAGATAGAAACAATGCTACAAGTTTGTGGTTGTAGTATACTTACGGGTCTGTGTTTTCACAACAATATATCAGCAGATGATGGGAATGAGACTCGGGCCAGGTGTTCTGGGGGCAATAACTAAGGACATTACATGTACATGTAGTATCAAGTGAAATTCTACATCAGATTTCTATATGTAATACCTATGTAAACCGTTCAGCTTAGCAACCATGATAAAAGTATTCACTGCTGCTTGTCCCACAGTCCCGGGACAAGTTGTCCAATCTCTATATGTGGCTTCTTTTAAACACTAACCTTAATGGGAATACAACACCTGAGCACTTTTAGTTCTAATCAATATCATTATCTATTACCTATTTTCTATTCCTTGGTTAGAAGTGGGAGGAAAGTCTACCTGGGCCCAGACGTCCCTCTTACAATTGGGATCCTCGTTTGCTTCATCGTTTTATTATGAATGAAATACCAAAGGTCTACCCATCCCCTATCCACAAAGCTCCTATTGGAACCAGTGTAGAGACTGTATCCCTTTCAGCCCTGGAGAGTTTAAAACCATCCTCCAATCTCACTGTACACTCACAATAAAAATACATTGACCTTTATGTGACTGTTCTATACAAACTTTAGAGTGGTAGTATAGTGCTGCTCTATGCCTGGTATGTATGTGTGTGTGAGGGGGTGGGGTGCTAGGTTCAAGGACTAGGCATCACATGAACTTGCGCACTATAAAAGGTCAGTACGACAGCTTGTCTGTCGAATGGTAGAGTGTGGATTCAGCCCGGTATGGTAGCCCCTAAAGGGTCGACTGCAGTGACAGGGAGCAGCCTTAGTAACTGACAAAAGTGCCCCCGAATCAGTAGAATTGGTCGAATTTGATTTAAAACCACATCTAAACCTCCCCCTTCCACCTAAATCAGTTCCAAAGACTTAAGTTTTCTTCAATGGTACCAGTGTTATAGTAACCTTCAAGTGGTTTAACAGGATCTGTTTGGAACATCGTAGCGCAGTGTGGTTTAGGGCTATATGCCATGTTTTCCGATGTGGCATTGAGTGGGCTAACTAACAGGCTCTCATAGGTTTAGGGCACAGGGCAATGGTGTGGCCCCAAGCGGTCTAACCAAGTTGGGTACAGGTCAGTTTTTGGATGGGCTGCCTACTTTGGGCTCTGATTGGGTTTAAGACAGGCTGCCCAATTTAGTACTACATAGGCTTTTTAGAATTTATTCAATCATTTCCCCAATCTTTTCTTGTAATTGTTATATATATCCAAGGTTCTGCTTTTTACCTCAGCCAAGGCATAATTATACTCTTCCTATCCAATTATAGAAGTACCAAGCAGGCCTATCATAATTATCAACTATCAGAGCTATTACATTAGTTTGCCATGTTCAAACCCAACCTCAGCTCACATCAGGCAGCCCACTTTGAAACTGATCTGAGTCCAAATCGGGCAGTCTGATTGGGGCCCTAACTCAGCCCAGCCATCTGCCCAACATGAAGCCCAGCTCAGTTTTGCCCGACACCAAACAGCCAACCCAAGCTAAAACCAAAGTGGCCTCATGCGGGTTTTCGACTAAGGATATAATATGTGCAACATCACAAGTTCAAAGCTGTATCGTAAAATACCATGAGATTTACCCTGTTGGCTGAAATTTGGTCAGCTATTGAATAACCCTGAGCTAGTCTTAGCCCTACCTACACTTGACCCCCCTGCATGAGCACAAAATATATGTGCTTTACTCTCACCATGCAACTCCTCTTTGGAGTACGATTGAGAACAGGAATCCTGCATTGATAATTCGTAGTAGAGGTTTACAGTGGAAATACCTGGCCTCCATGAAGTAATAGTTCCCTCGATGGAACAGAAATAGTAAAAATATAATCCCATTCCAATGTGTACACATTTCCGATGCACCATTAACATGGTCACCAAGATAATGATTAATGTGTGTAGCTCATTCTCATAGTAAAAGCTTCTAAGGTTATTGGTCGTAGAAACAAAAACAGTTTCCCCTAACAACCCCTAACAAATACAAAATGCTACGTTATTCAGAAATGGCAAAATGCTATTTCCTCTAATAGGAGCCTTTAATAAGGTACATGATCAGCTGATGATTGCCTTTATAGAAATAAGACTATTAAAGGAAACAACTAATGGTATTTTATAATGTGAGGAACTCAGCACTGCATGGGCCCGCAATGGTTAGTCAATATTTACCTCTAGCTATCGGTGCACCTCTTCTCATCCACTTTCTGATCCCATGTGTATATAATAAGCCTATCTGTAAGGGGATTGGGGAGACACAATTGGCGCCATAGATTTGCAGCGGATGAGCAACTTAGGGGAAGGGCATAGGGAAACCAGGGGCTAATTAAATCAGTCACTGCTTTGTCTATCTGCCTGTAAATGATTTATCGGTGCGGGATGTGGCCACAAAGAGTACCTAGGGTTTGGAGGTGAGTAGCTCATACTGGTTCCTGTGCCAAGGGAGCAGTTTAGGATTGCCACAGTCCATCATAGTGGTGGGAAAGAAAGAGGAAACAATTTGCAATATTGCAATGGATGACGCAAAGGGAGATTGGAAAATACTGATGAATTACAAAGGTGCATTTAGAATTAATCAGTCCCTACTGTCAGGTATGTTATCATAACATTGAATGTTTGCTAATGCCAAATTTACCATGATAATATCATATTCAGGGATTGTTTTTCATTCTAGAATTGGTATAACTGTGTTTTAGGGTTATATAAATCCAACCAATATTGGTTTGATCACAGTGGTCCCGTACACAACCGATTGAAAGTTAGACGGTTAGACATTCTACCGTTGCCAAGACTTCTAGATACAACTGTGTGACTGGGGTTTAGAAATGCTCAAGGTTATAGAAAAGATAGGGCGTACCCCCCTCAAGTGAATAGTACATGCTAGGGTCTGGAAGGCTAATTACCTCGACCTAATCCCACAAGCCTACCGAGAATGTGTGTAGCATAATAATGATAGGATATTGAGCTTGTCAAACACGCCATAGCTGAAAACTATTAGGAAGGGTTTTGTATCGCAATATTTATTGGAAAATTAAAACTTGACAATCTGTCAGGTTTATTTACAGTGCACGTGCATTTACTGAAGGAGACAAATGCATCCCTGAAACTAAACACGAAAAACTGTAGCAGGTCATAAGGTCCCGCTAAAACACGCTGTGAAACACTGAAATGTCACTGTTAAGTCACTCTTATCATATGTATACACCTCACTGCTTAAATATTGCTTTAAACGTTTGGACACACTAAATTAGGTGTGTGCCCACTATATGACAAGGAAAGTGGACGATTTCACTCGTTTGACGTCCAGCAATATGTACATATTCGGAAATATACTTCCTAGATATATTCCACTTTAAATGCAGGTAGGCTGTGTCCACTAGGCATGATAAATTACTGCCCAGACTGCACAGGGCAAATATAGACGAGGTATCACAATAGAATAAAGAGAACATCACCCAATTTCTTCACAAAAATCTAACTTGTTTGATTTTATGATAAAGGCCTTTGTCGTTTGCTTTTGAAGGATAATGGCGTACATACTTTCTATAATTATTATATTCCAGATTTTTGGGAGACAAAACATATATTTTATATTTGTATTCAAATTCATGTTTTGGCAGCCGTCAAACAGCATTATAAATGCAAGTGGACACAGGCCTATTAGGTGTGTGTCCACTATACGACAAGGAAAGTGGACGATTTCACCTGTTTGACATCCAGAAATATGTGCAGATTTGGGAATATTATTTTCTAGATAACTGCAGGTATGGTCTGTCCACTAGACTTGATATATTACTACGCAGACTGCCCAGGGCAAACATTGACGAGGTTTTATAATAGAATAAAGAGCATATCACCCAATTCTGCACTAAAAATCAAACATGTTAGAGATTTAAATGCCTACTTTTGTAGTCCATTTTTGACACCCACAGATTGCTATCCCACTTTTGAATATGGGAATTTTTTGTCCACCTGTGTCCACAGGGAGACAAAATATATATTCCATATTTGTATTTAAATTCACGTTTTGACGGACGACAACGGCCTGATAAATGCCAGTGGACACAGGCCTATTTAAAGATGGTGTATCAACTAGTACACTTCCCAAACTTTTTCCTTAAAAGGAATTCCATGGGTTCTAACATAATTTTAGCTGATAAACATTACCCAATATTTGCAAGATATTTGTCTATAAAAACATAATTTGAGATAGTTAACAATAAAGCCTATTCACCTCACTGACTCAGTCACTCCCCCAGGTGAGTGCAGGGGAAACTAGCCTGGTAGAGAAAGCACTGAGCCATGCAGTACCACAACATAAACAGTTTTAGTGTCGACCTACAGTAAAAGGGATTGCACTACATGTGTTAATCTTATGTATTTAGACTCTGCCAATTATTTTAAAATTTAGGGAGAATGTATAGGATAGGATATGCAATAGTAATATGGCATGATTAAAAAGTCATCAAATTTTAGCTGGGACACCATCTTTAAGAGTGACATGACTATAATTATAAATAGCAAAACAGGATCGGAATGTTCTTACAGTGACATGCAAGTGAGGCTACATATGAAACACGTACACAAAAGGAAACTAGAGAAGACTGATGAACTATTATCATGGTTGATATTAAAAAGCCCTTGTGAAACACACTACTGACCGGACTAGTAGAAAGAATGCAGTTTTATACTGTTTTGCTTTGAAGTTGACATAATACATATGGAATAACCTATGTTGATATATCATTGTGTAATCAGGTAATGGTTTACTCCAAGACAGAACAACATACTCAAAAATCATGTTTGATATTAACAATTCTATACTCCCACTTTCCCTCAAAGTGCCTTTTAACACTCTGAATCTAAATCTCAGGTTATTTGCAGCATCATCCACCATGCTATGGTTGCAGAAATGATTCAATTTGATTACAATTAGGAGACTAAAACAAAATCAGGATTTTACTTTTATGCAAACTGACTATCTATTAAAAAAATCCCGATTTCCAATATTCAATATCAAGTTAGGTGCTGAAGTGAATTGATACTTCAGGAAGGAGTGCTAAATGACAAGTAATTGAATTGAAAATGTGTACACAAGTTATGTATTTTGAGCATGCAATTAAAGATCTGAATGCGTCCTGCAACGCATATAAACACATCCCTGCATCATCCAAATACTACACAGGTCGTGTAGTATATTCTCTTGCTATAGCTGCTCTCCCTACATCCTTGCCTAACCTCTAGATATATTATACAGTATTATTAGATTATTCCATTACCCGTCTATCCCTGAACCACCCTGAACCAGCCCTATATGTACGTCAGCGGTGTTACATTATAGTATTCATCCCTCTACAGCCGACTAACCTTGCCTCTTTTGCTTTCACCCTTAGGTGCTTATTTGACTACGTTGACATCTTCACCATAGACATAAACCGTATGAAGGATCTGGAGGACCGCCTCTGTGGCACTCGCCATCCAGAACCCATCGTCTCTCTTCATCTGACCGTGGAGATAAACTTCAAATCAGACTACACTGGCACCGTGCACAAAGGCTTTCTCGGCCGCTTCGACTTCATCGACGAAAGTAAGTGTAAAATGTTATGTCTTTCTATTGGATGACAGGACAGTTTTATATTACATAGCCTGCTTCATAAAGGATAGAGGAGAAAGGTTTCAAAAAGAGTGACAGCACCTGTATTTTGGCTGCCTATGGTTTGACGGTGGGACTCGTCTTTTATCGTCACAAGTCTTTGTACGGAGAGAAAATTTATTTCCTTTCCTTTCACTTCTGTCTAGTAACGCATGTCAAACAGTGTAAAAGGAAATGAGATATTCACGCAAATAGGACCCTTATTACACCTCACAGAGTAATGTGAAAAAGCGAGGTCTATTATACAAAGTCCTCGCTCACAGTATGCCAACGTTATGATAGAACATTGCTGTGTCATGGGCTATGTGACGATGCAATCTGCATCATTATTTTACTGAGCCCTTAGTGTACTTGGATACCTGTCACTTGTATTCTATATTATTCTGAGAACACCTCCTTTGACATAAATCTAGGGTGTTAATTATAAGGTATCTGACCTACAATGCGATGCATCCTGTTAGAAGCCCGAAACGTTATAATTAACAAAATGCAGTACTACAATGCAAACTAAAGGATCTTTCCCGATAATCCACTGTGCCAGAAATAAAAGTTTATCTTTTAGATAACTACGCATTTGATTCTGTCCTATCGACACTGATTATACAAAGATATTCCATATTATGACCAGGCCTCTTTACATGCAATACCGACGCCATTTAGCTGACTCATCCTGTTTCAACTACTATATTTCTAAAATGGTTACATATTCTTAGAAGAAGCCAGGTAGATATTCCCATAGTGCTGGCCATAGTAGTCATATAGCATACCCTTCGCTTTTACCCCCCCCCCCAACCCCCACCTCCAAAAGAGAGAGCGGCTAGCTATGGAGAGATCAAATAGCTCGACTCGCTCTGAAGTAGGCAGCTCTCGGATGGTTGAACTTGCCTGAATTCCTAGAAATTGTCAAAGACTCGGGCATTTCATGGTGAGTAATGGGAGTCCCTGATTTTAACTTGATGGGTGGAAATATCTCAAAGAAAGCCAAACGAAAAGTGTATAGCTGCTACACTGTAGAATAATTATGGCAAATAAAACAGACATTATAACAGATACAGTGGCATTGATTCTTAAAGTAATAACTATTGAGATCTGCCAACGTTATCCTTTTGGATAGAAATGCTTTTATTTAGACAAAGGATCTCTGCCATGCATGACAAAACATGACATGTTGTGACACTGGGTGACGTAAATCACATGACTTGTCAGTGTCATCCGTGGCTTATGACATGTAACATGACTGCTGTTGTCCATACTCCTTTATTTGACAATTTTCCGATTGCGTGGGCAATGGAGGAAGGAAGGCCGAAAAGAAGGAAATCGATAGTAGGGGATAATGAGGAGGAAATGTGTTTCAAGAAAGGGGGAGAACGAGTAGAAAGAAAATGTAAATGATGAGGAAAGGTAGTAACTTGGTGTATCATGGACAACAGTAGATCTTATCTAGCTTACTTCTAAAAGTTACACTGGCTTATTTAAATCCCAGGGCCAAATTATGGCAATACATAGATTACCATCACGCCCGTTGCCATATTTGCTACGCAATCTATTGTAAGTTGGTGAGATAACTGATAGAGAGTGTGCTCTTTTTTATTCTACACATAATGACTCCTATCATATAGATATGATATATAATGACATGGAATATTTCAGTGAAATAACAGTTGCAAGGAGGCCTAGGGGGTAACGGATATAAAGGTATACATGCCTGGATACTAGCATTCATTATCTATAGATGCTCCTTACCAAAGGTACATCATAGTTCTCTCACAACCTTACAAGTTCATATAGCCCATTTAGACATGTATGTGAGCAATCCTATAGTCAAAAGTGGAATGAACCAAATCTAATAGAGAATAAAAAAGATCCTAATAAAACATGCCTCACCCATTTAATCCCCATATAGCCTCTCACGGGTATGGCTCAGCCGTTTTCATTTCCAGCTACAACGATACCTTGGGGGAACCCACTGGGATTAATTGCCTTTTTGTAGGACTCTTTTTTTAGAAATTAGGATCCACAAAAAATATTCCTGCTTCATCACTGCCATCGTTATGTTTTCATTTTGTGGAGCGTCTATGGTAATTAAGCAGGTATTCATGCAGCTAAATATTAGCGGTTCTGTGGTTGCTAAATTAAAACCATATGAACCAGCTTTATGACGAAATCTAATTAGACTAATGTACAATAAAGCTCATTGCAACTGTTCAGTTTAGAAACACTTTCTTTCTGTCTATCGTTGGATCCCCAATTTGGTCGCATGGTCGGTGGCGTAATACATGAAGTATGGCATACATTAAAGGGTACTGATATAAATTTGAATGCAGTCAAATAATCGATATGATAGACACCCCTTTTGGGTATTTTTCATTGCTTAGTTATTATGATCTGTTTTCTTCTCAAAAGTCAGCTTAATTAATCAGCATATATATAACTGGTATATATTCAGTTTAGTTACAGTATAGTCACGAGTAATGTGGAATATAAGATTTGGAACCAACCCATTGAGGAAAAGGTCTCATAACCTTCACTCTGGGAATTGCACAGTTCCATATCAGTGGTAAATACTCCTAGTGGCGAGGTAAAGCCCCTCGACTCCGCCCATCAGTGGCAATTCTATTGACGCGGCATATTCTGAGTAAAATCTGTGTAGAAAAGGTTGTGTGAAGATTAAGTTTGAAATATCTCATCTCATTTCTTGGCCAATGCGATTGGAGCGAGTCATTCGGTGTTCACAGAATTTCACAGTTGGTCAGTTTCACTTACCAATTTCCAGAATGGTGTGTAAAACTTTGAGAGCAAGAAATGAAATCAGAGGATATTCCAATTTTATCTGTCAGCTTAACTTGTGGTGGGACGCATCAGCAAACTGACATAAACAGCTTTAATTTAAGCTGCAATCAGCTTGGGAAGTGATTATTTTTATTTTTATTTCATAAAGGATAGAGATAATGTAAAGAGGTAATACTCTTACAGATACTACATGAGGTCATAATAGGGGCATGCATTCCGCCGGTTTATGTGATAGATGTGGATTAAATATTACTGTTGCTTTCTAAACCTGCTTTAAAAGTATCCTTTAGTAGAGCCACACGACCCCAGGTGTGTGAACCCATCCCCTACATGCACAGCACTCCCGTTCTGTCTAAGTCAACTTCTCATCCTAATGAGGTGTCCAGATTCAACGGACCTTCTTACCTCAACGCCTCCACCACATTATCCCTCTGCCATGATTTATCATCAGTAGATCCATCTTCCTGGGGGAGTGAGGGAGAGTTTGGAAAGAGTTATACTGCCCAAGGCTATACTACTGAAGGGCCACTGTGGGACCTTCACAAACAGATTTATCTCCTCTGATGGATGATGCCGAGTGGCCGTGGTCCAACCCTGAACCTCGCACACCCGGGGTCACAGGACGGGGCAATGGAGGGATACATGGATATTATATTTCTATAGGTCACTTTACTTTACGACTGCCAGTGTTCGCCGGCCATCTTAAATCTATCATGCTGGTTAGATGGAAATATAAGTTTTGGTTTATGAACTAAACGTTTATGTGAACGTTCACAGTTAGGTGACTAATGATATAAACCAGTGACTGTCAGACACATCTTGTGCTCTACTCTACATCGGGGAAAAAATCGAAATGCTGCTTTAGCAGGGATTTTCTTTTAGGTCCAGCCATTGTACAGAGAGACACGTGAAGCTCAGTTCTAAAACAGGAAAAGGAAGCAAAATCATTGAAATGCGAGCTATATGTGACTGATAAGTAACCACTACCTCAAATAGCCAATAGGCTGGAACAAAGGCCCTCGCTAAGAAGGTACCATGGTGATGTGGGTGAGAAATGAATGTCAGAAATGAGGGTAGCCTATTAATTCAAGGAGCCCCTATTAGCTGGTACATTTATCATGTGAACTATGTTATAACGTATATATATATATAAGAAGTGACAAAAGGGACAATATTTCTATCACTGCCTTGCTCCAACAGTATGAGTTAGTGTGGAACAAGGTACGGATGCAAGCTGCCAGACTGGCGGATTGATGGACGGAATGGACGGACGAGAATATCAAAAAGATTTGATATTTACGTCCATCCATTTTCTACAAAATCCGTCCATTTTCTGATCATGTTGGCCCATTTGTGATGGACAGAATGGACGGATTGATGGACGGATTGATGGACGGATTGATGGACGGAAGCCGTCCGTCCATTCCGTCCATCAATCCGTCCAGTTTTTGACTGGACGGACCTTGGTGGAGGTACCCCTTCAAACAAAAGCTGATGTCATTTCTGATCTTTTAATAATGGTCCTTAATATTAGAGTCAGACGAGATTTTGCACTAGTTGCCATGGAAAAAGCATAGTCTAAACAGGACGACTTTTTCAGGTGCCCCACCATCCTGTGACCTTGACTTTGACCGCTAACCAGGACCCCTTGGTTGCCATGGATACCACAAACTTTTAAAAACTTTTTTTTTAGCCAAGCATTGCCCATATTCTGGTATGCATATTATTACTCCCAGTCGAGGTCTCCTAGCACTGATTATATCCACTAGAAGTCTGTTTTTAGTAGATACTATTTGGCGTATTATCCTTCAAAAAGGTTCCCTTGACGTTAGACTATACCTGGGCCCAAAGCATTGAAACACTAGCGCCCTAAAACATTATAATACACAGTAAAATACAGTAGTGTCCTTTGGGCCATCAGCAACTAAATTTGGGTTCGCATGGGCATACTTCAAAATGCAGAAACGTCATTGAGACCTGACTGGTATAGTAGATGATACTTTCCCCATTCCATGTTAAGTTTTTATTGTAAGGATAACCATTTGAAATATTCATTTGAATGGTTATACAGTCATGTATAGATCTCAGTTTTAGGTTTTACACAGGAAATTTGTTCTGGATTTCTATGATCACATTTTCCCTTGCCACTTGGAAGCATGATTCATTTGTGTTGACAAAGAAAGAGGCAATGTTTGATTCCTCAAGACAATAATCGTTGATTGGAATAACTTCTTGGTGCCAATTGGCAGCATCTGCATCTGTGGGTGACTTCTTCCTTGGTAATGGTGTTTGCTGTTGGAATAACAGGAAGAGCCTGAGATTGGACTTATTTCCTGTCTCACTAATGATGCTTAATGAAGGACCAAGACAAATTCCAGGAATCATCCACGTAATGCAACATGACTTAATGCCTATGCTGGTGTACATGTAGATTATATACCTAGTCCATTGTGTTTTAGAAGCGGAAGCCTCCACTACAACGTGTATGATGGATAGCTATGATTCTGTGTGCATACCATGAGTGGTCAGGTGGGAGAAGGTACCCCTATAATCAGTATACGAACGTCTACATTGTGGCCATTGGTCAAAGTGAATCCCTGTAGGAAGCTGTACCTGGAGGGCCCCACGTGAAGTACCCCTCTATGGTCTCATCTGGTTGCTATAATTGAAACCATTAGTGAGGTGATTGTCATGGGAGGGCTTCCTCCTCCCTTTTAGTTCTGTGATCTGACTCGAGGAGGCAAGGGAGGCCGTGCTACTATTTAACACAGAGGGGGGATACCTGGCTAGACGTGAAAGGTGTTTGAGGTGAAGACCCTGGAGATGATGTAAGAAGATAATCATTAGAATATTGAATTTAGATAATCCGCTTGAGTGAGAAAGAAATAGAATGAGTTAAAATATGAATGAGTTTATCTCATAAAACCTTTTATTTTATCTTATTATCATTGTCCGGTATTACCTTACTTGGAAATATAAGAGAATGCTGCCACCCAAAGCTGGTATGATGTATGACGAGGTATTGACTGAGTTCAAACTTCATGCATGTAATCCGTGATATAGACATCACTATTTCAAATAGAAACATGAATGAAGCTAAAGGGAACATACTATATAATATCATACAGTATTCATGACTGAGACGTTAGAAATCTCGCAATGCTGGAGAGAATATGATAATATGGTTTTACTATCATTTTACATCAAATACTTATTCTAGCTGACTTAATAAGTGATTAAATTAATTGAAATATAAAATAAGGTAATATTCATCTCTGGCAGCTGTCTGGGGATGATTCCTCCAATTATAGGAAACATTCCAGTGTAGGATGACATTTGGAGAATCATACACTGCACTTTAGAAACAGTGTCATTACCCTTTGAGTTCATTAAAAGGGAAATCTTTTAAACGAATTCCCTATGCTCTTTCAATGTATGCACGTTTTATTCTGACGAATCTGTTTCCTGTTCTGCAAAGCACTCCTGAGACTATCTAGCCACGTGTAGCATGAAATAAGGGCATCCCATCGTTGAAGCAGTTTTTGCAGGGATGGTGCTCTCTCCCCAGTGGGCAATACTATTCACACCCTAGCGCCCCATTCTTCTTTCCTCCGAGCGAAGCACTAAGCTGCTTTCGCTGGGTTATTGCCGAGGTGACTATATTGTTTCCTTTTCTAGGGGCGATATTTCCCCTGTTCCCCGTAAATGGACACCCTGCTAGTCCATAAACCGCAGGAGAGGGGCCTGTGGCAAAGACATGTGACTAGGGAAATAGTTAGTTATGGTAATTTAACCTTTAAGGAGCGCAGCACTAGTGTAGAGGATGTAGGATTAAAAAGCCATACTCCTCAGATCCTATTGCTCATTAGGTGCCCGATTGGGGCCGTTTTAAGGGAGGTTGATCTATTGAAGGAATCTAGGGAGGTGCAACATGGTGTAACGATCTACTAAGATATAAGAAGGCCATTTCCTGGAACTTCCTCTAACATAGATAATAATGTGTTGCCCCCCCTAGAGGGGTAAGAAATCGCCCCACCCCAACTTCACCCATCTGACTACCTGTGGCATGATGTCAACTGGGTAGTGGGGAATGAAGGTAGTCAGTAGGGCAGTCGAATAATAATAATAATACATAAGAGCATCGTCAGTTGCACAATCCAACAAAATAGCAAATAATTATTGTCTTCG
Source organism: Harmothoe impar (assembly GCA_947462335.1). NCBI lineage: Eukaryota > Metazoa > Annelida > Polychaeta > Phyllodocida > Polynoidae > Harmothoe > Harmothoe impar. Next base: position 33,068,096 of record OX381708.1, read on the forward strand.
GTACTTTATTCGCAATATCCATCTACTGAATGTGTTATTACAAAAACCCATCAAATGGTGTGAATGCACGTCCCAGGAGAGGAGAAGAGAAGAAGAGAGAGATCAACTGCTTCATTATTTAGTGCAGGCAGGATCTTCTTTCTTAGAACAACAAGCTTCCAGTTGGCGTACACCGATCATGTTACAGGCATTCCTCCCTTATCTGTGACGTGGGTACTACAGATGAGATGGAGACACAGAGATAAGACCAGGAGAAAAAGACATAACTGCACTTCTTAGATCAGCACCTCTGCCATGGGTATCTAAGTGCATGTTGAGAAATAGCTTAGCTGTGTGAAGGCCTCTCCCATGTACCAAGAAGCGTTTGGTGAACGTTGGCTGATGTTGAATTGAACTAACTTTCGCTAGAATACGTTTATTCAATGTTGATGAAAACGTGACTTAAAAAACGTGATTTAATTTCCATTTAATGATCAATATTCAGAACGTATACTTAAACCAACGTTTAGGTTAGTCATAATATTTAAGAGCTTTGCAAGATTCTAATTCAACAATGGTTAGAGCTACTAATGTTTTCTCATTTTGTTCCAAATTATTGAGCTATGGACATTTTATTAAAGGTCAATAAGCAATATATATAATCAAGCACTCAACCTAAAAATGAGTAATTTCTCATCAGATAAAACGAACAGTGAAAGGTGGCTTTGCATTGACTGATATCTATTTAACACTGAGTATCAGTCAAATGCAACAGCTCTGCTGATAAAACCTGCATGCAATGCCAATCATATGAGACAGGCATAACTAAACCATTTGGGAGTTTCTCACACATGATTTGTAAATGAGCAGTATAGATACACAATGCAAAGTATTGCTCATTATTCATGACAGGAGAAGAAGAGCCCCAAGTGTTTTTGGAGGTGTATTTAGTGAGGATGGCTACTCCATCAGAGAGCTGTGGTGAGATGGGATGAGTGATATGAGTTGACAGCGACATCGTTCCTGCCAAGCGCTGTTATACATAAACCATGAAAGCTACCCACGGTCTGCACCCACAGGAGAGGTGTCTACACCTACCTACCATTACAATTTCATCTAGTCCAGGCTGAGTCGCATATCGTGTTGTCAACCTTATGAGTGGTCATTGATGAACTGAATTGGAGACCAATTGCAAATAATCGCATGAAATACACATTTCCTTATACTTCTCCCTGTAGTAAGATATAAGGTTCCTCAGACAAGGCCGCATTTTCCTTTTACTACTCACTACATTGTATAACTAGATGTGAAGTTACCTCATACAACCCGCTATTTCGATACACTGTACTCACTCTAGTAGGATATGAAGTTGCCTCAGACAAGGTAATTATTTCCATACACTACTCACTGTATTCAGATATAAAATTGCCTCAGACAAGGCCACGTTTCCATATACTATCCACTCTAGTATGATACAAAGTTGTCACAGACAAGACCACATTTCCATATACTTCTATCTGTATTTAGATACAAAGTTGCCACAGACAAGACCGCATTTCCATCTACTACTCACTCTAGCATGATACGAAATTGCCACAGACAAGACCACATTTCCATATACTACTCACTGGCGTATGATACAAAGTTGCCTCAGTCAAGACCACATTTCCATATACTACTCAATCTAGTATGATATAAAGTTGCCACAAACAAGAACATATTTCCGTATACTACTCAATGCTGTATGATAAGAAATTTCCTCGGAAAGTGTGCCATCTCTAGATACTACTTACTACCGGGAAATGTAAAGTGCCTCGATCTCATCATAGTTTGCTACACTAGATATCATACATATGTAGTGCGATATGAAATTGCCGCTGTATGCAAAACATTGATGAGTATAGTCTTAATTCAAACTGTTGTATGAATTCAAGAAAGCTAAATAGAAAGACAAGGACAAATAGGGGTATGCATTTACGTTACTTAGTCCGTGGGAATAAGAATGTATGGCTTAATTCAATGCCATACAATAACTGATTACAACCATTACAAATTGCAAGCATGTCTCGTTTTGTCAGGATTAATTGTGTTTCATATCTCAACACGCAAGTTGGGTTAAGGCCACTTAGAATTGCTACGCATATTACTGACAGGGGATAAAGCAATTTTAATGGTATTCATCTAGATGACCATCAACAGAGATTAATCAGTTGGATCTATATGTAATCTGACATACCCAGCTTCCTCAGAATGAGGCCCATAAGCCAGCTGACAAACGATTTGGGAACTCCTCTTTTACTGCAGCCTTTCGGGAAAAGTCTTATAGTGCCCCCCTTATATGCTAGTTAGTATGCAGTACATTAACAGACGGACACATGATCTTTAACTCAAAAGAGTCTTTGTTGCAATGTACTGTGGGCGCTTTCCACGAAAGTGTATTTAGGAGTGAATAATGACCAGCTGAACAATATCTACTTTGTCAGGGCAATCTGAAGACACAGATATGCATTGTTTCTATGCTGCAGCTGGTAACTTCTGAATGGTCACACATGCAAATCAATGTAGATTCACCAAGAAGACAGACTGAGAGTAGATACACTGCACTGTCGTATCTAATCATTAGTGAGCACGGCACTGTTCCCTGGCTCATATTCCTGGCTCATTGTCATTCCCATTCCGGGAGAAACTTCTGAAGTGGTTTTAAATAAAACGTCGATAAGAAGCTCTTACAGCGCAACGTCTGTCTATCACACTGATAAAATGGACGCGTTCTTGAATTCCATCCTGTTCCTATCGACAGCGGGTACTTCAATCTCGGAGTGATGAGTTTATCAGTGTTTGTCAGGCCTCTTGGTTAACACTTAAGGGTTGCAAAGAGTTAATGTTTAGGTGAAATAAACCACAGTTACAGCTTAATCAATATAGGGACATTATTTTACAACGTGGCAAATTATAAAATTTAATAGAGAGGTTTCATATTTATATATAATAACAATGACCAAACCGCAGATGAGGGAAAGCCTGGGTTAAACACATACAGGCCTCATAAGCAATGCCTATTAACAAGTATTCAATGCATTAAAACTCTTTTTTTACGTCAGTAACTTTGGTTGTTGTCAATGGTAGCCGTCAATATTGTCGATATGTGGTGTGCAAGTAGGTCTATTACCAAAAGAACTCGATAGATAAGTATTATGTTATATGGCAACGCAAGTGCTGCTTTATAGATTGGGTGAATTTCCAAAGCACATAATAATGGGCTGCAGCAGTTCCTTTCCATCCAGTCTTAATGTCTTTGACTAAAACTCCACAGAGTGATTCAATTGGTAGACCTAGGGCGACGAGATGAATGCATTCAAGGCTGTGCTTCCTATTCATTTCAAATACAATCACATCCACAAAGCAAATCTAATTTTGTCTCCTCAGCTTCACAGTAAAGAATATGCCCTTGGACAGCCCATGCCGGGTGGCCATACGTGATAGTCGAAGCAGCCCTAGTCTAGCAAGCCCATCAAGCAATTGGAGTTAGTTTTATGCACTGATCAGTAGATGGAATTACGCAGTAGTGGCGCTCTTGGTCCTTGTGATCACCATCCCGAGGCAAGTACATGTCAGCTAATATTGTTAGAGGCAACCCCAAAACAGTAGGTTATATCAGTACACGATCGGAATAAGATTGTAATTAATGTAACACTTGGTTTTGATAAAAGCTGTGGATCTTTAAGTACTGCTACTTAACATTACTTGAAATAGTTGCATGGGGTATGCCTTCTTACCTTAGGGAATGACCATGAGGTGAGGTCCATTGCGGGCAGCGGACGGGAATGGTCTTCGAGGTGAGGTCCATTTCTGTGCTAACAATTTCTGTTGTCAGATAGGGGCCACACGAAGAATGTTAGGCCTTTGTACTACACAAGTTAACATCCTGGTAATATTAGGTTATCAGTCAGACCATTATCGTACAGACTACATCCAGCCTACAATACTATTACCTTTTTCCAACAAAACACCAATGAAGACAGTTTTGTAGCATACCGGTACTCACAATCAGGCAGGCATTATCCTACGGCGATTGCCCTTGCCCTAGATATGTGCACTACAAATAAATTCAAAGTTTTAGGGGAAACATAACAACGGTATTTATCGATTATTGAAGAAGGGACTGGACCTTATAGGGTTGTTTTCTCTTCGGTCCACATGTCAGTCTTCTCTCTCCCTTATATATATTTCTTACTATAAAAGTAACATTGCTGGATAAAGGCCTCATAAGGGCTCCAAATATTATCCTTCCTCACCTCCTGGGGAATCAAACTACCTCACCTCCTGGGGAGCCACAACACCCTGTGGTCACATAGCATTGAATCAGTATTGACACATGGTTTAATCAGCGTTGACAACCATGTGCCAACGGTTCTGTGACCGCTGTAGAGGAGTCCCCACTCTTTTTGGCCACCTAAATCTACCAATCCCGCCCCCTGTTGTCAATAGTGGCCATTCCTTAAGTCCCCATTAATTTAGCACAAGCAGGGGATAGTATTTGGTGTCATTGCAGGAGCGGGAGCAGGTGTCCTGTTGTATATATGTTGGCTATAACCGACAATGACTATGCAGCACTAAATAACCGACCGAGATATTCCTATCTTGTCCTCCGTACTACTATTCACGGTTTGTAGATCTAACAATCACCAAGGCTTCTAGAGAGTAAACCAGAAAACAAAGATAATGTTTTGTTCATCCTCCTGTAGTTATCATGTACCTATGCAATAGTGTGGCCTGCAAGGTTCAAAACCATGTAGACCGCTAAGATCGACATTTAATGTCGATCTTAGCGATCTACATGGTTAAAAGTTGTTGACTGTTTCGTAATAGCAGCGTAGGTGGGAACTGGGTAGATTAATGGTTGGTCTTCCTCGTCGTTTCCTTCTCTTTCTTTCAGCAGATATGTAAATTGTCATGCCATTTACACCTTTCCCATTGTTGGCAGGGAGAGTTCCCGGTTTTTTATCTTGCACCAAACACTACATAGTCTCTTATACCCACGTTTATACAATTCAATGTTTTGGATCTTACCATAAAATCATACATTTCTATATCCCAACTTGATTATTGTGGACCTAGCGTAACTCTGTCCATTTTGATGTACAGCTTTTGACATCTATGGTCAGCTAGCCTCCAGCAACGGTTCTCTTTTTCATACTGCCACTGCCTCCTCCCCGATCAACATTGTTCATGTTCCTGGGCCGGGGCCTCTCCCTCCTTAAGCAGCCCCTGTAGCCCAACCTTCCCCCGTGCATCTTGTGATGTTCCCCGAGGCATGGTGCATTAGAGCTGCCAAAAGAAGTCAGACAGTGTTTCAATACCTTTTAAAGACGCTCATAATGCTACTCAGGTTTTTGACAGGCCCTTGTGGATGGATAGTCTGATTGTAGCGATCCCACTACTCTGAAGTCTCCCGTGGAAAAGGAGTTGCTCAAAGCTGCTCAGAAAGAGCAGATTGTCACGCAGAGAGATCCTTATCCCTGCATCACAGGCCGTGCCTACCCATGTGGTAGGTGTGCTTCATCTGTGGCAGTAAGAAGGGATCACAGAGAAGGACTTTATCTCTCATTAACGACCCTTCAGGAAGCACAATTCTACTCCTTTCCTTTCAGACATGACATCCTGTTCCCCCTGTAAGCACTGGTAAGACTATTATTATGATGCCCATAGATCCACCCCCGCACAGTGTACTCACATTCTCCTTTATAAAACCATCAAATGTCATGCAAATTATTTAATTCGAGAAATGAATGATAATTAATTTGCCTGAGATGTCGATCATCTTTACCCAGTGAACTGATGAATTTATAAGATGTTGCTCATGTGGTTATGAGTCTATAAACTCTGTATTTAGGCTAGTAGAAGTTTAATCAAACTTAGCTCGCAAATTTCGAAACAATTGCCGGAAATTATTGGCTCTAACAGCATTATACCCTACAGCGCAGCGTCTATGGATATTGCTGAACCATGTCCTGTAATTTAGCTTATCAATGAATAGTATTTAGGGTTGTTGGTGCCGGTACTTAACACCCCCTCTCCATAGACGGCAGCATGCATAATTCATTTTCATTTTAATTCAGCATATTTAATCCATTTTCACGCTGTTCGCCATTTCATTAATGCTACAATATGGTCCTCATAAGTTTGCATACTTTTGATGTACATGTGATAAGCACATCGTGGCTCCTACTTTGGCAATTACTGTCCAAGTATATATTATAAGCATATTCACAGGTTATCAATTTCACCGACTAGACTTTTAGAGAGTAAAGCAGCAGGAGGGCTGGGTTTGCTCCAGCTCCTGTGTCCCACCAGAGATACAACTTCTAGCCACTCTATCTAGACACTATACGGACGGAGGTCAGACAATCAACCTCATCTGCACCTCAGTGTTACTATTACACTGACCTCCGCCTGCCCTTCAGACTCCGGTCCCCAAACCACACACTGCAGTATCTCCTACCAATAAGTGGAATTGATAGGCGTGGGATAGCACGCACTGTCCCCTACGCGGAAGGCTCCATAGAACTGAAATTATATTCATGGGTTACATGCGGCAGCCCCCTGTTGTATATTCAGCTGACGGAGGAGAGATGGGCTCCGTTGTACGTGGATGGTGACGCATTAAGTCGGCTACCCCCCAGGGAGTCTCTGTATGCCCCTCACAGCCGGCCCATCAGACACGGCCTCCGTGATAATGCCCCTTGTGGAGGTGCTGCTAGGGCGGCGGATGAGGATCCACTGCCCTCAGGTAGGGTCTGATTCCAGCTGAGGCTCTCTGAGTATACTAGTAGCCGCAGCATGCCACCTTCCAGCTCACCCGCTGTCCGCAATGTTAAGTCCTCCTAATTGTAGTCTGTGTGTGGATGTAGACGCCAATTGCCCTCTCCAATTATCTTTGAGACACCTGTCTGTATTTTTTGAATAATTGTGACATGTACTGGGAAAAGGGACCTTATTGCACCCTGTACTTTTTCGCAGATTGTGTCACATTTATACATAATACTCTATCAGAATGTTGACTGGCTACATGCTGTAGAGTGGATCTTAGACAAGGTCCAGCAGTGGCCAACCTGGATCGATGTTCCTTGCTATACATCATTACCTTCTTGTCCAATATCCAATCACATTTAACTTCTCCGAACCTCTCACATAATACTACCTGCCCACCACGACTAACAACTAAGCAAAGTGTTAGCTTTACCCTCCGTTCTCTATACCTTCATTCCCCATGGCATCGTTTCTGTACCCTATACTCAGAGTAGAGTGTTTTGTATGAGTGGCTCAGGCCCGGAGCGCACCACGAGGGGAGTAGCTCAGCCCACAGATAACGAGGCATCTATTACATTGTAGGAGTAATTGATAAGCGTGGGAATTCCCATGGCGGTCCCCAAAGCAGAGAAGGGACACTCAGCTATTGTGCTGCTCTCTGTTCCTAGGTGTGGCCTGCTAGATGGCTGTTCCTCCGCCCAAACAGTGCTTCTTGGAATATTCCCATACTGTGAGAATTCCGACCCTATAACGTTAGTTTTAGGGTGATGTCTATAATTAATGATTCCGCTACTGACGAATGTGAAGCAAACAACCGATTCTAGGTAAACATAAGTGTAGATCTGCATTTGTGTATGCAACCCTATCATCGTATCTTCCAAAGGACGTTACGAATTACTTCTTTTTCTAAAGGACTAAGCTTCAATGTTTGCAGTGCAGTGATCGTTGTGCAAACCAAGAGATGAGAGAGAGGCATATTAAATCCTATTTTATATCAATATCCTTATCATTATAAAACAATACAATGGAAGATGACGTTAGAAAGTGTTAAAAAATAAGGATGTCATCAGGGTCGTGCAAGTACCATTTTAAGAATGGTAGTTGTTGGCGTTTTTTCTCTTTAGATTTGTAAGCATGCGTTTGGTCTTTTCGTCATGTGAAATGTCATCTTTAGAAAACCAATATAGATTACCCACACGGTTCCTGAGTAGGTAAAGGAATGCCCACAACAGAAACGTCTTAGGAAAGGACAGTTGGTAGTAAACATCATTTAGAGTAGAGAGAGAATGTGCTGTGGCCAGGCCTAATGGCAATTGATGAGGTGAGAAGTTTCCCACAATTGCTTTAAAACTGTACTTATTGTCTCTACATACCTCCACAACTCGTGACTAGCGCCATTCGTGACTTGCTGAAACTGAACCAAATGCAATTAACTATGTATCCCATAGACCAAATACTTCTATTCAGACAATAGCCTAAGTATTGGAATGTTACTGATATGACACATGATATATGTAGTACATAGTATACCAGTTACTTTATCCGATGAAGCAGCTAGATATTGGTGGTGACTTATACCTAAACTACAGTCTTGCCGCAAATACATCAACGGTTATACAATGGATCTGACCATTAACATGATATTATCTCCTCTCCTAACGCTTTGGCGTCATCTATAGGCAGTTTTCTATTAGGGTATCCACAGACAGTAGGAGCACTTAGCGGCATGAAACATGATGTTCCTGTCACTGCTGTGCATTGGAGATAAGGCCAGTGTTTAGTATGGAAGCCTGCTTACTAATCGTTGTTACCAGATGATATACTACACAGCTACATTTACTGAAAGGCCCATTATTGTGCATGATTGGCTCAATAGCTATGAACATCAGCTTATACATATACGAGATCATTTTCCATGTGCATTTACTGTGTAGCCATAAGGGCAAATGCTAAGTACAAGTCACATCATTATAAACAACTTATGGTTCAGTCCACATGTTGGTATATAAGAGTATTTGTGGGTCTTAACGTTTTCTATGCCATATAGAGGAATTATATATATATATATATTACATGCCATATAGAGGAATTATATATTTATGGTCATAAGCGGCTATAGCAGATATTGCTAAGAAGCTACGAGCAGACCTTCAGGATTGGGAAGGCCTCTAAAAGGGGGCGTTGAGAGCAGATTCAGCAGGTTAACAATGTTGTCAGTCACATGGTGGTACATGATTGTTATTGCGATGTAAACTGTGTGATGAGCGAGTGTTATAGCATTACCAGCGATGATGAATAGTCCACCATAAATTACCAATGTAAGACACATTTGTCCTATAAATAATGAGAGCATTCTAGACAGAGGAAACCTTATGGGTCGATTAGGTGTATTCCTTAAAACATCAATCAGTAGACCTTTTAAATCCCAAAGAAAAGCGCCTTTCTTGAAAGTATTTGTAATCACTCATGCCATTGGTACTAAATGTAATCATCCTTTCAATGAAAGGTAAGTTTGTCTTTTTAGAAATTGGCTGGAGACTTGTCTTCGCTTCTTGAAACACCAATTAGTTCTTCTGTAATTGTTCCGACTCCGCTGATTAGACATCGGAAACAATTTGTTTTCTATTTTCTTTACACATATGGAAAGATTCCACTAATGGATGTTAGCGTCTTAACAAATTTCCATCCTCAAACATCAAAGTTTGTCGTGGATTGTTAATCTGAATTGTTTGGTGTTTGGGGGTAGTTTGTCCCCTTTATCCCCAATTAAGGACATTTAAGACAAGTGAGTTATTATGAGCGTAAAATGTTGGGGTTCTCAGGAGTGATCCAACATCCTCTTGAAAACTAACATCAATGAAAAGGTTCCTAACTTGGATCTAAAACAAGCGTTTAATTATAGATAGAAGGTTAAAGGGCCTTGCCTTGATCGATCAGAGAGGGGTAACATAAAAGACGAGTTTTTTTTCTGTGAACAAAATAAGATAATGGAGGAAGCTGACTAGAACCAGGATGAAATAGCTCAGACACATTATTACAGCGTAATGGTGCCTTTATTTGAGGCACCAAACTATTAAATAGATTGGCTGATTGTCACCTCAAAATCTGTGGATTGATCTGCAGCTTATAAGGTGGTTGCCTATCATGGATCCAAAGTATCTAGATTCACTCCACATATTTCCACAATACATCTTACATACTTTTGAAACAAAGTAGTGAAAAGAAAAGTAGAGGGTCCCAAGCTACTTTTTTAAATATCGAATTTCGAAAAATAAAACTATTTCTCCAACACTGGACCAGGAACTCATCTATTTCGTGAGTAATGGTAGTAAAAGTATCATCATTTTTCTTAAACTCCCCCAAAATATTCTTCAGATCATTTCTGAATTAATGGTATCTATTTTAACATATGGTCCCGTGCATAATTCAATTGTTTTTGACAATTGAAAATAAAAAGTAATAATAATCTGTACAGCAGAGTTAGTGTACAGATATTCACAGATTTAACCACCAGCAGACCAGCCTCTATGGCGCAGTAGGATCAGTGCTGAACCCTTACACCAAGGGTTATGAGTCGCTTCTTGGTCAGTCCACCTCCCAGTTTTGCATACTACTGTATACGGGATCTATACACGTCAGATGCGCAGAAATCGCCGCAAAGAATGTGTTTATCAAGGTAGGCAACCACCTTAAGATCCCAGGTACACTAACTGATTCAGAGCACACATAACATTTGAGGGCATTAGCACGCGGAGTATAGGTATGTACTTCACACCGATGTGCCCATGTTATCACGATTTTGCTTGTAACTAGACATACTGCATCTATTAAATATTCCTCTTTGAATCATTTTAATATGTTATGGTCTTCTGCAATGTTCTCCTTAAGTCACGATTTGTGAGTATGACTTTTAGAGTTGATTGTCTAGTAGTCATTGGATAATGTTTCTGTGTGTAAAATAATAGCATGGTACATGATTAAGAGAATTAGTCCTCCTTTGTTAACCAAACTACTTTCATAGGGGCAGAAATACCCCCCCCCCCTATATTTAAAGGTAGGCATCCAACCTGCCATAGAAAATTTCGATCTGCATACTTAAACGTATGAGCATAACATATAGCCAGTATTGATTCACAAGAGGGCTCTTAAGGGCTGGGAGCTCAGCTCTTACAGGCACAAGATAGGGTGAATATGTTGTAGCTGGACAATGCCCATGGTCCCCTGTCCAAACACTGCTGCCCTCTGGTGGAACTGTTATTTTGGTCCATGTATGGAAAATGCTGAACTTATTCCCTGACGGCCAAGCTTTAATCACAGCTAGCATAATGAACAAGAATCAAAGCATTGCTACAATACCTTTGGAAAATTGAGTCACCTTATGAAGGCAATCGATCACCCCATCCCCCAAGGTTCTCATTGACCTGACATGAGCAAATTACACCATGTATTAAACATAAATGACTGATGAGTTTGAAATAAAGAAACGAGTGTCGAAATAAAGAAACGGTATAGCCCTGCTGTGGTATCTGTAGCCAGAGTGGGGCAATTAGAGATTCGAATTCTCAGTTCTCCCCAAAACTGTACTGATCAATAAAGTATACTGGTATGCATAGTCCGGCTTCCCATGTAAAGTGGCTTCGTTTCCCGCCCTGTAAAAGAAGTCCTGGGAATTGCAATTACTGTTCCGCTAGCATAAGAGGATCATTCTAGGATGCTACACCCAAGGACATACCCAAGGACACATCTACATGTATACATACATGTAGATATGTCCTTGGTGTAACATCCTAGAATGATCCTCTTATATAAAACCCATATAACACCCCTCCTGAAAGTCCTTCCCGTGAACCATTGAAATAGAAAAAGTTACCATATTTAGCACAACGTATAACATTACATAGAACTGTGTGCCTACTGTGGTAAAACACCTATAATTTTAGTTAATTTTATTTATTTATTTAAGAGCTAACCAAAAGGTAGTCAAGATTATAATGACCATGACTTCCCAGGGATTTTCTCCCACCATAACGTCATGTTCTCCTATGGATATTGGGTATTATTATACGATTGAACGACTCATCGTGCTTTTTAGGTGATATCCCCGTGCTGATATCTAGTGATATCGGCATGTTTCCGGTGGATATCAGCACGTTTCCGGGGGATATCGTCCCGTTTCCGGTGGTCCTGAGCAATTCCGAAATTTCGTCACACATAAAATCCGCTGTTTCATGGCGATTCGATCTCAGGACCCCAAGACTAGAAGCCGAAGCCTCTACGCGCCTGGCCAATCCGGCCATACAGAAGAAGGGGATAAAACAAGAAGTCTATACGCGTATTCTCAGCCCTCTAGCTCTTATATTAACAGAGATACAGCAACTTTTACACTTTTTGTTATAACTTCTCCTAAAATCAAAATTTTTTCATAATTTTTTTTTACTATAAAGGTAGTAGTTGGACTTTATTTACCTAGTCGTTAAAATAATTTTAGGGGGGGGGTTTTCACATACATATAGGCCCTTTAAAATTGCTACGTTTCCACTCGTCCACCCTCAGGTTCGAACCGGGTACCCCCTGCGTATGAGCCATACGCGCTGATCGCTCGGCCACGGCAGATAAGATACACAGCAGGGGAAACGCTGGCTATGTTCTAGTCTATCTAACGAATGCGCCCCGCGCTCAGGTGCCAGAGCCTTTTTGTATCGTGTCCTCTCATTGGCTGTCCCGTTTTAACTCCACCAATCAGCGAGCAGGTTGGTGGGATGTCAAAATCAACATGGCCCCCTCCTTGCTCGATCTAGTCTACATAAATATCCTTCAAAATGGCGAAATTAGGACGAATTTAAGGTAATTAAAGACATTTGAATGGAATAATCGTATAATAAAGCTAATAATGAATGGCTGACGGTCGCACTCGGGGCTGTATCGCTGGATATCGTCACTCGTGCTTCGCACTCGCGCCGATATCCAGCGATACAGCCCCTTGTGCGACCGTCAGCCATTCATTATTGGTTAATTATACCCTAATTAGACAGATAAAGGGTGTGTTTCAGACACATAAACTGTATTGACTTTATCTACAAAACAGGACCCTACCATCTTTCTCCGATCTCTCTTTTTGGCAGCAATTTCCAAAAGGTGTTGCCCGAAACGCACATTTTACATGATGAGGGTACACTCAAAAAGTAAACTTGTCTCCAGACTCTTCCAAGTGACGGTCATAAAATAAACGAGTCAAAAACTTGCCTAAGTGACAAGAAAGTGGGTCTACTAGCTGGAGATAAAAGACCCACATGGCATGTGCCAGCCCGAAACCCGACATTTGCCAGCTCAAGATTCTATTTGTGGGATGGTAACCTGATAGATTAGACAACTTTTGACTCGTATATTCTATGATAGTCACTTCGACGAGTCTGGAGACAAGTTTACTTTTACAGTGTAGTTGTCCTTTCTGTACCTGATATATATATTCTAACACACGCTCCTGATTCTCCCTGTAGGATGGCAACCCTTCCCGTCACCTTCCCCGGCGTGTGGACCCGACTACTTCCCTGCTGGTATGGGTGGAGGCGTGATCAGCTCGCCAGGCTTCCCCAACCCCTACCCACCCGACGTAGAGTGTACCTGGATGATACGTGTGGAGGAGGAACGAAAGATACTCATCAACTTTGTAGAGCTCGACCTCGGCCAGAGTGGTAGGTATATGCAATTTGCAAGTGTTATAATACCATGAGGATACTTTAAATACAGGATGTGGGTACATTGATTCACGATATGGACATAAAACAGGATAACGCATTTATTAAATCTAACATAACATAGAGAATTGTCCTTAGAAGCTTTGATTTTGATCAGTTTAACATCAGTTCACAGATTTAAATAGAGTTTTACATTATGATGATACCAATATTAGCTAAAATGCGTGTACCAAAAAACTACATTATATGAGAAAAAGTCCCATGTCCACGTAGATGGCCATTGGCTGCTCTATAATACTGCCCAAGTAATGAGCTCTAGCAACATGGAGCGTCTGTTGCCACACAGTGAGCAGCTCCTGATATTAGAGAACACAGAGCTGCTCTTTCCACCTGAGGCGTTTCCTCTTTTTCAATCAGATGTTCATTAGTATCGTCCAGATGAGAACCTTTCTATAATTTGCCCCCAGGTTGTACATTCATGCAGGTGAACAGATGTTTGCTCCACTACTGCAGACTTGTCTGATGTGTCCTATATATATATAGCTGTGTACCAACCTCCAATATTGGACGTTGGTACACAGAATATGTTTCCATCCCCTCCACTATTCTATATATGGGATAGTGAACGGAAACATATTCATTAGTCTATATCTCACAAATTCGAAATGCCTACTTAGATTTGGATGTATCATATTGCTATACCTTCCTGAGGAGGACCTACTGTGAACAGAAGTATAGCAATACCTTACTTCAAAGCGATCAAATGATCTTCTGACTAAATTCCTTCAACTTAAAGTTGTAGCACTCTATCAAGTTATAACAACTTTCCACGCTATCAATAACTCTAATAACCTCATTAATTTAGTTCAGCTTCGGGACACACCCTCTCCAGTGTCAGTTCAGAACGTTACACCATCCATTATGAAGTAGTGCTACATAAAGCAGGGAAACTGGGTGAGATCCTTCAAGCGAAAACACGTATATAAATTCCTTGAGGCGGTGAATATGTTGCCGGTATTTTGGTTCATGCATTAAGTCATATTGACTACCCAGCCAACATTGCTTAGTGGGACCCATATGTGCTTTTACGTGGGCAAGTTGATTTGCCCATATCTGGGTTATGGTCCTTTTTGTCCAGGGCTACCAGTGGGAATCCAAATAGACTAGCCCAGATTCAAAGTGCCCAACTAGAGCCCAGATTAAATATAAAATAAATGGTGATTTCTATAGGAAAATCAGATGTCAGCATGTTTTTTTAAAACTATTTACAATGTATTTATGGGGAAAAAGGTTTTCCTGGGCTGGCCCATCGGGGCTCCCACTGGTAGCCCTGGACAAAAATGACCAAAACCCAGATATGGGCAAGCCCAGATGGCCCATGTAAAACACAAATATGGGCCCCAGGGACCAATGCTGGCTGGGTAGTGACACCTTTGCCATCTGAAAGCGGCCCTTTATATAAATTCGTCATTTAATGCCTGACCTCATAATATATTATTATAATGATTAACGCTGTAGAACCCAAATTAGTCAAACACATGCCCCCCCCCATCACAAGCATGCAATTGATATCATGTACTATTTTTGTTCCTTCAGTACATTGTGGTGAGACATTCGTCACAATTTACAATGGTTTCGCCAGTCCCACTGGCGCGGCAGCAGAGAGGGTGTGTGGGCAAATGTATTTCTACGACAGAGGGGTCAAGGAATTCAAGTCAAAGACGTTTAGAGTAGTTATTAGGTAAGTTTGCTCCAACATAACTGTGGTTATTCGTATTAGCTATGAACAATTCAATATGAGGCAAAGTACCTTGAATTAGTGTGGTTTCAGAAGTTTTACGTACATTCATGTCTCTAGTAGCGCTCATATAAAGTGTCTGCTTTATAAACTGTATTAAGACAGGTCAGGATCACACATAGATTTTGGGGACAACATTCTTTGATGATTATATCTAGCCGTACCTGCCGTATACATATACACATCTTAAGTTTTTCTAGGCTTTCAATCACATGCTTCTAGCAAATACTTCATACCGATCTGTTGAATAGCCTTCTTCCTGCTATCTTAATGATTGAATTGCACTGCCCCCTGTATTTCTGAATGTCATCTTCACGATTAATACACAGATTCGGTACTTTACATTTTACAGTTGGAACCAAGATTTAATAGATATTATTGTATATTTTGGGTGAACAATGCTGTCTAAGTAATCTTTCACCTTAAAATGCACCGAAGAAAATGTAATCCCTATATTCATGTGCTAATGTTGTGCATGCAGAAACACTATACACTATGCCTGTGGACATGTGACGCATGTTTAGCACAGATTGAAGCTTGGCTATATTCGTCTATTATTTTTTTAAGAACGCCCGCACCCACAGTGTAATTGCTCGATATTTGCAAATAGAAAAAAAACCACAATGGATATACGTTATAACTCACTATAGAAATGCTTAGACTATTATATAAATTAAACAGGCAGTGGCAGCAAAATATTTGTCCTTTCCACTTCATAATATCAGTATGCTTGATTTCAGGACAATGGACTAAGTGATTTATTATTCATTGCAGATTTAAATCAGCTAGTGTAAACGCGCTCAACAGCAAAGGGTTTAAGTTAGCCTGGACATCCGTTAAAGTTCCAGAGATTATAAAGAATGCCAATGGACAATATGAAGGTAGGTTTTGCATCTATTGAACAATATAACTCTGTATCTCAGTGCCTCGTTCTGCATTTTATCAAGACATTTTATAATGAGTGTGAAAATAATTTTAAGAGGCTATTCTAAGAACAAGACAAGGACAGTTTGGATTAGTCAAACAGAATCCGAAAGGCTATAAATGCAGTATAATGAAATAAGCTGTAGGGATTGACCACTGAACACAGTGGTCAGTTCTGCTGGCTGCCCAGTCCTCAAATATCACGTGACCAGCTCGGACAATCAGTGAGACCCAGCCTTACATGTGAAAACATGTCTACCAGAATGCGCACCTCGCACACAACCAACAAAAATAACCTATAAATAATTATATTATGTATATAAATCCGATTCATGATGTGTATATATATACCCAGTCATAAGGGAACCACATACACAACGATTTGAGATAAATATCTATAATTTTTAGTCAACCCGAAAGAGATCCCACCATTGATTCCAAATATGTAATATTGCTAAATAATGTACAACCCACGCAATGTTCCTACATTGACTTTGAGGAGTTATTGTCCGTTTTGCTGGTATCAATTTTCCTACCATCTTAATTAAGGAGGATTGATAGCCCCCCAGCTGATATATGATATGGCCTAATTGCCTTGACTAGAGGAAGTTGTCCCCCAACAATAGATAAATCTCAATCCAGGAGGCTTATCCCTCTATCTAGGCCATGTAGGTTAAACAGTGAACCCTTCAAGAGATGTAATTTCAGCTTAACCCAGAAAGAGCCAAAGTAACAAGATCCGGATGTTAAGGGGGACAGTGGCTTGGATCCGAGTTGAACAGATCACTCGAATGTTGCTCTATGGGTTGCCCAAATGTTTACAAACTTGTACATTGATAGTATGTAATATGGATATATACATGTGACATGGATATATACATGTATTACCAATGACATGTTTAAATAGCTGTAATAAAGTGTCAGCAGTGTCCTGTAAACTTGTGAACAGTACACATACAGAGGTTGCTGGTGTGCTGCCCTGGCTATTGAGGTAGAGATCCTCTTTGGCATTGAGTTTGAGATGGTTTTAAATATGTGTGAGATAGAGGCTATTTAAATGGGTCTCTATATCTCAAAATGTTGTGGGATAGGGACTTTTTCCAATGTAGGGACTTAAAGTGAACCATAACTAATTCTCAAGAGTGGTCGGAATGGTAAAGTTAATATCATTCTGTTATTGTTAGGGTGTACAAGAATAAACTAAATTGGGTAGTATTCGTGATTTCTGACAGGAGTGTACAATGAAATCTAAGCCCCCAGCCCCTCGGGTGACCCTATAGTCAGTCAGATCAGGTATCTAGTCTGCTGAGGCACATGAAGGTGCTACAATAATAACAAAGGGCTCCTGTAACACGGCACAGGCTGGCCTGTACAGGACTGCCATCTGGCCATTGTCTACAATTCTTCAGATCGGTTTTCCCGCGCTGACAGTGACCGAAAGCCAGCCGCCAGTCGACATCGATTCTGGATCCGGTTTCAGTGTAGGCCGCTAGAGGGCACGCAGGTAGAATCAATGTGAAGCAACATCTCGGCGTTTCCTCAATATTTCCCATTAGTATTACAGCGTTTTATCTCTATACTCTATGTTCCCTACCACTTTTTATGGTACATGCATTTTTATTTAGTTCAATTCCAACCTTTTAGATACCACCCAGACGTCAATCTTGAATGCAGCCCTCTTTTACCATTCCTCCATAGTATGTTGATATCTGCCCTCATGCATTGTTTAAAACTGCTAGCTGATCGTGCTCTGGCAAATATCCCCAGAGGCATTTCGGTATGTATGACGGAAAAAAACATTTCACAAAAGTACAGCGCCCACGGTATCTTCTGTTACTAACAGTTTTTAAATCCCCATAAGTATACCTTAAACCCCAGTGGAAGGCAACCGGGCAATGGCAATGATCACTTGTGGTGTATAGGACAAATTGTAGTCCTGCAACGGTGCTTTATTTTGTTGGTCTTCCTAGTCGTTTCACAACTGTTTTAACTATGTGGATATAAGCTTTTGACGATTTGAAACACTATTCGAGCAATTTTGCAAGAGTGCAGCAATAGAAGAATTCCGAAGGTACGGCATAAGCCGATCTTTTGGTCAATTCTCACGATCCGATCATAGCTGGTACCCCTATAGCTATCCTATATAATCAGAAATGAAGTGTTAGGGTTTGTTTATATTTACATCATATGTATTATGTAAACAGTTTTATTAGGTGAATACATAAGCTGGGACTCCACTACCCGATATTTTGGGTAATTCTCACGATCCGATCATACAGTTATATACCGTTTGATGAGGGATAAAGCTGGGACTCCACTACCCGATTTTTTGGGTCATTCTCACGAACCGATCATCATAACCATAGAGGTCTTTACAGTTTGATCAGGTCAATACAGAAGGAAATCCTACCTGTTATTGTGAATAAATCGGCCGATTAGAGCCCTGTGAATAGGGGAGCATCAGATAAATGAAAATCAAACCAGTTTGATATATGATTGGGAGCCAAAATCGGCCTCAGATGCAAAATCGGGGCCCAAATCGGGACATAGATCCCGTTTATATAGTCTTGGCAAGTCTAATTTCAACTTGAGCATGAGTTTTTATAAACATCAACATGTTTATAAACATGAACCTATGGCAGGATCTAAAGTAACTCCCTACTTATAGTATACACAAATATGACTCTTTGGTTTGAGCCCGATTTGTGAGAATAGACCCGATTTGAGCACAAAATCGGCTAGTGGAGCCTCACCTTAAACCGAGGCACATTTCCTCAATAAATTGTGCTTAGATCGGCCGATTAGAGCCAGAATGGACAGTGGGGCATTCCAGAGTCCTGAGATGCAAAATCGGGACCAAACCGAAATCGTGTTATTTAGCCTTGGCAAGTTTATTTTCCACTTGTTTATAAACATAAAAACTATTTATAAACATACACCTATGGTGGGGTCTATGGTACCTCCCTGCATAAGGTATAGGTCCTATAATTTCATGGCTTGAGTCCGATTTGTGAGAATAGCGCAGATTAGAGGTATAAATCAATAAAAATCAGATCTATAAAAATCAAACCAGTTAGATATGGGATCGGGGGCTTAAATCGGCCTGTGTTGCAAAATCGGGACCTAAATCGTGTTGTATAGCCTTGAAAATTCTATTTTCCACTTGTTTATAAACATAAACATTATTTACAAACATAAACCTTTGGCATGGCCTATAGTACCTCCCTGCTTAAGGTGTGTAATTGTTATGGTATATAACTGAATCAGATTCGTGACAATAGCCCCGATTTGTGAATAAAATCGGTTAGTGGAACCCCACCTACAGCCTGACCCTCACTAAAAATGGCTCTTGATTTATCTATGTTAGTCCAGAAGTACCTGTTGTATGAGAGTGCAAATAGGCCTGTGTCCACTAGCATTTATGAGCCGTTTGTCTTCCGTCAAAACGTAAATTTGAATACAAATAATATATGTTCTGTCTCCCTGTGGACATAGATGGACGACAAAATTCTCATATAAAAAATGTGTACAGCAGTCTGTGGGTGTCAAAAGTGGATGACAAAAGTGGGCATTTAAATTAATATCTAACATGTTTGATATTAAGTGCAAAAATTGGCCAATATGCTCTTTATTCTATAACAATATCTTTATCATTTATGCCCCAGGCAGTCTGGAAAGTAATTTATCACCTCTAGTGGACACACTGTGGCTGTAATTAAAGTGGACGATTCAGAGGAATATATCAACCAAATACATATTACTGGACGTCAAACCGGTGAAATCGTCCACTTTCCTTGTCGTATATAGTGGACCCATATTTTATGGCGACATGGAGTGACGCTCATGTTTTGCTCATTGTAGGTTGTACGTCAAAAGACATGAGTTAGACCCAGAGACTTGAGAAAGATATAGCAATGTTGCGTCCAGGTGTTATTATTTCAATTTTAATAACTGACTGCATCACGTTGCTCACAAATATTATTCAGTGATGGAACAGACCATCCCTTTTACTCTCGGGAAAATCCGTTTCAATCTTCAACAGTCTTTTTAAATGCTTTCTCTATGAAGAACACCGCTTTTCAATTCCCATCCTCATTGTAAAAACATACTTTTGATAGTATTTATTTCTTACAAAGCTCTTGATTTCCTCTTCATCTTTCGGCCTGGCAGTACAGAGCGAATCTTTCATAACCATAAAGAAAATAATTATATGTAACGTTGTCAATTAAGATAAGAGGGACTTCTCTTCTATCTATCTTAAAATAATGCCAGAAAAGTCCTACTATTACTATATATCGATTAGTGGGATAGAGGCTTCCAGGCTCATATATTACATATTCAACTGTTATCCTACAAGCCAGTTTTGATCACACAAAATCTATTATGGCCAACAAACTGAATCCAAGAGGTAAAGTTATGTGTTTTCTTTGTGTGACCATGACAAAATAACCATTTAGACAGAACCAAGATGAGCGCCAAACATCCCAAAACAATTCATCATAAGGGAACTATATGTATGGTTTGTCGGCCAATGGCTGCATGTTCAGCAGACCCTAATTAAGGGCAATATTGTGGGATACATGTTATCCTACCTAGCCATACAAGTCAATAGAGTATCAGTATACGACTGGTAACAGAACACCAATGCCATCTGTATGCAAAATGAAATTCACCCATGAATGCATTATGATCTAAAAGTAGCATGAAGTTGTTTTTCTCATCTTCCTGATCAACGTTTTGGCCCCCATGACTCGCTAATATTTCTTTCCGCATTCGTTTGTCAATATTCGACTATGAAGATAACATGTGCCTTTGTTCTTTTTCTCCTCTACAGAAGCACCATGTCCAGAGCTAAACTGTGAAGGAGGGGAATATTGCCTTGATAACTCGGGCGTGCTGTGCGCCCCCTTACCACGTTACTGCATCTCAAGTACCCTTGGGTGTAACGGCGTCGCCAATTGCGGGGCCTACGACCATAGTGACGAGGAGGGATGTGAGTAGACTGGTATTCCATGGGGATGTATAACGGAAAAGGGCATATGACACCAGCCCAGCGAGATATATTGACACTCAACTCTCATATCAGATGAAATAGAATGTCTATAAGTTTGAGTCATATCTGGCAGGGCTGGTAGTCTAGGGGACGGAATGCCACATAGATATTTATAGAAATAATAATGGGTTAAAGGAGAATGGTTGTGTATGCGTGTGTGTGTGTGTGTGTGGATGGGAGGGTGGGTGGCGGTGGTAATAGTGAGAGAAACAGAGATCAAAATTTGGAATAGATTTTTAGGTCAGATCTTAGTCACCCCATACACCTGGAGTCGGGCGCATACCATTCGAGGACTCGGGGACAGGGTGCACGGACAGAATTCGCTGACTTTGCACCAACCCGTCCTCAGGGACGGCATGTCCGCGAATGTGATTCGGCCACAATGCAGTACTGCGTGTTCCCGAATGTCATTCCCTATGTGATCTATAGTAACTATGTGCGTACACAAAATCCCGGGAAAGGGGTCCTTTTTGGGCCCCACTGGCGGGTCCGACCGGACCCGCCATTAGGGGTCCCTTTTGGGTCATTTTAGGGCAAAAGGGGTATGTTTTTAAGCCAAGGTCATCCGGCCAAAAAATCCTTCTTTTTTTTTGCTAAAAAGTGGTATATCCCCCCCCCCTCCCCACATTTAGGGTGGTATCCTGCTAAAAGGGCTTCGAATTTGGCCATTAGGCCTATATAGGGGTATCCCGCGGTAAAAGGGGTCCAATTTTGGCCAATTTAGAGGATCCTGCCAAAAGGGGGTCGACTTTGGCCACTTTAGGGTGGTTTCCTACTAAAAGGGGGCTGATTTCTTCACACTTTAGGGAGTGCTCATTTTTTAACAACAAGGGGGGGGGGGCGGTGAGATTTTGCGGGGAGCGCTTGAAATTTTTTCACCCCACTCCCCTAGAGGGGTCGACATTTTTTTCACCCCCCCCCGGCAGGCAGTAAATCGCACGCGTTTGCGCCCCTTTGTAGCATAGTAACGCGCGGGCTTTTTCCCTCAAAACAGGTTGAATTCTTTTGACCCCCCCCCCAGTCAAGGGGTCTAAATTTTTTAGCCCCCCCCCCGGGGGCCGTGGTCACCAGTGTCTAGCCCCGTATCTCCCAGCCCTGCCCGCCGCCTCTGCAGCTTTCGGGCCCGGCCACCTTCTGCCAGAGAAATACGCGTAGATGTAGAAGTGTGTGTGTGTGCGCGTGGGGGAGGGGGGGGGGGTGGTGCGCACTTATTATACCACACAAAGAGGTGCTAAAGCTACCCCCGCCGCCCCCTCATGGTTGGCTTCTGACACCTACCCCTCAGCTACCTCTACTACATGTAGGCCTACTACACCAATGTCCACATGAATACACATCCCATACAACCTCCCATACACATGTGAACGTGAACAGAAGTTATTCACTGAGTTCTCCAAGATATAGTCATATCAAATACGAGAGTCCATGTCAATGTTATTGAGGGACATGGGGAAGAGTTTACCACATAGGTAGGGGGTATGAAATCCGGTCATAATTAAATTTTTAGTTTATATAAAATGTTATTGCAGCATAATTGCTGGGCACTAGCCTAGACTAGCAACATGCACTTTGTGTACAGTACATGTACATGTAGTACAAGGGAAAGGGGAGGGCGGAGGGGGACAGAAATTCGACAAGGCAACATTTTTGTTTTAGACCTTATGGACAAGGGACAAGGGAGTGCTGGTGGTTGGCGACAAGTGACAAGCCTACCCCTTTAAATCGACAAGGGACAAGACCAATTTCTCAGGATCGACAAGGGACATTGGCATTTCTTAGGATCGACAAATGACACAGCTACCCCCCGTCTGGGGCCCTCATAATAGTAGGCCGTAGTAGGCCTAGCTATAGGCTGTTGCCTCGGTTCCTATTAGGTCATTATCCAAGCCATGGGCGACCACTGAATATAAGCAGTGGTCTAAACATCAGGGGGAGATCAAGTGTTCCAATTCATTGGAACAGGGTAAGCTACTGTGGTCACTATACACTGAATACCTGTGCCTCTTGTGCATACACCCCTGTAGTTTCCTTGCTCCCCACAGTGTTGTAGGTATGCAGGCCATGTGCTTTAAGGACCGCAGCAATGTTGACACAAAGCAGAGGGGGGACTTTGCTAAATGTGTGTATATCTCCAGTTTAATGCAAAATTGTGTGTTCTGCATCCCAGTAATATTATTCATTATGCAAATCCATGAGATTATGGCCTTTTAATGCATCCAAATTTATGCATTTTCACCAGAATGTGATGCTCAAAGCAGAGGGGGAACTTGGAGTTGACTACCCTGTTTCTGTAAACAGAAACACCTGACCTCCACCCAGAGGTTTAGCTCAGTGGTGGCCCGTGATCCAAGCAGAGTCTACACCGCTAAGCCTACCTAAATATAAATCTAGACCTCTGCTGGGAGGGTGTATCAGAAGAGGATAACACTGCCGGTTCCATTCAATCAATGATCGATTCGTATTTTACTACTGCTTTTTTGTCCTTGTGAGTTCTAAGGCATATATGTGATGTCTTTTTTACAATTATCAACATCGAGTCCTCTCTATCTTTGTAACTTAACGTATGTATCACATCTTAACTGCTGATTTAACAAGTATTAAAAATAACAACTATTGTGGCTCCAGAGGGGTAAGCGACCAGTGTACTGACTGTCTCACGGGCCACCACTGAGCTAAACCTCTGGGTGGAGGTCAGGTGTTTCTGTTTACAGAAACAGGGTAGTCAACTCCAAGTTCCCCCTCTGCTTTGAGCATCACATTCTGGTGAAAATGCATAAATTTGGATGCATTAAAAGGCCATAATCTCATGGATTTGCATAATGAATAATATTACTGGGATGCAGAACACACAATTTTGCATTAAACTGGAGATATACACACATTTAGCAAAGTCCCCCCTCTGCTTTGTGTCAACATTGCTGCGGTCCTTAAAGCACATGGCCTGCATACCTACAACACTGTGGGGAGCAAGGAAACTACAGGGGTGTATGCACAAGAGGCACAGGTATTCAGTGTATAGTGACCACAGTAGCTTACCCTGTTCCAATGAATTGGAACACTTGATCTCCCCCTGATGTTTAGACCACTGCTTATATTCAGTGGTCGCCCATGGACTGTCTAGACTACCACTTGTGTGTCCACAGAAAACGGTATACTACCCCTTGAATAGGCCACATCCCATGAATTCGGTTAAAAATAAACACTTAAATACACAAGGATTCCTTTCTGCATTGTGTATCCCTAGAAGCCTAGTTCAATGATTAATTTAAGGAGGTTATGATAAAGTCAGTCCAGTTAAAACCAACCAGTGGCTGCTAGTGGCACAGTTAGGAACTACATGATTTACTCTCCTCCAGCCTCTGAGATCGGCCCCTTTAAAAACGTACCCGTTTTGACTAAAAATAACCAATGAAACAGGGCCAAAAGGGAGTTATTTCTTCCTAGGTTGTGTATACATTGTAGCCTAAAAGTCTAGGCGTGGACCCTGGGAGTGTGCCACATGGTGTACGAATCTGATCCGTGTACAGGGAGGTAATGGGTGTCCGAATGTACTCAGTGTACTCTCCGCCCTCAGGGACCAGAGGTGGCAAAGTCAGCGAATTCTGTCCGTGCACCCTGTCCCCGAGTCCTCGAATGGTATGCGCCCGACTCCAGGTGTATGGGGTGTCTTAGTGGCTTTTAAATCTAAATGGGTATTTTCATCAAACTTCATCGGATTGCTCGCATTAATTGCAAAGGCTGCCTAGGCTGGAATAGCAGTTGGGTCCGACTGAAAGTATGATAAATATATATGGATATTGCAGTATTAGGTTGAAATTGGTAATACTGCTATTGGCCACCCACAACCAACCGAGTTCAAACTAGGTATACAACCTGGTTTATTATTCAAAACCAGTTCAACCACGCCTGATAGACATGAAGATGATGCGATAGCGTTCTATGATCAACGTTTCGATGCATTACCAGAAATTTGACTCCTATCTTTCTGGTATTACTACATCTTCATTCCATTTACATTTTCATCATTATGGCATCAGGTGAAATGAGTGGGAAACTATAGTAAAGCCAGTACCGCAGTTACAACCGCCAATTAGCCATGACGATAACGGCCTATTTCAAGACAACACAAAAAGTTAATTGATATGGGAAAAAACGCCCAGAGGCAGTCACATATGGATATGGGTATGGGAAGGTAAGCAGGTGCGGGAAGCAGAAGCCGTATCTCCCAGTTGTCCCGACAAAGTGCCTTGTCAGCACATATGTTATAGAGACAAGGGAATACTTCACAATTGATTGGCTGTGAAAAGAATGCTAACAACCCACTTTTATGGGTTCCCTTAGGCAAGATGTATATATCTCTGTCAAATGACTCATTGGGTGACAGTTCTACACATGGGTTTCCCTCGATACAGAAGTTAACTCCTATCATATACCCTTTTGTTTGCACTGCTGTTGTCAACCACGTTCATTATACAAAGATTGACGGCCCGCAATGTGTTGGGAACTGGCAGGAAAACATCAAAGCTAATGGGTGGTGCACAGATTATTTATGGGATTACTGTAACATGTCAATCATCTCCATAAATGCAGAACAGCAGTATGTGAATTCCCGTTTATTTACAGCAACTCTTGTTTATCTTTAACTGTTAGCTCAACATATTGTATCCTCTGTATTTCAAGAACCTTCGCTTATCAAATTGAACAGTCGTATTCTAGTGATGATTGGTATCCTATTATAAACACTTTTAGTATCCTCTTAGGCCAAAATTAAAAAGGTTTGTTTCAGGTCACCCGACCGACCCTATCTAAACAGGGCCGACCTTACGTTTTTTAAGCAGTTTTCAAGAAATTTTACACTTTTGTGGGGTCGATTTTAGGTTTACAGAAATTTTGAAAAAAATCTTCCCATTTTTACACCTTTTTGGGTCAATTTTACAGGGGCTGTAAAAAAAAAAGTTTTAAAAATAAAAAATAAATCCGACCTACCGACCCTAGAGTTTGTTCCCATGTTACCTGAAACAAACCTTTTTTTTATTTGGCCTTATCACTGGTTATTGTTCTTGCTTCTTAATCCCAATGTGTATATTATTCTGCATCTTAGTCTCCTGGGCCGAAAAGCCAATCAGATATGTACACCGGTATAGACACCAACATGAATAAGAAAAGAGACCCCATCTGCACTGATAACCAGTGGGTTAATGAAGTTTGTCAATAGTGGCTGCCCAGGTTAATCTTTAGTAGTGCAAAAGTGCGAACTGATATTCAGAACTTGCCAGCATGGTTTGTAGGGAGTCTTTTCTGGAACGTGCACACTTTAAAGTGCTTTATATGTTGAAATAATCTTAACTCTGAATTACTTACTGTTCTGGTGCCAGAAGGGATGTCATGACAAAGGCAATACTGAGCTATACTTTCTCAATGTTGTACAGCTGCTGTCAGCCGGAACATTAAATATACTGAACCTCTGCCATGCGGGTGATTTTTTTCGACATAATTGATTAAATCAATATGTTGTACTCCATGTTGAGTTAGACTTCAAACGCTATATCCAATTGCACATTTCGCACCTTCAGGCTAGATTTTCACGTTTATTACAGTTATAATTGCGGCGAGATGATCTGAAAATCATGATAGATAAGCTGGGACTCCACTACCCGATTTTCTGGTCAGATCGGACTCATTCTCACAAATCGGACACAAAACAAATGTAAAAATTAAACAACCCTATGCTTCAGGTGTGTTGATATTTACATTTTGTTTGGGTCCGATTTGTGAGAATAGGTACGATCAGATGAGAAAATCGGGTAGTGGAGTCCCAGCTATAGTCACTTAATTCAAACTTGCATTTGAGTGTGAATGCAAGGTTTAAGGTGACGGTTATGTACTTGATCAGGGCTGTTGGTTTATAAATTTCAATGACTGTTATGTCGTTACAAATACATTATTATTTCATACCTTCTCCTTTGCAATAGGCCCCATCAAACAGTGCTTTCCTTTTAAATATTTAGCAACATGACCATTCAAGGTCTTGAAGCTATATGATTTTGTGGGAGTGCATAAAGGTGTACGGAGAATCTGGGGCCCATTTCTCAAGTTTGAACGATTCATTCTGCTCAATATTGCTTAAGTAAAGCAGTGAACGATTCATTCAACCCTTACATACAGCAGTGAACATTTCATTCAACCCTTACATAAAGCAGTGAACGATTCATGCAGCCCTTATATATAGCTGAAGTGATCAGGTGCATTGCAAACCCAGAAAGCTCTGGACGAAAGGAAAGCTCTGGATGAAAGCTCTGGACGAAAGTCATGCTTTAAACATAAAGCATCCCCAAGAATCTGAGAGTGAAATAATTCACACTGGACGATTCTCAAATTCTTTGCATATTTGGCAAAAGTGCGATCGTTTCCCATTGAGTTAACCCTTTCCCTGCTGGCCTTGAAAAATGTCATTTGGGACTTAACCACCGGCCCTATGCCATGGGAATATGCAACTTTGCAAGTATGTGCTCCCTGGGATAGTGGCTAAGGAGTGAAATTAATTGTATTGGAGACAGAATTGACACTTTTTTGACAAGGGGACATAGTATGAATGTTAAATATTTTTGGATTGATTCAAAAATTCTTATTCTTTGTTTCATAGCAGGAGCTGTAATTTAGTTGTATTGATGCCCTAGGGTATCAATTTTGCTGCCCTATGGCAGCAGCGGTTTTTCAAGGGTATTTCAGATGCTGCCCAGAGACAGCAGCGGCCCTTAAAGGGTTAAGGGCCCCTGGCCTAGACAGGTGGCGTGACCACGTGTGGATGGTTTGGTGACAGCAGCAACCCTTGATGGCCTGTGACAGGGTAGCCTGGGCTGGCCTGCTGTCACACCCAGACACTCCACTACTCTGTCACTGTCAACACTTTGACAGGCCAGCAAGACGACCAGGATGCTGTTTCTCCACAAATTTGCGGATGTCCGCACATTTGCGGATGTCCGCAAATATATTTATGGAGCTCCGCAAATATATACGGATGTCCGCAAATATATACAGAGGTCCGTAATTGTATGCTTAAGTACCAAAAAGACATATATAGGCCTATATTTGCGGACCTCCATAAATATATGGAGAGTGTATACGGACCTCCGCAAATTTGCGGACCTCCGCATATTTGTGGAGAAACAGCATCCAGCGGTCTAAGGCTCTCCTAGTCCCCTCTGACGATCACAATATGCAAGCCAGTGCAGTCATGTTTACAAACAAGGGGATGTCTTAGTTTATGTTCAAACAGAATGGTGTCATGATATATAAGGAAACATGCATTACACAGGGAATTTAATTGTTCTACTTGAAGTTGAGATCCTATTATGTCTGGTACCGATATGTACACTATGCAAATGAAGCACCTTTCAATAATGAATTTATATACAAGCGAAGAGAGACGTAATTAGTATTAGTCGATTTCTAGACATCTGGTCAAAAGATGGTGGGACAGACAAGCTTCTCTAAATGTCAAATGTACAAATTGCCCATGGACTCGCCCATCCTGACATATTTAGCTATTTTGACGTATGACATCATTTGATGTTTTTACTATCTTTCTTGGGATTTCCTTGTAAACATGTACCTAAAGCCGACCGGTTCATCGCTTGAGAAGGTTATATTAAAATCCTTTAGATCACGTAATTGCATCAGAAAGGTTACTCTAGGATACTCAAGGCGTTTATGGCCATCACACTAACAACTACTTTCTAAAAATGGTAATAGTGTGCGAATTAATTGGGCATCATTCCAACAAACACTTACCCCCAGATAATGCTACTTACAGCTCAGGTTGCCACTGGTATGCAAATGGATTCTTTCTTTTTTTTAAACCAATTTAACAGATTTGCCTAACAAACGTTAGCCTGACTTACCCTCGATACTGTCAGTATACTTCGGGAGAAATCATGAAATGGAGGAATGAAAGGAAGTAGGGTGGGCTGTTGGAGTGACGGAGGAGGGGAGGGAGGGAGGGAGGGAGAGAGGGAGGGCGGGAGGGAGGGAGGGAGGGAGGGAGATAGGGAGGGAGGGAGATAGGGAGGGAGGGAGGGAGGGAAAGAGGGAGAGAGGGAGGGATTCAGAATGCGGTGAATTACAGATGAGAAACTATTTGCTGGTGAGAAGAGACCACATTCTGATTGCTCAGGTTATTGCTCAGTCAGCAGTTTCTCTTCAGCCAGTAGTCATTGCCGTATTGATAAAAGGGTGGACACGCCAATGGTTCATCTGCAATAGTGAGCTGGCCTTAAGGATACTAGTTTGCAAAACAAATCTTCTGTGCCACAGATGTTGATTACATGAGCAACGATGCACAATGGGCTAAGAATATGTGTAACTAGTGAATTATGCTTAATTCTGTCAAAGTTTTATTAAATCGTGGATGTGAACTTTTACCCATGTATTGGAAAACAATTTACAACTTGACTATAGTGTTTAATGTTCTAATCACCAGGTTTTACGACGATCGTGCTGATTATCTTGGGAACACTTGGGCCTATCATGGTGATCTTCGTCATTGGTGGACTCGTCTATCTCTGCCACAAAAGGGGGATGTTCAGGAAGTCTGCCTCTCAGGAGCAGTCCCTTACAATGACGCTCCAGAAGCTAGAGAGGAGTCCTACTGCATCAAAGCGGTTTGGAGATGAGAAGTCCAATGGAGCTAGGCACTACAACGCGTATCACTGTAATGACTTACAAGATGGAGGATCACCTCCGAGGTCCCCACACAGGAATATGTGCGGCTCTAAGTCTGCCCACAACAGCTACCCCTCATCGCCTGCTAACTATGGGAATAGGGGTGGCCATGGAGGAGGGGGCGGGGGAGGAGGCTATGTATACCAACCCTCCCCACACACCCTGAGAATGCCTCCAGGGCGGATCCCAGCAGCCTATCACATGGTGGTTAACACAGACAGCGACGACAACCACTCGATCCACGCCACGGTCTGATGTAACGTCACGCCTCATTGGTCAAGATCGACCACGAGACTGCCTTCATGTATTGATTAGTGTATTTTTCTGCCCGTGGGTGGCAGCAGCGTTGGGAAGGGTTTATCATTTTCTATAACATGGCCGTCACTGGCTATCACGGCATGGATTGTGACAAATGTACTTGTGTGTAAATACATGTATTGGCTATGATTGTAGTGTATTGATGTGGAGTTTATGCCTGGCAGACCCAAAGGTATTCTTTCAAGATACATGACGGTCATTCCTATCCCCAACGCGCAGCAGCACATGGTACAGGAATGTTCTGTACGGAGAAGAAGGAAAACTTATCTTGTTAAATCGTCGAAAATCGCCATCGAGTTTGTACTTGGTTCTCACGCCACATGTGGTCTCACGAGGGATATCATTCTGTTGGGCCTCCAGGTATAATTAGCAGAAAATAACAAATGTTACATTTAAATAAAATATATTCTTGCTACAGCTAAACCCAGATATGAATGAATATGAGATGGTAACATTGGGTGTCATTTTTCCAATCCCCATATATATATACTTGCATTAAGCTATCTCCAAACTCTGCATCGAAATGTGTTCAAATGTTATATCAATATTCTTACCATGAATAGGTTTACTGTTAGGACACTCAAATATATGTGTATCGGTTATTCGTGTTATTTGATGCTCACACTGGATTAATATTTGCACCATAAACACACTAATGGATGGTATTATGTTGTAATATAAATGTGGCACAATTGCACTAAATGTGTCACTTTGCATAAAGAACACTCTGTCGCTTGCCATCGCGTCTATTGTTTTAGGTCTATACTTGAGATAGCTATATTGATATATATGTCTCCTATCTAAAAACGATTAATTTACATGTAAACCCAGACTGTTATAAATGTAAAACGCGTGGTTATTGGGGACATAATCTTTGTGATTGCATTTACGTATTGGTGGGTACAGAAACACACTAAGTGTAATCATTAGATACGCCAATGTACCTTTGCACAAGTAAATAATAATCATACCACACTTCCAATGGTGCTCTGTATGCCCCCTCTGATAACCTGCTATACCTGATCGTGTGGAATGGGTTAGTTGCAATAACTAGAAGCGCTTTATGGCTGGAACGGACCTGGTTGTTGGTGTTGTGCAGCAGTTCACATAAATTGTGTTCGATTCTCCTCATGAGGGGCTGTCATAACTACAAAGTTTACCCGTCTGTGTTGTATTTGCCTCGAGGGACTACTTGCTAACTACCAGTTAACAATTTGATTTATGGGAAGAGAGAATGGTACTATAATACTAATGCAACTGCCAAATATGCGCATAATAACATAAGTGCACAAATAAGCTCACGAACCATTAACACATGGCATTCCATTCTGACCCCACCTGGACCACATCCAGTCCTGCTGAAATTATGGAGCTGACATCTCAGTCCGATACTGTAACATACTTGGTACAGTGTTTTACCAAATTTCCACTTGTATGAGTAGAGTTATATGTCACTCAGACCAACGGAATGACATAAATAAATATGGTGTGATATAGTCCAATATGATGCGTCTGTTGTCACCAAATATCACACAATATCGCATTAACTGTGAAAGTGCAATACTACAAATAGAGCTGTGGAACAGGATTCATATACCAAACAGGATCACAGTAATTTCTGGATAGTGAGAACCTTATACTCCCTTACAACAAAGGCATTTATATTATTGTGGTTCTGGTTAATATGTTAATAATAATTCCCAGATTATTTACTTAAGGTAGAATAGAATCTTGCTCACCTTCAAGCATTGTGTGCTGGTTGCCTTCTTATATTTAAGGTATGTTTCACCTAGAGTGTCAGTGAGTAGTTGGGAGTTGGATAAGATACAGCATTGTTTAAAGCTTGACAGTCATGGTTGAAATGAGGCAAAAAGTACTTTTGGATATAGTTCAGTTTTCATTCACAAGAGGGCTCTTAAGGGCTGGGAGCTCAGCTGTTACAGGCACAAGATAGGGTGAATATGTTGTAGCTGTACAATGATCATGGTTCCCTGCTGCCCTCTGGTGTCTTCTGTTATTATAGTCCATGTATGGAAAATGCTGAACTTATTCCCTGACGGTCCAGCTTTAAATGGTAGGGTGCTGGTGAACTGATATTGTTGATGGAAGGTCATCGGAATTCATCTGACAAGAAAACAAGCTCCGCAGTCCCAGCTTTCATATAGCTTCTGCTTCAGTCCTCAGACTGGCCCGTCCACTTATTCGAAACGATTAGTGGAAAAAGGATAATACATGTAGAGGGTACAATGAGTGATTTGGATGTTCTTCATAAAAGTCCCATCATATTATATGAAAGATAGCAATATCGCGAAGTTCTCAAATACGATCGGGAGCTGTATCAAATTGCAATGTCATAAGTTGAGACATCTCATCCTTCCACTTAACACTAGTCGCTGTCCCATGTTACAGTTAAGTGTCTAGCTCCTCACTGTTGTTTAGTCTGCATTGTATAGGTAGTTCTCGGCCTCACTGAATAGTGCAACACCTTTTGACGAATACACTTCATGGACATCCGTTTCTGGCTTTATTTCATTAGTCAACCAGCAGTGAGATTATTACAGACTGGTAAATCCCTCGCGACGTTTGAGATTATGTGCATTATTGCACACAAAGGACACACATGTGACATGTCTGTACAGAGATATTGAGTGTTTATTTACTGTATTCATTGTGTATGACAAGTGAGCTCAGCCATGGAGGCCACAGTTATGATGTATACTTCCCTGCACGTGCGTGTACAACACATGCCTATTAATGAATATCAAAAAGGCGCTGGCTCGTCCTTTGACATTTGTTGTTAGCTCACGACCTATACTTTTTCTTGTGAATGGTTGGTTCTCACGAAACCTTAAGTTGATAAATAATTAACCACAGCTAACTAAGGTTTGATATATTCTGAGCAAGAAACCTACATCCGCGTTTCCACAATTATATTCAAATAACATGGGAGATCAAAACCTTGCTAAATCATGTTTATGATACCATACGTACTGGTATGCTTATAAAAAACAAGGGATTGTCTTTCATATCATTCTATTCCAGTTTTTCTATATTGTCTTTGAGAGCAGTGACTCTTCAATGTATTTTCTTAGCTACCTAAATGTTTCTTTATTACTACGATTCTCGTAAAGAACTAACGAGTTAAATTCCATTTCAATGCTTATATTCTCTGGATAATCATATAATCTCAAGGTCTGAACTGAACGTGTACCGAACGTTCT
The DNA here is from genome assembly GCA_947462335.1 of Harmothoe impar. NCBI lineage: Eukaryota > Metazoa > Annelida > Polychaeta > Phyllodocida > Polynoidae > Harmothoe > Harmothoe impar. The sequence goes on from OX381708.1 coordinate 33,101,615, forward strand.
CCCTGAGACTCTATCAGCCCTTTAGGTGCTTCGATGATAAAAGATGTTCACTTTAAGAGAAGGATGTTGAAGAAGAACTACATATTGGTTATTTTCGTATTTAGTTTGATGGAACTTATGTCCTGTCAGTATCCGCTGGTATTATTAACATCTGATGTTAAGTCCAAGGATAGATTCCTTTACATCAGTCACCCAATATGTATAGTTTATAAATGGATGCATATTTTTGGATGAATTTCTGTATGGAAAAGCCCATCACTTGGCAGTAGAACTGGACTCGCGTGATGTATACCAACATTTATAGTGATGTGTCGTTTTCACTGCCATTATTATGTTTAATACTGATACTATTGGTAATTCTATCAATATTCATATCTATGTCAATGTGTTGATATCACTTATGTTCAAGTATAAGCCTTAAGTCCGCGAAGACGTTAGAAAAAAAAGCCTTAATGTTTGTGAAGCGATGGTGTTGTTGATTTTGCTGACATGTTGCATTCAGTATACATGGACTGTTCCTATGTGTTGCAAGGTTACGAAAGCCATGTACCCTGATATTAAAGCTGGTTGATATCCTCATAACAATTAAAGTAAGATATTAATATGAAACATGACCCTGCTATTGACTATTTGAGCAATTCCCCTTTAAGGATCACCATTGATCATCGACCTTCGACAGTTCTACCAAGGGATCTTTCTAATTTGCATCATGTTAAATCCTACAGAATGGCTAACCATTAAATATCGAGAATAAGCATTTGTTAATTCATACGATTGTCTGCCGGTGTTGGTTAAGTTATAAGTGTCTTCTGACACACTCTAATGTGTTCAGGTCCAGCTTGAAAGATGAAACAATATATGGTAGAACACTAAACGACTCACTGATCTGAAATAGCATGCTATACATGCAACTGGAGGAGGTATTCAAGATAGCCCAAACATGGCACATACATTTTAAACTAATAGGTGTTTTATTTCAAGACGACCATTAAGAGTAAACAGCATGTGCTCATGCCCTGCCTCCTGAATTAGTGTATGCTACAGCTAAAGGAATAGAATTAAACTTGTACAAAAGGGAATATTATGTTTCAGTTGTTTTCTCCTATCTAATGCATTTGAAAGTAACCGTTTATGTCTGTGTGTGTACGTGTGCCAGCTAAAAAGCATGAAGGACATGCACACGACTTTGTAGACTAGAAAGGCTACAATACCACAATAAGGTGGTATAGAATAGCACACTAGGTGGTAGTACTGAGTGCAGCCCCTTCACAGTGGTGCCACCTGGAGGTTATCTCTATAATCAATAAGTAATCTGAGCAGCTCATCCAGTCAGGGCTGAGTGAACTTAGAGTGAGTCTTCTACTTGGTCGAGTGATTCTAAGTGGAACGTTGTAAAATGCCGTTAATGGTCTTGGACAGGAGCTCGTTCTGGAGGGAGAAGCTCACACGTTGTGAGACGGACCTAAGGGTATGTATAAGTACATATTAAAGTAGTTGCTGGCTCTGGAAGTAGTATGTAAGGTGTGAGTAGTTTATGGCATTGGGAATTAATCTTATGGTTAAAGGTCGAATTACAGGTCTACTGGGACGGCATCTGGTTCCAGCACCTACTATTAAACCTAGGGCTAGATGTGACCAACAATACACAGCATCAATCTCGCGTTCCATATACAATGTATCATTGTACAATAAGTTCATTATATTAATCACGCGAACTTTATCTGGAAGAATATGATTATCTAGCCAAAAGACGGTGAGGCTCTCAACTTACATTTTTGAGTTTTCAGTTATCTATTAACAAAAATTTAATAGTCCATGTTTCATTTTTTTCTAGAGTTAATCTCTTTAACCAGGCTCTTTGTTTGATATCTGTGTGTGCATATTGTATGAAACAATCTCACACAGACCTGTTTGATTGATTGATCTGACATTGGCTTGCTGTTGAACTAACTCTCGTTCCAAAGAGTAGCTTTTAAGATACTTGAATAGATCAATATAATGTACATGATCAAATTAATGACGCACTAGTAATTTCTACAACTATAGTCTATCAGATTATAATCAATGGATCAATGGTTTTAGTACTCAAACCTTTGTTGATGTTTAAAGCAAATGCAAGATGATAAAATCTGAATATCAACAACTCTGAGTATTTTGATACAGATGTACAGACGCCACTTCCGTACCAGGGTGTGGTTGGGGAATGGAGATTAATCAATGTAGATCTATCCCCAGTAAACACTGCCAATTCATCTTTTTAGCCTCTGGCTTTGTATGAATATTGACAAATCAGTCAATAGTTTCCAGGGCAGGGAAGTGATAGTTAACTTGATCGATAAGGATGCCCTCAGGCTCGGTTCAGAGGGGAACACTGGTATGCGATGTTGCTCCTCAGCAATGCTACCTATGACAATACAAACAGGGATTGGTGTGAAAGATTGGTTTATATGAGCATGCAGAGATCCTTACTACGATTACATTTAACATTGGTTAAATGTTACTGAACATATACAATGCAACCATCTGAGGTTCTCACCGGGAGACTGCTCTGAAACTGAGGCTTTATCTGACAGAATCGTGGTAACTTGCTCAAACCTGCCTACTACTTTAATTCATCTGACCTATGTTTGCATGTTTATACTGTTGCTATCGTAATCCAATAATATAATATCTCAAAAGTTAATTCAGATAAGTAGAGTATTCAATCAGTGCAGATAATGTGCCCCGATTGGAACTAAATAAAAATGGGACATGGGCTACCTCGATAATATTGTAAGGGAGTAACACCAGAGGGGGATGTAAGTGGATTTCAGTAGGGACCCAAAAATAAGAACTAGAACTCTTTTGACGCCCCCCCCCCATCTTTTCACCACATCCTAATGAGGAGGAGTGATTATAGATAATCCCCTGTCACCCACAGCACCAACAGGAACGAGTGGCTGCCCTGGAGACTGAGAATGCCATGCTCCATCTGAAGGTGGCACAACTTCTGGACGAAATCATGACAACCAAAATCAGCACTTATCATGAGGGCAGACACATACACCACCACAATCTAACACGTATCAACAACCAAGTCCAGGTTAGTGATGTGAACCATAATGAGCAAATCAAACACCAAGATATATAAAGTGGAGTTCTTTTAATCCTGAGAGTCTTTGAACATGATTATACAACAGTCCACAACAAATGTCGAACAAGTTTAAATGAGTATATATGTCACAGTAATAGTATAGTATAGTATTCCTTTATTTATACTGAGTGATTTACAGAGGCCGCGGGCCCGGATTATGTATATATATATATATATGTGTGAGAATGTTCTACATGTAGAGACATGTTTATATGATCAGTCTTATACTTGGTTGGTGAGATCGATATGATCTGAGAACAGAACTTTAAGGGTGGGTGGGAGCAGTAAGTTAAAATCTTATCCAGTCTGGCCGCTGATGCAAAAGGAATGAGCTCCCGGCGGGAGCGCATTTTTATAGGTGGATGTCCAGCAGGAGCAGTGTGATCGGTTAGTACCAGACGCTTGGTGTAGGGGTAGCAGTTCTTGGCGTTTTCCCGCTCATTATAACCCATTTACAATAACTTGCTAACCACTGGATTAGTAATTTCTGTCATGTTAGTAAACATGGGTGTGTAAAGAACTGAACCTCGTCCCATGACTGTGGCCTTCCCCAGCTTGCTATAAATGTATAATGAGATGAGAAAGTAGCCATGGAAGCCATGTTTAAAAGAAAGGGAATCATTGCCCACCTTGGCGATTTCGTAATACCTTAATATAACGCTCATACGTACTTATGAGGATTTTAGATTTCAATGATTGATGTTAAATTCATCACAGGCCATAAAGTTGGAGAAAAACAATCTACAGGAAATCCTTGATTCATGGATAATAACATGTCAACAAACAACAACAGACGTTGCCAGTCAACTCCAACACCTATGTGGTAAATGGAGATCGGTGATTAATCGTAAGTGTGCCCAACGTCATTACCTTGTACGTCAGTATGGTGAGCATTAAACTGCACTGAAACCCAGAGGAAGGTTCCTAGTCATGATGACGACCTAAGTTGTCATAATGACTAATGGTTCACCTCCTAACAAGAGGCATCCCTTTCACATAATTATTTGGTTTACTCTTGATTGAACTAAGTAGCTTTACTTGTTATAAATATGTTGTGTATGGGTGAGAATGGTGGCCATGAAGGTATAGAGACGAGTCTGCTCCCTGTCACCAGTTTATATCTCATGATAGAAAATTTACTTCAATCAATTTACCCTGGGTGGCAGCACGTGACAGGGAATGTTCCATGTCCAACACCCAGATATACCCTAGGTTGTCCCAATGACTACACAATGGTGTTGAGACTTGTCATTACTGATGACTTAAGGTCTTCAAATTTATAATACCTAAAACAACGACCTGGGGTTGTCATTATGACAACTTTGGTCTATTATCTGATTATGGATCAGATATGACTACCTTAGGTCGTCACAATGGAGATCTAAGGTCGTCACCTTGACGACCTAAAGTTGTCAATTTTGGTATTGTCAAAATGACGACCCTGAGGTTTTCAGTGTGAGAGTGCATTTGCATACACTATTGTATTTGCAATATGCATTTACACAGAGCATACTATATAATATATTATGTATTCTGTGTTTCAGAAATCAGTAAGACATAATTTAAAAATACGTATTGTCCTGGGCCCCACCACCATAAGTTAATACACATAATTATTGGAAGTCGATGTAGGTAATTAACATCTAAATAGTATTGGACCGAACTATAGCATCACATCAGTAATATACTAGAGGATTATGATATTCATTCGTTCCGTGAACTTAACCTAATATTCATACCAATCAATACTTAGCGTTTCTGAGGTGGGAATGTTCTGATGACTGTCCTCTATTACTAGGGCACAAGTTGGAAAATGACCACATGACCAGACAGTACGAACAAGAACGACTACGAAGACGGAAGCTGCACAACTCTCTGGTGGTTAGTTATGGTTGTGTATTTATCATTATCTGTGCAAATCGCTCAAATCCAACCCCCTCCCCCTCTCTCTTTTTTTGTGGAATACGGCAGCACCATCAGTTTAATCAAGGAACCCGATATAGTCCCACTCCATTACATAACCAATACCACAGCGGTATTCCAGCTGTCCACAGCGGTTTGTTTTGTTATTTTTGAACTAATAAGAGAAAAAATGTGACACAAAAGGGTCGAGCACTCGTTGCAGCTGTTGACTACTTATTTCACTTGTTAAACGTTGGTCGCCTTCCAGTTGGCTTACTGCCTAATGGAATGTGGCCGGCGTTGAGCTCTTGAAATAACCCAATAAACGAACTAGAATTCACGTATCTTTGTCTATATGGTAAGTGTTCTACTGCAGGAAATACGGGGTAATATACGGGTGTTCTGCCGAGTACGTCCCGTGTTAGCACTTGACGTCAACTCTGGGAGGCAGACATCAGAACCAAGGTAGGCCTACAGTGAGTTTCTTTTTCCATGTGAATTTACAACCTCTTCTTACTCTGATTATTTATGCATACAAGCTGAAAGTGTAAAAAGTCATCCATTGTGATTTAGATTTAGAGCAATTCGGAGCTGTCCGTGTCTTATCATTTCTTATATATGCGTTGACATTGTACTATTGCAATGACGACAAACTTTTCTTCTGAAGCTCTACTGGAGCGGAATCTGTCATCCTGAATGCCATTGACAGTGTGAGTATAATCCATTACTTCCTATAGAATAATCTAAACAATCTACACACGTTTTCTCGCTTTGTTCAAGCGGGAGAATTGTAGTATAAACTGATGTGCCATTCTGGTTAACTGTATCATTTGGTTAGAACGAAAAGTTTATGGCATCACTCTCTATGTCGTTGCATCATGTCACACGTCTGTCAATTTTAGGAAAATGTGGTCGTGTCTTCGGCGAAACATCAAAAGTCCTTCGAGTTTGATAGGTAAGTCTGCATTATGTCTACATGTGTCTGCATATGAATTATAAATGTTATAAAGCAGCTTGGAATCAATTTGTGGCCGATGTATGCATTTGTTGCATCGGGCTTCATTTGGAGGGATACGGTATTGATTTGGCCTGAATCAGGGTAATGGACCTTTTATTCTCATCTGGAATTATCGGCATGTATATTCTGAAATGCATCCTAAAACGATGTCTAGGAAATCGTGGCTCATTTGAGAACCAGCCCACATCGATCCCACAGAACAGTGTAATATTATTTTACACAGGGTATACTCTCCTGTGGCGAGTCAATCAGCTGTGTTTGAGGAGATGAAACCTTTGATGACTTCACTCCTAGATGGGTAAGATGCAATTGAAATTAAGATAGCTAATTGAGATAGCAGATTAAGATAGAAATTAAGATAGCAGTAGTAAGTACACACCGGCGAAGGGTAATCTATTCTGTGTGTCAGGTTTGGCCAGGAGCTGACGCAAAGTTCTGGTGCACTGCCCTAGGTAGCGAATTGCAAGATAAAAAACACAGTGGCAGTCACCTGGTAGGAAGGTCCTGAACCTCGACGATTTACAAGCAATATATTACCCTTCACCTGCGTGTACATACTACGCGCAGGTATCCAGCGTATATCCTCTCTTCTCTGATGTAATCTAACATGTAGCAGGCTTAATACGAAATATTGATATAACAATTAATAGTTGGCTAGCTTTCCCCCATAAATGTGGGAGCGGGGTACACACCATAGTTGATCCAACATGGTGTAGCATCAGAGTAATCACACAAACCTTCCTCTCAACAATGTGATTGTAATAACCCTCGCTTGATTTCAATGCTTTTAATGTCTACATCTCTATCTGTCGCCCCAGAATTACCTGCCGTTTAGAGAGTAGTATTTTGCCCTGCCCCAGTAAGAAATCACCACTCAATTTAAGCAGTATCAACGTTTACTTATTATTAATATCTACAATAAACATTAGTTTAAAAATGAAATTTCCTTCAGATATAACGTGTGCATCATGGCTTATGGGCAGACAGGGAGTGGTAAGACACATACCATGTTGGGTCCGCCAACCTTCAGCCATCAGGGCACCCAACGGTCAGGAGACTGGGCTACACAGGTGAGCAGTGACTTGTTACCTGATGGAGACCTCAGTCCTCCTGGGTCTCCACAAGGGAGGTCTGTCCTGGACGAGGCCCCGCAGGAGGTGGCTGCTGAAGATGGCATCATACCACGTGCTGTCAAAGAGGTATTCAGGTGGGTGCAACCTGTCTGGGGCTTCACTGTAATTTTATCGTTGTAGGAAAAGCTGTATTTCCTAATAGTTCAGTAGTTCGCTTGAGTGTATATATACGTACAAATATCAGTTCAACTAGTTAATAATTCCTTTCTTTTACAGACTTATGTATGAGAAAAGGTCCACCCAAAAGGTTGAGGTATCCGTGGGAGAGATTTACAATAACGAACTCAGGGATTTACTTATCCCTGCACATTCAAATAACCAAGGCTTATCGGAAAGGTGAGTGGGACTACCGTGAGTAGGCAAAATGTGTAGACCTATTTAGTTTTGTGACTATCCGCATGTTCACAACGGGTATACATGCTTATAGGAGTTGTATAGAGTGAAAGTAAGTTTCCAAGTATTTCCGTTATAATTGGTGACACAAACCTTTCCCACCATATGGATCCAATAGTAAAGGTACGGGTTTGGAATATTGTTTATCTTATCATACTGTTTTGGGCATAGAATTGTGCGGAGACACGTTCAGCCCTCTCCATTGTAGTGGTCATCTAGTGTACGACCAATGCTTAATGTGCTATTCATTTAGGTGTGTATCTAGTGTAAAGGAAGTACTAGACCTAGTGTCCAAGGGACTGCTTACAAGGGCACAGGCATCAACTGGTGTCCACCTCCACTCCAGTCGGTCCCATCTTATAGTCACTCTATCACTCATACAAGAACCACTAGAGACAGTCACTGGTAAGTTCTGATCAAGTTTCTGGGTGCTATACTGGGTGCCATGGGTTCTATACTAGATTGTAATACCGATTATCGAAGCCTCATTACCTTATGACCGCAGTAGTCGGGTCCAAAATGGTTAACTGGAGGTAGTCGTGTCAAAAGATCGTTCTTTTCTAAAGTTTGAGAATAGTTTATTTCACAATAAAGCATGTAGTATCCAGTATCACTCCTTTGGTGATACAGAATATAATTTCAATATTGGTACAACCTTTGTGAATGAGACACAATTAGTTCAAATACTATTTATATATTTTCAATAGATCTTTTTGCCTAGTTTGTCAGCTAAAAACCCGTCCCCACATAGTATAATGGTTACGATAACTGCCTATAGTAAGTAAGGATGACTTTACATGCATGGAGTGGCTACATGCTGCTTAACCTTCATCAACTTGTATATGAGTTGCTCTTCCACTCGTCTGCTACAGGTGACCTCCCCTCACGAGCTGCTCATACTGCCACATGGACGCAGGCTCCACACGAAGGTGGTGCCATCTATGAGCGGCGAATAGTATCAAAGCTGCAGCTTGTAGATTTAGCTGGAAGTGAGTCAGTAGGTAAGAGATTAATAAATCATACATGTCTTTATTCATTATTTCCCCGATTTAGGGTTATTTTCCATATGCCGATTTGGAGGTGATCAGCAGAGAATCGGCAGAGAATCGTCAGGCAATCGGCAGGCAGAGCCACAAGAAACCACTTGAAAGTGCACTCTGTGTAGTGAAATTGTTGTGGCTCTTCCTACCGATTGCCTGCCGATTCTCTGCCGATTGCCTGCCGATCACTTCCAAATCGGCTGATGGAAAATTACCCTAACACACAGGTTATAATAGTTATTATCTTAATGGCTAGCCTAGGTATTACTGACCGGCTTGCTCTATAATAGGGTGGCCGGACCATTTTTATAAAACAATATGACATAAACATGATGTATATCTACCAATAGCCCTAATATTCACATTTCCAAGACTACTTTTGTCATGGTGATGCAAGAAATAGGAAATTAGCTAGTGTGGTTTGAATCTACCTCACCCTGACAAGCCTTCTGACAGGTTACTGGTGCCAAGGCCAACATTACAGCTCATAGCAGTCTTCTTACTGTATCAATATGCCACCTGGGGTGGATCAGCTGAAACAATGGCCTTCATGCACCATTGCACCCCATAGACCCCTGTGTTATAGAGTGCTGCCATCTGGTTAAGCACCATGTCTAAACTGATAAGAAGCCTCATATATGACCCCCAGGAGATGCCCTGACGCTGGCAGGCGGTAGTTTGTATCATTTTCAGTCCAAATGCATCATTTTCAGCTCATTTAGCTCTATTTTCAGTAGTCAACCCTGAATTACCAATTGAAGATTTCTAGAAAAATAATTGAGCTAAAAATAACCATTTTAGATGGCTTATCTGATAAGGATCTGACTGTGTCAGACAATCATAGAATCCCTCATAAGATACCTGCATACAGGATGCTTCACACACAAAAAGAATTTCGTTATTACATGTATTACCCATCAACCAGTGCAAATTCTACCAATGGAGAGGTTCAAGAGATCTCCCAGATATTGAGCTGAAAACAGACTCAACATCTGAGGTTAATCAATATTGCCCCTGAATTACATTATGTATTACACTTTCTTATGCTTATTCCAGCCTGTATATGATGGACCCATTCAATATCTGTTGATAACAAATTACTAGAAGTTTCTATCTCCCCTGAATCAAAAATGGGGGCACATCATAAAAGGGTCATTTAACATAGGATCAGATACAGACTGGGCGCTCATGCTGACCCTCCGGCCACCCTACTATAAGGCACTGCCAGGGTCAATCCGTTTCTTTCATATACTACTTACTCAGTTTTAGAGGCGTAAGTAGCACACCGAAATGAACCTACACTTCAGTGCTTCATTTCTCACTCGTACCAGCGTGACTAAAATGCACACTGAATGTTTCTAGAAATATGAACTGATACCGTTCATATTGCTGATTGTATTTCAGCCATGTCTGGGACATCTGGTACATCATTCCGGGAGACATCTCACATTAACCGGAGTCTGTCTGCTTTAGCTGACACTCTAGTAGCTGTAGACGAGGGACGTGACCATGTACCTTACAGGAACAGCAGACTCACACACCACCTGCAGGAGGCTATAGGTGAGTACCTTACAGGAACAGCAAACTCACACACCACTTGCAGGAGGCTATAGGTGAGTACCTTACAGGAACAGCAGACTCACACACCACTTGCAGCAGGCTATAGGTGAGTACCTTGTAACAGGAACAGCAGACTCACACACCACTTGCAGGAGGTTATAGGTGAGTACCTCGTAACAGGAACAGCAGGCTCACACACCACCTGCAGGAGGCTATAGGTGAGTACCTTGTAACAGTAACAGCAGACTCACACACCACCTGCAGGAGGTTATAGGTGAGTACCTTGTGACAAGAACAGCAGACTCACACACCACCTGCAGGAGGCTATAGGTGAGTACCTCGTAACAGGAACAGCAGGCTCACACACCACCTGCAGGAGGCTATAGGTGAGTACCTTGTAACAGTAACAGCAGACTCACACACCACCTGCAGGAGGCTATAGGTGAGTACCTTGTAACAGGAACAGCAGACTCACACACCACTTGCAGCAGGCTATAGGTGAGTACCTTGTAACAGGAACAGCAGACTCACACACAACTTGCAGCAGGCTACAGGTGAGTACCTTACAGGAACAGCAGACTCACACACCACCTGCAGGAGGCTATAGGTGAGTACCTTGTAACAGGAACAGCAGACTCACACACCACCTGCAGGAGGCTATAGGTGAGTACCTTGTAACAGGAACAGCAGACCCACACACTACTTGCAGCAGGCTATAGGTGAGTACCTTGTAACAGGAACAGCAGGCTCACACACCACCTGCAGCAGGCTATAGGTGAGTACCTTACAGGAACAGCAGACTCTCACACCACCTGCAGGAGGCTATAGGTGAGTACCTTGTAATAGGAACAGCATGCCTACACACCACCTGCAGGAGGCTATAGGTGAGTACCTTGTAACAGGAACAGCATGCCCACACACCACTTGCAGGAGGCTATAGGGGAGTACCTTGTAACAGGAACAGCAGACTCACACACCACCTGCAGGAGGCTATAGGTGAGTACCTTACAGGAACAGCAGACTCACACACTACCGGCAGGAGGCTATAGGTGAGTACCTTGTAACAGGAACAGCATGCCCACACACCACTTGCAGGAGGCTATAGGTGAGTACCTTGTAACAGGAACAGCAGACTCACACACCACCTGCAGGAGGCTATAGGTGAGTACCTTACAGGAACAGCAGACTCACACACTACCTGCAGGAGGCTATAGGTGAGTACCTTGTAACAGGAACAGCATGCCCACACACCACTTGCAGGAGGCTATAGGTGAGTACCTTGTAACAGGAACAGCAGACTCACACACCACCTGCAGGAGGCTATAGGTGAGTACTTATTTTCTCGAACCTCTGTGTAGAAGGGTGTAGGGGCTAGGTTTTGGGTTATTCTATGACAGGTTCTTTTGGTCCGAACCCTTCAGTCCGACGGCAGGTGGCAGCACATGCTCCAGACTTGGGGTACAGATGGAGGTCGCTATAGGCTTCCGGTCTGCGCGTGCGCGCGTGGGCTGGTCGCCTATATAGCCAGCGTCTGATGGAACTCGTCGGTTCCTTCTAGATACTTGAATCTAGTATGCCCATGTATATTATTTACCGGCTAGAAGCCTACTGACCCACTCCGAACTCTATAGTGAGTTCGTTCAACCATTACCAATATTAAGAGAAGGAAGTCACGTCTATTACAAGGGAAAGGAACACAATTTCGATTGAGTCGGAAACAGCGGGAGGGTGACACACACTATCTGCATTAAACTGTAAAGTGTATCCTACTAACCTCTCTAAGTGGCTGAAGTTATTGGCTGTAGACATACTGGGTGCATTAAACTACCTATTGATCAGAAATGTTATTATCTTTCAGGTGGGGACTCCAAGCTGCTTATCATGCTGTGTGCGTCTCCTACACGACGATATGAAACAGAAACCCTACACTGTCTGGCGTTTGGTCAGAGGATTCGGCAAGTACAACGTTGTAGTAGTTCACCCAGACAGCGACAGGGGGCACGGCGGACGAAAAGTGCTTCCCAAATAGGCCTGAAGGGGGTGCAGCTGAGCCCAGGACGTCGAGTCAGCCGGTCCTTGAGCAAGTCACTGTCCTGCTCACAGTAGTTACCTATACCGGTAAATAATAGCCACTCTTATTATACAGTCCTAAATATGTGCTTATCTTCATTGTATAGAACTATAGCACACTGGTCTCTTGTAAACAGTGGTAAAGTGTTACTAATATATTTGGATAACTCACATGTTTTCATTACTAAAATAGGGGGGAGTATAACATCAGCCACGCTGAAACTCCGTCCTTACTTGTTTGGCGCAGTATATGCATACGGTATTTTCATAAGTTTTGTAACAGAAAGGTCTATGGTAATCCATACAAATGTACTACGATATTAATGAATTCTTCATTTCTATGTCCAATATGTTTAAAAAATGTAAATTTTAAATGTAATTTACAACTAATAATTATAACTGGTTATATAATTTGTAAACAAATGACCGTACAGAGATCAGAATTATAAAATGTATAAATGGATACCCGATATGAAATCTATCGAAGATTATGTACTTGTATTTAACAAAACGCCAAATAAAGTTTAATCGTTTTTAAAAAAGTGAATGAATTATTGTGTCCAACACGCATACGTAAGGCCACACTTTTTTTTTATTTGGGTTACGGACACTTCAAAAATTTATCAACGCACGGAGGACGAAATAAAAGAAATAAAAAATAAAATAAAAGTTGGCCTCTGGGTATTTTATTCATTGTATGCACCGAGAGCTTGGATATCCCAATGTCGGAGGGAAAAATAAAATAAAAATACTATCCACAATAGAAAGGATGATCCGACAATAGAAACACAATACAGTGTCCTGTGTAACGAGATCTTACATAGGCCATTTGTCTTCTACATAGACCTCCACATACATGGTAGAAAACATGGGGTGTGCAAACTTTGACAAACAGTGGGTTAATTCGCCTATTACGGTGTGGGGGGGGGGGAATCAGTTTTCATTTCACACAAAGAGTGTCAGGAAATGATACAAGGGGAAGGACAAACCCCCCTCCCCCTCCCCCCCCCCACATGAAAAATATAAGTCATAATTTTGGGTTTTGGTGAACAGATTTGGTGAACAAGATTTTTTGTTTTTTTAATGTCTCTAGTACAACCCACACTTGACAGGTCCATCTTGGACCATCTGTGATCATCCAATAGGGTCCATAAAGCATACGTAATTTTCGTACTGCGCGAGATCTGAACCGTCAACGTGTGCAGAGCAAAATTGTACCAGCCATATCTTCGCCGTTTATTGTCCGATTGACTCACTTTTTGGTAGACCCACCTGTACACCCACACCCACCTGCTGCCCCACACCCACCTGCTGGCCTGAATGGGAATAACATACATGTATGACACATGACTTGAGGGTACTTTTTGACAAGGAATTCATTTCTGATGTCAGAATTGACCAATGAAAGATTATAAGGGAGTACTATATCTAAGTACATAAGTTACATATCCATCTAACCCTGAGTCATCTGTGAGGCCACTCACACACTCAATTTTTTGTATTGATATATAGGTGTTCATTTGACAAAATGTATTGAGAAATTTATAAATCCATTGAATATTAGTTACATGGCCATATCTTGGCTTCTAATAGGACTATCTGAAAAATTCTTTCACTTTTGGAAAGCTGAGATCATGGCCGGCCATGGTGGCCGATGTCTGATGCCCTCACATTGGCCATTAAGATTCTACATCGGCAAAAGCTGATGTGCCGATGTAATTTCGGCAACACTGCTGCTGCAATACATTGTATTTACATTAACAGATTTTTTTGAAACGATTTTCAAAAATCGAGAACATTTTGACGCCCCATTTTACCTTAATGAAAGGTAGATAGCCGTTTCCCTGTTGATTTTAGCTTTCCATCGGTATATAATGGCATATATCTTTTATTTTTTTCTTTATTTTGTTTACTCTGGAATACACATCGGAGGGAATAAAAAAAAAAGTGTAAAATCCAAATTTTATTTTTATTCTGATTTTGGGCTGTCCTAGTGCGGCGGGCCCGTAACCCAAATAAAAAAAAAAGTGTGGCCTAATGTATCTTTATTAATTTTGTCTATGAAACATCAGTATCATCATACGAATTGTACGGGTACTTACCAACCCCGTGTTGCCATAGGTTGGAAGACAAAATATGAGGAGGCAATGAACACTTGATTGCTAAACTTGAAAATTGATAACTTGAGCAATAGTAACATCATTGAGTGTACAACCATTATGATTTATCGAGGAATATGCGACAGCGGATGTTCTCTGATCAATTGATTAAGTTGAAATTTCATCTTTGAATGGATCGAGATCTGCATGATATTGCCTCCTTCATAGATTCATTTTATCATCAGAATGTTCCAAATAATTATTCCTCATGATTATAATCACTGTTTTTGTGAAATATTGAAGCTCATCGTCATTATTTCAATAATATCCTTATGATGTTTCTGTTGGGTCGACAGAGGTGTGAGCGAATGCTCAGCACACATTTTTATTGTAAGATGTGGGGAGCCATGATTATGCCAATTAAGGACCCTGACAACGCCTTATTCTTGCATTTATCCTGGCAGCCAACTCGATAGCACTTAGACCACCTTGATAAGCAATATGAGTTTCGATATTAGGGAGAAGCTTTTTAGAATGAATAAAAAATGTGATTCATAAATCCTTACCTTGGCTCAATTAGGCAGAACTCAAGGGCACCTGTTACCCAAGGCTATGATCTGATTAGCAGAGAAATGCTGATGCCTTGACCGGGGAATTTCCTGTATTAAAGATAAGACTTCCTATGCTACGTCTGCATGGGCGGATTAACAGCGGAAGACCGTGGAAACACGCCAGTGCAGCCGGTGACGTTTAACCAAAAGAAGAGAGGTGTTCCGCTGCCTTTTACATGTATTGTTAATGCAATCACAAGTGTTTCATAGTTTTGTAAGGGCATCGGATGCTGAGCCAATTTCGGAGCAATTTTTAATTAATTCTGCCACAAACAGTATTTAAATAGTGAGATTCCAGCGATATTTAGAAAAAAAACAAAGGTAGAAATACACAGTTTGTTTACAAATATAAGCTTTAGAGTGTGTACCCTCATGTTATTGCTGGTTGCTCCATGTTGTAGCAGATCCTATTGAATATCTTATTTGATCTGGAAATGCAACAACTTAGATATTTCCTAAAAGCAGTTAACTATGAAGATTGAATATTTAACAACAAAATATACTTCAGTGGCACTTGCAATCATCCATAATAATGTATGGCCTTTATTAGCAGATCGGCAACCTATTCCTTGTGCATTAAACAATAGATATAGGCCCTTGTGACAATGGTCCCAGCTTTCAGCTCAAACATTAAACATTTGGTTGGCAGTTGGTCTAATTTCAACAGAAATGTGTGATCATTGTAATCATCGACCGCCTTTGTCATCCAATAGAGATGAATATAATTGTTTCATACTTTTTTCTTTATTTGCATCCGCAGAATAAACATTTGGTCAAATTGAAGTGAACTGAAATGGCGCAAATGTCAAAATCTGGCAATAAGGGTTTCTTCAGAGTTTCTTTCCCCTCGATATCACCTCCCGATTTATTGCCAATTCATTTTATTGGACCGATGAAGTAGAACGTCTCAAATCGTCATTGACGAAACAAATCTGCTCTTTTATTTGCATCAAAGTGTTCATTATATAAAAGCATTTAGCAGGACAGTGTTAAATTACCACAGCAGTGAAAAGGAGCTACACTACCCAATATCACCCTTCCCCATCTCTTATCACATGCACTGATAACTAAAGGGTCATCAATATGGGTGAAACGCAATTCCCCTAAAGTACTATGGGAAGTAGGTCGTGCCTTAAACAATAGCTTCTGTAAAGTGATTGAAATACTGGAGCTGTACCAGTAGCATGTCTACATAGATTATTCCATTGGTGGTAGCAATGAATTTGGTTCCAATGAAGGACTTCTGTCCGTAGTGCTAACACATGGGCCATGTCATGCATGTGGAGTTCACGTGGGCATGCAGTATATTATATATGTGGTTCTAACACTTGTTTTAACATGTTTTCTGACAATTGACAGAATGAAGTATGGGGTTATGTAGGGTGTGCGAGCATCAGTGTATCAAACTTAATCAATGAGTGCAGAGACAAATTGGCGTTAAGGGCCCGACGTCATCATAATAGTCAACTGTTTAGATAAACGCGATGCATGGTATTCAAAAAAAGAAAGAAATCACAAGTGGAGCAAGTGTGTAATTCAGCAGGTTTCCCTTGCTCAAGCAAATTGAAGACCAGGGGCATGTGAAGCTGATAACATGTCTGTAGCTTTTGTAACATTATTCATTAAGTAATTTCTCGCGGGAATTAGGCCATGATAAGCACCCACATTAATAAACATTGTCACACCCATAGTGGCCCTCAAACAAGTCGGCATTCAGGGTGCGCTAATAGGTTGCTGTCAGAGTGTGGCAGAGGTGCTGCTATTTATGATCCCCGGACCGTGTGACGCCCAAATAGCCCCAGCTATTTGGGCAGTGGCAAGAATAATCCAGCTTGTGTCATTGTTTAAAAAAAGGATCTACAAATGGGCATGCAGTGGTTCAGCAGTGCCATCAGCAACCGGGGTGTTATCAGATAATGGAAACTGGCCATAAGGTATGTTTCATGTGCACATATTATGCATACGTGGTCCGATTTAGATGTGTGTATAATATTTAGCTACTCCACTAGGGAATGTACAGGCCAAAAAATCTAGTATGTGTATTGGATGCTTGAGATTTAGAAGAGCCTAATGCATAGCATGCATAAAATCAATTCCACCAGCTAGTGTGGTTTCAACTTAGTATGTTTTGTAAACATGAAATTTCGTGCTCGTCCTTTCAGAATGATGTTCCTGATGCAAAGTGATGTGAGCCTGGTTCCCACCAAAACTACCCCCCCCCCAACCCCGCTTTGGAACTTTTTTTTAATGTCTTCGAGGAGAAAATACAATATCATATAAGGGCTCATTTGAGCTAACTTTTCCACTAACACCAGAGGAAACATGCATACTGAGAGTATGAATCTCAGGAAAGCATACAAAACTGATAGGTGGGGGTTTGTGTGCTGCTCTCACAGCCTTGGCCAGATCAAAACAGCTGCTTTGGCGGAATAACTTTTCCCTTCAGATGAGCAAAACAGATGCAAACAGGTTAGCCTGTGAGAGGGAGGTGAGCGATAATGGAATTATCCAGTCGGGTTAGTGATGCTCTTTGCCGGCAGGAGTCGTGGGTTGAGCTCTCTCTGTCAACGAGACTTGGACGTGAGGTGGATTGCAAACGAGGCGGAGGCGGATGTTGGTAGGAGGTTGGTGTTTGTATGACGATACGTCCTCACAGCAGGTCAGAGAGGATATACCGGGCTGGGGTCTCTGTGGGAGGGGAGGGGAACTTACATGTCCCCTAGGGATGAATCTTTAAATCCACCTGGGACATTCAGCTAACTCTGAGAAGCTTATACGAGCACTGTGCAGTGCCTGATTATAGTGCTCTAATGTATACTACAATGATCAAAAAAAGTGCCACTATTCATTATACGTCATATATCAATCGTGTTACTTTCTTAATTGATGAATTGAGGACCTGTTATGTTCCTACAGTATACGACGAGTTCAAATATACATACGATTTAATTCTTATAAAGATGAATGTCTATGGTTAAAAGTAGTGTTTCTGTATATAGGTTCCACCCCACTCATCAGCTGAGCAGCTAATTACTAGGTGCATTTTGATACGGAAGGATACACCCACTCAATGGGCACCACTCTACCATGAGCAACTCATAGAGCTCCTCTGTGGGTATCACGTAAGCGCCGTGACGCCCACGTCGGTACCACCCACTCACAGTGAACTTCAACTACCTCTACCCCACCCACTCTCCTACATACCTGGGTAGTGCAACATTAATGCACCATCAGCAAATTACGCGTACTCTACCCCCACCCTACGTATATTCCAGTATTACGCAAGTTCTCTAATAGAATATTCCATCAACCGTGCTGGTATCGGTTAAATAATGAGGCAATTCATAGAATACATCCGATCTATTCCAATGAATCCGTTCCTTGCGAACCATGTCTTGGCTAACCTTTGTCTTCTTGATCCCTATTATTTTTCGAAAGTGGTTGGGCTAGATAGATCATGTTAAATTATTTCAATCAGGGGATAGAATCCCTTTTCAGTATAAATTATGACTGTATCAACATATAACTTACGTGATGTCAATAATGCCCCAGGTAACATAAGTACATTGGGCCACGATTGGGCCAATATACCACTAATAATTGGCCAATATTGGGATTTTGATATTGGCCCACCGCTGGTTTGACCTCTGGCGCAGTAATGGCCTATGCTCGGAGAAAGGGATATTGATTTCATGTTGGCCCAATGGTGGGCCAACAGTGCAATGTTTTTACATTATTCCAAGGTTAGACATTAAACATCGGTGCAACCTTGAAATACATATATGTTGCTCCAACATATAATTTTCAATAAATATAGGACCACTGCAACAGTCACTAATATTGAACAATACTATTTTTATGTGTATAATTGAATGTACAAGCACACTTAAGATATGACTGTCAAGTATCATCAGTTTAGAAAAAGCCATTTCTGTCTTTTTAATCCATCTTGATCTCTATCCCAAATGGTTAGACAACATACAAACTATCATCTAGGACTTATCTAACTCCATTACATACACAACATCCAACATCAGAAATAATATGATGTCCCTGAAATGTTCCAACACTGGGTCAATATCAGCAATATCAAGCATGGACCAGCTCTGGGCCAGCAGTCAACCCAGCAATGGCCTATTATTGGAATTGCCAAGGGTGGGCCACCATTGTAATTTGTATATTGAACCAACGTATGCTTTACCTACAATGGGCCATGGTTGGTATAACGATTGCAATGGAGTCGATCATTGCCGACATTGGCCCAATATGTATACGCTTGCTACCTGGGGCAGTGCTTGGCGATTAGAAACACTCTGTGTTATTTAGTCTTTCTTCCTCCCCCCTTTGCTTCCTAGTATTTTTATACTTGTATTGTTCTACTTTTAAAGTATTCTGTTGCCATCTTTCTCCACTATATCCCTCATGTATGTCGTTACTTCCAATGTTAGCTGAGCCATATGGTTGTGGGGGAACTAGGAAATCCCTTTTCAACATTATTGATAGATGACACCAGCATGGAGCTATCAAGAATTGTAGAGGTCCTTGACACAAGGTACCATTACCCATTACACATTTCCCAAATTAGAACCGATATAATAGAATGAACATTTCGTCTGGCACCCACAATCTATTTGTGTGTTATCAGACGGACTATAGAAAGAGCACGCCTAGTTACCATAATTATATTTCCACCGTCAATGAGTATTACAATCATTCTTCCAGAGATCAACTCAGAAGACTGTGCTTCTAGAAATGTGTTCCTCGACATGTGTAGGTTCTTGAGAGAAGAATCACAAAGACAATCTTATTAACCACCTATTACCAGAGGTAATAGAGATTTTTCCGACTGACTGCTCACTAGCGACGTGAGTGATGTCTATAGCTCCTGTGGGACTGCCACATTGTGTCTTTAGTACAAGGCAGTTCGGACAATCGTGTTTCAACACACACAACCCTTACTCTAGTTCCGTGTTATTAGGCTAGGACTGCATAGCTACTACATCAATCTGTCCCATAAACCTGGAATACATCATCGTCTTCTTTTAACATTAGGCCTGTGTCCACTAAAATATATAAGACTCTTTTGGTGCTGAAAAACACGTTTTGGTGCAAACAAAACCGTTTTGTCGGCGCCAAAACGTGTTTTTCGACGCCAAAGCAGTCTTTTCAGTGGGCACAGGCCTATTACCATCCAGGAGTTTTCTTATCTTTCTTGATGATATTTTATAATTGGGATTGTACGGTAGTTCCATGAATGTCCCGTGTGCGTGACCTAGTATTAGCGATTGGACAGATGGTTCGCAGTTTTATAAGTGCATTTTCAAACGGCGCCTCATTCCTTACAACAAGAATTTCTTTCCTGCTCGTTCATACATACATAATAGTTTCTCATGTAGTGTACCGATCATTCTCTATAGTGGAAACACGTATGATGTACTGGCTAATCAGTTGCCTATTTAAATATTCCTGCTTTAGGACATGCGGTCTACTGAAGTCTAGCTTTCTCTTGCTGAGTGTATTTTGTATTAGATCTAGACGATTGCATTTGCGTTTAGTTCTCTTAGATAGGTTAAAGGGACACTGTCCCCGGACAGAGTGCTTCCATCTTGTGCCCAATGTTTTTGGTTCCAATTCCATACATTGCATCATGTGTTATACATATTGAGACATTTTGATAAAAATAGGTAATTATGTCAATTTAGATTAGGTCATTGATCGCCAAAATCAAGTATTAACAGTAATAATACGTTTTATCAACATTGATGTGAAACAAGCGCAATGCCTCCCATTAGGAATGTCTATCCCAGTCCTGCCAGAGTGTACTCTCGTTCCCAAATAAGAAGACACCCACACTGACCTTAAACTTGAATCTTGCTGCTTTTGGGTAATGCCTACTGGCAGCCTGGAACCAGGAACCTGAATGTATGATGAGAGTTCTCCCATTGTACTTTCTGGTTCAAATTCTGGTTCCTGTTCGCTGGTTCCAAGCTACCAGGGATTGCCCAGACCCAGCAACATTCACGTTCAAGATGATAGTCGTTGTTCTAGAGACTCCAAGTGCAGAAGGATCTGGGAACGAGAGTAGGGAGGGGGGGTGGCCCACTGTTGACCTCAGTGGCATCAAGGCCTCACTCAAGGGGTGTCTCTATCAAAGACCGTTCACCTGTCCATCCATGAAAATGGAAAAAAATATCCATGTATCCGTCCAGTTTTGAATGACGGACGGACAGTTCTCGTCTCCACTGTCCGTCCAGTCTGTCAGTCACAAACTGGATGGACGGATGGATAGAATAGACGGGCAGATCATTCCCCTCTTCTGTCCTTCCATTCGTTCATCCGTCTGTCCATTCCGCAAATCAGAAAGTAGGGGCTCTCTGATATGTTGCTACTTCACCATGTCTCCGGTACCAGGAGCACCTCAAAACTGCAGTAAAAGCTTGACCAGGCACCCCCCCCCCCCACTTCCACTGGAGAAGGTTGCACATTGGGTGTTCAGAGCATGTCATTGCAGTCAACACTATAGAATAACATACATCCATGTAGTGGTGGGGAACCAGTTGAGTCCAGTTTCGGATTCACATCCCGACACTGCTCCGGTCCCACTGGTAGGATAGGCGCTGACTAAGGCTGAGGTGAGTATCAGAGTCTGAAGTGAAGGTGGAGAAGACACCTAGTCCCAGGGTTCGGACCAGGGACCAGATCACTAGACAGACATTACTAATGCGCAGGATGGTATCAGCACGCTTCAAGCTGCT
The DNA here is from genome assembly GCA_947462335.1 of Harmothoe impar. Classification (NCBI taxonomy): domain Eukaryota; kingdom Metazoa; phylum Annelida; class Polychaeta; order Phyllodocida; family Polynoidae; genus Harmothoe; species Harmothoe impar. The sequence goes on from OX381708.1 coordinate 33,123,329, forward strand.
GTGGGTTTCAATGAGGAAAGCTTAGACAAGTGAGGGCCTCTCTGACTGCCAATCCATCAGCAGGACCCCTGCCTGGAGGGAGGGAGAATTTCTTCTAAGTGGTCTGGTGCTGAGAGTAACTGTTAAAGCATATATATATATATATATATATATATATATATATATATATATATATATATATATATATATATATATATATATTATATATATACATATATATATATATATATATATATATATATATATATATATATATATATATTATATATATATATATATATATATCAAATAGTTATACAGAACAGAATATAGTCATGCGCTATTGCTCGGTAATGTCTGCCTACCTCAGGATAGGCTCAGTGATAGGCTGCTGATAGTCTGCTTTACGAGAACTGACTCCAAAGGGATTAGTTATGTCTATTTTCATAAACACGGGAGTTCTTAAAATAATGGAAAAATGTTTATTACTTAGAACAATTCGGAGCAGCGGTGGTACAAAAAGTGAGATGACGCCACAGTATTTTGCAGTGCTTATATTTCAAGATAAATTTACAACAGGCCTAAGAATCTTATGTCTCAAGACACCCTGACTTAGTCATTGATGAATCAAATACACGGTATAGTACATAGTTTTATATTATAAGTAAATGCCAACTCTCTTTGCCCTCTGCTATATGATATCCTATATGTGATAGCACATTAGAATCGCATGCCCATCGGAATAAGAGATAATATATTCTATATACTATGTGACACACTTTATTGAGATCTGTTCTGTATACAATATGCGTACAGGTCTTCTGCTGGAACAGTGAATGAAACAAATATTTCACATGTCACCCCCTTTGTACCATGGCCACCTACATATATTAGCACACCATACAATTGAGCTGTGTAATTTACCAGTGCTGTCTACATCCTGACTCTGTGTTGAACATAATATGCAGCCTTGTACATGATATGTGGCATGTACTAGGAAAAGGGACTTTAGTGCACCCTGCACTAAGAGCCTTTTTAGCAGATCGTGTCACATATCGGTAATATCCTTTATTGTCAGAGGTATATCATATGGGTAACATTCAACAATGCATGTGTCAGATATAATTATTGTAAGCTTCATATTGACTACAAGAACACACATACACCATCCCATTACATGATTTGTGACTGTCTCTGGCAGAGGCATTATTGTGGTCCACATGATGCACCAGTTCTTCTGTATTAGAGTAAAGTGGGTATATCCTATTTTTCTTCAAATTCTAAATCTTACTTAAAATGTCATGTATTCCAAATACTGTAAACGTATGATATTTACAGAATGGAGGTCAATTAGATGTTATCAGTGGGTGTTAATAGGTCACAAATGGATCCAATGTCCCCAGCTAAAAATGACTATATATTGGGCTATACTTTTTTTTTTAAATCAGAGTGAATTAGGTGGAATAGAACAGATAGGAAGCCAAATATCATTTTTGTAAACATTCTGACACATTTATAGGGAAATCTATCTTTTTTTGGTCCCACACGTTGGATGTACTAACTTTAAACTATCTGAAGAGGGTACATCCACCAAATGACTCGTCTAACATGAGGACAAAATCGTGCCTTGTGTCCACTAGTATTTATCAGGCCGTTTGTCGTCCGTCAAAACATGAATAAACATGAGAAATCTGGAATAGATAGAAATTATCGTCCTTCAAAAGCAAATGGACCTCGTCCATGTTTGCCCAAGGCAGGCTGGGCAGTAAGTTATCACACCTAATGGACACAGCATACCTGTAGTTAAAGTGGAAGATATCTAGAAAATAAATAACCAAATATGTACATATTACTGGACATCAAACAGGTGAAATTGTCCACTTTCCTTGTTCTATAGTGGACACACACCTACTCTTTGTTTAACCCTGTGCACAACATTTCCAACATTGTGCAGGCCGATTACCTTATTGTACAATCAAACAATCTTCTGGGATTTTCAAAAATGTTTAATCAATATGAACTGATATGTGACGAAACCTGGGAAATCATAACATGAGGGGGAATAGTCATACATTCTCTAAACATGATATTTCAGGAGATATAGCTAAAAAAATGTGAATACTTAAGAGAAAATGACCTTAGACTAACTTTCCCAAGGAATCTTTTGAAGTTATCATCAAAATTCCATTTTCATTCTAAATTGGTCTTATTTGGAATGTAAAAAGAATGTTTTTAGCCATTTTTAGCCCATTTGTTGACATTTGGTTGCCATGGCAACCATCAATTCATTCTCTTGGAATAAAAAGCATCTTTATCCAATTGCACCATCCATGAGGATTTCAGAACTGAAAACAGAATGCCAATATTCTTACCAGATCCAAATCTATGTACAATAATATGCATTTATTGGTTTAATTTCTTATAATTATGATTTATATGGATTATTTAAAAATAGATTGATTTGTGATCGCATTGCAGTCTATTGTGAATTCCTACATGTCCCTACCATCCCATGTTTGAGATGTCATTTCTCAGCAACTATTTCAAATATTTTGATGCTTGAAGTATCAAATTGTAGCTGAAGACATGAACCTAAATTAAGGTGTTTTCCCCTAATGTCACGTTTTCCCACGTTTTGTCACATACAAATCATTTTGATACATTTGTTTTCTATTTCTTAAATACGAATTTGCAGGTCTAAAAGCCGACCATCAGGAAATATAGTCGTTTTAATCTGTTCAAGAAGAAAATCTATCTACCATCTTTTGATGTTTGAGTTTTTATCGATCATCAATCAGCTTACACCGTCTGCAACTGTGGTGTCATTAGGTGTGTGTCCACTATACGACAAAGAAAGTGGACGATTTCACTTGTTTGACGTCCAGCAATATATATATATGTACATATTCGGGAATATATTTTCTAGATATATTCCACTTTAAATGCAAGTAGGCTGCGTCAACTAGGCATGATAAATTACTGCCCAGACTTCCGAGGGCAAATATAGACGAGGTATAACAAACGAATAAGGAGAAAATCGCCCAATTTCTTCGCAAAAATCAAACTTGTTTGATTTTAAGATGAAGGCATTTGTCGTTTGCTTTGGAAGGATGATGGCATACATACTTTCTATTTATTACAGATTTTTGTTGTGCACCTGTATCCACTGAGAGACAAAACATATATTTTATATTTGTATTCAAAGTCATGTTTTGGCGGCCGTCAAACAGCCTTATAAATGCAAGTGGACACAGGCCTAATGTCAGCTGGAGTTTATGTGCCTCTACATGGGTAAAATTCGACACGGGCGACACGGCGACACGGCGACACGGCCCTTTTAAAAAACGACACGGGCGACACGGCCCTTTTAAAATTCGACGGACATGGCTAAAATGGGGCTAAAATTCGACCCACAGGAATTTTCCTATGAGTTCTTATGTATATAAAATTCGACACAGTGACACGGCCCTTTTGCTTAAATTCGACACGGCGACACCGCCAATATTGTGGATACCCATGTAGAGGCACGTTTATGCTAATCGAATTTGTCAAAATATCTTTATAGAAAAGTGATTAAAAAACATATTAACCAACATGAACAGATGAAAAAACGTTCCGACTGTATGGCCCACGCAACACAGATGTCAATTAAAAATTACTAGAACAGACCTTCTAGGAGTGCAATCCATATAGATCTAGAGCTGCAGTCCAGATGTTTCATACAAGTCCTATGTAACTCTGTTACGCATGTATACACATCATTTACAATACTTGTGGTTAAGGCAGTCTGTCCAAGATATTGCATTATAATAACTGACAGGGACAGTCACAAATCTAGACGCCTGCACAACAATGATACCACGCATAGTAACACACACCCTCAAATATATAAATATGTTTCTCACACGTACATCCCATTTGAATTCTAGTCCTCTATCTGTCTATGCCTCTCATCACCTTCTGAGTCGGCCTATAATTTTCTTTGTTGAATGCAGGAGTAATCAGCATTGGAACAATTAGAACGTCTATATGAAAGCACCACAGCAATTTAAAGTATCACTGGAAGGAGCAAACCATTAACTGTAGTTACTTTGGAAGAAGGGTCCGGGATGGGGTCTACAACAAAGCTCTTGCAGAACAACATGACATTGTATACGAGCTATACCGAAGCACCAGATGGGTTAGTAAAGACAGGGAGAGTCTACAACCTTTGGTGTGGAATCATTATTCAAAAATATGTGTTATTTCAGACTAGAATTTACATCTTAAACCAAAGGTATTTGCAAAGACAACTTTAGAATTCACACCGTCAACATGATATCGCAGATAGTCCTCCTCAAAATATACCCTGCTGGGCATTTAAATCTCCTCGTTGGGAGCAAAATAGAGGGCAATGGCAGTGATGGATTCGTGCTTTTCTTCTGGAACTACAGAGTGCGTGATTCTCCTTTTTCTAGTCTTTGGTGTTGGTACATAAGATGGTCATTCCATATCATGTCCTTGTTTCATCGTTTGCCGAACATGTGTTTACTACAGGCCCGTTGTATGCAGACGTTGTAGTCAAAGGTGCCAGGCGCCGTGTGCCGACACTTGTACTCGATACAAGTCTGCATCACGTCATTCCAGGACCTTTTGACGTCACCATTCCATGAATCCCTGACATGTGTAACGTGCCCACTTAACGTGTTGTCCCAAACCTGCCGCCTGCGCTCCTGCTCCTGCCCCTCCTGCTCCTCCTGCTCCTGTTCCTCCCGGCTATCTTCCTGCTCTTCCGGTTGTGTTGGTACTTTGCTCCTCCTTCCAGTAGGGTGATTGTCCCTTTTCCGCTTCCATCCTGCTAGACACTTGGAATACACACACTCTGGGTAGCGGGAGCGGCCGAGGCCGGCGCAGCGTGCCTCAATGCACGACAGGAGGGGGTCCACTTGGCGTTTGGCGGCCAGTACCTTCACATTGGTCGCCGCTCTGTGTGAACCCATCCCCGCCCCTGCGCGGCCCACCCCGCCCCTGCCCCTCTTGTCGCCATCGTGGTCGGGGTTTAGTCGGAGGTGCACCGGCGGTGACGCCGACGGCCGATGTTGGACTGGTGCCAGGTCGCCGACGTCGACAGTAGCGGCGACGAGGGCGGCGGCGGCAAGAGGCTCCCGACACCAGGATCGGCAGTCAGCGGCGGCCACATCGTCGTCAGGCAACTTCCGGTCCAGACAGAGCCCGACGCAGAGCGCCGTCACCTGGTCGGCAATGTGGTGCACTCTGAAAGGAACCGGAAATGATTACGTATTTGGTATAAACTCTAGTAGTGCCATTCACACACTATCATCAAATGGGCTGTGGTATATAGTTACACCCTGTTTCGAAGTTTTAAACTAAACATCGAACCACACGTACATTGCATGTATGTTGGCATTTAAGAAAATATTTGAGTACCTAAATCTTTAATAGTACATGTCATTTAAAGCTGCTTAACCCACTTACACCTAAAGTGGCAGTTATTATCAGAGAGCACTGAAAATTGATACGTGGACCCATATATGGCCATGTATGCCCTGCACAAAATTTCTAAGCTCTATCTTTAGCGGTTGTGGAGATAATTAGCGTTCTTTACCGTCCTACATGTAGGACAGTAGGGTTATGCCCTACTGTCCTGTGGCCTCTGCCTGGGCCTATGTTATTGTAAACCCATGGATAGTTATCCATAGTCACTGAATATTGTCTCCCACTCTAAAAATGTTGCTGCCAGAACAGTTTTAAGTACATCTGCCCTCCTATATTGCATCCAAGGGATACATTTATCTCATTGGTTTGTTGCTAAGGTAACTAGTTGCTTAGCAACAGCCGTTCTTTCTGTTTATTTGCCTAGCAACACATGGTTAATGGGATCTTAGCTCAATTCCAACCATACCTGACCCCACTAAAATGATACCACAGGTCCTGTTGCAGTTATTCATGTGTTGCCAAGGGAGGTTGTTGCTTAGCAACAGCAATTCCAATTGTTTATTTGCCTAGCAACACACGTTTATGTGGAGTTTAGCTCACTTTCAATCATACCTAACCCGCCTAAAATGGACCCAATGGTTTCGGGCAGTTATAAACATGTTGCTAAGGATGTGGGTTGCCTAGCAACAGTCATTCTAAATGTTTATTTGCCTAGCAACACATGTTAACCTGGACTTAAGCTCATTTTCAACCATAGCTAGCCCTACTAGATTATCATCTAACCCTGCATTTTATATGTTAGTAAAAGTTAATCAGCCAGTAAGAACGACTATTAAAATATAGATCTATGGATTTTTTGCCAATGTTTTCATGGTTGACCTTGGAGAAGATGAATATTGACAAACTGTATTAGGTACAACTTTAACTTCGACCAATATGTGGATGTATGACCTTTAAAAATATGACCTTGACCTTGGCCCAAGGTCATCCTTTTAACATGAACTGTTGAACTATGCTATTTCCAAAACCCCACAACAAATCAAAGATCTAGCTAGTTTTTGCTTTCAAATATACCCAATTTAATGAAATTTCATGGTAACTAGGGTTGACCTTGACCTTTCAGTCTGGTAGATGGTATCTACACACCTTCATAAAGGGTCAAGTCTTGAGCTACAATATGGCGTCTCTTAAGAAATTGACCAGATTCCTTCTACAATGTATGTATATTGAGTGAATATGGACAAACTACATAAGGTCTAACTCTAATTCTGACCAATATTTTGATATTTGACCTTGAAAAGATGACCTTGACCTTGGCCCAAGGTCATCTTATGAATATGAACTGGAGGACTAATTTAGTTCAAAACACCAACAACATATTAGAGCTCTATGTAACTTTTCCTCTAAGATATACTCAATTCATTGAAATTTCATTGAAATTTCTTGGTAACTAAAATTCAGGCATGACCTTGACCTTTGACCTCTGATTACACAAAGATGGCTAACATACCAGACTGCTACACTACAAAAATATTTTTTTCAGGCATAAATTATACCTTTCCAAAAGGATTACATCAAGCTTGGTACCTCACAATGGTACAGACTAACAATATTTGGCTTACTGAGTTATGAGTTACTTCACATTAATGAAGCACTCACTATGAGTACATTTACCTGACCTTTGATCTCAGTTTTGACCTTTCCCTGACCCCTACATCATACTACACACACCAAATTCAAAATCAGAATACTAAAATTAGGGTAAACCCATTTTCAAAGTAACTATATCAATCCACTCACACTGAATTATAATATTGACTTTTTGACCAGTTGGCCAACAATTGCCTAACACTCAGTAGCCCATAGCCCTACTGTCCTTCTGTAAGGACGGCTGGGAATATGAGCTAATTACGCCTTTATTGCTTAACATCATGTTCACAAAAAAAGACACACATCCTCAGACAATTTTTTTTTCACATGTTATGACATTTTGATAAATGTGGCTTGGAAAATGTTCTAGATAACACAGGAATTAATTCCAGCATTTTCCTTGTTACTATTTTTCAAGATGTATGGATTTTGGGACCTCAGTCTGACATCATAGCGGTAACCATGGCAACCCTCAACAAAAATTGCTGGGAACTTGGAGACTTGAGCTTCATGAACCAAAAACACAATTTAAAATATATGGATTTTATCTTTAGTAAACAATCTAATATTATATGTCATATAGGCGTCCTAGATGTAGGACAGTAGGGTTATCTGGGTTAAATATCATTATACACTTTTAGCGACATTTACATGGCATTTCCTGAACGACAAGCCGCTTGAAGTGTGTCTTTAAGCAATATAAGGTTTCCGTAAATGCCAACATTCCTGCAGTATCATTATGATCAGCGTCACGACAGCTACAATCTCTGATGTAGAAGATTATCGGAAGAAGGTTGTTATTGCGTAACATTGGCGGATACAGGGGGGTGGCCCGACGGGCCTTGCCCCCCCCCCCCCAAAAAAAAAGAGGAAAGTATTTTGTCCTAAAATGCCTGAGAATGCACCATTTCAAATCTAGACCATCAACATTTTCTTGGGGGCCAAGCCCAAAAATTCCCTGTGTACGGCTGCTGCGCTTTGCTCGCTGGAGATTGACAGTTATTCCACATTGGCCAGGTTTGGGCCCCCCCCCTCTAGACAATCCTAGATCCGCCACTGCTGTAAATGGAATTTAACAACTGCTAGTACATTTTATAAAGTTTACAACTTCAGCAAAACCATAATTATCCGCATCTACTGTCTGCACCATAGTTAGCTAGCATGTCTTTTAGTAGAACATACAGTTCAGTACAACCTTCCCAATGCGAACTCTAAATAGACACCTTGCAGCTCTCAATGTGACAGTGACTGAGTGAGTCACTTAGGGATAGAAAGGGGCATTTAGCAGTTGCAGTCCCCTCTAAATCCTATCGCCGAAGCTGAAACAGTATGTCAAGCAGTGCCACGGAAACTGCATTATACGTAATTAAGAAGGACAAGAGAGGGTGGGGGATACAGGCTTGCTGACAGCCTACTGTCATTGAATCCGGGTATCTCACTCACGTGCAGGGTTCATTGGATGCTCTGATGGCAGCTGGCGTGAGGCAGTGAGTAGCTCGGAGCTGATTGTTTGCCCGACTCCCACACCGGAAATGAAGGTTTTTATATCTATCCGCTCATTCCAGTGTGTTAATGTGAAAATGGTGTCCGGCTGAAACTGGAGCTAGTCTTTGTAAGACAAACGTAGCAGCCAGCAGGAAGCAGAGACTTCCACAAAATAATCAAGTTAAGGCTATATAGATCTGAGGGGGCAGACCTTCTGCTGGAAGCTGAACTATTATATCTCCACTGGGGTAAGTATTATAGCTAAGAAGATGACAGGTAGTAACCATATTCGTTCATAGTACCATTTTAGCTCAAGTATCACATCCAAAGGTACATTCAAAGGTATTCATATCTTTGACTGTTCATATTACTATATAACAGTTATGAATTGTATAAAATGATTGCGCTGACACAAGAAAATTTAATGCACTTCATAACCCATTATTGGATCCTTCTACCACGTTAGATTATGATTAACATGACTCATTTCAGAGTGACAGGACAGAAGGGTGCCTTACAATACCTTATAAATAACAGCCCTGGGGGGAGACGGACAGTGCAGTTTGTGGCATTTAATTAATTTTAATGGAGATGTTACTTTATATGGATGCATAACTTCCCGACCCCATGTTATGGTCCGGCCTGGGTTATGACATCGCTCTAGGGATATGTAGTTATAGAGACCATGTCAATAGAATCTGTAAACCGCCCACAACTATTATACAATACAACACCAATTAAAATTAACTGTTGGCTGCAAACTCGATCTCAGTTAAAACCTGGTTTCCACGATATGGGCGGATACAACAGCCTTGAATCTGTCGCAACTTCCGCGTTCAGAGTTTGCCAATCTAGCTATTTTGTAGTGGTGCTCTATCCCCGCTTTATTTCATTAAGTTGTTTTATAAAACAGCTAAGCTGTCGATTTAAAATAATAAGGACCTCATTAATCACCCCCCCCCCCCTTAATTATCTCACCAAGATCTCACCCGATTCATACACAACAGTGGCTATAATAATTATGTACCCCTTCATAAAAGTATGGCTCCTAGAAAACGGAACAGTATAGACCAATGAAAATAAATATACTTACTTGTTCTCCCCAACATCATTTGTGGTCTCCCCGGGCAAGTAGATCTTGAATGGCGATACTAGAAAATAAAATAGAATACATCGTTTATTCATGCCACTAACATAAAACGGATATCTCTGTGTCCATATCTAACGTTAAGCAAAACAATAGGCACGTTTCAGGTTCAGTTACGTACTGAGAAAATGGCCTGCATTTAAATTTTGCTTTGGTATTCATGACTTTCACTTTTCGTATAACCTTGAACATGAAACTTTCCAGTGGGCACGACATCACTTATTAAGTGACTAATAAGTGCTGCACTGCAATGGGTACTAACCAGCTCCAACAGTGCTAAAATGACCCTAATGTACAGCGCTTATTAGTCACTTAGCTTTAAGCACTTATTGTGCGATTTATATTAGTGTTACAGCAGCATGCCATTTTAGCACTGTTGGAACTGGTTAAAGGTATACACCAGGGTTCGGTCAATCCTGATCTACCCATGATATCTCAATCACTTGGGATTATATTAGTTTGTTATATGGTGATGTAATAGAAGCAAAGAAATCAATACCTCAAAGTGCTAGATTTTGATATATAGACATTTGAAGATAGGACACCCTTAACTATGACCGCTTGTGGGTAAACCCTTATTTTTTCAATGTTTTTCAAATTTTTGAAAGATTGACCCATAATATCTCAACCAAACTTCTCAGATCTTTAGAGGAGATTATATGCAACATAATCAATCCATGAAAATGAGTAGTCATAGGTGAAACCAAAGAGCCATGACTGATTTAGAGAAAAAACACAAATTTAGAATAATGCTATTTTCTCATCATTTCGCAACACAGAGAATAAATTGGCAAACATTTTGTAATCAAAACCCTAGCCGCTTGTACATAGGATCAAAAGATACATTTTACAACAAACGAAAAAGTGATTCATTGATAAATAAAAACAGTTTGGGATTTATTCAAATATTTTCTAGTCAGTCTAAACACCTATAAAAGCTTAGGGCACAGCTTTTCAAAGCAGAGAAAAACAGTGACAAGATGTGTAGAATGCCATAGGGAGGGATTTAAAGGGTTAGTAAATGTGAGTTAGATGATGTGCAAAAGGGAGATATGCTTTTAGCATGGTTTTAGGTAGTTTCATTTTTTGCCACCAGGTGCCGTATGTGTAGACCCTGGTGTATACCTAAGTTGCCACTACAAGTAGTTGCTTTTGCAACACTTATTGCCCCTGTGCAAAGGCAGCCAGGAAGCTCATTATAAGCTCATTATAAGCTACTAATAAGAGTTTCAAATGCAGCACTTAATAGTTGATTAATGATGCACTATACACCACTGCCAACTGGGCATAAGAAGTGAAGTGACTCCTGAACTTCAAGTAATATTCTTAGACACACAGAAATGGTGTCCACATCTAATCTGACTTAATCTATATAATAAAATAGACCAATTAAAATCTAATGTTGAGGCAATTAACAGGTGGTATCACACAGTTATTTCGATTATAATGTGAATCTTTTGACAAAGAATGTTAGTGAATACAGTCTAGATATGTGGCAATCATTATATATAACATAGCATTTGTAGCTCTAGCCAGATACTTAAAGGAATAAAAAATTAACCCTAAATATGGGGGAATATTCTGTGGTCTTTATAGTATGAGCAATATGTGCATGATTTTCAAGGCAGTGTGAACTTTTTCATAAAAGCAACAGACTTGGTATGTCTCAAGTCCATATCCATACGAAAAACATTTGAGGTGGGGCCACCACAAAATATCGTTATTGTGCCTGTAGCGGCCATTTTTTTGTCTGCCATTACCATAAAACATATTTTTCGCAATTACTTCTGAACTAGAGGTGGCGCTGCCATAAGTAAAATATCTATGTCTATGTTTTCAGGGGCAGAGAATGGTATTGGCTGATTCCGCGTCAACTCAACCAAAATCAGAAGATCTAATCGGAAGATCTAATTAAAATTCCAAATGGTCTCTGAGTTCTGGCTCGCTCAGTTGGGGCGGGGTGTCTCCTCTGGTCAGAAAACCCTCAATTCTAGAATTTTTCAAAGGACTACCATGGAAAAACTCTCAGGGTGACAGGTCCATCATTATAATGACCTCTGTAGAAGAGTAGGGAATGTTGGAGTAGGGTAGGGTATGGATAAATGGATATGCGTAGGGGATGGGTAAATGGGAGAAGAGGGGACATCAGCTGGGAGAGGTATGATTGGAGCGTGACAGGGATTTGCGAGGAGAGAGGAGGGGATATGTGAGGAAAGGATAAGATAGCAGATATGTGTAAGGAAAGTATGTGGAAGGGATGAGAGCGCAACAGGGATATAAACAGGGGTATGAGGAGGAGGGGGATGTGGGAGAAGAGGGGGTGTGGGGCTATTCTCTAACAAAACATCTCTTATCTCACAAAAGGGTACCCCTTTGTTAGGTAATGTACTTCCTGCAGACAAGTCACATTACAACTAAAGACAGAATTTTATGTGTTTAATTACTTAATTGTGAATTAACCATTCAAATTGTTTGACCTGCATAATGGAGTTTTGGAAACAGAGGGGTCAGAAATCTCGAAAATGGACTAATCTGGGGGCAGAAATGTAGCATGGGGAAGCAATATTAAGCAAGCGAGAGCTCCATTTTCGGCGAAATATAAAAGTGTCGGAGCATACATAAAAGTGTCGGAGTATACAGCCCGGCTACATTCGCACGCTTTTTGGCCCCCGTGTGGTGAAATTGGACGTGATTTCGACACAGGCTGGGCGACCAACCGATATTGATTGATAACAGCCAAAATATTCCATTACAACCCACAAATATGCGACGGGGGTATTTGTATGATTACAGAGGTGAAACGATGTATGCTCGGACACTTTTAAAAAAAGTCCAAAATCACTATTTTGGCCTTGGGAAGTTTAAAAAAAGAGATAATTACAAAATTCTTTTTCCATACTTTAATACTAGTGCCCCCCCCCTTATTTTGATTATATTTGATACATCCCAGTGCCTTTAATATTTGGCGCATTTTGACCCCGAATATAAAAGTGTCGGAGAATACATGAGTGTCATTTTTGAATTCCAGGACTGTGGAGGAAATTTGGGACTAGACACCTGGATAAACACTCTTAATTATTTGAGTAAACACATATACCAAATAAAAAAAAGCTGAATAGGAAAGGCTGTGATGGCCTTATACGAAATGGGGGGCTTTTGAATAAAATAGAAATTGCCTGGAACCCTGTTTTGGGGGTATTTTCCCACTTTGAGGGGCCATTACTCCATAAATAATGGTCCGACAATTTTTTTTTTCTACCGGAAAGCCTAGGGTGTTTTCTCAAACATGAAATCAAGATATATTAGTGATGATTCGGTATGTCCATGTAATAGCTGCTGAAAGGTGAAAAAGACAAAAAAAAACACCAATTAGTCCATTTTGGTGGGGTGTGCATATTTATGCCTCATCAGAAGGAAATACCAAACAAAACCAAAGAGCTTTGATGATGCCAAAAAAAAAGAAGGTTTGTTTCAGGTCACCCGACCGACCCTATCAAAAGAGGGCCGACCCTACGTTTTTTTATGCAATTTGAAGAAATTTCCTTATTTTTAGCCTTTTTGGGTCAATTTTCGGGTCTTCTGAGAGGCTGGGTAGTACTTTTAAGTTTAAAAAAAAGCTTAGAAAAAAAAATCCGACCTACCGACCCTACATTTTCAAACCATGTTACCTGAAACAAACCTTTTTTGTTTGGGCCTAAAAAAAATGTCCAGTTTAATTCAATTGTCTTGAAAAATAGTTATGGCTATGAAGTCTTCATGGTTTAATTGGAGTTAACAAACTTCATTGGATTTCATTAAGAATTAGCTGTATTTCTTAAAAGGGGGCTTGGGTGGAGAGAGTAGGGGCAGGAACATTGGCAGGGACATTATTGTGTTTCTCCCCTTGCTCTCACTATATGTAGCTCCTCCATGAACCTGTCACCATACCTCTCCCCTCACCCACCCCTGCTCCCAACCCATCAATCTAGGGGAGGGAGGGGGTCAGATCAAAATGCATAGTACTGAGGGAGGGAGCAACTGGAGCTACTAATCAGGGCTGTACCACCCCACTTAGTTAGGGCTGCACATGAATAAGTGCATATGCACCAGTTATTAGAAGCTTAATAATATGCTCTTTTATTCTGGCAAATATGTTGCAATATATGACCAACTATTGACTGCTGCCTGAATTACTAATAAGGGCTACAAGGCCACTAGTCACTCAGGCAACGACTAATAAGTGGTGGTGTGCCCACTGGGTTGTCTTTTATTGTGGTGCGTTATACTATCTGGGAGAGGACGGATAACAACGTTATTGAATCCCTGATTGGCTCTATTCAGCAGAAAGGTCCTGTATAGCTCACTTCCCGCGGACAGCTAGGGCTCTAAAAGTTTATTACTATCAGTTATTGCAAAGGTTTCTGGCCGCACACTGGATGTACACTGCATTGTACAGCTAGGTCCTAGTACCACAATACCCCCTCCCCCTGGAATCATCTCTCCCTGGACTACTTCCCTCCCCTCCCTTTCATCATTTATGACCTATAGTTGACATTCCAATGTAGGATTAGCCAGCAGTGGTCCCCTAGTGCATCTTTCTCACACTAGGACCGCAGCCCAGGAGACAATGGTCTGTAGTCAGGGCCCACAGTTTTCTCAAGAATTACCACAGGTATGCATCCGTTATCTGCAGTACCTAACGTTATCTGCAGTCCATCTAACCATTATCTGCATCAAATTAACATTATCTGTATCAACCATACAACCGTTATCTGCAGTACCTAATGTTATCTGCAGCAACCTGGGTATGGCACATCCAAACGCTAAATGCATCAAAAACGTTGTCTGCATAATACATGGAAAATAGTGTAGGCGAACAGATCGAGCCCACATCTGTCCCTGTGACCTGGCTTAGCCACCTATTCACTGTTCCCCTTCATAGGGTAGATTCACCACTTCCGGACGCTCGTTGTCACTGCCAATGTGACCCTTTTTAGATTTGACATAGCAAATAGCATAGTAGTTTTTATCTACAAAATTTTTACTGTCAAAAACTGAAAATTTTAAAGCCTAATTTCACCTGAAGTCGGACACTTAAGTGTACTTTAGTTTCTGCAAAGAAGTTAAAGGTAGATCATCTAAATGGCTGGACAGGAGTGATCTCATAGTTCCCAAATACTATTCTCATTAATAATTATTTAAGATATTTCCAAGGGAAATGTATATTAAACATTCATTGAACCTACATATGTTGCAAAAGTGTATATTCTCAATTTATAAAACTATGGATTGGTACAGGTTCGTTTTTTCACGGTAGAATGCCAAATAAGGTTGGTTATACTTGATAGAATTCATATTCAAGTAATAAAACTGATTACTCTATTAGTGGGAAAATGGGGAATGCTAGGTAAAAATTGGAGTACCTCCAATTGGAGTACCTCTTTAAAGGGGTCTCATATATTTATTCCTAGTTGTTTTCCGTATTTATTTTATATCATAAACTTGTAAATATATATACCACAATTCTCAGGTATGATAATGAGTACCCAGGTGTCAATAACCCTCCCAATATAGCATAACAGTATAGTCATGTCCGGCATGGGGTCCTATAGAAAAGTACAGATTACAGGCAAGCACCTTAACCTAAAATAGGGCCCCTTGGAGGTATTATTATATATGCATATAATCTGTGTGGATGCTTGGTATCACTTTCATTGTCAAGTAGAAAACTTAAATTTTACTTCCCTATCCACACACATATGTATGATATGTGCTTAATCATGAAATATATAGGCTCTAAAGTGTCCGACTTGAGGTGTGTGTCCGTCTTTGGATGAATCTACCCTACCTACCAATCCAGATGTATGTGTAAGGCGAGAATGACAGGGAAGGTTTCGTGGTCAAGTGGTTATGACGCTCACTCCGGATGCGGGAGGTCCCAGGTTCAAACCCTGGTGAAACCAAAAATCCATTTTCGCTGGACCACTACACTATACGATTGGGTACGATTCAACACCTGGTGGCTGGTTGTGGGTCTGACGTGGCGCGGTAGCGAAAGCTAGAGTGGCGCAGTCAGCTAGTGAGCTAGTAAAAAAGGGCAAGTATGCATGAGACGGGAAAGCACTAGTAGGGCTAGTGACACAGGATCCCACAACTAAGTGCCAGGTATGTCCAAGGTTACCACCGGTTGGGTAGCCGGTTGGGATAGTTGAAGCTGGATGGGAGGAGTGTAGGAGAACAGATCGAGCCCACATCTGTCCCTGTGCCCTGGCTTAGCCACCTAGGGTAATCACCAAGACATTGGGCCGATCTTATAAGCCACACCAAGAAATGCAAAGAATAAGGTTGGTTGGTCAGTAGTGACCGACCTGACAATAATAACTAATCTAGGTTGGTTGTATAGGGAGCCAAAAAATGACTAACTAGGTTAGGCACTAGATGAATATCAGTGTAGGGCACCTGTGGCAGATAAGGGTTGTTGATTCCATTTTTACCACTTTTGACACTTTTCTCCTCAGATTTGCCACCCCTCCCCCCCCACGGGTAACGTCAGACAAAGACCACATTGGTCTACAAGTTCAGGTCCAAATTGTGTCAAGGGGTGCCTCCATCAACGACCAGGGACAAAACCCATTTCCACCAACGACCGTCCGTCCATTCCATCCATCGATCCTTCCACTTTGGGGTCTAAAATTTGACGGATTGATGGACGGAATTGACCGACAGATTCTTTCCATCAATCCGTCCATCAATCCGGATGGAAAAGTGGACGGACGAAAATATCTAATTTTTTTATATTTCCGTCCGTCCATTTTTCTACAGAATCTGTCCATTTTCTGGTGATCTGTGATGGACGGAAGGGACGGATTGATGGACGGATTGATGGATGGAATCCGTCCGTCCATTCCGTCCAACAATCCATCCAGTTTTTGACCACAAACTGGACGGATTGATTGACGGAATGGACGGACAGTCGTTGGTGTAAGTGGGTTTTGTCCATCCGTCCATCAAATCCGTCCAGATCCCTGGTTTTTTGGACGTTTTTTATGGACGGATTTTTTTTGATTTGAGAAGGTATAAATATACCATTCCCGTGTATTTATACTGGAGTAACAGAAAAGAGCTTATTCAGCTCGGAAAGTATTCCGCTCCAGTCTTATATACACATTTGCTGAAGTTAAGGTTTGTATAAGAATAATAAATATAACATGTGTACCTATTATACTACAACGCTAACAAATATTCACTGTTCTATGTTGTAATATATGGTTAATTAGGCAATTACAATTTTTAAACAAATTTCTATACCTCGCGTTAGCAATTTATGTAACACTTTATATGATATAGGTGGGTGGGATTTGAGGGGCGGGATGGACGGTCGTTGGTGGAGGCACCCCTTCAGGTAAATGAAGACTTCCATTGATGCAGATAACGCTTCAGCACGTTTAGCTGTGCAAGAGGCCTACCCCTCTTCCTGTCAGATTGACGAGGTAGTGCCAGGTCTGCAGACCCTGTACTTTTTCTGTGAGGCTTTAACTAGGCCCGGATTGCCCATGGCTGAAATAGTTACCATAAACCCTCGTGCAAAAGCCTATAACTCCCGTATTAGCAAACCTAGACATTGGGCCGATCTTATAAGCCACACCAGTAATCTCATCATGGTGACTTGCGTACTGTACTATAATCTATAAAACTCGCGTATAAGCCGCACCCCGACTCTGGGCCGATCCTATAAGCCTCACCGGCGGTCTGACGCGCGCGTACAAGCCGTGGCATTTACACAAGGATCTACGGTAGTGTTTACCCCTGTAGAGGTCTCCTCTGTAAACTTCCTATCAAAGAATATCTACTCTGCGAATTGTCTTACCTAAAACCTATATGAACATGGATGACCTATGTTGTAAAACACATTAAACAAATTGATAGAATTGTATACTATTGTGCTTGAAACCCTGGAATAATCTGATAACAGTCCTAGCATGCATCCAGTTGTTCACACGACTCTTGTGTCTTATGATGGCCGGCGGGCATAGGCTAAACGAAACTACGATATATAAATACTACATGTCCCAAGGGTGAAATTTTCATGCTCTCAGAAAGAAAAAGACAGGAGAAATACCAAAGGGGTTCCAAAATACATGCACATATATTCACCAGAAAATGTGACATGTACTGGGATAAGGGACCTTAATGAGCCCTACACTAAGGGCCTTTTTCGCAGATCGTATCACACATGGTCCCAGCCATATTATATGTGTCTTGCTATTTGAAATAAAAAACATCTTAAGACGGGTAATGTGGGACAGCCAGGTCATCGTGACGACTCAGATTTGTAGATTTGGATCATCACAATAATTTTTATCAATTTGAAACCCCTTAAGAGCACATCTTAGATTTCAGTGTGGTTTTACCTGTACTTGCTATTGTATAGGGTATTAGTCATGATTTAGAAGCGCGAGCGAGGAGGATGATTCACTAAATATAAATCTACCAAAGAACTGAATAAGGGGCGCCATGAGGCCCTGCTAATGCTAATGTGTCTAGGCGCATCAATAAGGCAGCAATGTTTTGGGTGTTATACCTGTGGAGGCAGCTGCCGTTACAACAGATGTGGCCAGGTGAGGAAAAACATGCGTCCAGGGGGGAAATGGCTTTTTAAAGTTTATGTTTCTGGCTTTAAAATGAGATATCTTGAGCTAAAATATTCCAAGTAGTTTTGCTGTAACTGCTTGTCAAACCGGGGTTGGCGTATATAACTGAAAATAGCAAATAAGCTCTAAACCCACTATATCCTATTATGAATACTAAAAATGCAAAAAATACAGTTTTGTCAGAAAAAAACAAAGACATTTGATGTTTTTATCATAAAATTGGTTCTGAGGGAATTTTTGAGGTCTGCTGTCGATTCTGAGTTCCTTGTGAAATTTTCAAAAACGTTTGTGGCAAAAAATTCCTATTTGGAATAATGGAGTGTTTCCATGGCAACCGGAAATTGTCATATATGCCAATTTTCCATGTTTCCATGGCAACAAATGTTCCTTTTGCATTCAAAAAATCCCCCCTGGAGGCACGTTTTCCCCCGATAGCCCACAATTATAATTACAAGACAACTGGCATCGTCTTAACCTGGGTGTCCAATGTGAGTACAGTTTTATATCATTGTTGTTCGTGTTTCTGTACATGTAAGCCCCTATTCTCCCCGGACAAAATGTCACAGATTGTTCCTTATATATCAAAGAATCCTTACAGTAAGAAAATACTGGAGGTACCTGTGCTAATTTCTGTGCTGTAGAAGAAAATGCAAGGGCTCGTATATCTTTCACTTTGTCCCCAATTATAGAATAGCACGATTTTCCATGTATTACTGGACTATATTGGCATATTTGGTCAAACTGATAGTGCCAGTAATGCAATGGGATAGAAATAACTTAGATTTTCACACTTTATAAGATCAATGAAATCTTGAATCTACTTGAATCTATAGTAAGAGCTTGGTGCTGAGTGAAAACAGCGGGTACCCATTAAAGTTTCTTGAGAAATTGTACAGGAGCATGACATACAGTGACAAGTGACAAGTCTGTACACACCAGTGTAAACTACCACTTGGTAGGAGCATAAAGAAGAACTACAGTTTGGCACCTCCCTAAACTTGTCAGTCCCCAGAGGCTGCATTGGCAGGGCTTAAAACCCTTGTGTGAGAGGTGGTTCCATTCCTCCCATGGTATACTTGGTAAACAACTTTTTCCCTTAGGTTAATTTATATGTTGTCCAAATGCTTGCAAAATTGTCTGCTTCACTTATGTCTCTATAATGTGTTTTGATCAGAGAATAAGATATAGGTGCTCTAGCAATTGTTACTTGTTTATGAGCATTAGGACTAATATTACACGTTCAGTTGGTTCAGAAGGAAGAAACCGGATTGGGCTATGATGGTTTTGCTAGTTCTAAGAACCCATACGGGGGTGACTGCGTGGATAGCGGCTTATATATCATTAAATGGTATCTAAAGATAATCTTAGAATTACCCCTTCATCCAACATCAATCCTGGTCGAGTAGGGTAAACATATACAGAACTAGAATGTCAGGACTTAGTTTATTGTGCTAGGAAATTGACTATACTCCCACACAGCCCAGACACTAGAGGTCAGTAGATTCAGGGACATATATTACACCCATGAGTCAGTCATGAGTCATTCAAAACTAGGGAAGTCAAGGGACCTATGTATCTAGTGGAACTTTCATTATTTCAGAAGTCCACAATAGGAAAACACCATTACTATGAATAATTTATTACTCTTATACTGACATAGAACCTCTTGCTGTATAGCATTGTTATGCATATATGAGTGTCCTCTATATCTCTTTTCACATACCCGATGTGATAAATAGACATGCATGCCCTGCATGAACCCTATTGTTCTCGATGGTTACACACATTTATCAAGCACTATTGAAGCCAGGTATCAACCCCTCAACCCTGCACATCCATCTCAAAAGGCTGAACGAACATATAGTTAACGCCTTTTATCCAGAATTTCATGCCCCCCCCCCATACACACAAAAAAGCTCTACTATGCACGATTTAGGCGATTATCATCCTATTAGGGAGATGCGGTGGGTGATCGTGGGGAAATGGGTAACTATTGGTATTATAATAATTCGAGCTTAGATATTGTTTTCTCTCAGTTTCTATGGCTATGGCTAGTTTATGCATACCACACAGTGCATCAAAACGTTAAACACGTTTGTGGCCATGGGTGGCACATCCCAT
Source organism: Harmothoe impar (assembly GCA_947462335.1). NCBI lineage: Eukaryota > Metazoa > Annelida > Polychaeta > Phyllodocida > Polynoidae > Harmothoe > Harmothoe impar. The sequence goes on from OX381708.1 coordinate 33,143,777, forward strand.
AATTCCTCTAGTTACAAAGGTTATGCCGGCAAAACTGAAAGTTTGATATGTGTATTGAAATCTCTCATAAGGAAATTGTACTATTCGCTGTGCACTTCTTCAGAAGATTTTGCAGCGATCACACATGTGAGGTCTTGGACGGCAATCTACACCACATGAAGTTAGTATGGCAATTATCCTCTCAGATACCCATGGCCCACTTCCAGTTGCAAATCAAATACTGTCCCCTACTCTACAACCTCTAGCAGTGAAGGCGGTTTTTTTCTCCATTGAAATGCAGCTACAGCCCCGTATATAGCCGACAGGAGACAGTCTGCATCATGCGAACCGTCCGTTCATAGCCCGATAGGTGAGGGACGATGTGGGGAAAGGTGTCTAGGCTTCTATTTGGGAACAGTATTGTCTTCAGTCCAGACATGATTCTTAAGGCACGTTTTCGGAAGTTGGTGATGTGATATTGGGTGCATGCTAAGTACACATAACCAAGAAGCCTGCGTCATATAGAGGCAATTTTCTGTGGCGTTTGATGGTGTCCAGGGTGTTCTGAGAGGAACCTACATGCTGATAGCATGGACCGAGGACAAGAGTGACGCGGCAAACATGTCTGAAAATGGTATTGCCTAGAAGTGCGAGATGGAGATGGAAAGTCCTGGTATGACATGCACTAAAGGACCCGTCATTCAATGAGAATCATGTTTTACTTTCTTCTTTTTTTTGCTTGCTGGATGAGACCAGGAATATCTGAGCAAAATGCTACTTTTCGTACACTATATGGGATTCGCTCGCTTGACTAGCGTAGTAGTATATGAAAAGCAGCAAGTTATGCAGGGCTTCCAGTACTCATGGACCAACCAGCTAACAACGTCTTTCAGAAGTGATTTTAATCGACTCCCGTCAGAATATGGGGGTTGATGAATGTGAATATTCGGATGATGATGGCTGCCATCCTTGGCCTATGCCGCCAGCGATATTCGCACGAGCTCCTCGTGTGAATAATGTCCGTTATTCGCACGAGGAACGGTGAGAGAGGCGACATGGCGAGAGAGGCGACACGGATGATAACATGATAACCACACACAAATGGCATTATATTACAATCCATCTTTAATTGTCCCTGGGCTATAGTGATAGAGATCTTTCACTCTAGAATATATACTATATCAAATGTATACATTCATGTGCACCTCATGATACATGTATGGCTATTTATATTTTTATACACTGGTTGATTCATAGTTACCCTATCTGGTGGTCACAGTCCTGTGGTCTGTTTGCCCACCTCACCTCGCATATAAATAGAAAAATCAAGTATATGTAACTCGAGCTATAGACAGAGCTACATGCTATTAAAAGTAGCTGGGGGTTATAAGTGGCATTATGGGGCACGTTACATATACTTGATTGGATACTCCTGGCGGCCCCCACAGTACAACTTTTAACACGACGCTGCAATTATGTGAGTGTGTACTAGTTAAATTGCAGTCCAGAGAAGTAGAGAGATCACAATAGGTCGAGTTACATAATATACTTGATTATTTCTATTCATACAGGAGGTGTGGTGGGCAAACACACAGTGACTCCCTTAAAGGCTCGGTATCCCTCCAGCGACAGTTGGAGTGGAGTCGGGACAGGTATTCAGCCCTATATATGGGGGCGCTGGGGCTTCAGGGGAGTGCATGTCCTTGCTTTCAAAATGACTCCTTTTTAGTTAATAGACAGGTCATTTTGTATAAGTTACTCACCCAAATGAGAGACTACCGCTTGAGAGTTGATTCTTATGTAGTCTTTTGCAGAGAATGCAAATCTGCCAGGGGACATTGCAGATTCTGCATATTAGGGCTGAGGATCGAAATTGCATCCTTTCATAGATTTTCATTAAAGCCTAATTAGCTTAGTTTATGCAAACTTGAGGATATGTGCATTATTTCACTCTCAAAATACCAGGTGATAAAAGCATTAGATTCACTATAGGAAAAAATCTCAAATTAACATTGAGATGAGCATAGCCTATATTCATAACTAACCTGCTGATGTAGACATTGTGCTGTGTCAACACTGAGCCTATTCCCTGAACTCTCCAGCCCTGAATGACATCCCCATGCATTTCCAAACATGCAAAATCAGGGTCATTGCCCCCTAAATCTGCAGCTGCCCCGCTATCTAGCAAAAGTGAAATTTCTGTTTCTCATAAAAAGGGATGATTTGTACATGATTTTGGGTGAATTGATTTAAGGGTAGAGCAATGGAGAGGGTGATTTTCCTGAATTATGTCATTTGGGTGAGCAACTTATACAAAATGACCTGTCTATAAAGGGAGTCCGCCTTATCTTTGACTCTCTTTGTAAAGGGCTTACATTTGACACCCTTTATAAAGGGAGTTGTACATTTATTACAATGGCAATGTGCAGTCTCCTTTGCTCTACTCAATAGGTTTGTTTATTCAAGATCCCTCAATGCACATTAGTCAATATGAATGAACATCTGAGTTACTATGGATTTAACTCTTTTTGTATTCCCACAAACCGGGTGTCTATGAAAGGTCATATACCTGGTTATGCTAGAATTATGAACCAACTCCTAATCAATTTATCAAATTAGGAGCTGACACGAGATATTCATGCTACAACTATTCATAGTGAGGGTGATAATGAATATTCATGAGTTTAGATGGAGTTTAGAGTTTAGATTAGACTCCAGATTAGTACCCCTTTTAGCATAGTGCTACCACCTAGCAGGACATCTTAGAATCAATTGTTGGTGACTCCCTTCCTATATACCCAGACTCCCTTCCAGAGTCCAATTAAGGTTGTCTCCCTTTTTAAACTGGGTCAAGAGAGGTGTGATTTGACCGAAGGGAGTCAGTAGGTTCTGACCCTCTTCAAAAGGGGGTCCAGATCAGCTAGACATAGTTCTGACTCCAAAATGACTCCCTTCCTTTTCTCAGTGCAGGTACCATGAATAAGCCAGTTATGTCTTAATAACATATGAATAGCCAGGTGTGACCTAAATGAGGTAGACACTGGGATATCGCGGTGTGATATAAAGGGCACATGTATTGCATAGCGATCTCTGCATATAGTATTACAAGCTAGGCAATTAAAAATAAATTTTAAAATGATTGTCATTGTGTGTGACTCGGGTGTGACTATCCTGATGAAGTTACCTAACCTCATGTGGCTTCTGTTTGCCCACACTGTGACACTGGAAAATACACTATAATGACAATAAAGCTCAGTCTATTCAGATCTTCCAGCCCCCAAACAAACTCGTGTTCTGCAATGCACAATGTACATTCGTCTATATGTATCCACAACCACGCATGGGACCCAAGTTTAGGCTGATGAGAGGTCGCCTCCCCATTTCGCAAGGCACTTAAACATGATACACGACCACTTTCCATGACCAAAACTGATGAGTAGCCAATATCACTCATGAACACGGCGTTCACCTATAGCAATGCACTCGATTGTCAAAAGAATTCTGACGAAATGTAAATGGTACTGCAAACGACTTCAGATCTTGATCTTGCAATGACGTTGTGTTTCCCAACCGTCCCCAATATCCATCGACCCACTGACCCCAAGTACCTTCCAATTCAATATGCATGCAATATATCAATGTATAACATACAATATAATACCATGCCCGCCCACCTACACCCAGCAGGTTACGGTTATGTCTTCCAGACATAAACATCATCCGGCAGCTGACCCCCATGTTATTTAGATTATTTCGCGAGATATCTCTTACATTGGAAGTCATCTTGTAACATGTTTCTACCCAAAACAAATTCAGAGCCTTGCACTAGCGACACAGTCTACAAATAAATGAAATATAAGTTCATGTACACCGATCCTGATCTACCTATGTGGGACCACAATGTCTCAAAAGAGGACAGATGGTTGGGGTCATGATTTACAAGCCTGCCAAGAGACATGGACATGAAAGACTAACAAAATCTGGGAAAATGAAAAAGAGGAAAACTACGCCGCATTAATCTAGCTGCAAAGAAGAATTGTCAGTGAGGCTGAGAGGTGAATGAGTGCGTGGGACTGTGAGGCCATCAGGTGTGCCCTGTGATGGCTGACCCAGGGGAGGCAGGGCCGTTAGGCTGTGGTCAGCATTTACAAAGATGGCTGGTGTGGGGCGGCAGGGCACTGGGCCGCAGTCATTACTGGCAGCAGTATAGGGGCAGTGTGCATGGGCTCCTCCTGCGGGCCTTGTCCTCAATGACTGCGGTATACGTTAACACAAACCAACCTTGATAAAGGATAGCCGAAACCCTTAGTGCAGATTTGGGGATAAAAAGATGCCCACCCCCCCCCCTTATATACAACATTCTGTAATCATAGTATCGTGGACGTGATGTCGTTAGGGAATGACTGAGAGAACACTTTTTTGTCCTCGAGCTAATACAACAAAACATTGCCTGAATATATACAACTTGCTTACTGTATGAATTTCTCTTTGCTACAGGCATATTACCTAACCAATTAACTAGATTCATTTAAGTAGCACAGTTGTCATTGCTTGGCATTCCCGACATCGACACATTCATTCTCATCCATTACATTTCTCTAAAGAAAAGTGGACAGCTAAGGCCACACCAAAAGAATCAAGTTGTACAATTTCACTTTCCTAAAAAATCGTGCGAGCGAGGAATTAAAATGTCAATGGACTTTGTAGATGGGTAGTATTGATGACAGGGTTCTTATATGAATCACTTATGATCGTGGGAGAAATACTATCTTGAAATGTGTCTACTGCCTCTCGCTGCTTACAAATTAAATATCAATACACAAGCCCTATAGGGAAATTTAGATATGTACACATTATATGTATGAAGTTATGAAACGTTAAATAATATTTAACAAGTCACGTCACCTTTTCCTGAATTTATAACATGCAGCCATCTCTGAGTATTTGATTGGCCCCACACAATGTTCTCGCATGTGCATTACACAAGTATCTAATTGCAGAACGCCATGCAGGGAGCATATCCCCGGATTACATTATACTGCTCCCCCTCCCTTTGGGTAGGGTGTTACATCGAAAATGAACAATTGTCCTCAGAGTATTTAGGTCTTGAGAGAAAAGAGGTGTACAAAGAAATTGTAAAAAAAAAACATAATAAAGATATTTGTAAAATTAAATGTTTGGAAGGGTTTTAAAGTTAAAAGCCCTATTATATTTCTACCCCTGCAGCTCTATAAATCAGGTCCATGGCACTCACACTGAGGGGACACAATGGTCACTGCAGGGTGCTGAGGGCTGAATAACCACCCTGCATGCAGCCACAAGCACTGGGAGTAGAATTGTGTAAAGGACACGACTTCGTTCTCTTAATATTGGTAATGTTTGATTAAGTAAAGAAGAAGGTCGACAGTTCGGATCCAGTGTACAGGTTGCAAAAAGGTGAAGTTTATTCAACTAACCTAACAGGCAGAACTAAGCAGCGTACAAACTCCCTATAGAGTTTGGAGTGGGTCAGTAGGCTTCTAGACGATAGTATGCATGGGTCTTCTAGAAGCAAGTATCCAGAAGGAACCAACGAGTTCCATCAGATGCTGGCTATATATGTGGATCAACAAGAAAAAGGGACCTCCGCGGGGGATTTTTAGTACCAACTGTGGCCACCAGGGGGCTCCATATAGCCAAAAAGGACCAAGATATAGCAAAAACTTATCTATACTACTTTTTTATGTAGAATATGATAGGCCACATTAGAAGATTCCATTTTTGGTGAAAACATTCCATATTTGGAATGGAAAAGAACGTTTTTGGGCCTAAATTGGTGTTTTTGCACATGTTGGTTGCCATGGAAACATGATTTTCATTCTAGATCGAATTTTTTATAAATTGAATGAAAGAAGGCCCCAAAACGATTTCTATGCTGAAAACAGAATGTAAATACCATTTTTAGATCAAAAGTTGTGGCCAATTGTTTGAAAAAGTTTGGATATTTGGGAATAAGCATAATTATGCTAATTATATAGGAATATCTCTAAAACAAAGGAAGATAGAGCTTATTGGCATTTAAGATTGGACAGTGACCACACATATTCAGAGAGCCAGTACTCAAAAACTAGAAGTGGTACCTGCTTATAAAAGATATCACTGGAAAGCTGATGACATCAATTTTATTATTAAATTTTTACCTTGGAGGACCCTTTTCCCTCGACTGTCCACATATAGGCCACCAGCCTGCACGCACACACGCAGACCAGAAGCCTATAGCGACCTCCATCTGTACCCCGAGCCTGTAGCAGGTGCTGCCACCTGCTGTCGGGCTGAAGGGTTCGGACCGAGCTCACAACACAGCGTCCAACAGAACCCGTCATTATGAGTAACCCAATACTGAGCCACTACAGTTGTATCAAATAAGGTATTTCAAATAGACTGTTGATTATTTTGACTTCATTATATGAATCTGTGTCTTACATTGTTTATGCCTGAGATGTTATCTGTGTAAGGATTTATAGTATTAACATGACCATAAGTCTACTCACAGTATGGGGGAGATATAGGGCTAATTTGACTTCAAGTATGGAGGATCAGAACATGTAGTTCCATGATATAAATGCACATTTTCTAATAAGTTGATGCATGGTGAAATCCTTTTGTGTAATATACATGTAACGAAATCTAAACTATTGCTTACAACAAACTTGTGCACCTCTCATGGGATACCCCAATATGTATGGAAACTGCCAGTAGCTTTTAATGCATTTGGAATTCCAGGTTCTCCCATATTTGACACTAATTGAGGTCATGTCTAGCCCTCCTACTGCAGCTGTAGGTGCCACAGGCTACCCACTCACACAGTGCCAAGACTCAGGGATAACTGCACATTCAGAGGTGTTTTAATATGAGAATAAATTACAAAGAATCACTATGCCTATTAGGAGCCCATATTTATTGGGATTTAATGAAGGGCTCAACCAATATTGTGGAATGTTAAAGTTATTGGGTACACATGTTTGTAACCATGTCAGTATTCTCCCTGTAACTGCCCTGCTTTGGGATTGCGTCGGAACACGGCATTGCGCCATCGTATTCCTTTGCAATATCCTTTGGCATATCTTATCTGGAAGGTAATTGATGGACAAGATAACACATTAGATCTATATAGGACAAGTCCCATTCTCTAAGGCATGCATACGTAAAGTAGCTTAACAAATTAGTGTGTTACTGTTTGGTGATGTGTGAAGCTTGTTCTAGCACAATTGGCCATGTGGTCTGATGTTGGCTGAAGCCATAGAACCATGAAAAGATTCCTCCAGAGCGCACTGCATACTGCACATCGAAACAGGCCGCACTGATTTGCTGGTAAAGCTTTTTTCTTTATATTGCAGAGTATGGTAATGCTCATCTTTCTATCCCGCCAGTTGGGGTCTTCAGCCCACAAAATTGCCTTCAACCCATAAGGAATATCGTTGTGTTGGGTAAAAACTCACACCAGACCTTCATCCTGCAAAAGTGGCATTAAAGCATAAAGGCCTCCGGGCCACAAGATGCCTTCAGGCCACCAAAACATTCAGGGCACAAAAGCCTCTGGTCCACAAACCAAAAATGTCTTCAGCCCACAAAACCTACATACTGGCTTCACATACTAATCTGGTCTCTCATAGCAACTTGCCTTTATACCACAAAACCTATAATTTTGTCTCACGTACCAATCTGGCCTGATATATAAATTGCCTTCAGCCCCAAAACAATTATATTGGCCCCACATAATAATCTGGCCTCACATATCAGCTTGCAGTCAGCCCACAAAACCTCCACTCTATGTACATGTATATGGGTTTTGTGGGCTGAAGCCCAGATGGTAAGTATGGCCATATTGATATGTGAAGCCTTGCAATGTATTTGGATTTCTTTGGCTTAGAACAAGTTAGTGTGTCAGGCCAGGTTGGTATGTAAAATGTAAAAATTTTCGCCGCCTCCGGCGAGGGGGGCCACAAAACGTTCCGTGCGCTCTCGAGGGGGGGCGTAAAAGAATTTCGCCCCTCCGTGTAAATAATAAATGAACACTCCTTTAACCCTTACAGGCCCAGAACTTTTTGACCAAAGTAAGATATCTGCAACATGATTAGTGAACCATAAGTGGATCTGCAACAGTTGAATTTATTGTTTTGACATAGGGTTCATTTTACATTTCTTGAAAGCTGTTGCGAATACCTTTCTAGGGCTAGGCCCTCTTTTGAAAAAAATGCAAATTTCGGTAACCATAGCAACCAATAACATTCCATTTGTTTAATTTATCAAACTTTATACTAGATTGGTTCTAATTTGGGCCATGGCAAAACATTCTATTCTGTTGCCATGGCAACAATGAAATTCTTGTATCACATCTCCAACATGGGATTGACATACAAGTTATTGTGCTCAATTACATAGTTTGATTTACATTTCCCATATTGCATTAAAAAATGTATACATGATGAGAAAAAAGATGAGAACAAATAATATCATCATAGGGGAGATTACTCAGGCTCAGCCATTGGCCAAACCTGATATTGCAGATATTTATCATAATTTCCCTACTTTATTTGCTCTAAAATTTAAAATGTTTATCGGATAACAAATCCAAGCCTAAGTATGGAAAGCTGAGGTCACCCCGGAAATAGTGGTATGTCTTGCAGTGGTCTACACTTAATATCAATGTGATAGAACCATGTAGGACTTTATAAATGTGCAAAATACGCCATTTCACGCCATTTTACGCCACTGGGCCCCTAAGGGTTAAGTGGGCTGAAAACAAGCAGATATGCGACCCATATTGGAATGTGAGACCATTATGTTTGTAGGTGTGAGGCCATATTGGTATGGGAAGCTTTTGTGGGCTGAAGTCATTTTTTTGTGGCTTAGAGGCTTTTGCAGCCTGAAGGCCTTTGTGGCCTGAAGGCTTTAACGGCCTGAAGGCACTTCCTTTGTGACCTGAAGGTCCTCGTGCTTTAATGCCACATTTGTGGGCTTAATACCTTACCTTACAAAAAGATACTCGTTTGTTGGCGGAAGGCCCTTCACGCCCTCTATTATATGTGTTTGCAGATGATTACATTAATCTTTATGTGCTTTGCCACTGGGTAACCTGTAGGGGTACTTTCCCCATCTTAACTATACCCTGAGCAATATTTCTAACTTGTGCATCATTGGGGGGGAGGGGTATGCCACACGGTGAAAACTGTGTACTGTGTTTCTAGTAATATACAAGAACTGACACATGAAACAAACAAAAAGTTTTCTGGAGGCACTGTGTGAGCTGCGGAAGAAACCTAATCATCTTAAGTCGATACGTGAGCTGCTCAGTCCTTAAGAGCATTGTTGTGTTGTTGTACATCTGCGGCTTCCATGTCCGCTCTTTGTATCAAGTCGTTTAACGTGGGCTGTGGCCATGTGGTAGGTGGTGTCGGGTTAGTTGTTCCTGGAGGTGCACACTCAGACCTGTGCGTGCAGACATAGGATCTGGCAAAACGACGATTGTACATTATCTCACATTCAAAGCAAGGACTAGACCAATATCAAAAAGCTGAAGCTGGTCATCGACTGACCGATGGAATGGACTTTGTCGGCCGATTTTTTTTTCTTTTTAGATTGGTATACTTTGAAAAAATGTAAAATGATCAAAATGAAGGTATTAAACCTAGCATATGCACATTGCATTCCTATCAGTAATTTACTTCTTTAGAAATGCAAATACACAATCTAATACAAAATAGATTAGACGACAAAATCCATTCCATTGACCAGTGGACGACTGGCTTTCGCCTATGATTTCAACATTTCGAAATCCTTTAGCAGTGGGAAAACTGTCATGCAAGCTATATTGCTGTATTCCTGTCCTGTATATACAACCTATGTCTGTCCACAAGTGATACCACTATATTTGTAGTCAACACTTACATTTTCAGAGACATTTGTATGTGATCAATTTCACGCACGACTTCAGTTGAATGATACTTGTATACTCCTCGAGGGAAATCTGGAGATCCCCCTATCAAATAGGGGAAGCCATGATAGTCCAAACCTAAACAGTTTGAATGCGAGAAGTAACTAACTTTGAACTATGTACTGCTATAAAGTTACATAGTAGCCATGTTCCACAAATTTGTAGCAAAATGTATGTCATTCATCAGATGTGGGAAGTTGTTGATGAAATAAAATCCTGACACCGAAAGTTCTTTATGATGGGTTACAAGTGAGCAATCAATAAATTGCACGAAATAAGCACAGGAATCCATTCAAATCAGTCTAAACCCCTGGTTCTCCACTCGTGGTGCCTTGGATCACACTTGGATCCACTTCATGTGATATGATCCAAGGCACCACTTGTTGAGAAACGTATTGTTCAGACAGGTCACCGTGGACCCCTGTCTATGTTGTATATTTCATCGTTTGCTGTCTATTCACCTAATGTGCAACTGGCCACGTCCTTATCAGAGTCACTGCCCGTATGCAATACATGTACAGCAAAGGGGAAATAGCCATAGCTGCGGCACCTAAGTGCCTCCCTAAATATGCATGTGTACAATAGGATAACAGATGTGATGAGGCGGTCAGGGTCAGGATCCTGTTGTTGCTCGGAGCTGCTCTGCTGTTATATATAGCCAAGGCCAGTGGCCAGCAGTCAGGCCTTCCTCCCACACAGGTATAGGCCTGCTGCACATGGCCTTTGGTATTACAATAGATAAATGCTACCTACTAACCCTAACATTGACCCCATCCAACATTCAGTTGCTCTCAGACAACTGACAATTATTTGCTATAAAGCCACTATCAGTAACTACCTTTACGAGCCTGCAGTGCAAGTGATCCCAGTAGCTTGTCACAGGTCGATTCGCCTAGTACTTAAGTTAAGTGACTGTAATTCAACATAGGTCCTGTTCAGAAATAGACAGAATCACCTAAAAGCAAAGTTAGCTAAAGGTTTATTGGGAGGGGCAAACCCATGCAGCTTTCAGCAGTGAGATATGCCTGCCAATAGGTAGACACTATTCCCACTGTATACAAACTCACCAATCACAACTCGTGACTATCTCGGGAAATATATGGAAGCAGGGGTCTTAGGAAAATGTAAACAATATATAGCATCTTCCCATTACATTATGACGTTATAATTATCACGGTGTTGGCCCTATGACCAACACAGTTAAACGTTGGGCGACTGTTCTCATTTTGGCTATGATAGAACAAGCAGTAATCAAAACAGTTACTTATATTCATCTCATGATAGTGTCCGTATGCCATTAACGGTGGTTTTTTGTTGACCTGCTTGTATTTTCCTGTTAAATTAAAGAACCAAACAATATATACTAGGGATTTCAAAATTAATATCAACCGGGACTTGCGTGAACCTAGCCCGCTAGCATTCAGCGGGCATTCAGTGCATGTCCCAGCGCATGTACATGTGCATGCTCCGGTGCATGCCCCGGTTCATTTCCCGGTGCTTGTCCCAATGCATGCCCCAGTGAATGTCCCAGTGCATGTAGGGGTACATGTATACTTCTAGGCCTTTTATGCACACTGTGCCCAAAGGCCAGGAAACAACCATGCCATAGGGTGGGGGTAGTCAGCCTCCATCGCTCCACCAAGGGCTGACATTCAGAGCACAAGCACCAGCTCATAGGTGTAAATGTAGCGCTGGGGAATTTCAATCCACACACATTCCTCCTCCCGCAACGTGCTCTACCTTTGTACGTATATCCGAGCAGCACGTGGCACAAGTAACAGGATGGTAGACTCGAGCCTCCACCATGGAACACTGGATACCTCTGTGCATAGGACGTGCATAAGGGAAATGCTTGCGGTACAGGATACCTTGATTAATTCTAGTTATACTACACAACCAAGGAGAGACAATCATCTATCATCAATAATCGATGAAACATACGCTCCCACCTAAATTCCCAGGGGACGTGTCCCTACCTACCCTGGACATCCCCTCAAACCTCACGGGTCAAGACTCACCACAACCACCCACTTGTGCAGGTCTAGTAGGGGGGTCAGCTGTCATAGAGCAAGACAACTAACTTCAAAGGCTTAGGTACTTTTCTTTTAAGAGTGTCTATCTCTTAGAAGGAATACTACAATACGGATTAAATCACGCTAAAGTGTCAGGAAGTAAGGAATATACCTTACACAAATAAATACAAAGCTGAGAAGACGATTTCACCAAACAATGAGCACTCATTATGTATATCACAGTGACAAATGAAGTGTGGTAGGCGCTTTTATATATCTGTTTGATAAAGAGATATATGGACATTAACATGAGCGCCAACTGTCATATAACATTTAGTAATTATAGCTATGGGGGTACAGCAGTAACTCGTATGGTGTAAAAAGCTTCTCTCGTCCCTGCAATTCCCTTTGGGGGTTCTAGGACAAGTATCCCCCGGGCTAATACACTGAAAAAGTAAACTTGTCTCCAGAATCGTCTAAGTGACTGTCATAAAATAAACCTATCAGGTTACCATCCTACAAACAGAATCTGGAGCTAGCAAATGTCGGGTTTTGGGCTGGCACATGCCAAGTGGGTCTTTTATCTGACAACTTGAGCTAGAAGAAACCCTTCCTTGTCACTTAGACAAGTCTGGAGACGGGTTTGTGGGACGGTCACCTGATAGGTTAGATAACCTTTAACTCGTTTATTTTTTGACAGTCAATTCGAAGAGTCTGGAGACAAGTTTACTTTTTCAGTGTACTCCCACCATTTACCTCCCTAGATATCCACCCCCTTGGACTTTCACCCTCTAGGACCTGTTCCCCGAGGGACATTCACCCCCTCCAGATGCCCATATGGTTGAGTCACATCATGTGGAAGGGGTAGATGTCCCGGATTTCCTCAGCCCAGGTATCTCTAGTGAAATCGCACCCTCAGGCAGATTCTTCGAGCTGGAGTCCTAAAAGGATCTTCCAGAAAGCAACGTTTTATAACGTTATATAACGTTTCTCTAAAGCTCCTTACTCTGGCTTAACGTTATATGAAATTTTAAAACGTTATTTTGACGTAAAATAACGTTTTTCTATCAGCTGGATTTTTTCCCTGGGATATTGTATCTACTTATTTAAAGAACCAGTGCCACGATTTGCACATATTTCATTTACTCAACCACTATTTACACTGTAACCATTCCATAGCCTTCACATATATGCGGGTTCTGGCAGTCCCACTGCCACCACACAGTGGGCCGCCGCCTGCTGCACCTCCATCCATACCCTGCCCACCTGGTCTTATCAGCTCTGGCCATGTTGTGACGTCACGGAGGGCAGGCTGATTAGGGTGCCTTCTGCTTCTGCTATGGGTGTGGTCAACCAAAATTCGACATGGCGATTTGGGCCTTTTCCAGTGACATGCACCATGAGGATTATAAGAGATAGTGACATGGGACATAGGCTTTTCTTAAAATCGACAAGGTGACATGATCATTTCTTAAAATCGGCAGGGAAAATTGGGACCCCCCTCCAGACCCTCCCTATATGTCCAAAGCTTTGTTTTAATTCCCCACGGATTCTGATTATATTAAATATAGAACATAACTTGAAGCTATGATCATGAAATACCACGAAGGGGGGGGGGGGGTCAGCTGGGGTCTGACTAACCCATTATGAGCCAGGGAGGACTCATAGTAATGGGTCGCCAACACACTCATGAATGGTGGCTCAATTGATATTGGAACCTGAGAGGGATTTCTTTTAAACAAGCTAGAGAAAGAACAAACCACCTAGCACTCTTAGGCATAATTATTGAAGTAAAGTAAAGTAAATTCATAAATCCTTTCAACCATGGATTTTACGAGAGGTATATTAGGAACCTATTGTTAGGAAATATGATTAAAATCCTTACAGAACACCATTGGACCATTTACTTGGCACATGGCTAATGCTCCTGTATATTATACATTGTAGTGGGGAACTAATTCACTCGCAAATAGGAGTCTAATAATCTATATTTTCTCACAGTTTTTTAAAATAAAATTTTGAAGTGTCATTAGATGGCAGGGGAAACGTGACATGTGATCATAGAGAGTATGCAGAGACTATGCAGAGCAAGAGTCCACATGCATAAAGCCACGGCCACACACACATTTGTTGTCATGCAGCAATGCACTGCTTGTGAGTAAAGTGACTTCTACAAACATTAATATACATAATTATATCAATAATGTTCATGTACAGGTTTCCAAAAAATCACAAACATCTTATAACAAGTAGCACAAACCTCATATCTCTAGGTTCATGTACACATATAGTGATATACACAAATACCCAATATCACCGTAATCACAATGTTTTTGTTTGTGAATTAAAGTCCCTACCATATAACGTTTAATTAAGCAAATCCAAAACGATTACAACCAATTTCCACCCCCGCCCCCGCCTTTACACACACACAGAAAGCTGGTGAGTTGCTATTGCCAAGCAGCTTGTGGCCGGCCCCTCACACCTAGTAGTGGACTCACACTACGTCACACACCACGTGACCTGCTGTCGGCCCCTGTGCGGCGGTTGTGGCTTTGTTATGGTGTGGAAGCACTGTCCACGGCTAGTACTCCCTTACCATGTACGGGACAGCAGTTTGAGGTATAACACAAGGTTCCGAGATACACGTTAATAACGATGATATAAAGTAGTCGGGGACGTTACACTGGCCCTTTAACTACAAACATTGTCCCCTAATTAGAAGTCAGAGATATCGAAGACACATGTACCTAATGGTGCCACAAAATAAAGCACTTGGGATTAGATTTGAATTCGATAAGAGTCATACAAGTAGTGAAATAAGGTCACTCAGCACCCAACAATCTACATTTACACCTGGATCTCAATGTTTCCACCTGTTGGACAACGGCTTACATGCACTATTGGAAACTTAAAGCTGGGCCGTCAGGGAATATGTTCAGCATTTTCCATACATGAACTAAAATAACAGTTCCGCCAGAGGGTAGCAGTGTTTGGACAGGGGACTATGGGCATTGTCCAGCTACAACATATTCACCCTATATTGTACCTGTAAGAGCTGAGCTCCCAGCCCTTAAGAGCCCTTGTGAATGAAAACTGAACTACACGTATATCCAAAAGTGCTTTTGGCCTCACTTCAACAATGACGGTCGAGCTTTAAAGCAGCAACACATCAATACCCTAGGGGTAGAGACGGTCTTGCTGACTATGTAATATTTCAAACATAGATTAAGGGGCATATATAATAATGTAATTATATAACTATAGTATATACATATACACACTAAGACGCATTACATACCTCAAGAAAGAATGACCCACTAGAGACTCTAACAAGGTCTTTAGGATGTCGTAGAAGTAGACCTGGGACCACTTTTTCCCAGATGGCCTACTGCATAACAGAACTCAATTCACATGCAGACAAGGTATCCAGGCAGTTAGTTACCTCTGCTGAGTGAATGCTGGTAGAGGAAGGAACTATATATTTGTATTCAGGTGTGTTAGGAAACATATTCGCCTTGCACAGAACAATGATAACTACAAACATTACATGCTCTACACTGAAAAGGTAAACTTGTCTCCAGGCTCGTCGAAGTGACTATCATAAAATAAGCGAGTCAAAAGTTGTCTAACCTATCAGGTTACCATCCCACAAATAGAATCTGCAGCTGGCAAATGTCGGGTTTTGGGCTGGCACATGCCAGGTGGGTCTTATATCTCCAGCTAGAAGACCCACTTCCTTGTCACTTAGACAAGTTTTTGAGTCGTTTATTTTATGACCGTCACTTGGAAGAGTCTGGAGACAAGTTTACTCTTTGAGTGTATGTTTCCCTTTTCAGACTGGCAGCATAGCAGGGCCACCAACAAGATCAATGGACGGGGTCCGAGGGGATACTGGTGGTGCCAGACTGCCTCCACCCTTGGTACCGGGGTACCCCAGTTTCAAGGAGCTGCAAGGCTGCAAGAAGAGACTCAGAATCCAGCAGCAGTCCCTTATGAAATAAGTGTAAATGTCTCAGTTGACACTACTGTTGATCTACGCATTTTGTCATCTATAAGCCTAACACAGTAGGTCTATCGACCTGAGGAATGTTTAAATAAATGGTGTGCTGACAAATGCGGGGTAGAATTGCGTTCATGATTGTTCATGCTTATATTCATAACATCTTTTATGTATGCACATATACTATCATTGATGTCAGATGGTTGTACAGTATTGCCTATATATAATAGTAATGGTCGGTCAGCGGCAAAAAATGGACTGTGGGAATCACAACTAAACAACTCCCTCTCAACCAGTGCCCAACTCCGGAAAGGTCGGCATGTCAAGGTCAACACAATTCACTTAGGAGTATTTGAGGAGGCCAGGGCCCGGGAGGACTATACCCTGGAGGGGATGCCAGGTGAGTGTTGGGTGTGGCAGGGGATATAGGTGGTGTATGCTGAGGTTGTGACGCATGTATTGGGCTGTTGGAGGGGGTTCAGGGATTGATATGATTATCTTCTTGTATATTTTTAAGAGTATGGGATATGTCTCCTCGATCACAACGTGATCTTGAACAAAGCAATTTTTGACCCACCATAAAATTTTATGTAGGTTAGAATTAGGTACCTGAAATTAAGGGCTATGCTTTACTAGGGAGACTGTCGTATTAGGCATGGAATAGGTAAGTTAGCTGTTCATTGCTACTCAACCATCATAGATGGAATGATGGGAGATCCGTCAAAGGACCATTTTACCATTATAGTATTAGTAGGTTCATATCGTGTACCAGATACCAGAGTGATTATAAGCTAAACATTTAACCAGAGAAGTGGTAAGTAGATTGTTACATTTGGAATAAATGGGATTTTGGAATAAACGGGGCTAAGGAAGATTTACTCTAAAATCCAAATGCATATCAGCAGGTCGTCAGTAAGGCTTTCCTGGTGCAATGATAGTGGGGTGGCAGTGATGGGCGGACCTTATATAAAGGATGGCAGATGCTGGACCAAGCCAACCTCTACATAGAGGCCAATCTCTCCTCTACCTCAATGCCTAGTCCAAGTCACCAACCACCTACAAGAAGAGTCAATAGGTGTATGTGCACACACTCAGCTGCTGCCCACTGGAGGTCGCCATGACGCAGCAGGTTGATCAGTCCACCTCCAGCAAATGGGTCCTTGGAGAGCGACCGCAGATTGGACCTTCCTTGGAATCCTAAAAAAGAGCTACTCGCCACTTAGTACCCAATGAGAAAAGCCATGTTCTCAAGGGCCCCCGAGTATCTGCGGAGACTCCTTTTAGGACTTAATAGGGACTCTTCAGTGGGATTATCCCAGATAAAACTACCTTTGTAGTAACCATAATATACTGAGGTTCCAAGTCAAGTGGTGATGGCGCCTCAAAACATATAATAGTCCATAACTAATTAGGTTTCAGGACAATTTGGGACAATTCATATAAAACCATGTATTATCGGCAAAATAACTTTGTATCGTCTCTGGGAAATGGTAATAGATAATCCTGTTGGTAATACTGCCTGTGAAACAGTATTAAAAGACAAATCTTGGTATAAGCGTAGCATTGTATCTATCGTATCTCCGATACCAGTAACAGGATTCCATTATCACTCGCCGTACACAGGTACAAACACAGTTACCTTAACTCAAATGTATTCACTAAAGAGTGCCATGTAGTTAACTTTACGTAATGAACTCTCACCTGGTTGTATCTTTTCCACATAAATAGCGATTGCTGAACAGAGAAAATAAAGTCTACCGTAAATTCCCGCGTATAACCCGCACCTCGCGTATAACCCGCACCCCGACTTTGGGAGAAATTTATAACCCGCATTTGGGGTTTGAAAATTGCGAATTTAATACTGTTCTATACTTTCAAAAACCCTCTACTACCCGCTCCCAGAAAATTGTACAACCCGCACTAGAGGTTTGGTTCGCGTATAACCCGCGGGTTATACGCGGGAATTTACGGTATTATCAATGTTGTCCAACGTTCGATCCTTTCAGATAATGGACTTCAATTGGTTGTGGTTTGCAATTATTAAGTTGATTATGATACAGATTGACATCTATGTTATATTATACTGCTTCTCGAATTACTATACATGAAACTACTGCAGAATATGATGTAGAATAGCTACACTTATATGTACATCTTGGGGGTAAACTGTGCTAATTTGGTAATTTGGTAATTCAGTGTAGGCACAACCATCGATTAACATTGCTGATTTATCAACGCTGATTAACTAATGAATCCAATATCAACACTGAGGTTCTAATATCTCATATCACCCATTTACATCTTTGGAGGACGAGGGACCTGGGCTGTTTTCTATGCGACCTGGCGACCTGGCACAATAATATAAGCGACCTGGCGACTATTGGACACATTTTGCTATAGTAAAAATAGTCTGAAAAGCGACATTGTGACCGGGGCCCCTTAATTTCTGCGACTTTCCGACCTGAGGGGGGGGGACCCCTCTGCACCCCTAAGTCATACAACATGAACTAATAAATTGTGCTAACATAATTATTTGAAATAGACCTTTTGATATGATAATGATTATTAGTATAATAGTATAAAGTATCAAAGTAATAAGTTTGGTGATGGTTAAGTGCATCTTAGTTCACTCTATTATAATGATGATTGATTAATTAATGGATTTGTATTGGCTAACATTTCATATAGGCCTACAAAAATAAAGCTTCTTAATATCTGCCAAATTCATCATACAACGTAGGACAGCTGCATCAAATAAGAGATAATTTAAATTATACCTGCTATAATAAACGTGTCCCAGCTATTAGACGGTATAGTGCAATAGAAATCATACCTATGCAAAAAACAATGAAACCGGGAGAATGTTAAAATCTATTAAAACGGATGCACATCCCTCGTTTATGTCCTACACTACCAGGAGTACAGGGGAGTTATGGAAGGTGCCGGGTACTCGTAAGATACATGTATGTAGAGGTCCCTGCAACAAGCAGCCTCTCACATGGGTCTGCCTCTGCTGTCTCCATCGTGCAGTGACGGGTTATGGTTCTAGACTTCGAGAGGTAAAAGCCAACATGGTCCTGAGGATCAATCACTGGGTTTTATCTTCATCTAAGATCAGCCGAGTCCTAGAGTCTACCCCCTGTATTCACTACTGCTCACAGAGGCAATCACAGCTAAGATCAACTGCAGTACATGTCTGTGGACTCTATCTGGTATGCTTAGGGTGACCGGCGTCGACAAGTGGCTTCCCACACAAGTCAAACAGGCGCTGACATGGCTGCTGCAGGTCATAAAGACGTTTGATAAGGTTATTTCCCCAAGCAGATCGTATCATGCTCCACAGGGGAGGCTGTGCTTTGTCTGTTGGTTGCTGTGGAAGAGTAGAGTGGGTGGATCAGAGGTGGGTGGTATTGATAGAGAAGTCAAGGAACTTCTGGGGAAATGCTTCATAAATGCTCTCACATTTCATGTGAAGCGGGCAATATGTTATCGGAGTGAAGAGAATGACACAGAAACTGCCATTTGGTGACTCTAATAAGGAATGCAAACACTGGAATTAAACTAAATTGGCCAGGCCTTTTATTACAGGGCGTTCCTCTTATGTAGGGTTTACACTCCATTATCAATCCATCTTCAAGCGTTTAATTGGTAGTGCGATAGAACCATCATTAAGATGATCAGGTGACAGATGGCGAGGGGGGGTCTTTTACTTAAATTAGAATACCATGTACACACTCATATAATTATAGAATGGCTTGATATAGTGCAGATGCGCGTGTCCATACTTTGACTAATGATACAAGAACATTTAGAGTTGCATCTGCATTTATATCAGGTGGCATAGATTTACACAAGATCAGCACCAGCTTGTATTCCCACTGCTGTAACTGTGAGAGGTTATTTACAATGCTGCTGAGTACTATTGAACTGCTACAAAGAGGCACCGTCACTCTGTTTGCAGGGAAAGCCCAAGCCACCCCTCACTTCCTGAGCTATACGTACACATGGGTAGTAGTATATTGAATGGGTGCCTTTTTACCACTCACAAGAATACTCTCAGCCATTTATGCTTTTTGAGGGGAAAGAGGGACAATGTTTATCTTTGGAATCAATTGAGCTATGTTGCTGCTGAAAAAAGGTGCTTCGACCGACTGTGATTGAGTAATTGCAGAAGCAAGGAAAAATGATAAATATATTTATAAACACAATAGACTCCTCGATCTCTATCCAAATAAGCCCATCGTTATAGCGAAGAAGAAATGTTATTCACCAAAATCGATATTATGTATACATGTCAATTAGCTTATTTGAAATTAAAAGTCAAATTAACTCACATATTGGATAAAGGGATATAAGGGAAATGAACATGTAATACTGCACTGTTAGGTGCATTTCTGTTAATACTTCTCCTCATCATAGATAATCAGCTTAGAACTAATATTATTCCCACTGGAAACTAATTGAATAATCAGTTGTGCTCAGGCTATCTTCTGTCCATCATTCTGTCATAATTGGCCGTCTGTAATTTTCTCTCCCTCAGACAGACATTGACTAGCAGGCAACTTGAGAGGACATAAGGAATCATCAGCGTTATTATGGACACTGAAGAAACTACAAAGTTTTCAACAACAAAAAGAGTTTTAAACCTACCGGTGCACAAAGTAAGCAGGAGGATGGAGCTGAAAACGTACTCCCTCATGCTCTAACGCTACAAGTAACCCGTGCTGTCCAAGGCTGTCCGGTCTGTAACTTCATAAGGCTGGTCCGAGGCAGGCGCAGCAGGTGGCCGTCTTCTGGTCAACTTGTCTTGGGCTACTCACCAAAAATCGTCAAGCTCCTTGAGTTAGCTGACCGACTCCTCTCTCTTCTGAACTGTCGCACCGCGTGGCAAGTTGTGGTACTCGGCTACTACCGTCCCGTGTCAAAGTGAGGCTGTGACAGGTCACGTGGGACACAGCACCGCCATCTTGGAACTAGTGGTGGCAGTGGTGGTAGAGCGTGTATTGGTGGCGCGGGGGAGGGGTTGGGGGAGGAGGAGTAGGGGGTGGTAATGGAGTGGGAGGGATGTATACACAGAGGCTGTAAACCACGCCTTCCCTCCTCCCCCATCTCCCTGCCCAACTGCGTATAACCCATCAGCAACCCCACCCAATATCAGGTATCAGGATGCCTCCCTCCCCACCTCCCACCCAGTCTAGCGCCTACCCCCACCCCATTCATGCCTCCAGTCAGCACCCCTGCACCGTATCAACAGGTACTGCTCACTATTGCAGCTGTAAACCTACCACTGATAATTTAAGTAACACTATCTTAATTGACGGCCATGCGTCCTGCAGACTGGTTGTTTTCTCTATTGGACAGACCTATAGGGTAAATCGTCCCAGAGTGCCCCACCTCCCTACATGACTAGTCCCTAAAGTGGGCCATTAATTCACACCAGTGTCTTTGGTTATTTTTACCAAATGGAATCATACTTCTCTGAAAGAAGAGACAATTATGTACCAATATCACAGTTTACATTCTCCATAATAGTATCCACAGTGTTCTCTACAGAGTGTCAAACATGACAGGCTCTCTTCTCATGAACAGCTTTCAAGAAAAAGACTTGATATACCTCAACAGTGGGCCTAAGGTTTTCTAAAAAAATGGATGGCCTCCTATAACCCCCCCCCCCCACCCAAAAAAGAAGCAGGAATAGGCAGATGCCAAAAGGTTAACAGAAAGGAAGGCAGCCCCCAACAAGGCAGAGAGGAGAGGCGACCTAAAGCTAAGTCTTAAGCTTGCTATTAAAATTAACAACGTGGATGAGGCTATATTTCATTATTTTCTATGGAACATAACATTGTTCATATATATACATTGTTATAATTATAGGTTTTATAAGAGGGGCCAATCAAGGTGCCAAGTCAGTGTCCAAAGGCTACTATATTTGAATTAACAATTTCACAATACGTTACACAGAAATCATTATTTCTAACTATAGTCTATAGCATTCCAAATGGTGCCCAGTTCTGCACACTTCATGAGGATTGGATCACTCTTTCCACAGGTAATCTGTTATCAAAGTCACTCTTCTGGGTTTTCTCAACAGGGCAACCCATGGGTGGGTTACCCTAGCACTTTAAATATGTATACACGTATGTCGAGATTAATGCATCTGTATAGATAGCGCTGTAGGTTCGTCTGATTAATTTCCTATATTGGTAAAGTGATAAAGTATTCTCCTAACCTAACCAACCTTTGATTGGTAGCGTTACTATAAAGACCAATCATTTATTAATCACACTGCTTGCACTCGTAACCACATGTAATCCAACCATAGGTACCCACCCACGTGTGGAACGTCCCATATGTAGACTAGCAAGATGATCCTGGGAAGGATGATTGACTAACACAATTGATATATTCAATTTGTATTAGTATTCATGGTGCACAGCCAAAAATAATTTTCTTACCCCAAGAAAATACTAGAATCAAGATTAAATTTTCTCGATTCAAGGAATAAACTCATTCTGAGTTTTTACGTTTATCTTGTTTTCAGAAAGGGGAAGCTAACAAAAATATCTTATATTTTTCTAGTATTCTTCTAGAAACAAGTATTCAAGTTTATTTTTCTTTAGGAATTTTCTTAAAACTGGTCATTTGTGCACCCAACAAGATTATATCTTATATTCCTGAAATAAGAAAGTTCTATTTCTAGATTTAAGATTGCTATGTCTTGAAAATCTTCTGAGTTAAGAATTAACCTGAAACCATGTGTCCAAAGTGTCAATTAGGGAAAAAGAATATGCAAGTATACTCTATTATGTGATGGTTATGACCATGCTTAATGCCTTCACCAAATTCCTTCTATTATTTGGGAATTTTATAGGTGTGGAATGTGAGTTCAGTTAGGTTACATAGGGATCAAGCATATAGACTACTAAATAAGAATTACTTTCTTAAATTAAGAACATTAGTTACATGTTGTGCCACAAGAGGCCACCACTATGCAATACAACAACTTTCTTATCAAACAGGGTATACATTTCTGCCTCCAATTAAGTCCCAAAGAAAGAGAAGAGGGTAAAAATATGTGGGAAAAGGGGGGAATTGTTAGGGATTAATTTGATGTAAGAACTCGTGTTCCAGTGAATAAACTATAATAACAATAGAGAGAAGTGATAAGAGACACCATTTGCTTGATAATATCATTTAAATAAAAGGAAGGATAACCTGTCCCATTACATGAAGTGAAATGACTTTGAATAAAGGTCTGTTTGCTTATTCTTCTATTGTAGCTACAAAAAGCTGCATCTAATCTGATGAACCTCTTTCTGATGCTTTGGCATCAATCCTTTCTCTCTAAGACTATAATTAAATATAATCATACCTATTTCCCAGGCAAGAACATCAATCTTGTTTATCTACTCGAAATAAGAAATTAAAACTCACTTAAGAAAAAGGTTTTCTAGAAAAAGGGTCCATTCCGTAAGAAAGATTTTCTTATTTTGAGAAATATGTCAGGAAATATCATCTTGATTCCAGTATAAAATACTTGATTTAAGAATTTCTTTCTTGTTTGTTTTTCTTGTTTGTTTTTCTTAGTCTAAGTATATTAAACTCAACCATGCTGTCGAGTAAAATTTTGTTATCCTACGGACAAACTTGTTTTAAGTTTATTTAACTTAAAACAAGTAATATTTTCTGAAAATGAGAAAATTATTTTTGGCTGTGTGGGTAGGAGGGTGGTTTGCAATACATTACGCTGAGGGTATTCCCCTAGACGTGAATACAGCCATAATAAAGGTCCAGTTCTTGGCAATACTTGAAATGGAAGAATTTTAACAGTGTCTGGTACATATAACACATATGGGTGAGAGTAACTGCTCCAGAAGAACCACTTCCATCTGAGAACGCAGGCCAGCTGTCGAAGTACAGATCAGACTTGCCTGCAAGGAATACACGATGAACCAATATGGGATTAGTGCATTAAGCTATGGGGGCCGCCATCTTGACTCAGAGCAATGCATTGTGGTTAGGCCCCCGACTCCAGAGCAGTGCATTATGGGTAAATTTCTTATCAGTCCCTTTGTTTAAGGTGTGAGAGGAGGGGGTTAGCTTGATAAGGAGATAGGGGTTAACCCCCGACTGCCTGAGTTGCCAGGATATGCTAGTTCCGTTATGCAATAGATGGTTCAGAAAAAGCACCGAATGGTGTCAAACTTACCAGCCCACCACTGCATACTTTTTAAATAGACGTGGAGGGTCACACCATGAGGACAGTAAAGCTACAGTCACACCATACTTCAACTAACGTACACCATAATTGTTGATATCTTGGCCGGGTACTCCCAATTTAGGAGGCCCACTGGTCCCCTGATCCAATGGCCTCCATAAGATGCAAGTCCGAGACTAATGGTCGGAAGAGTTGAAAGGTAGTAATGTCCTGTTTGAGGCCTCGTCTCACCTTTGTGCATGGCATTTAGTATTGATTTGAGGTCTGTTGTCAAGTTTGTGATCTTTAGCAAGCTCGGTAGCTTCATTGACGGAATGATTATAGTATCTCCTGGGCTAGCTGCACACGACCTCACAAGAAGAGGAAAATGTAGGAGTTTTGAGGGATTGTGAAAATTCAACTCATGCATCCCAAAAAGGATTATCAAGAAGAGTCCCATACATAAACGGTGTGATGGAACCTTTTAGAACCAGAGAAGCAACACACAAGAGGTCAGTCCTACCTAGGAGCAAGAGTGCATGGTAGCCATCGAGTACAAAGTAAATTGCGAGCTTACAGAGCAAGTGTTTGTCCTACCGATGGCATACATCATAACTTGAGGGACTCTTTTCTAGTCTATCTTGGGATTTTAATGAAAAACTTCCTCTGCATGTATTAAGATTTCGCTGCCAAATAAATTCAAGACAAGTAATGTGACATACACACGAGCTCTTCTTCCATTGCGCATGTAGATAATACATAAGGAACAGGTCATTAGGCCCCCCCAAAAAAAAGGTGTGTTTCAGGCAACCCGACCCTAGATTCAAAAAAGGGCCGACCCTAGCATTTTTTTCCCAATTTTGGAGATTTTTTTTTTTTTTTTGATTTTGATTGTTATTTTTCTCTATTTTTTCAAATTCTTTCAAGAAAAACAAGCTCCCAGTGACCTCAGAGGCCTGAATAATTGATTAACTTCAGAAAATGGCCTTTTAAGAGGAATATGCAATAACTTCTTGATATTCCTAGTCAATAGAGGAATTATTGAATCATTCTTGTGAGTCGCGAGTCGATTTCTCCCTTCGCGACTCATTCCTCGTTCTCTATGTTTAAAAAAAAAAAAAAAAAAAAAAAAATCCGACCTACCTACCCTAGAAATTCTGACCATGTTGCCTGAAACACACCTTTTTTTTTTTGGCCTTATTAGTTGACAGGGATTTTTTTAACATGAAAATACTAGCCAGCCTCTCCCAAGACCCTAGAATTGACCAAAAAAGGGTGAAAATACGGAAATTTCTTCAAAATTACATAAAGAAACGAAGGGTCAGCCCTGTTTTGATAGGGTCGGTTGGGTTACCTAAAACAAACCTCTCTTTTTTTTTTGCCTAAACGCATTGCCTTCCCTGTTAAATTTGTCCGTGTCTTTCAGTTCTTATCCGGCTTGTCTCATGAAGAATTGCCTCTTTAATAGTTGGAGTTACATATACAGTTCTGCTACGTCATGGTGTGGGCAAACATGGAGTACACGTGGTTAGTAAGCCTCACCATGATTACTCTCGTTCCCAAATCCTTCCGAAGGAAGGCTCTGGTAACAGCCAAATGACCTTGAACTTTGGATTTTGCTGGGTCTGGGCAACCCCTGCTGGTAGGCTGGAACCAGTGAACAGGAACAGGAAATGGAAGCAGAATGTATGATGGTGGTTTTAGGTAGTTTTACCATCAGCCTTTCTGGTTCCATTTCCTGTTCCTGTTCGCTGGTTCCAAGCTACCAGCAGGGGTTGCCCAGACCCAGCAAAATCCCAACATTTGGCAGTTACCAGAGCCTTCCTTCGGAAGGATTTGGGAACGAGAGTACACCATGATCGCCACACACCAGGGTTATTACAATAAACTCTATTTTTAATTGTATATTGATCCACAGGTTTCATTACACAATGTATTATGATAAATGTATGTGATCATATGTACCTCATAATACATATATATCTATTTACGTTTTTGTATATAACTGGCTGATTCAGAGTCACCCTACCTAGATGTCACAGTCCGGTGGTTTGTTTGCCCACCGCAGCTCCCATATAAATAGAAACTATATAGGGGTCTTTCTGCTTTGGCGCGTCTCAATTTGAATTTCAAGTTTATGCCACCTCTACAGCTCGCATTGATTACCACCATAGCCTTTCCCTTTATAGGCCCTTTCCATGTTTGGTGAATCGTCGTTCAGCGTCAATGTACCTGTGTTGATGAGCATGGAATATCAATGCTCTCTTCTCCCTAGTTCGACTAAGTATACGCAAGTCATATTTTCAATTCACTGCTCTATAACTTCTTCCGTTTGACAAGTTCTCCTTGATAGCTGCTTCATATTATACTGTAAATACTCAGTAGATAAATCCTATATCATTGCAAATATCAAGGATCCAAGTCTGTAAACAAAAGGTACATCAATATAATAAATACACTACTCGTTTTTAACCTGTGAGTTGACAATAAAATCATTTCAACTCTAAAGAAATATATAATGTAGAGCTCGCAAAGGTGGGTGGGTTTTACAAGGTTAGTGGTCATAACGCTATTATATGCCAACCACATGACAACAATAAAAACAATAACTAACATAGTAGACGGTCTCCGGGTGAGGCACCAGCTTCCAGATCTGTTTATATGCTGATTTCAGCCTGATAGCAGGAAAGGCCTCTCCTATATGCCCCACCGTTGCTTGTAACCAGCATCAAGAGGAGGTCATATCTATGTACTTCCATAGAGCAGATCAGGACAGATGGTGTATTGGTGACTTGTGTGGTAAGGCAGGTAGACCAGCAGGACCTGGAGACAGTAGATCATGGAGTTATCTGTCAGTCACATCGGGTCAAAGACACCCACACAGCCAGGGCACATCAAATCTGAGCTCACTGCTCCCTCAAGGGGTTCCTCCACCAAAGACCGTCCATCCGTCCGTCCATCAAATCCGTCCAAAAAAGCATTTTTTGACCAAAAACTGGACGGATTTGATGGACGGATGGACCAAAAGCACTTCCACCAAGGTCCGTCCGTCAATCCGTCCATCAAATCCGTCCAGTTTTTGGTCAAAAACTGGACGGATTGATGGACGGAATGGCCTGACGGATTCCGTCCATCAATCCGTCCATCAATCCGTCCATTCCGTCCATCACAGATGACCCAAAATGACCAAAAAATGGACGGATTCTGTAGAAAAATGGATGGACGGAAATATCAAAAGATTTTGATATTCCCGTCCGTCCATTCTGTCCATCAATCCGTCCATCAATCCGTCCAGTTTGAGGTAAAAAACTGGACGGATTGGTAAAAAACTGGACGGATCAGTGGACGGATTGGCCGGACGGATTCCGTCCATCAATCCGTCCACCAATCCGTCCATTTTTAGACCACAAACTGGACGGATTTGATGGACGGATGGACGGACGGACCTTGGTGGAAGTGCTTTTGGTCCATCCGTCCATCAAATCCGTCCAGTTTGTGGTCTAAAACTGCTCTTTTGGACGGATTTTATGGACGGACGGATGGACGGTCTTTGGTGGAGGAACCCCTTCAGAGGAATACCGTCCCACCTGCTACTGCTATAGTCATATACTTTCAGAGATGCCAGACTGTGTCTTCCCTTCTTTACGTTCCCCCATGATGATCATAAAAACATCAAAATTCTACCCTAAAAATAAATGAAGCAAAATCATTGCCTCAGGCAAACTCCTCCCCCCCCCCCCCTTATGTCCCCGTGCGGACTGGGCCACTGCCCATTTTCCAGTGTCCTGCACTCCAAAAAAAATCCAAAAATTTGTGCGCTCTTTCACAGATGCTGCCTAGAACCTCCTGAATTGTTGATATTAAACAATCACATCATACCATGTTGATTATGGTTAGCCCCCTGGATAATGCCTCCTGGCAAAAATTAGCCCCCGTGTCCTAGTTCAATGTGCCTCTCCTAAATCTATACGAAATCCAAAGAAGGCAGCAAAGCAAGACGCGGCCTTGCCCCATTCATGATACAGTATAAATAAACGAATATAGCCAACGTCAAACATTAGTATGTGTGATGTGCAGGGGTCAAAAATACAAAAGGATCCACATCCAATATTACCAGACTGTTCTCTGACAGCTGTTAAATTCAATTGTAATGCAGTTATACACATAGGATATCTGCCGCCAACGACATATTACACAGTACCCACGTGGCTCTAATATAATATTGCTGTCTGGATTACTTCATGGCCAGGAGAAGCCTATTTCTAGTTGTACTTATTGATACTGCAACCCATGTCCTCAAACATGCATTGTCCCCTGTATTTAAGTTGGTAATGTACCACAATATCGCCAGAGAGGTATAACAGGACCTATACTACCACAGGTTCAAGGAGTTGCCATGTCCAACCCATGCAGGCTCCCTCCCCAATGTCTTTCATTGTAAACACATCCATCACTTAGCGTACGGGAACAGGCTTCACAAGCATCAGCAGCCATATCAGGTGGGGAATTACAAGTAGATCCTGCACACGGGCAAAAGTGCAAGTATCCACTGATGTTGGAGCCTAGTCCCAAACTTATTATCTTAGCTGATGTGTTTGACCAATGGGGAAATACAATGATCCATTCAACAAAGTGAACGCTGATTCAGGTCAGTATGTTGGTGTTTTGATTTATGAAGTATAAAGGCAGACTCACAACGTATAAATACGGCATCAATACAGAAGCATTTGGAGAATTGTAACAAATCAAACACCATGTAACTAATTAAAAGCATCTTCTTACTGTAGAAAAATGTTGAGATCAAGAGAATTTGGATAATTCAAATCAACTCCCTAGTATGCTCAATAAGTACGATGTAAAAATCATAATACTATGGAAGAAGGACAGATATGCACACTGAACCCTGGTTTGAGAGATTGAAGCAATAAAATCCTTTATGGCCATCGTCCACAGAGTATAATTATTTTGGCTGTATACGGCCATTATAAATTATACGCAATTTACATAGGAAATGTATGGCAATTTCAGTCGTATGTGATCAATTTATGCTCTGTGTATACGGTCGCCATTAGACAGCCGTATTTCTAGAACTGCGCTGGACAATATCACAGTGCAGAACAGAACAGAATGCTCAGAATCGGCCAAAGAAATTGGTAGCATGTAGTTTAAATGCATCATTGTTAAAGGAGGAGTTGAAAGGCATGTAGTAGTGCAGAGAATCCTACTGAATCACATCAATGAAAAAAAAGGCATTCTATCCGTCTATGTCTAAGCTGATAACACAGAGTTATTATAACATAGTTTTAGTCAATAAATTTGGCAGGTTTAAAGGGACCTTTGTTGTTTTACAATACTGCCATGTCTTTACAGCAAAGCAATCGGGAGTTCCAATCCTGCAGATTCAAATAGGGGTGCGCAATCGATAAAGACGCAAGGTCAAAGCGTCTTCAGAAAGACTAATGAGTAAGGCAGCAGTTGGGCTGTTGATTCTGCTCTTGTGGGGCAGCTTATATTAACCATAAAGCTTTGGTGCCGTCTTGGGAGCAGCGCAGGCTGAGCGGCTTAAGGTGTGAGCAGCACCCGCCATAGCCTCAAATGGCTACTGGTCCACTCCCTCAAGCTGTCTGTCCATTCTCTCTGTAACCTCTCACCTGGTCCCCACTGCAAATACCTTTGCTGAGTCACTATTTCCCATTGCTCTCCGTTTGTTCTTTGGGTCTAGCTGTAAAATCCCCTCCCCTGCAGTCGCCTCAAATGCCTCCATGGGTCTCATTCAGAACGACTGCCATATCTGCCTGGGGGAGAAATCTCGGGTTTGACGATTAGTAAAGTGTTTCAGAACATACAATTTGCATTGATTTGCCGCTGCCGAGAGCTGTCTCCAAAATAGTTGATGGCCCAGCAGATACGTACGGCAGTCGTTCTCAATGAGACCCCATGCCTCTCCCAGTAGGCACAAAGTTCAGATCAACATTGAATTAACGTTGAATCGACATTGATTCAACACTGACAACCATGTATCAATGTTGATTCAATGTTCTGTGCCCACTGGGTCTTTGCACATGACATTGTTCAGTTCCACAGTATTCATGATCAGGAGGGTTTTTCAGAACGGACTCGACAGTAGTAGGAGTCATAATTTGACTTTCATCAACAGGGCAATATTTGAAATTGAAGTGGGCATCTGGAGCTGGCAAAATGTGGTATTTATATTTATTTTCTATAGATTTCAACATTAAATCTTGTGAAACAAATCTTACTAATGGTCGCCAAACAGGTTTCGCCACGTCACCATTTACCAATCAGTTGTTATGACAGACCCGCCAGAACTCTCATTGCAAAGCCGTATATTCTGAAGCAAAATTCATTAATATTGTAACATTTATCTTCTTGCTATGCCTGTAACATAACACGTCACTTGGACCCCTGTGAGGCCCCTATCCCTCAAAAGGCCACAATCCCTCAAAATTGGTCCGTTTGAGGGATAGGGACCAGGTGAAGTCCCTATGTGCCAAACAGCCCCTATCCCTCAAAACGGTTTGAGACATAGGGCCCATGTGAAGTCCCAAAGCCACAAATATTGTTTACATGTCCCTATCCCTCAAAATGGTCTGAAAACAATTTGAAACATAAGGCCTATGTGAAGTCGCTAAAGCTCAAAATGCTGCTTTCCAAGCCTTCTTAAATGTGTTATTAGGGCGGGCTGATTCTCTACCCACAGCGGGAGGTTTAGGATTCAAGGGGAGGGGAATGTCGAAGATTAGGTTAAAATAAGGGTTGGAATCCAGTAAGGCCTAAAAAAAAAGTTGTGTTCCGGTATCTGACCGATCATCCGTTTTTTGGGCCGACCCTAATTTATTTTAGACATTTTTGTAATTTTTTGTTATTTTTAGGACATTTTTGGTGTTTTAACCTCTAAAATTCACCTTTTTACAAAAAAAAAATTGTAAAAAAAAAAAAATATCCGACCTACCAACCCTCTTTTCTTTGGGCCCTGTTACCGGAACACAACTCTTTTTTTTTAGGCCTAAACAAAAAACGTCATACAACATTATATGACGTTTATCTATGGCTCCTTATTATGGCAAAACGTTATATAATATTTTGACCCCCCCCCCCACCAGGCAAGAGGAGGGGGAGGGGGTATGGGTTCTCAGAGCGTTTCAGGTTGGAAAATGGACCTCATGGTTTTAGAGCGTACAAAGTGATAACAGGTGTCAGTCTGCAGGCTACAGATATTAACCCCAGAAGGTACTCTTAACTTATTGTCAGGCCTACTTCTTTATCACAAAGGTTTTTGATGGATAGGGCCTTATGTTTGTAGGATAGGGGCCTGACATGTCCCTATCTCTCAAATGGCCCCTATCCTACAAATATTTGTGAGATAGGGGCTGTTTAAATGTGGTCCCTATGTCTCAAAATGTTGTGGGATACGGACATTTTGCCATATAGGGACCTGAGGTGGGCCCTAAGTCTCAAACGGCCCCTATCTCACAAATATTTGAAGGATAGGGGCCTTTTGAGGGATAGGGGCCTCACAACCCCTCCCAATAAACTAATGCTAAATATGAGACTTGCGCCATATTTCTCTGGTCGAGCAAGTGGTGGTTCATCTCTCTATAACTGCAATACCCCCCTGGCATGTCTGCTCCCATTACAGAGTCAGGCCTCCATAATTATGGTGGTGTTTGTCAATTTCTAACTGTATCTATGTTAACGTTCGAAGAGAAATTGAGGTCTCAGTGCAAATACATCTGTGTCCCCGACGCGTGGCTAATTGAGATTATAAATTGGATTGTTTTGATCCCATTTTACAGACCTGCCATCATTGCCTGTGTGTGGGCGATATCAGTTTCCGTGGTAACGCCGGTGACATATTCCGCCAAAATGTATTATGGGGTCTTGGTCGGCCTCGTTATAAAATCGAGGCTGACCGCAGGATCGACCGGATGTCAGTCATCGGCGCATGTGCGAAAACCTGGCATATCCGGTTTGGCCCTACATCCTGGAAGGCTGTGGTGCGGCCCTTACTACAGGTGGCATATTCCAACAAGTGACGTGCGTGAGTCCTACAGTGTGTGCATAGAGCGACGTGCGCAGACAGAGGGAGGGAAACACAACTAGATGTGGCGGCTAGTTGTCCCCGGGTAGTTGTCCCCCATTGTCATTCACTCATCGCTATTGCTTTCATACCGACCCCACTGTAAATTGACATTGGATAATTTCAAGAGGAAGCGGCGAGTCATGGGAACTACCCCCACTTAAGTTACGGACGGCTACGGTTAACAGTTACATTTGATGCATGTTGGTTTGGAATGCGTGGATTGGTGGGGAAAGGAGGTGGAGAATCCATGGGAAGAAACAGATCCAAGAAACAAAAAGCAATATTTCTGTTTGGGACGACGGGATGACGGCTAGTCTGTTGTGATATATAGGCTGCTATATATAAACACGATATCGAAGGATGACTTAGAGTTATAAGATACAGGGGGAAAGCGGTTAAATGGAAGTCTCCAGGGCTAGGGAGTTCAAAATAGCGCTGCCGCTGCCACTGTAGTCTGCTCGTTTCAGTGATCCAATATGTGTCCTTCCTAGAAGCACCCCCACTGGTCCATTGCATAATAATAGCCCCCCTGACCTTGAGCTATAAAAAACACAAACCCCTCATTTTAATCACAATATCAGAACATGAATGGAGCCATTAGTGGGGAAAGGTAAGAGTTTTTGTACATGTTTTCTGTGGCCTACAGTATTATGGTGACATTCTTCATGTCAAAATGTAATAAATGAATATGACTTGTTAAAACTTGTTACTATGGTCATGTTGGTAATTGTGTTCTAGAAGACATGTGAAATTCACATGTGTGTGTCACTGCCCAATGCTGTCCCTAGCCATTTTAAGTTGACAGGGGGGTCTTACATAAAAACGAGGTAATTTTCCCTCTCAACTTGCTTTGGGATAAAAAAGGACAACCCTATCGTGTCCTTACATATCTGCCAAAAAAAATCACCGCAAGCAGTTAGGAATAATCCCCAAAAAAATGTTGGGGCAGGAAAAAAATTGGATTAATCCTGTCCTAAGGAAAAGAAACTTTTCTTACTTGAGTGAGTTAGTGACGTCACTGTTCTGTCTGAGTTAGTAGGGTGCCTAGGGCCAGTGCTACAGTACCCCCAACTGCTGTGTAGGTGCCCCTTTCCTGCCTAGATCACAGACATGGGAAATATGTTCAGATGCATCCACCATGATATATCTGGATCTAGGTATGATAGAAACCTGATCTTTACAGATCTGAAAAGCTCTCATGGGGATCCATACTAATGGAAACAATATGTATTCTCCATTTTTCAAAATTTATCAAACTCCCTACCAGAGCTATAGCAATATGACATAGATAAAAAGAAACATTGAGTACACTCGGTTGACAGTAGACATAAAACCATACTATTTATTTCAATATCAAGATTAGCAAATGTGATAGTCAGCCTGCTTCCTTATTCTTCATATCAAATACATTTGGCTATATCTCACATATGGCTGACCCTCCCTGACACCCCTGGTTAATCCAGAAAGGTGTAGGTCAATATATCGAGCCATTCCCGGGTTGATGTATTACTATTGACCAAGGCAAAATCTGAATGGGGCAAAGTGATGATCCATATTCACGAGAATGATTCTTTATTTGAGGTTGGGCTCGGCTTGGCACACACAATCAAGTGGGTTGCTTCCCTTCACACCTGTTGGGGATAGGTTACTAAGCCATTCTGTAGTATGTTATCTGTATGTTTTCGGAACCCATACTCATAGCATATGGCGCAAGTTTCAGTTACCTGATAGAAATGAAATCAGAAAACATAGTCTATGACAGAATCAAGCATTACCTAATTATGTGTTTATGGTCGAGCAAAGCTCTCATGCAAGGATAAAACACACAAAAATAACATAATCTATGGTACTATATTTCAAAAACTGTTCTACTTTCTTATGTTATCTACTTCACACATATAGTGAGATAGCAGGGACGCAGTAAATCATTCTTCTCGGCTTTGCCTCCCCCTGGAATTCTCCAACCTGGAATTCTCCCTAGGA
Organism: Harmothoe impar; assembly: GCA_947462335.1. Classification (NCBI taxonomy): domain Eukaryota; kingdom Metazoa; phylum Annelida; class Polychaeta; order Phyllodocida; family Polynoidae; genus Harmothoe; species Harmothoe impar. The sequence continues at coordinate 33,178,028 of OX381708.1, forward strand.
GAAATCTCCCCTCCCAACAACATTATCTTAACATGTCAAATGCTATTTAGGTAATACACACATCGGGGGCTCTGTTGGGGTAGCCCATTTTCTTTCTTTCTTTCTTTCTTTGATGGAGTATCACACTTATAGTTCAACTTTCTATCAACTTTCCCAGAGCTGACGTATTGTTGCCCATTGAATAATGACACCAGAACCATATAAACTGCCCACACACATAGTCATAAATGGCTGGTGTCTAGCTATTATTAAGTAATGCATTTGGTGTTACAGGCTAAATTGAGGTCCTATAGTGCTGACTCGACGCCATATTGAATTACATCGCTTTAGCCTTCCAAATTGGTGATACCAATCGGTTTGTGTAGAAAGCCGCTAAAGACCAAAAGGGGGTTTCCCGTCCGTTTCATCAAGCAATCATTCTTAGAATGCAGCCACCAGCAACAAATGTGATACGCCAAGTTCAAGTCCAAATAGTTTTACTGAGTACAGTTATTACATGTTATGCAGTCTCAATAATGGGCCGACCAACCGTCGGTAATAATCATTATTATTCAAATAAGTATCAATAATAATGCACTCACACAGAGAGTTAGCGGTGTATTAAATATACATATTCTGCATAATATATGTTTGTTGAACAATACAGAGGATTCATAATATAAGACAATCATTTCTTCTGTTCACTTTCTTCATAGCAAACAGCGCAAACATCTATACGCACTATATGGGTGGCATACATTTTAGCATTCACAATCTATGAAATTTTAATAACTGCTTAGGGATTTACAATCATTTTGGTCTCATGCTCTAGGGTTGTTCTCTAACCCTCGTTACTAGATATGACTATAGTGATGCATATAGAATAAAGAAATATTTAACCTCTGAGTTCAGGAGTATAACCCGGTCGTGATCATTAGGGGAACAGGTGTAACGGTACCCAGATTATGACAGAAACTAAATCCCTTTATTACAATATATATATATATATATATATATATATATATATATATATATATATATATATATATATATATATATTGCAGGATGGTTACTCAGCCCTCAGCACCCCTGCAGTGACCACTGTGTGCCCTCAGTGTGAGTGCCATGAGCCTGATATGTTATATATAGAGCAGCAGGGGTACAAATATAAGGACTTTTTCAACTTTACAGCACTCCCAAACATTTGATATGACAGATATCTTTATTCTGGTGTTTCTTTGGCATTGTCTTAATCCACCTCTTTTCTTTGTGGACCAGTAGATAAATATACTCTGGTTATTATAGTTCATTTTCGATGTAGCACCATACCTATAGGGCAGCAGACTGGATCCATGGGTGCTGCCCTGCATTAGTGGCTATAAGGATTGTAAAATTGGAGATGTAATTTATACTTTACCGACAAGGATATAGATAATTCACATTGCTCCAAATATATATATATGTTTTCTTTTGTAGCACCGCTTCTCAAGGCCTGAAAGTCTCGTTGGAAAAGTGAATGATTTGTCAATGCAATGCAATATCTATGCAATTTAGAATGAATATACCACGTTAACATGCTCTCATCCTGAGACTATATTCCATGGTGCAGCGCCATTGATTAAACCTACAATGCCGTATATCACACCCATGATAAATAACCTTCGCCATGCAGTATCTCACGGCCTATGAAGTCATTAGTCACATAAATACATAGAAAATTCCTTGACATTTTCAACTTCAGGATGACTTTCTTTTGATTCATGAAATTCGTGATAACATTACATAGATACAAAGGAGCGCTCAACTTGTTCACAATCGCTCAGTTGTTGATAATTCTTGTGAACCTTCATCTATGTAATGGTAATTGCACTGAAACCCCAGGCCCAAGTGACACAATGATTGCATTTTTATTTCCATCTACACCAGATAAAGTGACGGGCCATGTGAGAAGTGAATGCATTCAACCAACAAATTATAATGCAATTTTAGAATTCTGCGCAGTTCTGTTACATTATTATCAGAACAGTATGACTGGTGATCCAAATGAAACCCATAATATATGAACATAAAGAGAATTTGACTACAAGTTATAGCAAAGATGGTTAAGCCACCAGAACTATTTTGTTGTTTACAATTATGGTAACCGGATGCAAACTGCGCCTTTCTACGGCCATCTACGGGATTCAAGTGATTGATCTAAATATCTAAATAGAAGTTCATCAAATGAATCGATTTCTAGCTGTAACAGAAAAATCTGTAACGAGTTTTGGGAACATATGGCCCCCTGCCTAATTGATGTGTTGCTACAGTTTGCACCACTATAGTATAATAGGACGGTCCGCTTTCCATGCAGGTACTGTAAATGTGCATATTCATCATCTGCTACATTGCCTGGACACAATTTCACTTTTAATATACTGTAAACGTAGATATTTTCGCGCACCTAAATTTTCGCGCACCTAGCACCTAAGGGCATTTTCGCGCAATCATATTTTCGCGCAGCTGCAATCAGGGGATCCTTAGCTACATGCCAGTTTTTACGGTTTTTCAATCGGACAATTATTAAGGGTTTTACAGCCCAAAAATTATTGCTCAAAATATTTTGCCCCAGGCCAAATTTAAAAAAAGGTGTGTTTCAGGTTACCCGACCCTACCTAGCAAAACAGGGCCGGCCCTAGTCATTTTTATGCAATTTTGAAGAAATATTTATGTTTTAGGTCATTTTAGGGCTATTTATGGCTCGGTCTGATTTCGTGAGTCGATTTCTTGGTACTTTTCAGGCCAAAAAATAAAAAAATAAAAGAATCCGACCTACCTACCCTAGATTTTCAGACCATGTAACCTGAAACACACCCTTTTTTTTTTTTTGGCCCCATGCCCCTTCCAGCACAGACTTTATAGTATATGGTCACATCAGGAGCCACATAACACCCACGTTATCATTTAGGCATCATATAAGCCTACTACATGTACCAGTAAGTTTCAGGATGTGATTTCTTCAGCATGTTAGATTTGGTATTTGAATCTCTTTTGCATTGCAATATAGAATGCCAGATATCATTGGAAAGCTATTTTTTTGTGCAATATTTTAGCGCACATCATATTTTCGCGCACATAGCAATGTGCGCGAAATGCGCGAAAATATGTACTGAGCGAAAATTAATACGTTTACAGTAGTATACCTTGTATTATCACCATGACGCTGAATGACACGGCAAATATTCAATACCTACAGTGAATTAAGCGTCCACTTATGCGTTGTGTGTACCACATTCAATATGTGACTGATAAGCAGTTCATAGTTTCCTAGAAACAGCCCCCATATGTACATTGGTAGAGCGCTCGTGAATGTACTCCTTTCACTGCTTTGATATCGTCACAAAAATTCAAAAGTTACAAAAATATGATATCTCGGTAATATCTCGGTTTTGAAACTATCTAGCCTGAAGATTCACATGGAATATTGATGATTACCGTAACGCATGACGGCCACAACACTTTATGAACATCGCTGTCCCCACTATAGTGCCTTTCACACATTCCTATCTTCTCAACAATGCACAAGGTAGGCCTACCAACCCACACAGCCGACCCCTCACTGAAGTGCGAGCATAGGTGCCCTGTGACGTGCCACACATGGGTAAATAAAAAACAATGAGGCCTCTGAGTGGGTGGATTCCTGGGAAATATTCTATAGAGAATACAGTTGGCTGCTGATTTGGACACAGGAGGGGGTGGCAGGGGAGGGGGTTATGTGGGGGTGTGAGTGGCAGGTTTTTAATTGCAGGGTGAAAATCAAGTTGTCCTGGAATTTGTCTAAAGCAAAAAAGAACCCTGGACAAACATAATTACAAAGCCGTATGAAGGCAGTATGATATGATAGGTGACATGTAAATAATAATGACCGATTAAATTATGGTGTCTCATCTAAATTCTTGGGGTGCGTTTCAACATAAGTTTTAAAAGTCATATATATTTTACTCCAAGATGTATTGATTTTGTCCATAAGTATGAGGTCTAAATGGTTAATACATTAGTTCGCATGATGATCATTGAAAGAAATGAAAAAAAATATAGTCATATAGTGTTGTTCGATATATAAATAATTCACACGATAAAACTATACATACTTGTCTGTCATTCATTAAGAGTTTAATGATATCTGATGCGCAGAAAAGCGGACCATTCCTGATGGTAATGTATGGACACATCCATAACATATATGCGTTTGGCATACATTTGGCATACGCCAGAAAGACAAAGCTAACTTAACAATAAAATAACGGCAACATCGAAATTGCAAGAAATAAGTGGGTCAACAGCTTTCTACACCTTATTAGAAATATTGAAAAGGGGGGAGAGCCCCCCCGCCCGAAAATCACACCAACATCTGGTTCCAATCATGATACACAGGTCAAAACTACATTATTTTCCTACCAGCCTTCCCCATAGGTTCAGATAGAATCCGAATCTACCAATTATATAAAACAATGTAATGGCGGAACTTGGTGGATTGCCCTGCTGCCCTCTGGTGTCTTCTGTTATTATAGTCCATGTATGGAAAATGCTGAACTTATTCCCTGACGGTCCAGCTTTAACATCATGCCACTATGTATCAATCTGAGAGAGGTGCCCCCTGGTGCTGTATGGATGAACTCCAATGGTAGCTAGCAACCCTGTGGCTATGCACTGCTGAATACGGCGTGAACAGGTCTGCCACCTGGTGTACAGCTAAGGCATTGCCTGGTAACTGCTACTGCCGTCCAACCACTGGTAACCCACTAGCCAAATCTACTACATGTACTTGTATGTTAGCCTGTTAGTTGAGATTATATCATTAATTACCTATCAGACGCAGATAATGTGCTCCATTGCATCGTCAATCAGGACAGGTATCATTTTAGCCATGGTGCATAATTATCTACAAGCTTGTACTCATAGGACACCACAGTCATATTCAGACTGTTACTGCAGCCGTAGCGTTTTGTTTTTAAGATAGGCCTATAACTGGTAGTCTAGTAATACACCAAATGACACGTGGACTACATGGGTTGCTGCCACCATATAAATACACTGACAATTCCCATTTAAGCATACTTAAGTTTAGCTATAAATCCGGGAAAGGTCATAGACAGGTGTGAGCAGGCAAGCAGAAAGGGTAATCCGAGGGGAAATTAAAGATTGAAATTTATGTTCTGATCTTTAAAATGGTGTATCACATGCTCAGCTAGTCCACATACGGAGGAAGTACTGGCCGCCTGAAGATCGGGGTATTCAAAAATAACAAAACCGTGAAATAATGGGACTAGCGCATTAGGCTATGGAGGCCGCCATCTTGGCTCAGAGCAATGCATTGTGGTTAGGCCCCCAACTCCAGAGCAGTGCATCATGGGTGAATTTCTTATCAGCACCTTTGTTTTAGGTGTGAGGGGAGGGGATTAGCCTGATAAGAGATGGGGGTTTAGCCCCCGACTACCTGAGGTACTAGGATGCGCTAGTCCCGTATACTAAACGGGGTAAATGGATGACCTCTTATGATCACACTAAGAAGCGTTCACATCCACTTCAAAATGACCTAGTCAGGAATGAGGCTTTATCTATTATTCTTAGCAACATAAAGGGTGTCTCACTGAAACCATGCATGTATTCTTGTCATTTAATTCCAAATGTCAACCAAATACACACACCAGAGTTGTCAATGAAAATGAATGACATTTTGATCAATTGTATACACTGATGAGAAAATAAGAGCTTACAATTAGGGAATTTATATGTAGCATGTAGATAGAAATGCTAAGGAGTAGGTTGTGGAGGCACCTAGTTGGAAAGGTGGGAAATGAATGGTTGATTCAAGGTTGATATCCAAACATTGCATCAATGTTGAAACAGGTGTTGGTTGACAATGTTGAAATAGTAACATTGCATCAACATTGAAAACAAGTTGATCTACCCTGTAACCCTATATCAACCAGTTGTCAACGTTGAATCAAGGTTTTGTACCCACTGGGAGGGTGGGCGCAGATCCGCAGCCAGTCAGTAAATGGACGCTAAAGTCTCATATTTATAAACCAGAAACTCAAACCGGTGAATTACACACTAAATAGGGGCAAACGTGATGTTTTATGCATAGCCCCCTCCATTCAAATTCCTGGGTCTACCCCTGCTTGTTCACTGGTAGTTTTTTTCAAATATTCAGAATATTTGTATATAGCTAATAGCCTACTGTATACAGTCATACGGATAAAGGTACATTAAATGCATGAGATTTCAGACTAATTCGTGCAAATTTGCACGTAGCTGCGTTGGCAAAAGGGGAAAGTGGTAGAGTTTAAAGATATACATACAAGATGGCACCACTAGCCACACGTTCTCGGGTAAGACGTTCCTACCAACGCTGCATTCATACATTAGGCCGACCATTTGGGAAGGTATTGGCAATGACGAGTTGGCATGATGCTTGCTTGGATACAGCTTTGAGTGAAGACAAATGACAAAGCAAGACTTTTGTTCTTGAAGAGGTACTTGAGGGGTCGCATGGTGCACTTATACAGTGTGGATCGTCATCAAGATAAATCTGAATGGGGCATTCATACTGTCCCTAAAGGTTCAAGTACGCTGCCTAGATTGGCGCCAATGAGGCTTCACATTCGTGTAGACTTGCTGCAATCCTTGGAGTGAGGAATTGTGAAATAAATAGAGATACAGACAGAGTGACAGACAGGCAAGACAGATTCAGATAATAACAGAGAGATGGATATGCAGGGACACAGACAGCATTTAGGAAGCAAGGATCCACTCATCCACTAAGTCACTCCCTCCTGCTGTCTCACTCATTCATTCCTCAGTCATGCCCCACTCTCATGCACATTAACACGCTGCCTCCCGCCGTAACTCCCACTCCCACTCAGTCACGAAAAGTATAAATTTACTCCTTCAGCCACTCCTGACTCATGTAGTCCCTATCTTGCTCTCCAACTTGCTCCCTACCTCTCTCCCTTGCCCCCGCACTCCCTCCCTCACTCCTTAACTCACTGCCCTAATCACTAACTTGTTCCCTACTCACTCCCTAACTCTCCCCCTCTCTCCCGACCCCCCACCCTCACTCTCTTCCCCACTCCCACACCTCACTCACTCACTCACTCACTACGTCCTTCCATCCATCCTTTCATCTTCCTCTTGTCCCCCTCCTTCCTTCCCTGCGCTCACTCCCTCATATATTCTTTCCTTCCCCTCCTTCCTTCTCTCTCTTCCTCCGTTACTAACTCCCCCAGCCCCCCCCCCAACTCTCCCTTACCCAATCCCTCCCTCCCACACCCACTCCATCCACACTCACCAGTTCACTTCCGCCCTTACTCACTCCACCTCTCACTCACTCACTCACTCACTCACTCACTCACTCACTCACTCACCCACCAACTCACTCACTTGCTCTCCTGTACGTCTGTCCCTATAGTTATGTATTAAACCTGTACTAGGAAAAATGCTTGTTTCGGTAAGGGCCATAGTGCACGTCTGGTGTGTGGCACACCTCAGCTTCGGTAGTCACACTAGTGTTGGTGAGTGGGGTCACGTCTTGTCTTCCTGGGGGTGCTCATTAGTTATTTTAAAAGTGGAGGAAAATAAACGGTCACGCCTGGCCACATTTCGATGGTTTTTCGTGTCATCCAAAAAACATTGTTTAAAACCGGAATTGTTGGTGAACCGAAATGAAATGGTCCAGTTACCTTACAATTCGCCTAGTGTTTTCCTATATAGTTAAGACATGCCAGTCTCACATAATACTATCTAGATATAGATCTATGTGATTTATATTAGGGTAAAGGCGCCCGTTTCGGACGTTACTGGACCAATTTTGCCTGATCACTTCGACCCATTTAAATTAGGCTGAGCCTGATATGGCGCACACCATGGGACACATAAGATGTAACAGCTCATATTCCGAAAGAGATTGCATCAAATTTTATCCTTTAAGTATGTTTAAACCCATGTCTAAAATGTTGAATTCAAAATATCAATCTGAACCTAAAGTCGGACACTTCACACCATAAATGATTGGACAACCTAAAGTCGGACACTATGTCTTACCATTGGTTTAGTAGGAATACCTGGTTATATATTATGCTGTATTTTTTTTTAGAAAAATATCTTAGTAGAAGGTGTGTTGAGGGGGGGGGGGTAAAAGTATTGTAGAAAGAGTATCGCTGAGTGTGAAAATTTACATACACATTTCATATTTCGTTCTTGAAAGTGCTATCGGTAGTTGCCACGCTAAGAGGGCATGATATGTGGAGCTGGCAAATTGCCACCACCTTTTCCAGGACATTCTCCGAGTATCTGTGAAATCGTAATATATCATAGACCAAACATCCTCTATGTAACATAAAATATAATAGGATGTACGTCCATATACATGTTTTATTTGGTGTCCGACTCTAGGTGTAATTTGTGTCCGACTTTAGATGCAGTTTGATACTGATATGGGATCTCCTCTCACAAGGTATTATGGGTATTATATTTATAATTGACTAGATGGAACAAGGAAACCAATTTTCCCATTTTCTCTTGACTTTTAATTTGAAAATATAGCAAGAACACTCCAAGTTTAGGCAGTCAAAGAACTATGTATAAGTTGAATAATATTTGGTACATTGTATTTGTTGGAAAGGAAAACACATTAGGATTCAACTCTACTTGACATGGCAGGTGAAATTGTTATATTGATTATGTAATTCAAAGCCTATGGTGTCCGACTCAAGGTGTCTGTCCGACTCAGGGAGCCTTTACCCTATATCAAAGCAATATGTAAAGACTTCCCTCCATGGATATGACATACAATAAATAAATTGATGTTATCCATCCCACTAACAAACACAAGATTGGATGTCGACAGAAGGTTTAGGCGGGGATTCCCCTTCCTTGGTATGTTTTTATTTTATTTGAACCCCCCAAACCCGCACGGTGCTTGAACACTCCCTGTGACGCTCCTTGCACCCCTCGCTGTCCGTGACTATTTGACTACGGGTGCCATACAAAGGGGATTGGACGGGGAAGTAACCTGTATATTTTGTGTAAGTAGGGTACACATCTTCACAGGTGACCTGGTAAGGGCAGGGTATACCAGCTTCTATGTGACTTAGCCGCCAGTGTTACAGTTTACTACACAGAGGCTGCACCCACACGGTCTCCCCACTCCCCATTAACACCAGGCTAACCATGCCTATCCTGCACATGATGGAGAACTACCTGTGAGGACCTGGATAGAAAAGCAGCAAAGTAAAGGTAACTGCATCGCACATGTTCAGCATATGTAAAATTGTATTGCAGTTCTTAGGAATTTCAATTCAAGTAGAAACTTAATACAGGACACGAATCTGCTTCTAATCTGGTTTTCAACGTTTGTTCATAAACGACAGTATGCCAGATGTCCTATAAAAACAACCGATATCCCTTTCAATAGCATTATTCTTACCACGTATTACTTGACCCTATATAGGGTGTTTACCCCCAATACGAAATATATACATAATTCTATAGCCCCTCTATAGATATATAATAGGCCTGTGTCCACTAGCATATATGAGGCCGTTTGTTGTCCGTTAAAACGTGAATTTGTATAGAAATATGAAATATAATGTTTTGTCTCCAAATGGACACAAGTGGACGACAAAATTCTCAAATACAAATGTGGGAGAGCTAATGATGGACGTCAAAAGTGGACGTCAAAAGTGGACGTTAAAATATCTAACATGTTTGATTTTTGTTCAGAAATTGAGCGATATGCTCTTTATCCTATTATAATAACTCGTCCATGTTTGCCCTGGGCAGTCTGGGCAGCAATTTATAACGCCTAGTGGACACAGTAAACCCGCAGTTAAAGTAGAATATATCTATGAAACATATTCCCAGATATGTAGCCTACAAATTGCTGGACGTCAAAACGGCCATATATTCCACTTTCCTTGTCGTATAGTGGACACAGGCCTAATTATGTCAGGGATACAAAGCAAAATACGGCATATCTCTATCGGTCTTGGTTTTTGTGTAAGATAACAATATGTGGGGCAAGGTTGGTGGTTTTGCTGGAAAACATTCCTATGGAGCACAGGGGAAGGAGGTGGTCGTTTTGGATAGAGTGCTAAGTGCCTATTGAGATCAAGACTGTATCGCATGCCTCAGTGATCACCACTATAGTAGGTATACCAATTCAGTCCAATAATGCTGGGGAAATACACCTAATACATGCCTAATATTTACTCGGAATACAACACATATACATTGTATGGGAGACTGAGACATATAGCTATAGGTAAAAAGTGTTATGTTTTATGTAAAATCTTTATAATACCTGAGAGAGGATTGAAAGATCACTGAAAGATGCTGAGCCAGCATTCACCCAGTTTTATGGCATGTGCATACACATCCTAATTTCCGTTGATAACTACTGGAAATACAATCTATAATATATAATAACTTTATTAGCCCTAGAATAGTGTCTCAACATGTGCTAACCTATTAGTCGATTATATTGATTTTTAATGCTGATATGCCCTCCTTAATTATTTGTTCTGTCAGCAAGTGCAATTGTAATAACAACAGGAAATAATAGGTAGGCCACACATGTAGGGAAATGTGTTTCCTTTCACCCTAACCCACAATATTTACTAATTAGCTTGTCATCTAGAACGGAAATAGAGAAAGGTGACATGTGTCTGACTAGGAGACTCTCACATGTTAGCCCACACAATGCACACGTACCTATAGATGGATTCTCCTCATTAACACACTGACCCTGTTGTGGGAAATGCTTCATTCATTAAAATGTAATCATTACATGGGGTCAAAGTATAGGGTCTTGGCTCTAAGGGGGTATCATTATATACATGAGTTTCCTTCTAGTTTCCAAAGTACCATGTCAAATTCCAACTCAAGGCATAAAGAATGGCCCTTTTCACGGCTCTAACTGGTGCAGATATACTCCCTACCCTATAGAAAGAAATGAACTCTGCATGGCAGTAAGACGTATATAGACTGACTGTCAGACACCCTGACCATCCATGTAGAAACCCTCAGAAGTGTAATGATTCCAGATTATTTAATTCTACCAAAAAACACATTGATTAAAGAGAGGCGTAGGAAGCAAATCTTTATATGGGGGGAAGGGCCATGGGGGCCCGCTCCAACCAGTTTTAAGCATCAGCTTTTATGCATGATGCTGCATATATACGCTTATATTGGAGTTATATAGAAAAGTAGTATTTGAGCCCCCTTTAATTCTGATTAGGGGCCCAGATACATGTACCCCTTTTTTTATGTGAGAGAGGTAAGATTTGAGAAGTATGTGTATTATACTATAGCAATGGGTCCTGACAAATTTTGAGGGGACCCAAACATATTCAGGCCCCCTCCTCTGTGATTGGGGGTGCCTGGGCCCCCCTGCCCCCCCTTTCCTACGCCACTGATTAACTGAAGAAATAGCATAAGAGCAGATATAAACAGCATGTCAGGTTTGAAACCATATCAACATGGTATAACATTAGAACTTAGAGGGATGACCATCACCCTGAAATAGTTATGGTAGAGGGACATCCTAAAGCCTTATAACTTCGCTGAGCCTTGCCAACCATGTATAAAATTGGTTGAGGCCATGAAAGATAATCGTCCCGAACTGAGTGAGTTAAATCATAGTACTTATCTGCCAAGTTACACAACCTATACCTGTCATAAGATAGAGAGCGAGAGAAAGAGAGAGAGAGAGAGAGAGAGAGAGAGAGAGAGAGAGAGAGATAGGCATACATACATACAAAGAGGCAGGCACAGAGAGGGAGAGATAGACACAGATAGAGACAGATAGAGACAGACAGAGACAAAGATATAGAGGCATAGAGGGAGAGACAGACATACACTCAGTCAGCAAGTAGGCATACAGATAAACAGAAAGACACAGACTGAGAGACAGAGAGACAGACACACATACAGGGAGACAGAGGCAAAGATACAGAGACACGGTGAGAGACAGACAGAGATAGTCAATTTGGAATCGACTGTACGAATGTACAGTCGATGATAGACCCTACTCCAATCACTGGGGGTCCTGCTATGTACCAGGCCTAGTGTGAACAGAAAGTTTGTCTTATAAACCACCGGTGTACGATCATATGATCAACAAACAGGCACATATCCGAGTAAATATGGAAAGCTAAGTGTCTAGAGATAAGCATGGAACCTTCTTTGGCCCTGTAAACCTTTTACTTTGCCTGTAATGAGGTCCTGTAGTTCACCCACAGTCAAAACATGGCAATACTGGACTGGCTTGAGACAGAGAGAGAGGTGCACGGTGTATGAAAGAAAAAAGTTCCTCCTTTGCACACCCTGGGAAAGTACAGCCTGCATGAGTGCAGTAAGGTGCGAACTGGCTGCTATCGTCTAACCTTCATTCACCCAAGCGTGGCGGCAGTTTGGGCAGATCCTTGTTTTACGAAAGGGGACGTAGCGGAATGGCATTCAGCATCGGCTATGAAAGCAGATTAAGATGTTTGGTGTCTTCCATGGTCACTCACAATGTGTGTGAGTCACATCAATGCCCAAAACTGGATAACCACCACATGTGCATTAGCAGGGGAAAATCATTCTGCTATGATGTTACATATATGGTTATCCATTGTCTCCCCTCATGTCTTAGCTACGGATAGCCAGCCTTAATAGCCAGCCCTCCTACTGCATGGCGTATCCATGTATAATTCCCTTAAAGCCCCAGCGCCCCTATACATACGGCTGAGTACCTGTCCCGACTGCACTCTGACTGTTACTGGACGTGCAGTAAGATCTGCTGGTTTAAACCTTTAAGGCCGCTTCTCTGCTATACAAATTGTCTGCATCCGCTGGGTTAGCTGGGGGCACTGCAAATGAATATTATGTACTAATAAAAACCGGCACTACATCAAAGTTGCAGGATATCCCTGCTATTTCTGTTTTAACTCATGAGTCTACGTTTACGTTTGATATATAATATATATATATATATATATATATATATATATATATATATATATATATATATATATATATATGTATATATATGGAGTACCGCCAGGGTAAGGGTTAATGGCACAAGGTTACACAGGAATGTCTGTGAGGCTGTGACGAACGGCCAGCTGCTTAGAAAAATGTATTATCGCATACATTGGTAATGAATACTAATGGTTGGACGGTGCAGGATACTATAGTACTAGAGTATTTTTCTTCCGGGGTATCACGAGATACAATTAGTTTCAATTTAGGCCAAAAATAAAGGTGTGTTTCAGGTTACAAAGTCTGAAAATCTAGGTAGGGTAGGTCGGATTTTTTTTTGATTTTTTTGATTTTTTTTTTTTTACTTTCGCCTGAAAAGTACCCAAAAACTGACTCGCAAACTTCCGCCCTGACTCGTCGACAACGGTGTTGACTCGTGGACTATCAAATTGACTCTGAAATAGCCCCAAAATTGTTTCACAAAGACAGATTGATCTCATTGCATGAAAAGTACCTAAAATTGACTCGCAAACTTCAGCGCTAACTCACCAACACTGGCGTCGACTTGTGGACCATCAAATTGACTATGAAATAGCCTCAAAATTAATATTTTGTTCAAAATTGGATAAAAAAATTTAGGGTCGGCCCTGTTTTTCTAGGTAGGGTCGGGTGTCCTGAAACACACCTTTTTCTTTGGCCTTATGAGAAGATTTTTTGATAATACACGTTTTCAGACACAGTTGGGGTGGATTGACCCAAAGTCAACCACGTACCCTGAGATGTCTACCCCACTTTTATAGTCATTCGTCCATGGCAAGCCCACTTTCTTTGTATTACAGTACACCTCAGGTGTAACTCTTTACAGCAAAAGACAAATAGAGACAATACTGTATTTGGATAACCACATAATTAAGGTGGACATCTCAGGGTACACGGTTGACTCTAGGTCAATCTACCCTATAGGACTGAAACATTCCAAAGCTCGCGAGTTGCATGCAAGACATATTGCCTCAAAGCTGGGCCGTCAGGGAATAGGTTCAGCATTTTCCATACATGGACTATAATAACAGTTCCACCAGAGGTCAGCAGTGTTTGGACAGGGAACCATGGGCATTATCCAGCTACAACATATTCACCCTATCTTGTGCCTGCAAGAGCTGAGCTCCCAGCCCTTAAGAGCCCTGTTGTGAAGGAAAACTGAACTATATCCAAAAGTGCTTTTGGCCTCACTTCAACCGTGATGGTCAAGCTTTAAATACGTTATACCTGTCTAATTTGTTCTTTTTTATTCATTTTATCCATAATTACCATGAGGCATTATTAAATGTTCTATTTATACTCAATAGATAAGGCGTTATCACTGTCATCATATTAAACAATTTACCGGATTTCAACTATTACACTGTCATTGGTTGCTTTTTTGTACTGTTATTGTAGTAAATGCCATCACGTCGTTTTATCATTCTAGTTCCTAACCACAATTTTCACTGTAAGCCGACCAGCAAATTCTGAAGTCATGCTATCCACTTTAAGTAACTTTCAACTTGTCGTGACAGATATTGTGCACTATACATGTAATGAGAAGAGAAAAGGGTGACCCATTTGCCCGACGACACCGGAGATATAGTAGAGATTTGGTTGCCAACTTGTGCCCATCCTGAAACGTGTATTTATAATAAAGTGCACAACTAAAACAGGTGGATTGAAATTACCCTACCATAATGAGTGGGTTGGCAATTAGTTTCACTTACATTCCAGACGGACGCCTCATGCTGTCTGTACGTATAGGATGTGGTGATCCAACCAAACTGCAGCATTATCATTCTTCATTTCAGTCATCCTACACCGTGACGGGGATTTACTACAACAAGACAAGATGAGCGGGTTTCCAGACCCCTTCACATCATCCAAGGTAGGTTCGTTAATCAGGAATGGATACTCATGTGAGGGTTAAGGGCTCGTTTGAGGGATAGGGCCCCCAGGGCACACGATAAACAAAATAAAGACACAAAAAGACCTTCAAATGATAAGATTATTTCATTATTACATAATGTCCTGCCTTGGTATACAAATATGTTGAGTATTCGGATATTCTAGGACTTAACATGAGCATTATGTTATCATGTTTCCTGAATGCTTAGTAAGCTAGCACGTCATATTTTCAAACATAGATTTATAATATCCCTCAATTCACGTTTGCTTCGTCTGACTGTAGAGGGAAAATATGAAAGGATATAGTCACTTCTTACACTTCTATACATGGCAAGGTCTGCAAAAAAGGTTCTTACTCAATGAAGGGTACATGTCACATACTATAGTATGGAAAATGTCTGTCATCGGATGAGGTAAAAGCATCTACATATACAACTCCCATAGTACACTTACTGCTTCCATAAGGCGATGGAACTGCGTAAAAATGCTATGGCAAAGAGCATGTGTTCCCAGATCATATATCTATATTACATGATAAATGATGTCCAAAGCTTTCTATATCAGCACCATAAATCAGTTTATATAAGCTTCTGTGTCTCCATGTTTACTGACAATGTAATACAGCAGGAGCGGAGCTATTGATATAAGAAAAGAAATAGGCAAATGGAAGTTGGCATTTGCATTTATTTTTTTTATTTGAAGACATTTAATGAAGGAAAAACTACTTTTTCTTAGCCCATTGAATACGACCACATTGTATTCAATTGGGCCATTGAATACGGCTCTTCAGTGCTAAAGCATAGGAAATCTTGCATTTCAAAAAGAAAAAGGGGGAAAGGCAAATAGTGTGATAAAAACTACTTTCTGGTATCGTCCGTCTCCCATGGCAACCAAAAGGTTACCGAGATAGACAAGCACCGAGACCCGATCTGGGAGCCGAGTGGCGTTCCACACAAAACACATTCAAATATTCATTAATTTGAGTGAGCCCTTTTACATTTCATGTTCTCATGGAAGCCATTATATAGCTCTAAATATATATTATTTGTAAATACAGCTTGTGACTACCCTCCACTGGGCTCTAATCTGCTAAAGTTATATAGGAAATGTGTGGGCTTAATCGGCAGAAGTTTCCCAGTGGACGGTAGCAATATGGAGCTTTACAATATCTAGAGGTTCTACTCATAGATGAACTTTACAGAAAGGCATGGTTTATAAGGAGATCCCTGGGACGGGACAAATTTGCCTATTTAAATGAAAAGTTTGTTATAACAACTACCACAGATATAGATATGTTCATTGTATCCAGGCTCCCTTTAAAGATGGTGTCCCAGCTGAAATTTGATGACTTTTTAATCATGCCATATTACTATTGCATATCCTATCCTATACATACTCCCTAAATTTTAAAATAATTGGCAGAGTCTAAATACATAAGATTAACACATGTAGTGCAATCCTTTTTACTGTAGGTCGACACTAAAACTGTTTATGTTGTGGTACTGCATGGCTCAGTGCTTTCTCTACCAGGCTAGTTTCCCCTGTACTCACCTGGGGGAGTGACTGAGTCAGTGAGGTGAATCGGCTTTATTGTAAACTATCTCAAATTATGTATTTATAGACAAATATCTTGCAAATATTGGGTAATGTTTATCAGCTAAAATTATGTTAGAACCCATGGAATTCCTTTTAAGGAAAAAGTTTGGGAAGTGTACTAGTTGATACACCATCTTTAAACAAGGTCTGTGTATGCACACGCTGTTCAGCGAGATAGTCTCGAAATTGCAAGATAGTCTCAAAATACTATGGTTTTGTGACAACCTTGCAACCCTCAGGCTAGATAGTCTCAAACCTGCGAGATTGTCTCAAAACACATGTATGTCAGGCCACATAGTCTCAAAATTTTGAAACTGTCTTGCAACCCTCAGGCTAGATAGTCTCAAAATTGCAAGATAGTCTCAAAATACTATAGTTTTGTTAGCATCTTGCAACCCTCAGGCTAGATAGTCTTAAAATTGCGAGATTGTCTCAAAATACTATAGTTTTGTTAGTACCTCGCAACCCTCAGGCTAGATAGTCTCAAAATTGCGAGATAGTCTCAAAGTTCTCTAGTTTTGTTAGTAACTATAGAATTTTGAGACTATCTTGCAATTTTGAGACTATCTAGCATGAAGGTTGCAAGATAGTCTCAAAATGTTACTAGCTAGCAGTTTTGAGACTGTCAGGCTTTTGAGACGATCTCTTTTGAGACTATTCTAGCCTGAGAGTTGCAAGATACTAATGAAACTATAATATTTAGAGATTGTCTCGCAGTTTTGAGACTATTTGTCAGGATTTTGAGACTATCTTGCGTGATGGTTGCGAGATACTAACAAAACTATAGTGTTTTGAGACTATCTCGCGGTTGTCAGACTATCTATCAGGATTTTGAGACTATCTCGCAATTTTGAGACTATCTAGCCTGATGCTTGCGAGATACTACCAAAACTATGGTATTTTGAGACTATCTCGCAGTTTTGAGACTATCTAGCCTAATACACCAAGGAAATTCTTGTTCCAAGACTTAAGGTGTACGTTCAATTACGAGTTTACAACCAGATTACGCGCATATCTTTATTATTCCTCAGGATCGGAGAGTATGCATAAAACCAGGCTGAAATCGTTATTGAACGTATAGCCCTGTGGGGTGTTTCACAAGGAGAAAATAGATACAATTAATTATACATGTTTTCTAAGACCAACTTAATATCACCCAATGTTAATCTTATCTTGGTGTTTCACAAGTTTCAATTGTATCTATGGTCATATACTTGGATACAATTGAAGATAATAATGCGGCTTGTGAAACACCAACATAAGACTAACATTTGGTAAAAGTAAGTCAACCTTAATAACCATGTAGCATTAATCTTAAATACGCTCCCCTTGTATGATGATCACATAGGATCAACATAAGTGTTGTTTAAATGTGTATAACCAGTTTATTTTCCTGAATAAACAGATATTTGCAGGGATTCTTGTGTGTAGTATGACACATATATTGCATGAAAAAAACGTGAAAAAATATGTAAGGAAAATATTAGCGGGCATGGTATGAGCTGCACGCTAATATGCATTGTGAAACACTTATACATTAGTTGTATTTAGATTATAGGCCAAAGACCCTGACTTAACATCTTGGTTGTAGACCTTTGTGAAACACTTTTTATAAGCAGTATACAATTGATACAACCAAATGTCGGTCTTAGTGGTTATATACAATTAACACCTCCTATAGAAACACTTATTCTACAATTAATTGTATGTCCCCCTTGTGAAACACCCCACTGGTGTCATACAGGAAACCCCTGTTGCACCTATGCTGCCTAAACTAGGTCTTACTCTTATTATATCTAACAATGTATGGCCCTAGACCACTAAACTCGACAGGGGAACATTAGCCTTTTTGGGATTTAGTGACATGGGACAGGAGCAATAAATAGAGTGACAAGGGAACATGGATATTTGTTAGAGATCGTTATCATGATGACTAGATGTCGTAGCTCAAAAACCTGCTATATGGAAGTTACACGTCATTGGTGCAAGACATCGGAATGCACGGAACGTGACGGATGTGGACACTTGTCACGTGTACCTGTAGCCTACAACAGGGGAGAGGACGTTGATCCCATCCTGCCCATCCCTACTTACACAGTCAGACCCAACCTCAGTGGGCACACATAATAGTGACCCATTTTTCCTAACCGTAGACCAGATGTCTTTGCCCTACTTGAAACTTTGTCAATTAAGAAGGTGGAGAATTAGAACGATGTAGGATGTTCATGTAAGAAATTATGTTCTTGACATTGTGAGGGCCACCGTCCACAGAGCATAAATCGGCCGTGTGCGGCCATTTTATACGCAATTTACATAGGAATTGTATGGCAATTCTGTCCATATACGGCCGATTTATGCTTTGTGGACGGTGGCCATAACTGCCGGCCCCATGAAATGGTCAGATGCCTCTACTATCGGTGCTGCCCATTGGCAGCATAATGAGTACCTGGGTGCTGTTCTAGATTAGCAGTTAGTGAGCAAAATAGCTGCATTTGGTCATAGACAGCTGCTATATGTAATCATGCTAATCTACTCAGCTTGAAACGTGCCTCGGATAAAGTAACCTTACAATTAAATCACACTATATAGATAGATGGATAGATAGATAGATAGATAGATAGATAGATAGATAGATAGATAGATAGATAGATAGATAGATAGATACATACATACATACATACATACATACATACATACATACATACATGCATACATACATATAGGTACCGTGTTGTAAACTATCAATAAAAACGAAGTAGTGAAAAGAAAAGTAGGGGGTCCCGTGGGGTGTTTCACAAGGGGCATATACAATTAATTGTAGAATAAGTGTTTCTATAGGAGGACTTGATTGTATATAACCAGTAAGACCGACATTTGGTTGTATCAATTGTATACTGCTTTTAAAAAGTGTTTCACAAAGGTCTACAACCAAGATGTTAAGTCAGGGTCTTGGCCTACAATTGAGATACAACTAATGTATAAGTGTTTCACAATGCATATTAGCGTGCAGCTCATACCATGCCCGCTAATATTTTCCTTACATATTTTTTCATGTTTTTTTCATGCAATATATGTGTCATACTACACACAAGAATCCCTGAAAATATCTGTTTATTCAGGATGAAAATAAACTAGTTATACACATTTAAACAACACTTATGTTGATCCTATGTGGTCATTATACAGGGGGAGCGTATCTAAGATTAACGCTTTATGGTTATTAAGGTTGACTTACTTTTATCAAATGTTAGTCTTATGTTGGTGTTTCACAAGCCGCATTATTATCTTCAATTGTATCTAAGTATATGTCCATAGATACAATTGAAACTTGTGAAACACCAAGATAAAATTAATATTGGGTGATATTAAGTTGGTCTTAGAAAACATGTAAAATTAATTGTATCTATTTTCTCCTTGTGAAACACCCCACTGAGCTACTTTTTTAAATATCAAATTTCAAAAAATATAATTATTTCTCCAACACTCGACCAGGAACTCATCTATTTCATGAGTAATGAGTAATGTTGGATTAACCTAGAAGTTAGTGATGATCCATGCTTATTGATATTCCTGATAAAATCTCCACTTTATCCTTTGTTTGCAGGAAGGGCTGGACAGGGCATCGTCTGTGGAGTTGGAAGACGCAGTGTGCTATGGAGACGACATCTGTTTGTACTGTGATGATTACAATGGCTACCTGTATAACCATCAGACTGGGTAAGTAGTAGATGTTGAGATAGCCATGATTAAAGGACAGATTAATATGTCTATCTTTTCAGCAACCCTCTCTCACTTCAGTGTTGTATCAGCTGTCTTTATAGTTAGACACAGCCTCATCTGATGGATCTAAGGTATTACCCAATTCTATAGAAAAAATCAAATGTGTTCGATGCAAACTTGGACTTATTTGTGGACTGTTCGAATATAGTTATGTAGTAAAGATATTCAAGTTCAAGTTCAAGTTCAAGTTCAATATATTTTATTGGGTACTTTCAGTTACATGTTATTCAGTCCCAATAATGGGCCGACCAACCCTAGAGGAGAAATATACAGTCAGATACATTATAGAGTTCACTTGCATATCAAGTTATGAATGTACCTTGCTAACAATCAACACTCAACTCAGATTGGTGTATGGTCAAATAATCATAAGACAATAAACATTACCTATACAGTTTAGGCGTTCAAGTAGTCCTCAATGACCAAAGAAAGAAAAAAACAATATTGCTGGCGACTTGTCTGGGCCTAGCTCTCATCCCATGGACGTATAAAAAATGGGGAGGATAACAGCCCATTTTTAGGAGAATCGTGCAAAATGTGATACAAGCATGAAAGCTGGTATGGTGACTCCTTATGGGTTATTGGTAAAATCGACCTGTTTTGTCATTTAAAAAATCCATTTTCTTGTTGCCATGGCAACCAGTTTCCCTAGCAATCCTAAAAATCACCAAAAGATTAAAAAACGAGGATACATATTGGTATTGAAAAGTTGTATAGATACCCATCCCCCTATATTGACCCTAATGAATGTATAGGTGCTCTTGAACTATTGCCAGGGTGAATGGTTACCTAACAATGTTCAGCAGTTTTCCATCTCAACCTAACCTTAGCCCATTCTATACAGCTCAAACAGTATAAGACCCTCTAGAAACTATTTTATATTACCCATCCCCAATGAATGCATCTTTCTGACTTTAATAAGCTTATTTTCTGGTTACTGATTCAAATAGTTGCCTAGCAACGGTCATTCTTTATTTGCCTAGCAACGCACATTTACAGGGTACTTAGCTGAATTTTAATGATGCCTACCACTACTAACGTGACACCAAGGATTCTGATGGTGCTATTTGTTTGTTATTAAAAGAATTAGTTACCTAGCAATATTCCAAGTCCAATATTAGGTATTCCTATGGGGGCTAGTGTTGGGGCTGTAGAGTCGGATTACCTATAACAACATGTTTTCACAAGCTATAGTGTGTATGAGCGGTCGACGCCAAAGGAAAAGTTGCGTATGATACAAATATGAAAATGTTATATATTATATGATATAGGTCAATCCAGAATGGGCTCAACATATTCAACAACCAGACCAATAGAGACCACCCAATCGGTGTCCTCGATCCACATTGTGAGCATCATTTCTTCTAATTATGTATTACTGTAAGACCATATTAAACAACGAGTCAACTCGATGATTGACAATTTCTTTTAAAACATACATATTATCTAGTACTATGTGAGATATTAGCAACTCAGAGGTGCTATAGAAACAAAATAGTTGCATGACAGGGATTGATTACAAGACGGTGATTGTATAGCCTGTCCAACAGAGCTGCAGAGACAATAACGTATGAACATATAAAAATAATCGTCATCTTTGGTCAATCCTTTTGAATAAAATGATACAATACTTTCAGCCATTCGCTTCACTATTGTGCCCAAACAAAACTACAAGGAGGCCAAAAAGGCAAGGAAGTATGGAGATCCGGATTCAAGTGCCGCCAAGGTGTGTTGTGTGTCTATAATACCTCCCTTTGTGTTTGTCGCACTGAGTATGTGCTGCTGATGATTTTCGTACAGGTTCTACTCAAAGCACCCCATGTTTGGTATCATATTAAAGCCCATGACATCCTCTGTCACATCCTACGTTCAATGTGGGTTCACAAAGAAAGTTCAAGGAGTATTCATGGCAACACATCATTTTAATTTTTCAAATTAATAATTTTAAATATTTTTGGCAGAACTGTAGAGAAATCTGGCGGTGGGAGGATTAATAGTAACTTTACATGCTTATTTACAACATAACTATTTCCCCCGATAATTTGATATGGATGGGGCGTTGATATTTAAGGTAACAGTCAAAACTGGGTAGTCCTGATCTATATTGTAGGAATGTCAAAGGCCGAATAACATATCCCGACTTCATGTTACGATATTAAGCCACGATAAATATCAATTTCTGAATCCATGATTATCATTGTTATAGACCGAAGAAGATCGCAACAGGCAAGACAGAAATCGGCAAAGAGGGAAGAAGCTGCATTATGATGATATCTTCCAGGTAGGCTGGTTTCTCAGTTGTGTCAGTGGTTAACTCACTGTAGCATGAAGATGGCTCGTTCATGTGGAAGTGTGTAAACTGTGTAGATCCTGTGCTGTTTTACTGTGAAACAGATTCTTACACAATTGCAAAGGAATTTTAATTGTGCTATGCTGTTTCGTAGCACGTTTAATGCTAAAGCATCAACATTTAATGCTCTACTATATAAGGTAAGCAGCACACAGTTTCAGATCCTCAGACATTGAGACACTAGGCCAGTAGGTAATGTAAGATTTGGTAAATTGTATTTAAATGATAACCAATGAAATGGATATTGCATTTCGACACGACCTCTATTGGGCGTCAGCTAATTGATTTAATTCCGGTTTGCAGCTCCGCAACAAATTTACTGGGAAATACATCCATGTCAGCACAACAGAAACTAGTCGTCAGGACAAGAATAATATGATGGTAAGGGCACAATAAACATCGGTTATGGTAAATATTAATGCAGGACAATGAAAAAGAATTGCTCATCAAAAGCTGCTTTGCAATTGCTTTGAGATCAGAATCAAGGAGAATAATTATAACTAGATGTGCTATAAAGGAGTAAGCCTCTGGACTAGGCTCCATGTGGAGGTCAAGATGGCAGAAACCATCACAGTTCAAGTCAAACTAGAGGCTGTGTTATTTGGGTGATCAACATCTCCCCACACTGGCGATAGTATTTAAATGTTTATTTTTTCATATTTATATATCAGAGTGAGAGTTACAATAAGTGACCCCTTAGAAGCATAATATTATACTCACCAATGCAGTATCATGTAAATGTAAAATGAAATACAAGCTGTCCCGTGCTGAGCTACCTGAGTAGCCAATATGAGGATATGCCCTCCTAGATTTACATGAGCAACCTGGGCAGGCAAACTCATTTTGTGCACCTAGAAACAGGACTAGTACAGACAAGGCAGCTCATTTATAGGCACAACCTCAAACTTATTGCAACATTTACTTCTATACAATCATGCATTTCTTTGAAGTCCCTAGAATGGCACACTAAGAGTCTTCACCTTTGCAGATAGGTGAAAAATAGCTAGTTTGTTATCACCTCATACTATAAGTCTAGCTGCTACCCAGGTAGCAAGGGTATATTGGGTCAATGTGGGCAATGATCGACTCCATCGCATTTGTTATACCAACCATGGCCTATTATGAGTAATGCACAGATTGGTTCAATATACAAATTACAATGATGGCCCACCCTTGGCAAGTAATCATTTGAAATGCAATTTTGGTCAAACATTGGAATTCTGATAACAGCCCATTGCTGGGTTGACCACTGGCCCAGAGTTGGTCCATGCTTGCAGATGCTGATATTGACCCATTGACCAATTCTAACTACATTGGTCCATTGGCTGTGCAATCTCCACCAGGGGAATTCAATGTTGCCTCAAGAGTTTCTGACACATTGGCTCCTGCCTTGCCCTCATATTGGGTTATAAATATAGTATGCTCTACATGTATAATGGTCAGAGGAGATTCATGGATGAAATTCAATATTCAAAAGTGCCATGTACTGCATGACACCAGTGGGAATTTGTCAAAAGTAAATTGAAGACACCTTATGAGTGGTTAATGGAATTAGATAAGTCCTAAATGATGGTAATACAGTTTGTATGGTTCCTACCCATTTTGGGATTGAGATTATGTCATGGCTTAAGCATGTGTGTCCATTCAACTATACAAATAAAAATAGCATTGTTGAATATTAGTGATTGCCGCTGTGGGCCTATATTGAAAATTATATGTTGGGGCAACATGTGTATTACAAAGTTGCCCTGGTGTTTGATGTCTAACCTTGGAATAATGTTAAAACAGTGAAATGTTGGCCCAGCATTGGGCCAAAATAAAATCAATATAACTTTCTGCAATGATGGGCCATTACTGGGGCAGTGGTCAAACCAGTTATGGGGCAATCATACAGGGGTCCGATGATTGCCAAAATTAATAACGAGAAAACAGTCCAAATTAAGACTTTCAAATCATTTCCCTTAATATCTCATCATGGTTTCATGAAAATGATTAGAAACCATAATATGGGAGCAAAAGTGAAGCCATATCGTTGTTTAAGCCTGTCCTTGAAACCGTACTTCAAAATTAAAGGTACCTTAAAAAAATTGTCTTGATAACTAGGGATAATAGCTTGAAGCTTGGAACACAACAGAAGGAAAAACTCCTATGTCACAGGATGTATTTGCCTTTTGGAGGGTTTTCTAATTTGGGTGCATGACATAAAGGCCCGCCTTGAAAATGTGTATGTTGCAATTAGTTTTAAGCTGGGCCGTCAGGGAATAAGTTCAGCATTTTCCATATATGGACTAAAATAACAGTTCCACCAGAGGGCAGCAGGGGACCAAGAGCATTGTTCAGCTACAACATATTAACCCTATCTTGTGCCTGTAAGAGCTGAGCTCCCAGCCCTTAAGAGTACTTTTGGCCTCACTTCAACCATAATGGTCAAGCTTTAAGGTCAAACTGTACTAAGTCTGTATTATTATACTCAGTAACGAGCCCCGGGCCAGCAGCTGCCTTATTAGCCAAACGTCCTATTGTTATTACCCGTATAATACTAGAAGCTTTGGAGAATAGTAATAATACCTCGTCTCACACCTGCCTTTTCGCTCTTCATCCTCACGCATGTTCTATGACCAACTACGCCCCCTCCAGCACCGGGGAATTGGTCAGGCCACTCAGCACTTCTCTAAAAGAAAACTCTTGCGGAAAGCTACTCATCTCCATAATGTTGTAACCACATACATATGCCACATATGGGCCTCTTCCCTTATTTAATGAAGAATGTACACGACAAAGGAATGTAATGTCAGGGATAGATGAAGATTCAGTAGTCATGTAAAATCGTGAAACTGATGTGACCAAGTTTGAATGAATAGAGGGGTTTCAATGATGTAATTGTTGTATTGCCATTTAATGGCTGGGAGTGGCAGGACTCAATGACTCGGACCTGTGCCCTGCAATACACCACCTCTAATACAACCAACCATCCTCCTACCCGCCCATTCAGCTGGAAGCCACCTTTTTTATGTCTTGATCGCCAGCCAAGCGGCTTGCTAAACTCCCATCCTCCTTAACCTTTACCAATGTTGACCCATTTATAGGTTTTAGACTCTTGCCTCTTGAAAAATACATTAACTGTGTGTTGCATGATGAGTACGAGAGTTGCTTGCAAATCATTCTGAAGTACTGGAATCGCTGTAAGTATTAAGAAGACAGAGGTGCTCAAGTTGACAGGGTTACGGCTGTGTCTCATGAGATCGGGCCAATTGAAACGTCTTTGACCAGGTGCCAGCTTTAGCCGGATGCCAGCTTTGACCGGGTGCCAGCTTTGACCGGCCACCATAAAAAAAAATATTTAAGAAAAAGAAATTGGCGGTGGTTGTATCTTCATATACGGCTCTACCTGCCCTAAATAAACCATTTTATGTCAGCCGGTCAAGGCTTGCACTCAGTCAAAGACGTCACCCAGTCAAAGCTGGCACCCAGTCAAAGACGTTTGAATTGGCCCGATCTCATGAGACACAGCCTTATATCGAGTCAGGCCGTGATTCACAAAGTCGTGTGCCAAGTACAATTAAGGGACCAGCAAGGGGGTAACTCAGGAGTGACCTAATGCGCTTAAACACTAATGGCTAAAACTTTATTCCTCTCTAGTAATCTCAGGCTTGGGCTGAGACTATTGACAGTTCGAACTGTCAATGGCCGGACCAAATTCCTTTATTGACAGTTCATACTGTCAATACCAGGATATAATTCCCTTGTTGACAGTTCGAACTGTCAATAAGGGAAAAAGGATTCTCTTATTGACAGTTCCAAAAAGGAACTGTCAGTAAGAGCAAATTAATCTCTTATTGCCAGTGTGAACTGTCAATAAGGGAATTAAATCCTGGTATTGACAGTTTGAATTGTCAATAAGGGAATAATATCTGGGTATTGACAGTTGGAACTGTCAATAAGAAGATTGATTTCTACTATTGACAGTTTGCACTGTCAATAGGTTTGCACTGTCAATAGCTGGCCCACCTTGATTTAGCTATTGACAGTTTAAACTGTCAATAGTGGAAAACGTTCCTCTTATTGATAGTTCAGACTGTCAATAGTGGAATATTTTTCTCTTATTGACAGTTCAAACTGTCAATAGGGGTAAATTATAGGGCCATTGAGAGTTCTTCACCGAACTGTCAATAATGGAAATTTCCTCTCTTGTTGACAGTTCCTTATCATTACTGTCATAATCCTGAGAGCAATTTTGGTGGAAAAGTCGGTTTTGGTGGAAAAGTCGATTTTGGTGGAAAGGCCGTTTGTTGGGGCAGAACAGATTTTGGGGCAAAAACGATTTTGGGGCAAAACCGATTTTGGGGGTAAAACCGATTTTTGGTCCAAAACCAATTTTGGGAGCAAAACCGATTTGGCTCCATAACCGATATTGACCGACTTTGGGTCCAAAACCGATTTCGGTCCAATAAAACAACAACACTTTTTGACTCCAATGTCAGTGGGAACTGTCAATAAGACAGAAATATTCTACTATTGGCAGTTCGCATGAGGAGCTGTCAATAACAGTAATAATTTCCACTGTTGTCAGTGTGAACTGTCAATAACAGAAATATTTTCCACTATTGACAGTTCGAACTGTCAATAGCGTTTTTGTTAACGGCCTCCTATGAATTGAGTGACTGAGGAGAAAGACCTGCTTATAATATGATTGCCTACCTTGGACTGACTTTAGGTTCTAAAACTCTTTCTGAGGTAATCACAGAAAAGAAGTGATTTAGAATGCAGTTATCTAGAATGCAGTCATACACATTTGACGCCATCTACCATAGCAAAAATATTGAACCATGTCATTTGTAATCAGCTCAAAACTGTCATATCTCACCAGAATACATACCCAGATCATCATAGGTTCCCCCTTAATACCTTTCCCCCCTATTACCCCACACTGAAAACCCAGAGCAAGGAGCCTAGTCATTATGACGACTTAGGTAGTCATAATGAATAATGGCAGATGGAGTGGAGAATGGTGTATGAATATAGTCTCTAATTAGTTCACTCCTTAATGAGAGACATCCTTTTCACATATTTGGTGTAGTCTTGATTGAACTAAGTAGCATTACTTGTTATAAATAAGTTGCCAATGGGTGAGAATGATGGCCCCAAAGGTATAGAGACCACTCTGCTCCCTGTCACCAGTGTATATCTCAAGACAGATATAGTTATGCAAAATGTTAAAACCAGGTGGCAGTAGTGTGCCATAAGTAGCAAGTGGGGAATAGAATTATGTACCATAGGGTAGTCATTGGGACAACCTAGGACTTGAGAGTTGTCACTACCGATGACTTTAGGTCTTCAAATGGACAATACATAAATTAACAACCTTAAGGTAGTCATTCTGACAACCTAAATATTGTGACTACCTAAGGTCGTCATTATGACAACTTTGGTCTGAATGGCTCAGATGGGTAGTCACAATGACGACCTAAGGTGGTCACTTTGACTACCTAAAGTTGTCAGTTTTGGCATTGTCAAAATGACGACCCTGAGGTTTTCAGTGCAGAGACATATCCTACACTCATCCCTTATGCCTGCCTTTCTGTCAGCAATCTCCTAGAGCCATGTCCTACCCTCAGAACCATCCGTACTGCCTCCGTCTCGTAGGATGAGTAGGAAATGAAAAGAATATATAGACAGAGCTGCAAGCTAAAGTGAATGAGTCAGTGGTTATTGCACGACTGGGGCATGGGCCGTATTTCACGCTGGCTACGTAGGCCTAGTGCAAAACGCCCCAAGCACCATGAGTTCTATGCCTCTGTTCGATGTAATAACCTGATATTGTTTTATTTAGAGCACGTATTTCCCTTATGTCACTTACCTACTATAATTATGTATTAACCCTTATAATGTTTAAACATGAATATGTCTATGGTTTCACCATTGTAACTGTGTATTTGTAAACTTGACAACAGTATACCCGTCCTATAGTCATTTATAGGCTCTTTACTAAACTGGATACACCCCAATGCATCATATTCTTCTATGTTTCTAGGTTTTTTTGTCTGAGGAAAATGGGAAGCGCGCTCAATTCAGGATAATTCCCAAGTTTAAGGTCAAGGCTGAGGGGGATGTCGTAAGTTAACACACCTTCTCTCTCTTTCAATAATTTACGAGTATGTATTTCAGTTCACCTGGCATGTTTGCACCCTCGTAACTATTGCTACATTTGAAGAGCTTGGTTCCATGACGCTGTAAGCGCCAAAATAAAAATAATAAAATGAAATAAAACCAGGGGAAAGAACTTGTTATATTTTGTAACAAAACTCTTCATTATGATGGTACAAATAGACATTATCCCATTCATGTTATAGTATATCGACTATATAGAAATGCAGGAGGATGCAATATTTCTATTTGTCAAAACTGTTTGTCCCCTTGACCTTCATCCGTGCCCTCATACTCGCCTTCTCCAGGTCCAGGTAAACGACGATGTTGTCTTTGAGAGTATTAAGACCCCGGGTCAGTATCTGCACGTGAGCAGCTCATACCAGGTGAGCAGATTACTGACGGGTAGTGAGCTCAACCTAGGGGTGTCGGCCACAGGCTTCACAACGCTGAGAGCACGGCCTGCTCACAGTACAGAACATGGGCTCTTGAGGGTGAGTCTTTCATTTTCCTTTAAGTATACCTCAGCCCGGTTTATTCATATCATACCTTTCTTAACATGCATAGACCCATATTAAAAGATATAATATAATAACCAAGTACAAATGCGTGCTCTATTGATTTGAGCGTGACCTTTTATATATGCTTTAGCATAGAGATGGTTGTATCAGCGTGACATAAATGTTGAGTAGAAGGTGACGATGTTGACATTTATCACGCTGGAATCCTGATCCCCGGATGAATCAGTCATCTTACGCCCTTCAACACACACTCACCTATCCTTGATGCATGGCCCCGCGAATAATACATCCATTACCTTGCTCAATCTCCGCGGCCCTAATAGCAGGGGTGTCGGAAGCACCTTGACTTGGGGGGGGGGGGGGGGCACAGCCGGGTCAAGCAAAGTTCAGAAGAGTGCGCAATTCCGAGCGGTCAAAGCGACACACTGAAAAATGTATGGGGGTCCAGCTGGGGCATGGCCCCGAAGGAGAATTTTGAAAATGTTAACATCATTTGGTGCATTCTAAGGTCATTTTGTGAGTATTTATTTATATAACTATAGAGTAATGCATATATAATTCTTTAGCATTTCCTCAATAATTTCTTTTTTTTTGCGGGGGGGGGGGGGGCAAAAGATACTCTGGCCCCCATGTCTAGGATTGGGGGGGGGGTGTCCATAGTTTCCACAAACTATGAACATTTCTATTTCTTTGCTTGGTATTTCATATTTCATCCTTGTTTTTCATGCATCCGTGTTAAGCCATCATTA
Organism: Harmothoe impar; assembly: GCA_947462335.1. Taxonomy (NCBI): domain Eukaryota; kingdom Metazoa; phylum Annelida; class Polychaeta; order Phyllodocida; family Polynoidae; genus Harmothoe; species Harmothoe impar. Next base: position 33,208,087 of record OX381708.1, read on the forward strand.
TTTCAAGCAAATACATATTTAGTATACCTCAAGCACCTGTCCAGTATTAAACTCCCTTAAGATATTAAAACTGCCAATATAGGCTATAGCATATCAGTACAAGATCATGTATGGCCTGCGCATCGTATAGGGTAAATATTGAAGATTTGAAATTGAAAGATATGAGACTATTATGCTCGATACGCCTTAATAGCCCATATGTGCATTGATATGTGCAACCTAAAAGGCCTATACATTCTACCATTTACTCGCATTACGAGGATTCCAGCATAGCACCAACTATGGCTGAAGACGTCACATGAAATTGTTTGGTTTCCCCTTCTGTCAGCTTCTGACAACCCATTACACTCCTGATCGGAGTCCAACGGAAATTTGCCTTTACTTTGGTTTCATCTTTCTAGGCTGGATCCTTGCTGCGGCTTCTCCACAAGGAGACAAACTCGTACCTTGTAGCAACAGGTATCGCCAACAGAGAACCCACAGAGAACGGTAAATAGAGTAGATCTATTATTAAAATCAATGTCTCACAAGGCACCATACTTAGAGTAGCACTAATTAAATCTGTCTTTCTCCTGCCACTTAGTGGATGAAATGTCATGTCCAATTTAGCCATAGCACGGTTTCCTTATTAATGAATGTATGAACATGAACACTACAACACCTGCTGTATGTCTATGTACTTCAGTCCACATGAGGATGCGGAAACCTGAGGCATGGCCCTCCTCCTCAGCCATTACCTACTGGGTGGTCGAGGACGGCACCAGCATCACACAGGGTAAGAGCGCCGCATCAGAGACAGAAGGCTACTTACAAGTACTAAATACACATAAGGAATAATTAAATAATTGAATATATTTATTCCATATTTTGCTGTAAATGATGATTAATGTTTAAGTTATATAACTTACTAAGGTCTCTTTAAAGCTTGATAATGCCCCTTTAACAAAAGCACATACATATATCTTGGTATTACTATAGATAGCAATTTAGACTTTAAGGCACATACAAAGGGAGTCACAAGAAATGTCAATCACAAAGTCAGGCTGCTCAGAAGGGTAATAAGAAAAATGGCTGAGAAAAAAAGTGCAAAAGTCCTCACTTCTATGATACTTCCGGCAATTGATTATGGAGATGTTCTTTATTGTGTTTCCACGAAAAATACTTTGGAAAATTTACAATATGCTTTTAATAGAGGCCTAAATACCACCTATAATAAGGATGAATTCCATGTAGAAGCTAGCCTCAAAATACATTGGAGGACAGAAGGAAAATGCACATGAATACAGCCGCTTTTAACTTTGCCTCAATTGATTCTACTGTTGACAAAAGAAACATCAGAATCAGAACCAGAGCTATAAATATAGGGTTTCCACCCTCTGGAACTCATTTAAACATGACACAAGGGCTCTTGTAGAAAGAGACAGGTTCCAGAGGTGGAATAAAAAAAGGTTCAAGGACATATTAAACCCCCCAGAAAACAGAAATTGAGTCTAGTCTTATCTTAATGGTACAGGTACTCCGCCCGATCTCTCTATTTTTTCCCTCATCCACATTATTAATTATGTTTTAATTTCTCGGATTTTGCTCTCATGTGAACACTGTCATCTGTTCACATATAATTGGAATAACATCTCCAAAATTGGCAATTACATCAGCCTTAAGGCTAATAACATCAGCCTTCTTTTTTATATTGAAGATTGATTATTATTTGATCATTTTGTATAATGTAACAAGGTAATATAAGCTTATTATGTCTTCTCCCATATACATCTTGGATGAGGACCTACGGTGACATTGCGCAAGCACTGTTGCGGCTCTATAATGATAGTATAATAATTCTATATGAATCCAAATGAAATATTATATTTATTGTTCAGAATTTTTTTACAAAACCCCTAAGGTAATTTTGTATATCCAATATGAATATCACCTCTATTAGGATATGCGCATGAATTGCATGGCATAAACAGGGCCTGGCCCTATGTAATGCAAGTAATATAAAATCAAACAACAACAACAACTTGGACGTTCACACAGCAAACACTGACGCACTAAAGGTATTTACTTTGGCAACAATGCCTCACTTTCTCTACTGCCGGGAGGGGTGGCCACTAGTCCAGGAAGCTCATTCAGAACAGGTCATGGTAGGGAATTTACCATGTGATGAGTGGGCGGTTGTGGTAACTGTTCCTGTTGAAATCTATACAAAGAATTATGTCCAAATATCACCTATTGACGCTTACGAGTGCCCTCGTCAGTTGCAAATAAAAAAATTGGTATTTCCTATTGACGAAAATCTTATTATAACTGATGAATATGATCTTAAAAAGCCTCCTGCATGGAAATTAAGTCTTTCAGAACACGTCACAAATTCATGGGTGGTTTTTTTTCTGTAGGTATTCAGTGGACATAGGTCCTTACATGAAAATTAACATTTGATGCAGGTGACGTCATACACTGGAAGCAGCACGTCCGGTTACGTCACATGACGACCTTGAGGTACCTGATGGTCCAAAGTAATGGCAAACTGTCTTTGACGTCAGATGGCTCCGATCCACTCACTGTCTTCAGGTTCCATCCAGTCATTGAGGTAGGAGTAGTAACCTCGGTGTGGGAATGACAAATCAATGGTAATCTGGTAATAAACCACTGGTCAAGCCAATGAATGCCCATGTATGAATCTAGCAGGCAAACGGTGATGGCTGTTTTATGAGATTAGGCCAATTGAAACGTCTTTGACCGGGTGCCAGCTTTGACTGGGTGCCAGCTTTGACCAGCCACCATAAAAATATTTAAGAAAATAAATTTCTTCTTTGACATGTAAGGGATAAAATAAAGAAAATGGCGGTGGTTGTATCTTCATATATGGCTTTGCCTGCCCTAAATAAATCGTTTTATGTCAGCTGGTCAAAGCTGGCACCCGGTCAAGGACGTCACCCGGTCAATGCTGGCATCCGGTCAAAGACGTTTCAATTGGCCCGATCTCATGAGACACAGCCTGATACATTCCGGTTACCAACTTCTGTGCATTTCTCGTAGAGTAAGAATAATATTATAGTTAATACAAGTAAACGTATCAGTGCTATCACTTTCCTTGTAATCCACTCTGTTATATAATATCCACATGATAATATACATCATTGTGTGCCTCTGTGTAGCTGAGGAAGGAGGTAGAAGTGGAGAACTACACCTGGATTCAGCACGTCATCACAGAGAAGTGGATCCATGCAGATAACAGTGGGTCATGTTCAGTTTTCATTCCCGACTAGGGTAGATTCACCTTGAGTCGGACACATACCTTGAGACAGACACTTGATCATGTGGTTATTCAAGCATGTTAAGCTATTTATTTGTGAATAATGGTTAAGTTTAAGTGTTATTCTTTCCTCAGAACAAATACTAGATTTCATAGTGTACATGAATAACCTTAAATTTCACTGTCCGTCTCACGGTATGTGTCCGACTCATGGGGAATCTACCCTACATCAGATATAAACGGTAACAGGGGATAGACGGATAACTTTCATTATGTAGTAACACAGAAAAATTGGTACAGTCTGAATGTTATAGTAGCCTACCTAAAAGTATACCAAAATACCATTACGAGCCAACTCCGGTATTAATTGTACATTTTACTTATTTTAGTCGTGTACCTGAGAAAGGCGCTGGGTCAACTTGGTGGGACAAAGTCAGTTCGAGAGAAACTTCGTTGGGATACTGCAACACTGAAACAGGTAACACGTTATTCTTTTATTAGATAAGTAAGTCCCGAAAATGGGAAAACATGATGAAATAGTAAAGAAATAACCTGATGAATTCAAAGTGCAGCATGCATTTGTAATGCACGTATCTCTAGACTGCATTGTTGATAATTAACTAAACGTCGTGATACATCGCTTACACTTATGTGGTAATGGAGAGTCATTACTGTCACATTCTTACACCTCAAGCGGCAAACACAGTGTGACCCCATGTGGGACCGCAGTGGGCTCTCGGTGTGGCCTTGAGTGGGCTGCCCGGCTTGAGCCCAGTGAGTTTGGTCATTGTTTTTTTGCTGTGGCACCCACCCAGGTTAACCATTTTTGGGCTTAGCTTGTATGATTTCATCGATTAGATTACAGATTATATCATAAACTACTACCCAACGATCCAAAAATAATGTTCATGCTTGACTTGTATTACTCTGTATCCCTGTATGTATTTGCCTTACGTCACTCCTAAACAGGTGTCATCGGTAAGAGAACGGAACTATGATGACGCCTTCACCATTCAACATGTCTCAGAGGAGCTAGACAGTTTCTACAGGTTTGCCATCGGAATGGTCCCTGGCATACAAGACATGGTCCTCTGTGTGAGTTACATGAATAATTTTCTTAGCAGATCCCGAACACACTCCATCATTCCATATAAAAAACTATCTTTATCCAAAACTAGGCCTATATATATGCCTATATTTTAACCCTATTGTTAAAAAAGAGTGGCTATACGTGGCAACTTCTACATCCCAGCAAATCATAGTGAATCCTCGCCACCTTCAGCATTTTTGCTTTACGAGATCACCAAGCCGGTTAACACCTAATCTGACAGAAGTTAGCCTCATTGCTAATCAAAAGCGTGGCCAAACCTTGGTGAGGTTTGGCACTCATCAATGAGGCCAACCCTTGTAAGGTATGGTGCTGAGCAGCTTGGCCAACACTAGTGAGGTATGATGCTGAGCAGCTTGGCCAACCCTTGTAAGGTATGGTGCTGAGCAGCTTGGCCAACTGTTGTAAGGTATGGTGCTGAGCAGCTTGGCCAACCCTTGTAAGGTATGGTGCTGAGCGGCTTGGCCAACACTAGTGATCGAGGTATGGTGCTGAGCAGCTTGGCCAACCCTTGTAAGGTATGGTGCTGAGCGGCTTGGCCAACACTAGTGATCGAGGTATGGTGCTGAGCAGCTTGGCCAACCCTTGTAAGGTATGGTGCTGAGCAGCTTGGCCAACACTAGTGATCGAGGTATGGTGCTGAGCAGCTTGGCCAACCCTTGTAAGGTATGGTGCTGAGCAGCTTGGCCAACACTAGTGATCGAGGTATGGTGCTGAGCAGCTTGGCCAACCCTTGTAAGGTATGGTGCTGAGCAGCTTGGCCAACCCTATTGAAGTTTCTTTTAGAGGTTTGGTGATCACCGAAAAAGTGGCCGCCATACTTCACCAATCATGACCAAGAGTTTTGCTTTGACTTGCTGGAATGCTAAACACACCATACACCCAGATTGATAATTTGAATCCTTTCAAAATTACTGTACGGAGAGCCAACAAAACCTGTATATATGTGGTACATTTATCTAAACAAATTGTAAGCATTTTATGAATATCATCACCGATTTACCATCTCATCTCATAGTTTATAGTTATTTAACAATACATTGTATTAGACCTGTGAGCAATCACCTGACGCAATTTATGATTTGCTGTGGAGAATAGGCAAGATCGAGCCAAATGCTAACTTATTAATACCGGCATACATGTGGTATTTTGTTTTATTATTATAGCTTAAGAAAGTATCATGACCAATAGGTTTCATGTTGCCTTCCATTTCAGAATTTGATATGCAACAGGGCTTTCAATAACCATGAGATTGCATTACAATGTAACTTTTACTTTCCATATTCAGTGTCAACAAGGGGTCACATTAACCATCATTCAGATGAAAGCAACAGAAAGGGTAATATTTATAACACACTACATCAAATTCAGTGTTATTCATAACGGTATCTTGTACAGATATTGTATAACTTACATAGCTCAGCTTTTCTTTTTAGATATTACCTCGTAAAAATTGTACAAGTTAATATGTATAGACGATATCAATATCTATAAAGGATACTAATATATATAAAAGATAATATCTATACAAGTATGATATTAATATCATGTGAGAATTTCAATAAATAGATTTCTAATATGCCGTTACCTACCCCCTAGTATCTCTATGTACACACACATTAAATAGTTGTATAAATGTGTGTACTTGGTAGGCCATGGAAGAGCTGTCAGACTGGATGTGTGATAAGGGATCTGCATCCAAAAAGAGGCAGAAGCTACTCAGAGACTTGGGCGTAAGTTGGAAAAGTCTTCTTATGTTTATACTCAACTATGTATTCAGTACACTAATAGAAAACATTACTGAAAGCAGTGGAAACAGTGGAAACATTTTAGAGATATGCATCAGAGCAAAAGGAATATATGGGTCAGACTTTTGAAAAATATCACATACTGGGGTCAAAAGTGACTAACCATGAAAATTCACAAAACTCAATTCATCTTTATACGAGTTTATTACATTGAAAGACATATATCTTGGGTGTCCGAAAACAATAATTGCATGGTTCTACCCCTACCGGTGCAGTTTTTATTGACGGGTGAACACATTATAGAGTAAAAGTGTCAGCAGTTACGCCCAAAACTATTACAACATGGTTATAATATCAAAGAAACACCACAGTGACTCTTAAATTCATTTACAAGTAGCCTTAGTATGTGTGAATAGGCATACCAAGTTTGAAAACACTTGGCCATAAACTTTTTGATTTGTCGCTCAGCAAACTTTGCGAAAATATTGGAAATGATGAAATATTTCCACTAAATCACCAATTTTAGTCTAATTTTCTCAAAATGGTCCTTTCTGCCATCAAAGGCTGCAAACCCTATCTAGATTTATAGAGGAAACTTACCGTAACTGCTGCCACTTTTATTATATTCCAAAATCACTCTTTATGGCCTGGAGAAGTTAAAAATCGGTGTAGCCTCACAAATCTTTCCCCAGTGTCAATATGCATTAGTCCCCCACTTTTGAATGTAAAATCCACATTAGGAGCCCCTTACTGGTAGGCCGCTGGATGCTCCAAAAGTAAAAGTGTCTGCAGTTACATGAGGGCCATTTCAGGTACAAAAGGCTATAGGGAAAAATCTAGGCCAGATATCTCAAAATATAAAATTGATTCTGTTGGACAACATAATATATTACTAATAGAAAACCATGATTAGGAAGGGTTGTGACTATTTCTGTTGATGTGGGGGAGTTATGAAAAATGTAAAGATAGGCTGAACGCATGATCTGGGGGTATTTTAGCCCTTTCGAGGGTTATAAATCGAGAAATATCCACTGTACATCCAAGATTTTACATTTTTCTGAATGCTTGGACTGGTCCCTGTTATATGAAAACAAAAATAACAGGATAGGTGAAGGCATTTTCATTGCAGAGCTGTTTGAAGGTGAAAAACACCCAAAAGTGACATTTTTCAAAATTCTCACCCATATATGAGTAGGATGGTTGGTTCTCATCATATCACAGAGGAAACATTCGAGGTTGATCGTAAATGATATGTTGCCTTGATCTTGAACGTTGCGTTTACTTTGAAGATGATAATGGAAACACAAGCAGACGATCTTGATGTTTCCTGACATACAATAGTGCCTGTCCATGGATGTGTGCATATTCTATACTATATCATGTACTAATGCCTTCTGTACCAATTTACATAGCCATCTAGATAACATGTAAACAGGTAATGCACAGTGGATATGGATGTTCTAATCCGAGTGGGCAAGGACTAATTATCAAGGGCTCATTAAGCCTTGCAAAAACTGTGGGGCTTAATCGGTGCTTAATAATGTCTCTTGAGCTGGGCTAGGCGTGTCCACTGGGATGCTATGAACCTAATTACCCCTGTCCTTGTCTCACAGTCCTGTACCTTACAGCGTGCTAATAGTATGAGTTGCTGTCTACATGTCTACAGATTGTTGACCTCCTGGTTGAGCTGCTCATGCAGCAGCATATACAGACACAGAATGAGGAGCTGCTCGCCCGTGTACAGATCAATGCCTACAAAGTACTGGAGACCTTCCTCAAGGGGGACTGCCGTAAGAATGAGCTCTATGTGTGCAAGTACATGGAGTTCTTCACGTCCATGTTCAGCGTGGAGGTAGGTTGGTGCCAAGTATACTTAAGGTTAAATCTGAACATCTCAAAATCGTATATAAGCCCATTGAGACTTCTTATAGGTCATTTACAACATATAAGCGATGCTCAACCCAAATGTGGAAGTGATTGACCAAACCATACTGATACTGCAGCCTTCCACAGAATGCGTATCTCTACATTGAAAATAACACAGTTCTGATACAGACATGATATTTGTTAATAATGGGCTATGGACTCCTCACCAGACTTAGTCATAGGTTAGGGACATATCCATACTGTAATATATCAAAATATCAGAGTCCAAAACATTGAATAGTCATCATATCATCAAAATGGAGCATTCTAAACAAAAGTCATGAATCATTGACTATCTCATCGATAGACCATGCTGACACTTGCCTGGTTCGTTCAGTCAGAAGGGTGCCTGCTTCTAAACCAGAGAGTCAAGGTTTTGAGGCTCTCATGGTGAAACTTACTAAAATGTAATTATACCTGATCATAATTGTATCCGAATAAGTCATATCTTTTAAGAGATGTTTTGTACAATTATTTAATTCCCCCTTTGTTAATGCCGTTTTGTGTCAGATTATGATGGCCACCGTCCACTGGGCCAAAGTTATCAAATGTATGGGCTTATTCGGGAGAAGTTCCCTAGTGGACTGGGGCCATAAGGGAAACTCTAGTGATTATCATGTATAAACTAGCTATAGTGAGGAGTTTCAACATAGAATGGAATGTTAATATCTAGCAACTTTGACGTTCAGAGTGAACTTGGTCGGAGAGCCACAGAGATGATGACAGAACTGATCAAAGACAACAGGATGGTCATAGACAGGCTGGCAAAATCGGAGATCAGTTCCTTCATAGACCTCATCAAACGTAAACAGGTATGTAGAGCAGCCTCTATCCCAGTGGGCACAGAACATTGAATCAACATTGAAAACTGGTTGACAATGTTGATTCAATGTTTTTTCAACGTTGATTCAACATTGAACTGAATTTTGTGCCCACTGGGATAGGGTCCTAGCTATTCTTAGATTAACCGTCTAGACTTCCAGAGTATCATTATCAGTGGTAATTCAAATATATCTATTATCTAACATTGTTTGATATTATTTAGAGATGATGAAAAATGGTAGTTTAGATTATGCCCCCTTCTACATGGTAACTAGTACTAATAGTCCCTTGGTTACCCCTTTTATTCCTCAATCTTTATCAGGGATTGATGGAACAACACCAAACTACTTTACACACAAAAATGTGGATATGTGTTTGTTCAAGCATGTATATAAACCGTTGGTATTTAGATGTCTCACTATAGTACATAATTCGAGGGAACACTGGTGCATTGTACTACAGCGTACTGTGTTAGTGCTGCATGCCCTATCTCTAATGTAATGTATTACTTCTGTGGAACATATAAGGAGGTGTCGTTGAAGTAATACATATATTCCCCTACCATTTTCTCTAGAACTACAGATTCCTGAGCCTTCTGGGAGAGTTGTGTGTATGTGACGGAGTGGCCTTACCAGAGAACCAGAACTTCATCGCAGACAAGTGGCTTGGTGCAGACAATGTAGGTGTTCAATCATGTCATTGATATCTTGATCATCACTATCACTATTTCAATATTAAATTACGTAAAACTCTCCAATTAGTTGAATATGGGCGTGAATATAGGTGTCATGTTGAATAAAACGTAATATATGAAATATATTTCATTCTCTAATCATACACCATTATCTCACTACATGCAGCTATACTAGGGACCTTGGGCTCCAATACTCGATCCTGTCACCAAATAGAAGTTACCTCGCGTATTTCACTGCATGAAAAGTGCCATTTAAGCAGAGATTGGCCTGCTTAAAGTCACACTTTAAGCATATTTAATGTTGGTAAATGCCACTTAAAGCCGCTTGAATGTCATAATGACCTTTCCCTGACATTTACATGAATTTTAGTGAACTTAAAGCAGCTTAAAATGTGACTTTAAGCAATGGAAAGTTTGCTTAAATGCCAACATTCATGCAGTGTTTATGCTGGCAAATCAGAAATCTGAAGGCTAAATCTGGAGGCTCCGTGGCACGCTTAAGATTGCATGAATTGATATCGTCTCTCGTCACTTGATGAGCCTTTTAGATTACGCAGGATTTGCTTCTATTATTACAGAGAGGTGTGCTTCTGACTGAGGTTGGATCAAACATCAAAATGGACCCACAAACTGTGTACGTCTCCCAGGGTAAAGGTCAGCCCTGGACCCCGATCAGTGAATACTGTGGAGTGAGTACCTCATTTCTTTACTTCTGCCGGGGCCTGGTCAGGCCGCGCCCCTTGTCACTATACTTACAGGTTGTTGTCAGTTCTAGGATTGGCGTTGTAACTCAGTTGATAGAGCATCAATATGGGGGTGTCCTGGTTCAATACCAGCTGATTGCAACTAAGATTTTTCGCGACCTCCACATATGTATTATTAGTTTCCCATCATTAAAATAAGGAATTGAAGTACACCATTGAATAAGCAGCTTGGTCGGGCTGATTCTCTATCACCCAGGTATTCATGTTATAGCATTCAGTCATATGACAGTATCCCGGACACATGAATGAGAAGCGATATTGCTAACAAAAATAAAAACCTAAACATGCTCCTACCATATCATATCCCGTTGTTTAGAGAGTGGCCTTAGAATAGACTAGAGCAGGCACAGGAGTAGCTCTCTCATCCAGCTAAGGAACCATACTTAGAAGGACCCACTGAGTGCCCTATACGGGACTAGCGCATGAGGCTATGCAGGCCGCCATCTTGGCTCAGAGCAATGCATTGTAATTAGGCCCCCGACTCCAGAGCAGTGCATCATAGGAGAATTTCTTCTCAGCACCTTTGTTCTAGGTGTGAGGATAGGGGATTAGCCTGATAAGGAGATGGAGTTTAGCCCCCGACTACCTGAAGTACCAGGATGTGCTAGTCCCGTATAAGGAGGTGAGCCTATCAGAAGCAGTGCATTGTGTGAAAATCTAATATCAGCCCCTGCTCACACCTCAGAACAATGGTCACAGATAAGACTAATAAGGCTGAAAGATGGAGCCCCTATCTTGATTAACTTAATTAGCACCTCATTGTCTCATGTCTAAGGTGAAGAACTGATTGGGATGTTGGGCGCCATTCATCAATTGGCGCAGAATGGCAATCGGCCGTGCGCTATATACAAATAATTATATAATGATATGCGAAATTGTCATTCATGTTAATCAAAAGCAATTTGCCTGTCACCTTTTCAGTAGATGGATGTATTTCATTTAACGATTTTTCTGGTGTTACCCTTATTTCCAAACTAATTTGGATTAGATTGATTCAAAAACTTACAAATAAAACAGGTGCTCGCATCTGCACTGATATTTCGTTTCCGCGCAGTCCCCCATTTGCAAATTGCGCTGCGCAGAATGTCAATATTGGTGCCCAAAAGGGAGTCAATGCATGGATAACATTCTGACTGACTAACATATGGCCTTGTTCGATAGGCTCTCCCCCCATATAGATTGCCATATACACGTACAAATATTTGTGGCCTTTATTTACATTGACAATATATCGATGGGTGCTTATATAAAATCAAACAAACGAAGCCACCAGTATGTATCACAGATAGATCTGTCATTTCAGTGCTATGATGGAGGAGCATATCAGGTACATTGTCACCAATCAGCGTTGTTTATATGTAGAACAACAACTATGCAATTATGTAGATGCATGTGTAGATGCTTCCATTCCGTCGATAAAATCTTGTCGTGACTTAATGTTGCTATAAAACGGAAAATTGCCAATTGCCAATTGCCATGCATGTTGTTAGAATAACGTCTTAGAATATGCTGCCTTACATTCAATAATTGATGCTTATACCAAGTACAGATTCATTGCTTAAGAACAACAAGCATGCAAAGAACATTATATATTTCACGTCTAACGTAATTACGTGTATCAATAATCTAATCTAACAAAAAAAAACATTCATTCATCAAGATCTCTATTGACGTTGGAATTTGTGGCCTGCCCTAGGACACTTTTATTTGATAGATGTTCGTTCTAATCTGTTTCATGAAGGTTATCCCTCAGTTCCATCTACAACATCAAATAAGATATAAACCCGTTATATCATCCAAACTAACATGTTCTTGTCTGATAAAATAGTATATAATTACCACCAAAAATCTTCATTTTCTGACTCCAGTGGACAATATTTTGACTATATCAGACTGCTACGTACAAGAACATACGGAAATCTAGATGAACCAAAGTGGACAATATCAGGAATAGTTTATGGCTGTGTCTCACGACCTTGGGCCAATGTTTTTTTCTCTGACCGGGTGCCATCTCTGACTGGGTGCCTTCTCTGACCGGGTGCTGTCTCTGACCTGGTGTCAAAATTTAATTTAATTCAAATTTTAACCTATAGTCATATATATAAGGATTTGTAAAAACTTCATGGCAGTAGTTATGTAATTATAATTAGCCTCCTGCTGTTGGTAGAAGATAACTAAACTCCCAAAGTAGCATCCGGTCAGAGACGGCACCCGGTCAGAGACGGCACCTGGTCGGAGACGGCACCTGGTCAGAGACGGCACCTGGTCAGAGACAAAAATATTTGCCCAAGGTCGTGAGACACAGCCTTATGCGCTCCCAAAACAGCATGTGGGTCTATGTAAAAACAAATAATCTGTGTTTACTATGTGTGTGCAGGATGAAGATGACGATGGGACTTGTTCTTCCCCCGAATACCTGTTCTTAAGGCACCAGCTGGATCTGTTTGGTAAATTGTGTGTGGTAGGTTTTCCTTCAAAATTACAATAACATACTTGATTATAAGGTGAAAATACTTTAGATGTCTCTGTCTAATATAAAGTGGAATAATAATTTTATAAGCAGATAAGTAATTGGAAATTCCACCTAAATTGAAGCCCTGCATCTGAGATTATCCTGGTATGTTGTGTAGCTGTAGTATCAATCATCGGGAATGGCCAGGAAGGAAACGCCTGCATTTTCATCATTATATTGGACAGGGCCCTTCAGAGTTTCCTTGTCAATGCAAAGCAAGCACCAAAATTGCTATTGTTAATAAGTGGTAATTAGGCCGCTAGCTGACAAGACACATCAAAGTATAATACATGCCTGACTCCATGTTTTGTACTACAATAGGGTCGCAACCACCACTGCATCAAGATGATCACAACGGATCTACACTACCTCACCTGGGAAGAAGCATTCATGTGTTTGAGGGATGAGACATTGCCAGACGAACTCAGAGCCAAATACTGTGCTCTCATTACTGGTAGGCAGAATATCAAGACTTAAACATGTTTGTTCTCTCATGCCTTGGTATCTAGTATAATTATTTCTTGAATATTTTGTGGGAAAAATCCTCAGTCATAAAGAACAGAGGTAAAATGTGGGTGACTGATATTCTTTTGATGAGACACTGACATAGACGATGCTTAACACCCTTTACGTATTGTATCATCACAGTTTCACAGCTAACCCGTTCTTTTCAAATAAGTTTATCCTATAATACTATATATTATTTCAGTTTGAGGTAAAGGTTTACTAAGCAATACTTAGGGGGGTACAAATCGGAAATGACAGCCAGTTTGACATTTTTGATTATTAAAGACATTTACTTGAAAGCTGCGCGGGCATATCACGTATTTGACAGTGTATGTAACATGTAACTAAAATGCCCATTTTAATCTCCCATTGCAAGGAATGTTCGTGGATGTGGGACAGAACAGGTCTATACTGGACCAGTTGAATCTCACCTTCATTTTTGGAGAAATAGGACAGAAGGACATTCTCAGAAATATTGCTGAAAAGGTAGGTCTCAGAACTCAAGCCTGAGATATCATTACCTTCATTCTGAACTTAAGATATGCCGGACATCAAAGAAGATCTGAGCATTTAGCCTGTGGAGCCTATGCCTTTAGAGGTAGTAATGATGTTGACTTGCATCTCATGCAAAGAGCACATATTTGCAATCTATTTAACCTTTACACAAATTAACCATGTGTAATGTTTCTCTTGCAGATGCCAGTTGCCAACAAAACTAATTTCCCAAAGATACGGGACTGGCTTAATATGTTCTTTGACGAAAACAAAGACATGACAGCATCTCTGACAGGCCGGAACAAGCTCATAGAACAGGTGGGCGATATTTCACATTCAACACGTTGGTTCAAATGTAGATTAAGTGTTATACTTAGCAGTGTTGGCCCGGTCATCCACTTGTCTCTATAAGTGACCGTCTCCCGCAGGGGGAGGGCCACTGGTCGCTCTTATATATAAAAGTGGAGAGAAATCATGGGACACCTAGAAGCAGGGCACTATGGACACATCTTTTTAATAGGACACACAGTATTAGGTATCCTGAGAGTGGGACACCTTGATTTTAGAGGTGGCCACATTTATATGAATTAGATCATGTCAATATGAGAAATGACAGTTCAAACTGTCATTAAGGAAATGCTATTCTATTTTAGACATTTGGAACTGTAAACAGTCATAACCATTTTGACCTGCAAATATGAATGCGTGCTTACGTGTTGTTTGTTTGTATTATAATAACGAATGGGAATTGAGATGTCATGTCAGTGTTCACTAATTGCTATAGTAATTAGTGAAATAAATTCCCCTGATGTGAACTTATGTGTTATCAAGTTTCAAATAGCATTGCATGATAAATACCTGGTAGTAATTATCTGGGTGTCCAAATTATTTGGATAAATAGTGCTGTTAAGTACCTTAAAATAAGTGAGTGCATGCGTGTGGGAACACCTTGAGTATCTGAAAATCTGGCTGGCATATTGCTCACTTTTCTTTTCGGTATGGCTAGCTCTATATTGGACTATGGGATTCTAAACATATATGATCTTGTAAAGGTTCCGTGACTATGGTTACACTAAGAAATCTATCTGATATGCATTAATAATCTATACCTTATGACAATGTATTTTGTGTAGGGTGTGACAGTATAAGAAAAGAAGATCTATAATCTAGTGTATTTATATATGTTTCCCTTTACTGCAAAACTGATTTTAAAGTTGTATGCCATTGCATTATGGGTAAAAATATATAACGTTTCGGTAAATAATATGATTACATTTTTTTTGGCCTTTTGGCTAAATAATATGTGACACGATCTGCGAAAAAGGCCCTTAGTGCAGGGTGCACTAAGGTCCCTTTTCCCAGTACATGTCACATATTATTATAGTATTCAAAATTTACAGAATATTTCAAAACTTTCCCAGAAAATAGTTCAGGTTATTTACCAACATAATAAAAGTAATTTTGATAGGCCACATATTTTTAGGGTTTTGAACATGAAACTTAATGCAAAAAACGGACTATATTTATTATATCTGCCATTGCATAATGGGTACATTGGCAAAAATCAATGATTAAAATAGTCATGATTGATACCCTTGGTTATTTTGAGCAATATCATAACATCTATAGTATTCTGAATAGTAAATAATGCAAATGTACTGGCCATCAGTCGCCAATTTATTAGCCCATTGTGATATATTTAAGAATTTGAAGAAATCAAAGGGTAGCGATCCACCCTAAGTGTATCTTAAGGAGTTTTTTAATGCTAGGTTGGCACTGCTGTTAAAACCTGGCTCTGAAATAGCACATAATTATATTTGATCAAACTGGCAGATTCATTAGAAATGATATTTAAATTCTGTTTTTAAAGTAGTAATCCTGTTGAGTCCTCCCATTAATTGGAATCTTACCTTTTTTCTATTTAGAATGAAATTCATGTCACCATGGCAACATTTCAAACATTTCAAGAAGAGCACTTATTTAAGCCTTACTTGGGCTTTTAAATGTTCCTTTTACATTCCAAATATAAAAGTATGACATGTTTTTTGAGAGAGAAAACCATCGCTTTCTACTAATCAAGGTACCCTTTCTGCTTAGCTGTCCTTATTTGTAACATCCAATGAATGTTATCTAATTATCTAGGGATTAAAACATTTGTTTTATATTCCATTCTAAATACACATCCAAAGCTATGCACTGTGATAGGCTTTGTAGCTTTACATTGTCAGCTAACCGTTCCAGCCAATGCATGGAGGCTGCCTCTGGCTGAGTTGTGACAGTGTGTAATCATCCCAATTACAATATATCTTTCAGCTATTATTGTTCTTGCATCACCCTCATCACTATACTGCATCACTCTCATCAACTTCCTAAGACCTGTATGCATCACCCTCATCACAACAGACTTCAAAACTTGCTGATATGAGCAATCCGAACCTCTGTTGATGTTTAAACTATGGATGTATGGGGTAGTTTTATAATATAGCTAGATATCCATCTTCACAGCAGCAGATACTGCTTAGAGGCATAAGAAACCCAACAATAACAGCCTCCATTTAACCTATGGTCCGCCATTTTCAATGAGGGTGATGCGCATCACCCGCATCGGTGTAGGGACAGTGATGGGGACATGTCATGTTATAAAACAATATATTTTTTGGCCTTTTTCACGTTTTTAGTTGTTTTTTTGGCCTTTAGGGGAGTGGTCATTTTTTAACAACAGGGCGGGTGGTGGTTTTTTTATGAGGGGGGGGGGGTTGAATTACATTTTTAATCTGGATGCCAACCATATCCCTTTACTCAACGTCAGTTTCCTAAATCGGAAGTGCTTGTTAAAGGGTATTGCTCGCTGTTCGATGATCCAGATATTCTATTGATTTCTGCATATAACTTAGTATAATATTAGTTCAATATATTAGAAACTAGAAAAAGTACATAAAAATACATGTCACAGTGCTCATTTTTCTGTAATGCCCAGTTAAAGAAAAATTACTTTGTTTGTGAGGCAGTCTAGGCCTATAGCTTGCTGCTTAAATACCATAGTCCTCTGTTACTCTCTATGTGACTACAATGCAATCTTAAGATACCCCCCCCCCTTTTTTTTTTTACCCCCTCCCCAAAAGAATAATTTTACTTTTTCTTCGAGAAAATGTCATGGCACCTTCTGGGATAGAACTCCTGATCCTCGGATTGCAAAGCAGGCATCATAACCACTATGCTACAGATTCTGGTGGAGACCTGAAGAACTGGTGTGCTATTATTCCATACATCTCTTATTGATATATGCCACGAGAGGGCAGCACTAGCTACATAGTACAATGTCGTTTCTCTGACATACACAGGGTTCTATAGCACCTACTTTTGTAGCAATACTCTTTAAGCCAAAAAATCCAGTTACCCTGCAAGGATTAGACTAAAGTAATTAGATCTTTGGGAGGCGTTCTCAAGCTTACAATGAAGCCAATGCCTCACCTAGGACTGCCAGATGTCCTGCGGCTTTAAACCCCCGGCCACCATATATAAAGGGCTAGGTACATGCCATGCCTGCATTCCGACTGTTGCAACAAGTCTTATACCTTTAACACCCCCCCCCCTCACCCAGTATATATAGGTCCGCACAACCAACACTCCGACTTTTGGTGCAGGGGCAGCAAGAGGTGGGTCTTTAACAGACATCCGTGGGAAAGTGTCAGCTGGCAAAAGGCATACATTGAGATAACCACTTACTGTCATTTCAATATGTGTACCAGGAATACTTCACCACATTGAAATTTCAACAGAATATAATTTTGTGTTCCCACAGTTTCAACAGTTGACTTCTATATAGCTTATATTGTAATTAATATTATAACGTTTAGCTGCTTGAATGGTTTGGCATATCTTGCCAATTATCACAATGTATCCTTTATACATACAAATCCCTTTCCCTTGCATATCATGTTTGTTTCAATGAATGATATGTTGTTTCTTAGTGTTTGTGAGCAGATAGAATAGATGTAAAGCCCATGTGATATAGCATAATTGTCAAGCAGGGAGATTGTAAACCCCCATGGTGTGGGACAAGACTGAACCTATAATAGGCAGATTATGATTCCAGGTGCTGAGACTGGTTCATAACCTCATCACTTATGGGTACTACAGCGGTACACAAGACATCAAGTCGCTGCTGGTGCCCCTGCTCCGCCTCCTGGATGGCACCAATGATAAACCAGAACCAGTTTCCCACGGAGGTATGTGTTTAACTACCCTTTAATATGAGTGTGTGTGTGTGGGGGGGGGGGGTACACTAACTATTTATGTCAGGAAAGTCAAAGATATCGTCAATCGTTTTGCTCCTGCATGGGTCGGCTAAAGGTACTCTGCTGCTACCGAGAAATGACAGACACTGAATAATACCAAAATCATTATAAACGGCCTCATGACCTTCCCAATATTCACTGGAGTTCAGTTATTATTAGTAGTTATAGATGTCTGCATAGTACACTTCCATCAGCATCAATCTTATGTGGATATTCCAAGTGGTAGTGATTTGGCCGAACTACCTACTGTTACATGAAACTCTAAAGAATGCGCGCATTGGGACAGACACTTTACCGGGAGCCCTCCCAGAAGAGGGCTTGGTGGAGTATTTCCGTATAGTAGAAGGCATAATGAAGTCACTGTGTAAGGCTGGACGACAGCGGGTGCGTGTATGGTGAGTAAAGCAGGAGGAGGAGGAGTATGGTATACAATAATACTGTATAGGGGTAGTGAGTGGAGGGGAGGAGAGCAGCAGGAGGACTGGGTGTGTCTGCTCGCCTTAATGATCTGGTATTTAGTAAACTCCAAACTAGCCACATTAATAATTTTACGGGTCTAAATAGCTAGGAGAACCCTATGGTTAAACAGGTGTACCTGCCGAGCAACCTAGTTTCCAATAAACATTCTGGTAAAAATGAAATAGAAGTGGGTCAATTTACTACTTAATAAAGGGGAGAGTTAAAGGGGCCGATCTCTGAGACTGGAGGAGAGTGAATCATGTAGTTCTTAACTGTGCCACTAGCTGGTTTAAACTGGACTGACCCTACTGACTGCACCCAGCACAGGGCACTGCATTTGTTTGATCCCCAATCTGCCATAAATAGCACAACTGGACAACTCTATTACCTTGAACAAGTTGGCCCGGCCTGGTCAGGTGAAATTGGTAGGGGGACCATGAATCAGGCTTGGCTTGGTATGAAACATTCTATAAAACCAGGATAAAGCTTTTATATCATAACCTCCTTAAATTAATCATTGAACTAGGCTTCTAGGGATACACAATGCAGAAAGGAATCCTTGTGTATTTAAGGGTTTATTTTTAACCGAATCCATGGGATGAGGTCTACTCAAGGGGTAGTATACCGTTTTCTGTGGCCACACAAGTGGTAGTCTAGACAGTCGGTACACTGGTGGGCATCAATAGTATTGTATACTACCACTGGCATAGTCTAACTGCTGGTCACACCAGTGCAATTTATGTAGAGCAGTGAATTGCTGGAAGGTAACAACCAGCATCCTATTTCTTGGTTGCCTGAGCCATTATTTTTGGGGTACTTTGCTAGGGAATACAATCCTACAGGGCTAGGACATTGTTCTTGGGCAATTCGAAATTTAACTGACGTGTTATATAAACTCATCAACCCTGGTAGATGATTTTACGATTTGGTTTGAGAAGCCTTAGCCTTTAATGAAATAGAAACCAGGGTTTCTCCTATTTTTTTAGTGAATGGGCTAACTTTGATTAATTGTATGTTTTACTAGTCATCCCTTGGAAAAGTTGAATAAATCTGTGCAGTGGTAAATGTAACGTCATTCTTCCCCTGTTGACTGCTGTAAGGTTAGACCTACACTTGGTGAGGTTATCAGTTAATCAGGCGAATAGCACTCTTCATACAAACACAGCACCAGATGCATTGTTATCAGAGAAGTTTATGAATGATATTATCACGGCGAGGCTGATGATTTGAGCTTTGATATTTTCTATTATAGACTTCAAAGTACATCATATACATGTGTAATATCCGGCCGACATAGACCCTCGTAGAAATGAATCTTGTATCAAAAGAGGTATAGCATCGAGGATTGCTATGACATGTAACAACGTGAGCTCAGTAGTTCCATACCGTATTTTTAATATTTTACCCTTTCGGCAGTTATGACACAAACAGCATCATTTCTTGTCCTCCTATCATTTCTTAGATGTGAGTTACTCATACTCATGCTGTACATCTTACAAATAACGAATTTCTCAATATACCTGGTACTAGACGAGACGCGCTCATCATATGGCTATCATATGTGCAGACATAAGTGACACAAAGAAGATCATTTATCGTATGCCATGATTAGATAGCCCCCATATCGCTTCCACTTATAGTATGACTTGGGTACGTCTTAACCTCATAGATATACTTCCCATATAGCTAAGTTCCATTAATCAATTCACCTATGTGTCACAAACAAAATAATAATTCAACATTACTTTGCGAAATTGGCGGAAATAGTCTGCCCTAATTATCAGCCAATTAGCACAGCACCACTGATTGGTTGTTGCCTTGGTGGTCAATGTCCTTGGTTAATGAACATTCAGGCAGCATGCATAGTCTGTAACAAATTGCATGGTATTAACTGATAAATGAACAGATCATTAAGCTTCGAATAAGTGGTGCACATGCGGTGCTAGATAAACCTCTCTCATTTAGTGGGAACCATGCAGCTCTGTTTGGCTACAACGGCTGAAGGCCTGCAGATGTCGGCTGCCATTCGCCAATCGGCACAGAACTTCAATCCGCAGTGCGCGGTGTACAAATGTCTGTGAGATTCTAATCAACTAATTCTAATAGATTGAAATTACTTGGATAGTGACTCTTTTGATGGATGGATGTATATGACCCATTGATTTTTATGATGTAGCAGTTTTATTTCAAATAATTTTGGTCATATGATTTTGAGACTGGCAAATGAAATAGGTACTCGCACATTCACTGATATTTGTATCCCGTGCAGATTGCGTTCCGCGCAAAATGGAATAGCACCCAACACAGCAACAGGGCTTATTAAGGATAGTATTCATAATGACTAAGAAGGCCTACACTATCCACCTGTTTTACCGTGTCTGTGCTAATATATTTCATCCTCCCATTTGCCCTGCATTTATAAGGGACATGCACTTATTTAAGATCCATTTTTAGTGGTTAATAACATTATCTAACACTCTTATATACTGCGTTTATTTAAAGCAGGACATGCACTAATTTGAGTACCTGCGCTAGAACGGCCGCAGACGATACATCTTAAGTATTATCAATGCCGTTTTATTCTGATAATTTGGATTCTGGATCCGCCTATGGGATTTTTGATATTTAGCAAAAAAAACTCTTTTTTCACCTGCCCCCTGGCATATTTTAAGAACTCGACCCCCAAAAAATGTACATGCTGACCAGTATAAATGGAACATTATGCCTTCCAAATCGGGGATATTTCGCAATATATCATTAGCCAGAATAGGGATTTTTCATGTCTTTTTCTTTGCCCCTGGCCCCTGGCAACTTTTTAGGCTTTTGCAGTGTATAATACACATCACATGTAGGACCTTATTAGAGCTTCTACAGGGCGGCAGAAGAAGGGTTTATTGATAGATAATTGATAATTGTCTTAGTACTGGACATCAAGCACTGTAAACTAAGTTCTTATTAGTCAGTGCATTGACATCCTTTAATAAGGGTTGTGCATGTATTTGCATTGTCTAAGTACCACTTTATGTCATAACATATTAGTACCCTAGGGCAAGTTCTAGCTTCCTGGAAACACTAAAATGTTATGTGACATTTAAAAACACTCTGTGTCTCCTGATCTCTTTTCTCTTTTGTTCTGGTACCTATTTGAGGGGGGAATACACCATGCATCGACAAGGAGATTTGGGGCCTATAGTTTGCAAGTCATTGGACTTACAAGTATGTGAGAAATATTAACGACAAATCTCCCCAAGTGAAAAGAGCTGTCCTGATAGGAGTGGCATCTGTAAGTGTCAGTAGACAGACTGCAGTGAACTTTCGGTGTCTTCATCTCCCATGAGATTTGCATAGATACGTTTCAGCCTGTAGAGGCATAATACATTTGTGACCAGTAAAAAGATGGCAGATGTTATTGTTGATAAAGGTGGTCATAGCTGGGAGGGGAAAAGGGTACAATGGACTACTGGAGACTCTGAGAAAAGGTTGTGAGAGCAGCCACCCCATCTTATATGACAGTGTGTAAAGTCAAAGCTCATTTTGCCTTGGTCATTAACTGTTGATTATCAGGTGTGTCAGTTTTGTCAGGGTCAGGAACTAGCATTTGTTCCAAGTGGTCGACCATGGCTTGTACACTGTCAATACAAATTCAGATTTGAGATTCCCACTTATATTGTATATTGGTTGAATAAATATCTTTCAAAACCTAAAGAAAAGTAGAGAAGAACTCGTCGAAACATTTTGCTTTTGCTTTATGCAAAGAGCATGTGTGTATAGTTGAAGAGAAAAGAGAACGTATCCATAAGCATCTATAGACTATACCGGAAAATGAGGTTCTATTCAAAATGTATCGTTTTATATAAAATCATCCTATGCCATAAAATACATCATAAAATCAAGATTTCCAATATGAATTGAGTGAGTTTGTTCATTCAATCAGATTCAAATAATACAATCTGAATTAATACAATCTCACTGAAAATTAAGCCATTAGTCAGTGCGTGAGTGTGTATTCACTGAATTCGATAAAAGATAATTGTATTTGGGAATAGTATGGTGGCGTCTCCAGCATGGGATTTGGGAGTTAGTAATATTAACATGTTATCCAAATTCGATACCAATGAAATTAGTTTGAGTCTAATCTTTTTATTTGGCTTTCAGTATACATATATTCTGTTCTCTTCCATCACAGCCGAATCCCTTGACATACAGGCATTGAGAAATTAAAACAATTCGTACAATTCTATACAGTAGTTAAACCATTCTATTAATAGTACGAATAATGTTGTTGTGTGTGTTTTAGTCTGTGGCTTGGATCTATGTCATGTTGGTGTCCCTAAACAGATTTTAGAATCCTGTAAGTCAGGGATCCTAGCTGTGTGGTTTCATGTTTTTGTTCAGTGGTGCACCTGTAGAGGGGGCTCTTTTTATAGCTATCTTTGATTGGGCGTTTGTGTTTCAGCTTGATCTTGTTTCTGTGTAACACTCGGCGGGAGGCTACAGTGTAATTATCTTTCTTTAATATCCATAGTGGTTAACAACCATGAAAAAACAAAGAAGGGATTATTTCATCTCTGGGACTCTATATGTGAGTAATAAGGCATACATACTGAGAGGAAAGTAACAAAGTCGGTATCTAAACACATAGATCAATAATTTCATTTCGCTATTCATATTTCAATTGTTATCTGGTTACTTATAATTAAGTGTCACCTTTTGGTGAAGTCTTCTACTACTTATAATTGATGCCAATCGAAATCACCAACTCTCCCCACTCCTATAAATGATCTTCCACACAGCATACCATCCATATATATAATAAGCTTCCTGATATCTCAAACCCGCTATTGACGGGTCATATACCCTCTCTCACTGGTCAAATGAGCAGTGACATACGGGTGAAAACGGGAATGAATGTTGTGGAACACTCATAAGGACATTCCCTTAAGTATTCGTATCAGATAAGCATCCTCTTAAAATCAATCGTATGTATTCATTGGTTGTGAAACACCTTACATGATCTAATTATAACCATGTGTATATAACGGTCTTAATTAAGACCAAATGACCATGGAAAACTTCTTCTTATAGTTATTGTTACACACGTGACAAAACTTACAGATTTAAATTTAGAAGCGTGATGCAGACAAGTAATGATGCCCCCTAGTGGCCAAACCCCAGTACTAAAAATCCCTCTTGGATGTACCTTTCTCCTCAGCTGCCCACATATTTTCTGCCTCCAATACCCATATACAATGTATATAGTAGTTCATTATACTTTCCACAGCAAATACTACAATCCCTTTATACAGTTAATATTTACAGGTACAATTAACACTACCAGTTTCCTATACTACCGACAGCTAATAATACGCGTTTCCCATACTATTCACATCTGATACTGCCAGCTCCCATACTACTAATATTACCTGTTCCCTATAGTACTTACATTGAATACTGCCAGCTCCCTGTACTACTCCCAGCTAATAATGCCTGTTCGCTATAATACTTACATATTATACTGCTGTTTCCTATACTACTCACACTAATGCCTATACTAATGGTATCTAATAGAACCTGTTCCCTATACTACTTATGACTAATACGGCCAGCCATTCCCTACACCATATACAGCTAATAATATTGTCATATCCATTATACTATTCAGAACTAATATGGTCAGTTCTCTGTATAAGTCACACTGGGGGAAAACATATACTTTTCATTCAAAATTGATGTATCAATTTGTAATACTGATACTTTAGAGATAACCTGTAGTACCTCGACTACAGTTAAGACCAAATGACTATGGAATCCTTCTTCTTACAGTTATTATAACACATGTGAAAAAACGTCATATTTAGTAGCGTGATGCAGACAAGTAATACGATTAGATGGGAGATGAGGAGAACACTTGCTACTTGCTAATCCAGCAATCCAGCAATAGGATATTGGCAGATACCCTCATCCTATGTAGTCACTGACACTTGTTCCTGATTGAGCTAAGTGCCTACATTGCTGCTGCAGCTGCTGCTGCCACTGCTGGCGCTAGGTGTCATGCGCCTGTTGCTGCTGCCTTGGCGGCAATAAGAGCAGGCCTTGAAGGCGGCTGGCAGTATAGGGCTGCTTATTGCAGGACACGGCCCATAGCCTAAAGCTCTACCTTAACTCCACACTAAAGCTGACCTTACATGGACTATGGAAGTAGTTATATTGGTGTCACTATAGATTTCACACCTGTACAAATGTTTTGAGAGTCTTTCTCTATGAACTTGGAAGTCAGCTTGAGATCATTTGACTTGGATGAAAGAAATTTGGTAGCAGCAGCAGAACTGAAGGTGTCCACACACTAACCTACCATGGAGGACACCACAAGTAAGGCACCCAATACGACACTTTCAATGGTACCTCTTCTGAGTGATGATAACCACTACGCCATCACCAGCATCCTTAAGATGACACAATACTTTATGACTTCTGTAGGGGCTCTGGCAAATCTCTTCACTCTTGCTGTATTGAGAAATTGTAGTTCGGCCTTTTCCAGCCGTCTTCTGTTTCTACTAAAGAGCCAAGCCATGGTGGACTTTGTTGTATGTACGGCCAGCACCGTGTTCGTCCTGCAACCCCCGATGTGGAGGACAGGGAATGTTGTCTTTGATACTGCTACGTGTCATATCTGGCATAGTCAAATGGCATATTGGTGCCCTGTATTTGTCTCTGTCTGGAACCTAGTGGTGATTGCCTATGAGCGGTTCCTGGCTGTCTGTAGACCGCTCAGGCACTGTGAACTCACCGTTGAGAGTATGAGGAGGGCAGTGGTGGGCCTGTGCTTCTTAAGTGTCATCTGTAGTTGTGGAGGCTTCGCCCAGGTTAATATGGTTGACGGCACATGTGTAAGTCAATATGCCATACCTGGGGCGGCCGGTGAATGGTTCTTCCTGTGCTTCGCAGTCTGGCTGTTCGGCGTTTATTACATCGTTCCCACCCTGCTGGTCGTGCTGCTGTATGCGAGGACCATCAGGGTGCTCTACCTCCGCTCCCAGAACACCTACCTGGGCACGTCCACTGCCGTAGGACCTGCCATGAAGAGGATTACCGGCATGGCTATAGGAGTCACTGCCTTCTTTGTGGTGTCCTTAAGCTGGGACTTCTGGTACTACCTCCTTGGTAGAGCAGGAGCCGTCACCTACGTCAAGAACTCGCTCCTCCAGGTGATAGGGGTGTGGCTGAGCTCCATGAACTCGGTAGCCAACCCCTTTGTCTACCTAGCCGTCCTGCCCGTGTTCCGCAGGGCTGCCGGCAAAACGCTAAGATTATTACGCAACACTCTGAGCTGCTCTGCCTGCCGTGTGAGCACCTCACAGCCACAGCAGAACGGCAACTCTACTGTGACATGCATCACAGAACTGAGTGGATCTCCGGACAATGTTCTTCCTCAAGTGATCGCCTCTTCACAGATAAACCTTACATCTAGTACTGAGCATGAAATCCTACAGATGGGCGTCCTGAGCCCTGGTACTCCCTCTGATACATTCCAATAATCGCTTGTGAGAGAGGGCGATTATGATCCTACGGGTCATATCAATACCAACTGAATGCTGACTTTTTTCAATGTGTAACTGGAAGTGTAAACATCATAGTGCTACCGGAAACAAGCACCCAACTCGCTAGCGTTTTGTGACCTGCCGATCACTATTTGACGATGGCAATAACGGTAGTTTATATATTATCTAACCCACGGTGGACGGCTAAGACAAAAGCTTCACACCTTGGTTATTTTGCATACCCGAGGGTTAACCCAGCTAACAAAAAAAACGCAATTTTACGTTAAAATAACGTTTTAAAACGTTATATAACGTTATGCCATGGTAAGGAATCTTGAAGAAACGTTATATGACGTTATAAAAGGTTGTATAACGTTTTTTGTTTACTGGGAAGTCAGATAGACTACACCTGGACACAGTTCTCCCACATACCCACTGCCCACTGGTCATCGGCTCGGTGTATAACACCAGGTATCCCAGGGAGTTTGAAGATATTATTTTTGCACATGTGACAAATTATTAGATAGATAGGCCATGTTAAAAGAAGAAAACAGTTTTTATATCATACAGATCGGCCAAGCGGTTTAGATATGGGAGCCATTTGAAAGTGTCATGATGATGTTTGGACTTAGCCTAATTTAGCCCTTCTCCTCAAGCTCATTATGCATGCATATCATAAGCATTCTGTAATATCTGGGAAAAGGAATAGATTGTGTAGCTTGATTGGATCCTCATCACAGCATATGGTTCCAGGCCCTAGGGCCCTCTGGAATAGGGGCCCCCTGAACTGGGGCCCTCAGAACTGGGGCCCTCTGAACTTAGGCCCTCTGAACTGGGGCCCCCATGTACTAGGGCCCCCATGAACTGAGGCCCCCAGGAACTAGGGCCCTCAGGAACTTGGGCCCTGGGAACAGGGGCCATCATTTCAATTCAGTGACCGTCAGATTGCTAGATCTTATTCAGCACCCATCAGGTTGCTAGGTTTAAGAGCCCGCTAGATTTTATGGATTTCAGAGCCCGCTAGAATTTCTCAAGTTTCAGAGCCCGCTAGATTTTCTCAGGTTTCAGAGCCCGTTAGATTTTCTCGGTTTCAGAGCCCGCTAGATTTTATAGGTTTCAGAGCCCGCTAGATTATTTCAGGTTTCAGAGCCCGCTAGAATTTCCCAGGTTTCAGAGCCCGCTAGATTTTCTCAGGTTTCAGAGCCCGCTAGATTTTCTCCGGTTTCAGAGCCCGCTAGAATTTCCCAGGTTTCAGAGCCCGCTAGATTTCTTCGGTTTCAGAGCCCGCTAGATCATATGGATTTCAGAGCCCGCTAGAATTTCTCAAGTTTCAGAGCCCGCTAGATTTTCTCAGGTTTCAGAGCCCTCTAGATATTTATAGGTTTCAGAGCCCGCTAGATTTTTTTAGGTTTCAGAGCCCGCTAGATTTTCTCCGGTTTCAGAGCCCGCTAGAATTTCCCAGGTTTCAGAGCCCGCTAGATTTCTTAGGTTTCAGAGCCCGCTAGATTTTCTCAGGTTTCAGAGCCCTCTAGATATTTATAGGTTTCAGAGCCCGCTAGATTTTTTTAGGTTTCAGAGCCCGCTAGATTTTCTCCGGTTTCAGAGCCGGCTAGAATTTCCTAGGTTTCAGAGCCCGCTAGATTTCTTAGGTTTCAGAGCCCGCTAGATTTTCTCCGGTTTCAGAGCCCGCTAGAATTTCCCAGGTTTCAGAGCCCGCTAGATTTCTTAGGTTTCAGAGCCCGCTAGATTTTCTCAGGTTTCAGAGCCCGCTAGATTTCTTAGGTTTCAGAGCCCGCTAGATTTTTTTAGGTTTCAGAGCCCGCTAGATTTTCTCTGGTTTCAGAGCCCGCTAGAATTTCCCAGGTTTCAGAGCCCGCTAGATTTCTTAGGTTTCAGAGCCTGCTAGATTTCTTAGGTTTCAGAGCCGGGTGTGTGAGGTGGCTTCTGCCCCTCTCTATCCTTTGAACTCAGACCTTTCATGCCTTAACTCTTTCCTGCCGGCTCTATGATAATTTAAACTCCCCAGTATAAGGAACATTGAGGCCCTAGATCCAGCAGTATGAATATATAGGGTTATAATAAGGGTAATATGAGAATAGGTATTTCCCAGTAAACACCCTACGTAATTCCAACGTAGCTCTGAGGTTTCTCTAGGTAGTTTTTGAACCAAAGGTTTGAGATTGGTAAATTTGGAAGGTTTGTTGACGTCAAAACATGAAGGTTTATTTACGTTCAAAAGACGTAGAAGTCTGATTTACGTTTATCTACCTCATTTGGACGTAAATTTACGTAACAATTATTATGGACAGCAGGTTAAAGAATTAAGCATTGATATGCACATTAAAGCATTTTACTGGGCAGATACCACATTGGTTGTAATGGAAGAAATGCAAAGCCTCTCTGCAGCCAAAACTATGCAATAGATCTATACTGTCAGGCTGTTCAGTTAAACTATAAAGAAGTACTATATATATATATATATATATATATATATATATATATATATATATATATATATATATATATATAAAGAAATGTGATTAAGAATGATAGTAGTTAGTTTGTATAAATATTGTCTGTTAATGTAAATGTGTCTGTGATATCTTTGTCTGAATCCCACTATGTAATATCATATTAAAGTTGGACGTAGATTTACGTCTGAGCTACTTAAGTCATACCTGCAGGTTTGAGATTGGTAAGTAACCCTTAATGTTCTAACGTTGACAAACCTTCAAAAATTACGTAGTTCAGACCAAAAAGCAACGTTGATTTACGTCTGACCAACGTAATTGTGTTTACTGGGTTGTGATACATGTTTAGCTGACACTGATAGTATAGAGTCAATTTGAGTTGACACTGATTGTACAGAGTCAACTAAAGTTGACCCTTCATATAAGCAGGGTCATGAGCACTTTGACTCTCCATTTTACCAGAGCCACGTGGGAGACACAGTTGACACCTTTACTTTTCTGTGTGTAAGGAGACAAATTTGACACCTATGGTATCAGAGTCAAATCACGATTGACTCCTTAGAGGTAAAAAGAGTTGAAGCACTGTTGACCCTCCTTACTAGAAAGGTAAAATCGATGACTCTTTCGAGATACTCTTTTTATATCCCATTGTGCACAGCTCACAAATGCAGCTCTTAAAAAGCGAATTTTGAACAGATCTTTAGTTTGATGACTGATATTTCTATTACTCTCACAAATGTCAAATCTTTAAATAGTATACCCTGCTATAACAAGAGAGACATGCATGGGGAACTGGACAATTATACAACATATTACATGGATGGTCAGAGGGTCCATTACATTGAATGAGGGATCAGTGTTGAAAGAATTAAATGATTGTAGGCTGCTTTTAGATTTTTGTGTAAAGTAAATTTAAGATTTCAAATTCTTAATGTGCCAGAATGAAAGTACCATTACTGATGTTCTTTTGATCTTAGCTTTCCAACGATATATTGCATTATATATTGCCAAGTGTGCTGCCATGACTATCTCTGGTGGAATGCGCCAATCTGGCGAGTCCAGTAGGAGGAAGGTTCGCCAGATTGAGTTTCAATTTGCCACTGGCGATCTGGCGAATGGCTAGCGTGAACCCTGTGGATCTTAAAGAATCTAGCAGGTTCTGATATCTACAGAAATCTAGCGGGCTCTGATACCTAAGAAATCTACTGCGCTCTGATACCTGAGAAAATCTAGCGGGCTCTGATACCTGAGAAAATCTAGCGGGCTCTGAAACCTGAGAAAATCTAGCGGGCTCTGAAACCTGAGAAATTCTAGCGGGCTCTGAAACTGAGATATTCTAGCGGGCTCTGAAATCCATAGAATCTAGCGGGCTCTGAAACCTAAGAAATCTAGCGGGCTCTGATACCTGAGAAAATCTAGCGGGCTCTGATACCTGAAAAAATCTAGCGGGCTCTGAAACCTGAGAAATTCTAGCGGGCTCTGAAACCTAAGAAATCTAGCGGGCTCTGAAACCTAAGAAATCTAGCGGGCTCTGATACCTGAGAAAATCTAGCGGGCTCTGATACCTGAGAAAATCTAGCGGGCTCTGAAACCTGAGAAAATCTAGCGGGCTCTGAAACCTGAGAAATTCTAGCGGGCTCTGAAATCCATAAAATCTAGCGGGCTCTGATACCTGAAAAAATCTAGCGGGCTCTGAAACCTGAGAAATTCTAGCGGGCTCTTAATCCTAGCAAGCTGACGGGTGCTGAATAACATCTAGCAATCTGACGGTCACTGAATTGAAATGATGGCCCCTGTTCCTGTGGGCCCTAGTTCCTGCGGGCCTCAGTTCATGGGGGCCTCAGTTCATGGGGGCCCTTGGTCATGGGGGCCCCAGTTCAGAGGGCCCAAGTTCAGAGGGCCCCAGTTCTGAGGGCCTCAGTTCAGGGGGCCCCTTTTCCAGAGGGCCTAAAGGCCTGATACCCAGCATATATATCCTTATCTCATAGAAGAGGCAATGAATTCAGACATCAATATTTATTTTTACAGGCCCTCAAAATTGTGATATATTTCATGTAACTCATAGATTATACACAGAGTTCAGCAAACTATTGCAAGTTTGGTAGTGTCTGATTTCACTAGAATGTCACATATATGTTTAGTTCTCTCAGAATTCTTTCTATAGGTACTGGAGAACATGCTTTAATATTTCTTTTCTATTCTGGATAACCAAGGTTGACTTCACAATTTTCATTTAAAAATGAGGAAAACACTAATTTTCCCCATGTCCCTGAAGAGTGAAAATGACCAGGCTCCAAATCAACACCACACAACTGTTGCTTTATATATCGAGTTTGATTCTTTTTGAGACCTAGGTCAATATAGTATGCATCAGTTCCAAGCAATCTTCACCCATCAAAAGTATTACATAATACTGCGTGATGTGATGAAAATCATGTAAATCTCTGAAATTGCTAAGATATCACTGATATCGGGCTGCTTTATAGCATACTTGAACAACATTTCTTCTTAACCTTTGTATGACACTTTCAATACCAACTCATTATACTATTCCTATAACAGAACAACACAATTATGTAACTTTTAGGCCCATTATGTAATGATTTACAAATCCTGATATTGTTGTTCTTTATGATGGGAACAAATGGCTTTGCAATTGATATATTTTTATGGAACCACATGTATACAGATCCTGAGGGGTGTATAAATATTATATGTGTTGCCATAGCATGTTATGTAACCTCTAAGAGCAATATGTGAGGACATGTGCCTTCAGACCGGGACTCTAATGCAGGGGGTTAGGTGCTTTATTCTACTCTTGCTCTCATACCATTCATCATATCAACTAAGTAATTAGTTCATTAAATTTTAATAGAGCAAGAAAATACCTTTTAGATTAGCCAAAATATGTGTGTATGATATTTGTGAAAATTGCCGAAACTTGTAAAATACTGTCCAAAATATCGTATTTTTCAATCTAAAAATACTTTCATTAGGCCCATCCCCACTTCCCATGACTCAAAATTTAGCCCTGATTGTCCGGCTTACAGTAGTAAAACTCCCGGGCATGTATCTCTAATGGTTTGGGAGTGAGAGCTGTAGATATACAGTGTATTCTGCAGGGCTGCATGCCTTATGCTACTTTCGCTCCTACGCCATTAATGGTATTAACTTACTATCTATTGCATCTGATAGAGCAAGAAAATACCTTTCAAATGATACCAAATATGCATAGATATCCTTCCGAAAAATGCCTAAAAATTGCCCAAAAATTCTTATTTTTTAATTGAAAAATACTTCTAATAGACCTACACCCACTTGTAATACCTTAAAATGACGGCCAGACTATCCTGCAGAGAGTGGTAAAACTGTAAGGCTGTATCTCTAATGGCGTGGGAGCTAAATCAGTATATAGACAGTGTGTCCTCCTGGGCTGCATGGCTACTCACTAACAGAAGGTCTCATTTTCCAATTTCAAGATAACTTTGCACAATCAGGAGGGTATTTTAGAATCATTATACACCTAATATGATATATTGGGGCAACGCGGGTACAGTAGGGCTTTCATTAGCATTAGATAGGTGATACTTCAAATTGTATGGAAAGAAGATCTTTTCTAAAAATAGGTGTTTTGGTGAGTTTTATGCGAGTACAAGGCCAGGGGCGGCCTACTCCCAGTGGGCACAACATTCAGTTCAACGTTGAATAGACATTGGATTAACATTGAATCAACATTGACAACCATTTATCAATGTTGATTCAATGTTATGTGCCCACTGGGCTGGGATACCTAATAACACATCGTTTTGACCCTGTGGGGCAGTGGGTATATGGAAGAACCGTGTCCAGGTGTAGTCTATCTAACACGTAGAATATGATATATAACTTAGAATTGGTTTAATATGAAATGTATTCATATAATGTTCATTTGAGTCACGAATCTGTTCCGAAAGGGCGCCCTTTATACAACGGAAAGGCAATCATCAAGATGGATTCCATATCACCAGTGGGGTTTTGCACAGCTATAGATAATGATTTCGTTAGCCTTAAGACCTTAGAAATGCTATGATGATGATCACCATCTGGTGATCGTTACAAGTGTATTTCTCACTAAATAGCGCTTTTAGAATGATTGGCTTTAGAGACAGAATGCTCATCTTCAGTGTTATGATCGTTATATTTTGAAGATATCGTCATTTACTGTGCAACTGCCTTATCTACCAAAAAAAACACGTCAAAAATGTTGGCGATCATGAAATTTCAACTTGACAGAGCACTCGGCAGCGGCAAATGAATGGATACCATATGGTCATCAAATTCAATTTATTGGGTACACAGCCAGTAACAAGTAACAACCACTAGTAACATTTCTTTCACAAGATTTCCTATAGAAATCTATAGAAAATTAATGTAAATACCACATTTTGCCAGCTACAAATACTTTCATCAATTGCAAATATTGCAAGATTGACGAAAATCTCAT
The DNA here is from genome assembly GCA_947462335.1 of Harmothoe impar. NCBI lineage: Eukaryota > Metazoa > Annelida > Polychaeta > Phyllodocida > Polynoidae > Harmothoe > Harmothoe impar. The sequence goes on from OX381708.1 coordinate 33,241,168, forward strand.
TATGACGACTGACGAATCTGTTCTGAAAGGACCTCCTGTCATTATGTTAGTCATTATCAGTTCAGTTTTTGTCATAGAAAGGATTCCTTCTTATCTTTTAAAGGATAACAATCAGAAGAGATGAGGGTCATTAGGTACGTCCTAACCCCTTTGGTGATAACCTACATCAGTGAAAATTTAAAAGATTAGTGTCGGGCCAAAATGATAGGGTCTCGCGGGTTACCGGAACATAGCTTTTTTTTTGTTTGGCCTTCATGCATCATGCTGATCTTATGACTATCGGTCAACCTGTTAACTTCATAGTTCTGACGATTGTATGCAGTGAAATACTTTTAACGATTTACCTGATCGTCATCGTCAAACCCAAAACTTGTTGGTACTTTCCCCCCAGCGGATACACTCTAATAACAGCAGTCGTTTTGAAAGACCCCCCTGAATTGGTTGTAGACACAACAGCGATCTTCTAGAGTATTCTAAAATAATATCGTCTCTGGGGCTCGATTCATAAGTTTCTATGACACAGAGGGTCATTTTACTGCTACGACCATTGCTGATCGTCCAGGGGTCATTTTATGCTATTCTTACGACACCTCTTGAACAGTTGTAATGGTGGAGAATAATAACCACACATACGACCAGCTTATCTCATATGACCAGCTTATCTCAAGAAAATCGTAGAATACATGTATATATGATGGTTGTAAGGAGGAAAATGCCCATTGCACAACAGACGGCTGAGACAGCCTCTAAAGTCAAAATATTTGTACTACAGCCTTGTATGATGCCTTGACTACTACCTGTAAAAAAACACGATTTGCCCTCTTTTCCCTACAAACATGTTATTTAGTGGTCGTAGCCTTTCTGAGCTGTCGCACATTGTTATGAATCGAGCCCCAGTACTGGAGATGTGTTGGGTATGTTTCGAATGACAAATCTAAAATATTTTGAACTGCCAGCCACTACTTACAAAACCCAGTCGCTGATAACCATTGATAAGAAGCAGGTTGTAACTGTAGGCATAATAATATTATGTATTGTCAGTCATGGCGGTTTGTTCTTATTTCAAACGAGGTACAACATATTGAATGACAGTACTATGAAAATGTCTCTCCAATGTGCCAGAGAGTATCGAGCTGTTTGCGAGGGGCTTCGGTGGATATGGAAAGGATAATGCGTTACCTAGGTGAAACCGCTGTCATCCATTAACCGATGGCAACAGTGTTTTTCGGCTGTTTATTTGCCTTTTAAGTGCCTAGTTTGGGCATTTGACTGAATACTATAAGGGAGCATTCATTAATTATGCCAGGGGGGTGTGCAAATCAGAGGGGGGTGGTAATTTTTTGGGGGGTATTAGGAGGGGGGGGTCTTTTTTTCAACCTATTCTTAGGGGAGGGGTCTTTTTTTCAACCTATAAAGACAGCAGAACTCTGCCAAATGTCTTGCCTACCCACCGAAACTTTGAATGATTCACTACTTTTCTTTTCCTAAAACGACAATAACTGGGGAAAGAATATTTTGGGTTAATTGGACTTTAGACTTGCCCTATCACGTTTTGGCGTCCATATGCTAGGGTGAACTTGCCTAGTCTAGACCTTGCCTTTCTTCCCAATATGCAGGGTATGCAAGATGCAGATCTACCTCATATATTGATACATTGTAGCTTAGGTCCACTCCAAGAGTCAAAGACGTGATTACACCAGTCATCATACACACTTTTCCTTGGTGTCTTATACCAGACCCTAATAAATGGACCACAGCATTCTGATTGCAGAGCTCTCATTTTTTTTGGAAAAACATCACTATCCCCCTGATAGCTCCCCTACTTCTCACAGATTCTAGGGCTTATAAAATCAGTAGACTCATAGTTAACATGATCATCCCACTATAAAGGGGTGTACCAAATGTCTTGAAATGTAGCAAATAGCCGCTAGATCCACAGAATTTTCTTTTCTTTGTCTTTTCTTTTATCCATTCGGAGGGGGGCTTTTTTTTTACGTATTCGTTTCGCCAAACACCCGCCCCCCTTGCCATAAATAATGAACGCTCCCTAATCATTATTAGAAATACAACGCGCATATGCTAGGTTCAATGCTTTACTAAATATATCATAGGATAAAGATTATACACTATGGTCAGCAATTCTATACCACATTTGCCTGGCTGATTGTGTAAAATATGAAGGAGAAAATATGTATTTTTACTGGCACAAACTGTCTTTTATACATTTTTAATACATTATGAGACAAGATGTGTAGATATAGTCAATTTTCGACTCTATTGCCGAATTTTCAGTAAAAAAACGAGTATACCACAAAAATATCTATATTAGTACGACATTGAAATCGTGTGATCTTGAATTGTATTGTGCTATGTGAAGCTCTATTTCAACGATTTTTTTAAATCGAAATATTCGGATAAGAGTTCCCTCTGTAGGCCACCTGATGTGTAGATTAGGGACCTCACTTGGGGCTATAAAATGGGTATGCTCTCGAAGACCTCACTAAAACCAGTCCATGTGTACACCCATGAGCCGGCCTCGTCATCCATAGTGCTATATGAATTAGACATCCATATATATATCACTGGATTCATGACATCATTACGTTCAGGACCCACAGAGGTTCCTGATAAAGTGGTAGGAATATATTATGATATCTTTCTTGATAGCACTGAAATCACCCACAGCAGCTTGAAACTTATGTTGTTTTACAGAGCTGTTCAATCCACTGGAAGGGCACAGCGCGTCGCAGGCCAATTATTTTATGGCAACCAGTGGGTGTCTGTCATTGTAAAAGCCTGTAGAAAGTATGCTCCTTGCCAAGCCCTTGCCAAACTTGAAATGATACAGTATTCATTCATGTACATTCAAGATTAATGTGGTGCATGCTGATACCATAAAGGTTATATTTGCAGGTGTTAGAATCGGTTTACATACATGTTATCGTATAATGTCGTGCTGGCTACGCGGTGAGCTTGTTGTTTGGTGTTGGTTCTCTTCACTGAGGATAGGGTTCAGCTATTTTGTCTGAGTGTATAGGGTTCAATTGGTTGCTGAGTCGGGTCTATTTTGCATACACCTTAGTTGAACCTTACTTGTCGAACAGTAATTAGAATAACAAATTAGAATTTACGCATCATAGATATTATGTAAAAAGTGTATTGATGATCTGTGTATGAGTTCATGATTTTGGTGTATAATTTACTACTACCGTAAATTCTCGCGTAGAAGCCGCGGCTTGTACGCGAGTCAGACTCAGCTTTCTTTTGATACCAAACATGCCTATATAGGGTGCGGCTTATACGAGAGTTTTTATTAGTATACTACAGTACCAAAATCGCAATATTCAGACCCCCTCTGCGGCTTATATAATTTGTCAGAGTTAGGGGTGCGGCTTATACGCGAGTTAGGCTAATACGCGAGAATTTAGGGTATCTATGATGAATATATTGTAAATCAACAGTGCTGCATACATTATGTGTTGTGATGTGAATTATACTTATACAAGGGTGACCACCCTTATCCGTCCTTACATAATTTACAGTAATCTTGACTATATTCGTAGAATACATTGAAGAATTGTCTAATTGTTCACACAAAATTGATGTATCACTATGACTGGTGGTTATGCTATACATCGGTACAATGACATGTCGAGTCGTGGTATGATTGCAAGAATGTTGTGCTTGAGTGAATACCTGACTAAGAGAATTATGGATTGAGAAGATACCAATGATAGGTTAGCAATTATTTCCTCTATTGTTGAAATCGGAGTATATACATTTTGCTGATATATGTAATAGCCTAGATATGGTTTTGCTCAAACGAGAACTTCTATATGCAGAACGTTCTATTGGGCATTACAGGGGCCGAGAATTACCAGGGCATAAGACCCTACCATAACTCTATTGTCCATAATTCTTATACAGTCACATATATATCGCTCCAGTGTCTTAATTTATCCATGTATTTAGTGTATTTATAACTTATATGACTGTAATCATAATAACATTACATACGGTCAAGAAGTACTATTCGTTGAAAATATAACTATATTTGTAGCAATGAGTTAATGTGTACATGGTGCACTTTATTACAATCATCACATGCACTAATCAATACTGGGGTGAGCACATGTACGTCATTATTGTAATTAATAGGGAACGGATTTGAGACAATAAAGCTTTACTTTGCTCAAAAAAAGGAAAGCTATATGCTTGCTATTTCTAGAGATAAAAATGAGATGCTGCTACTAGATTGAGGCCGTCCCCAAAGACGGTCCCAGTAAACAAAAAACGTTATACAACGTTAAATAACGTTTCTCTAAGGCTCCTTACTATGGTATAACGTTATATGACATTTTCTTTTTGTTAGTTGGGGTATCATTGTCACTGAGGATGAAACTCTAACACCTGCCCACACCACAGCATTCTCTACCCCTCCCTCCCTCCGTCCACATATCCACAGGAGAGCGTCTCTTCCAACTAGCCCCCCTGGCAGTATACTTAATTAAAGACCACGGGCTCAATCAAGGTCATGCCAGCTAAGACTCGTAGAAAACCTCCAGGAAGACCCCTAATACTCCTAGGCAATATTTTAGGCTTTTTCTTCTAAAAAGAAAACTGCCAAGTCGGATTGAAATGTTTTTATTGGCGACGTATATAATCTCAATACAACGTTCCAAGTCATGTACTGACGCCTCAACTGGCAAGATGTTAATGAGAATAATTATACAGACATTGAAGTATTCTAAATGATCAAATATGACAAAACTATCTAGAGGTCGTCGTCAGGGTTACATAGTATCCATAGTAACAAGGATATAAAAAAATAAGCCCTATCTATGTCAGGCTCTTGATTGATACACTGATTTAATACAAATAGCACCGTACAAATATCCCTCCTACATGTTTATGGTTGTTATATATGTCATGGGTAACATGTTAATTAAGATTGGTTATACAATTACAGGTTTTACAGCGTGTAAAAACCAAATAAAATAATCAAACTCAAACTCAACTCAACTACGCTGGACTTAACCTTGGGTTCTTGGTCCAACTTTCTACGAGGCAATAGGCTAAGCAGCCATAATATCTGATGATGGAATCACTAACTAAGAAGCACCAGAAGTGACTTATAAAAACCGAAGGGATCGCCACAGTAATAGATTCTAGGGAGGTCTTGCAGTGGTACATTGGTGAGGGTATACGGGGTACATCGGGGTACATGGGGTAAGTCAGGATACATGGGGGTATGTGTGGCATCAGGTACATGGGGGGGGGGGGAGGTCATGGAGGCAGTATGTACAATCAGGTACATAGCAGTAGTTGGTACGGGGTCATTGGGGGCAGTAATCAGTGCAATGCCTGTAACAATACAATGCTTTCCGCCAGTTATTCAAAATGAATCAATCGCATTCATTGGGGCAAATACTAGACACTGAGCATTGAGCCAGGACATGTACAGCTCTTGTACATTTGACATCGTTCCTCGTCACTTATTTTGAATACACTCCACACTCTAACTCTATTAATCTGTATGTTACTACAGGATAGTCTACCTACACTTATCATCAACATTTAGGGACCATCCATGAATGATGTCCCGTTTTTTTGGCCCCTTTTTAACCCCCCCCCCCTTTGAGAAATGCCCCCCTCACTAAAATAATTACATGCACCTGTGGAATCATACCTAGTTGGAGATATCTAAATGGCTACATGTGTATAAAACCAGAGTACTTAGACCCCTTCCACTAATAAGAAATTGCCTCCTACATTTTTAATTGTTATATTTTTGTTCTATTTATCATTAAACCTTGTGAATATGCTGGATGTGGCTTATAGAATTTTCACAAAGTTGGGCGCAGCTTATATAAAAGGTATTTATAAGTATAGCTCAACAATAAAGTACCTGGTAGTCATAATTATACCACACTTGGCTGGGGGAACAAAAAAAACCTGAGGTGCAGCTTTTAGTAGGCTGTTCGGCGACCGGCATGTTTGGCCACTACCTCTATGTGCTAAAGAAGGACATATTGCATTGCATAAGTTTACCTGTTATGCTATGTTTATCATTACATGTGTTACCTCGTTGGAAACATCCATTCTTCTTCTTTCCACCCTATTAATATATATGTTTTATAAGTATTTCTTTAATTGATTTAGCACATTATACTTTTTGGTACTGCTGAGAATATTGCTATAGTGGGCTGGGCCACGCTACCGACAGAACAGACATACTCCTTGCTTTCAGGGGAAAAGAAGATCTTATTTCAATATAAATACACCATTTTTTGGGAGAATATAGCAGACACAATATGCCATCCATAAATGTAATTTTTATAATGTAATTTTTAGTCATTGAGTCACAGATATAGCGTGACTTTACCCAACTTTCACCAACCACTGCTCCACGGATAATTGCTAGAAGAGTCTGGAAGAGTGGCAACATATTCTATACAAAATTCTTTTATGATAAAAATTAACAGTTTAGCTCTATCTATTACTCCTTTTTACACCAAAGGGCATAAAAAGGGGTCCCCACAGAAAAACAGACTGGGGGAGAGTATGACCAGGCCCTGTGCTGGCTGTATGCTGGCCCTCCCTGCTCCCTGTGGCCGGGGGTGGTCAGTGAGTACCCCTACTGTGTGGCCTACCTGTACTGCGGTCAGTGCTCTTAAAGGGGTAATTGGCAGAAACTGGGAAGAGTCAAACCTATAGAAAATGTCCAATAATCCACCTAGATCTTCACTAAACATCATTATTTTAGGGGACATATTATTTTCTGCATGATATCTGACCATTAAAACAAATATTGTTTCAATTTTCCGAAAATTTCTATTTTTAGTCGAACTGCCTACTTTTAGTGATGACGTACCTTTGTGGTCGTGTGCCTGCTCTTAATAAAGCACTGATCTTGTATAAACACCTGAAATATAAGGGTCTCCAAGTACCATAAAACCTCTTGTATAAGTCGCGGCTAGTATGCAAGTCAGACCGCTGGTGTGGCTTATAGGATAGACCCAGAGTTTTTTTGCTACTATAGTCTATAGAATAGCACTAAAGTCACCATAATCCGATTGCCAGTGCCGTTCATAGGATTGGCCCAAAGTCGGGGTGTGACTTATATAGAGTTAGGCTTATACATGTGTTAAAACAAGATCTTGAATAACCACCTCTCTTGAAAAAGGGCCAAGGGGTATCACTTCTGCCAAATTGAAGAGCACTCCACCACATTACCCTAAGATTGACCAAAAAAGGGTAAAAATGCGAAAATGTCTTCAAAATTGAAAAACGTAGGTTCGGCCCTATTTTGATAGGGTTGGGCGGGTGACCTGAAACAATCCTTTTTTTGGCCTAATACTGGTAGAGGACTTTTCTATCTTAGAATATGCATTGTACCATGACTATCATAAATAATGTTGTCAATAATCTAGTGTAGGCAATACCCAGTAAACAAATAAAGTTATACACCATTTTATAACGTTATATAACGTTATATGTCAAAGTTTTTCTAAGGCTCTTTAGTGTGACATAACGTTATGTAAAATTTAAAACGTTATTTTGACGTAAAATAAAGTTTTTTTGTTAGCTGGGTAGCATGTAGGGGTTTCTTGCCTAGTCCTTAATCGATAATATTATATCCACAACCGGGTATTAGATAGATCTCAAATTCACATCATTCAATTTTATTCGCCTGACACCTAGTTTCTTGCTAACAGACCTTCCCCCCCCCCCCCGGTCGCTGCTTCATAAAAGGATAGTTTGGGGTTTGAGACTAGCTGTCACCTTGCTTCCTTCTGACAGACAAAATTCTTGTTATAGTGATGCGACATCACCTTTGTAAATGGCACTGTCCAGGTATAATGCTTTCTTTGGAGTAATAAAGCAGTAGGCTGTTGCCCGCCCCCTCCCCCAATAATATGGAAGACATTATTTCAGTCAAATCATGTTTCCTGTTCTTATTAATGGGATTGAGTAGGTAGAAACTTAGATATTTGAGACAGCTGTGGTATTAATAGTATACATATATATATTCTTTTTCAAAACATGATATCCTGCACATACATGCCAACCCCCCTCCACCCTAGTCACGCTTTGTCACAAATTTCTTACCCCCCCCTCCCCCCTACGGCGTGACAGGGGTATTCCATTTGAGTGGTTTGTTTTGATTACCTCTGCACTGGAGCATCGTCAGTTGCCAGTTCTGTGTTAAGTACTTATGAACATGATAGCTAATTACTGGAAGGGGAGGGGGTAGATTGCATACTCATTTGAGTAACTGACGCCCCCCCTCCTCCCTATTTTAACTGATGATAACTGGTGTACCCCTCCCCTGCACATACACCGATTCCCCCCCCCCCTCTCCCCGAAGGGGTCAAACTTTTTACAACCCCCCCCCCTTGCCTACGGGTCAAAAATCGGCGCACGTGGGCCCTTTGAAGCATAGTAACACACAGGTGAAAAGAGTGGTCAACATTTTTTGCACCCCCTGATCAAGATGTCGACATCCCCCTCCTGTTCTTAAAAAATGATCACTCCCTAAATGACCACATATGGAAACGTGTGTAGTAGCTCTATAATATAATTATCATATTGCATCATAGAACAGCTTTTGCCTACCTCCACAAAAATTCAAGTCAGTTTATCCCCCTGTTTTCATGTAGGCTTTTGTATGCATTTGCCATACCCCCCCCCCCCCACCCCCTGGGTGCGTACATACTCTATGGAAGCCTCCCTTGGAGTCCGAGACTGCACATTTCTTAACTAGTAGAAATCATAGCATTGGGTACATAGTAATAAGGGTATTCGTGGGTCATCAAAATGTTATAAGTCTAATTATTTAAAGATAACACCTTTATTGAAACCATTTGGGTAAAACTAGATATTAAAGTAACAGATTGCATTAGCACATGGTTATAAAACAGCATTGGATTAGGTCCTATTAGTTATCAGGTGGATGTAACAGAACAGGATTGGCTAGAACCTGTGCTAAAGCAGATCTGCTTTATAGACATGTGAAACACAAACTTCGGATGGAGCTATTAGTACGAGAGCCCAGGCACTTTTAATTTTGTTTTTGTGACCGAAAGGTTTGAGGGTGGGTTCTTATGTAGAATTTTCTCCCGAATTCAAAAATCCATTTCTTACAAAAATCCGTTGGTGCGTTTTTCCAATATGGCCGCCCAAAGTGACGGTACGTCATCTTTTTCAGAAACGACTTTTTTCACCCTTTGGACTTCACATTTCTGTCTACTGAGGTTATCTATACCTTTGTTCTTACTGGTCAGTAACCTAATTGTATTATGTATACACTCATCAGACCAATATATTCATGCATTTCAAGATGGCGGCCATTAAAACAGCAATTATGGACGATTTAGACTGCTGTACTATTGGCATAATTCTGAAATTTTACCATATGAGGAATGGAATGTTGCAGGGTACCACACACACCAAAATTGGAACATGAGCTATACTGGTCATGTTTGGGGTGGATGTCATGTGCACAAATAGCTTTTCTCACAAAAGGGGCTGATCAAAGGCGACCATTACGCACATTCACAAATTTGGTTATATCTTAGTAAATAATGGTGATAATATTATACTGTGGTTTAAGGTGTCCAACCCCCCATTTTCAGGGTCTAGTAATACTATGGGAGCATCAAATTTTCTTTCCCATACATATTTTGTACCTGGTCAGGGTAGCTATTACTGAAAATCACAATTCTTGCCATATCTATGCAAATAATATGAATCCACTCCCATGGGTAATGTGTAAGTTCCCAAGCAGTCACCATATTATTTGGAATTAATAAAAGTCAGTGTGAGAATCAGGCCCTGGTGGGATCTGGTTGGGGGGTACCCTCTTATATAACCTACACTGGGCTCCTGGACCTCTCCTTTTCTCAGTGTCCTGGTCACCACAGACGCTCTGGTATCAGGTTCCATCATCCTGACTCAAGATAGGTCCATTAGCTGTTATGTGTAGCACTGTGACAAGCAAATGCTGATCCTGATGATAAAAGTAAGGGAGTACTTTGGTACAGCATATCTTAAGAGCTATGGCTAATGGGTTCTCTGTGGGAGTTTACTAACTGTGGTCAGAAGTTACAGTGATATCTCAAATAAACCAGGCTTCACACCCTATAGCCCCATCTGCCAGTTTATGTAATTAAAGTGTTAATGTAACTCCTCCCTTCTTTCCCAGAATTTTATGGCCTATAATGACACCACCAAAGGGATAGGACTGGCCTCCTCCTGTTGGTACTAACATTACCACTAACAAATGTGCTAATGCCCTCACAGTCAGGGGGCTCACTAGGTCCTCCCAGACAAGGTATGAAGGTGGCTTATCAAAAGATTCAGATGTCAGTTGTTCAGGAAAGGCTACTCCCACAATATGGAGGTGGAGAGCATAGACAGTTCAATGATCCAATATAAACACTGATAAAGGGTTTATCCACCACATTTGCCAAGTTGTCTGAGATAATGAATTGTTAAACACAAAAGGCCTCACTGAACAAGGTAGATTTTTATGTTATACAGAGACTTGTCCTATTTGACGTTGCTAGAAGTGTGGTCTGAGTGACGGATGAGAGATTTCTAGATTAGCTGCTCCCTATTTCCTTGTCTCTGGTAGAGACTGATCGAACCTGATGGAGTGGCCCTAAAATGTCTGATAAAAAATCTTATAAAATGCTAGAAAATACTTCACCTTGATTGCTGATGGCCAGGCACTGTAACTCTGTGTAGACCATAGTGATACTACTTCTTCCTTGGTAGGTCACTCAAAGATAACAGCCTTGACAATCCTCATGCAAAACAATAGGCTTCAGTCTGGCCTTGGTAGCAATCCGGTCAATGACAAAGCTCTACAGCAATGTGAAAAGTCTTTCCTGATCAAGCCACAGATCTCTACAGTAAGTTTGTGTGAGAAGAGAAGGATGCTTACTGCCTCCATGTAGGTAACACACAAAATCCTAAAAATTCTATATATTTTTTCACAGCAACAAGGTGAGAAAATAATGTCATCTGTTTTAAATCAGTTTTCTCCTGAAGATATTCTATAAATTGGTGCATAAGTAGATTCCACAAAGACTAAAGTGTATTGTTGGCCCTCATGATATCCTTTTCATAGCTTTTTCAACCTAAACCCTTTCTGCTGTATTGGATCCAAGAAGATACCTCTCTACCCATAATTCTAGTAACAGGTGGTAGTGATGTTAATGGGGGCATAATCGGGCATTGATGATAGTCAGTCCATGGAAGGGTAGAGGATGGTGAGGGATGGGGTGGTGGGGGGGGGGGGGGGAGGCTATCCATGGTCTTGCCAGTGTCAGTGCTGAATGATGTTAAGAGCTGGAGGCTGAGTATGGGAAGACTCATTTTCTCTAAAGATATTATGTAAAATACAATACTGCTCTAAAACCATCATAAGTGTTGAAATCAGCTTTAGCAGGTCTGAAAAAATAGAATTTGACACCAAGATTAAGCTGATTGACAAACTACATCCATTTTTATGAAGGAAACAAGTTTGGAAATTAATCTTGAAAATGGCAGCCATCTTGGAGTTTCAAATGTCAAATGATGCAGATATGAAAGATGACCCACTGAGGTGTAAGCATATTTAATGTCATGACCATACCATGTTTTGCACTAGGCTATTATACCCTATATCTGCTGATATCTGCAGGATTTACCGTAAAACCTCGTGTACAAGCCTAACTTGCATATAAGCCGCACCCCGACTTCAGGCTGATCCTATAAGCCGCACCAGCCATCTGAATGTGCCGATTTTAGAACTGGACCATAGTGGCAAAAACTCACGTATAAGCGGCACCTGGGCCGATGCTATAAGCCGCACTGCCGATCTGATTCGCGTACTTTAGTAAACTCTAAAAACGATTCTACTGCAAAATGCCTTGACCCTTTTTATAAGGCCTCTTTTCCAGAAAATGCTCCTGACTAATATGCTTAGACAACTTAAGAAAGAGAATGTTTTAGGTCATTTGACATTAGCAGATCGCCATCTCATATCTTATTAAGTAGAAACGCCTTCCAGATGTCGGGTAGCAATTGTCAATAACTTTTGTTAGCAAGAGCTTGCAATTTACTGTAATTTGTAATTTACTGTAATTTGTAATGATCAATATCGTTAGATATGATTTCCTTTCAGATATCATTTACTTTATCATTGCATGCGATTTTATAGCTATTTCTTGGTCACTAGCTCATCACAATTGGCCTTAGCTTTTTAGCAATTTTATTTTGGAGCCAATTGCAGTCAACTAATATTTTGATATCGAAGTGTATACCTTTATTTTTGCATTACACCATTTTATCCTTTATATCTAGATATGAGTGGAGGCCGCTTTGGACTTCTAGGTGAGCCACATTGACTATTATTTTGATTATTTCATAAATCATTCTATTATGATTTCGGCAAGTTAACACAGGATAACAGGATATTTTATTTTCGTTCATGATTTCTGCTTTTTTTTTCTCTCCTCTTCCTCTTCGAAATATATCTAACTTGAAAATAATACAATATCGAATAAGAATCATTGTTCTCCTCATGTGGCTTAAATGTAATCGCTAACTGACGATATGAATATGTTTCCTGATGTTAGGCTTGGCAGATGTGACTGAATATCGACAAACAGAGAGGTTCAAAAAGAGTCCTCAAGCTAAAGAGGTAGTAGCAGCAAAGTACAAGTGAGTATCCCAATAATTATAGGCCAAATAAAGACTGCGCTGTATTTTAGACAAAATGCGTTCTGATAAAAAAGATTAGATTGTTTTATATGATATGAACTGACTAAGAGGCAACTTTAGGGGGAAATCATAGGCACCTTAGCAAGTAAAGGCCATAATGATTGTATGGGATCGGATTGTTGGTAAGGGACAGTTTACAATAGTCTGACAACGACATCAAATATTTGCCAGTGTAATATTTCAGCTGATTATGTACATTGATGTTAAATCTAGTTACAGATCTGCAGATAACGTTGTGGTATCTATTTGGTGATGTATGTTTATGTGATCTATTGTAAATCTTTTAACAGGGCAATGGAAGTGGTGGATCTCATCATGGACATTGAGTACAAGATCCGTCTTGAGGTATGCATCTAAAGACATTTAGTTTACCCAAAAGTCATGGTTGTGCAAATACCTTGAACAGTTAACCTTTAAATTGTGTCCCTGTCACTCCAGCTAACTAGTGCGCCATTGTAGGAAAGTGTGTGTGAAATGTTCATCTTTTGTTCACACATACTGCATCGAACTGATGGTGTATTTAGAAGAGTGGAGATTCTTGTGGTTCATTGGTCCTCAATGATTCAAATCCAAATATAAATCTCCGTAAACAAATTCTAAATATTGCCACAAACTGATTTTGATGCTGGCCATTATTTACTGAGCTAGATCGGGTAACCTGAACTACGCCATAATTGACGGGTTTAATTATGGACGAGAGCATAAAATGTGTTTCACTTTCTCGGGCCATTCATGTTTCAAATTGTCAAAAATACATACAACTCATTTCACTGTCACAACTGTTGAGAAACCAAAGTTTTAAGATAATTTTTAATTGAAAACTCCATGAATGTGCCATGTGAATTAATAATAATGTTCTCTGTTTTTAGAAATTCCTGGCACTCTACCGCCGCAAAAATGAACCGTAAGTTCGTTTTCCAAACTATTCCATTAACTTCTATTTTTAAAAGTATGATTCTCCCAGCAGTAGTGCCTGGCAGACTATGACGCGATGTTACTACCATCGGGTTAACAATTAGTAATAATCAGATAACGAAAACACAAATTGAAAGTTACCGACGTTGCTTTTATTACAGTTTAATATCATAATCCATGCAGTATGAGTAGCGAGCATCACCAGACCACAGGTTTATATCAGAGATATCTAATTCTCAGTTAATACTATATATTATAGCAGAGCCAGATGGTGTAGACCTTCACAGGCATTCGCTATGCCTAGGTAGGGGTATAGGCCTTTAGAAGTGATTTGCCTTAAAAATCGGGGTCTATGCTTTTAAGGAACGTCCTCCCATCTTCATTGTTATTTACCAACCAGGGTCAAAAGTACTCTCACCCTTTCTCATAATCTGATGGCATCCTGATGGCATTATTCCTCTCCTATTCTCAACAGAGAGAAAAAACTACTCGAGAAGCTAAAGACTATGATGGCAGAAACAGCATTTTTCGAGGAAGGTGACACTGAGATTCTCCTTGTGAGTACAACTTTATAAGGAATGACATGTTATATCAATAACAAGCACTCATTAGCCTCCCAGATCGTTATGGTCACAGTCCAGTGCGCTCTTCACGGCCATAATTAGCATCTTATCCAGCAAAAAGAATTATGTCTATTTCATGAGGACCAATCCCTATGGACGGTGTTCATTTTAATATGTCCTATGTTTCTGATATCCTACAAAATATGTAGAAATGATGCATCAGAAGATGCATATCCTTTAAAGTACACTCAATTGTGGCCTATATATATATATATATATATATATATATATATATATATATATATATATATATATATATAAATATATATATATATATGTGACAGGATCTGCGAAAAAGGCCCTTAGTGCAGGGTGCACTAGGGTCCCTTTTCCCAGTGCATGCCATATATATATATATATATATATATATATATATATATATATATATATATATATATATATATATATATATATATATATATATATATATATATAATATATTGCAATATTGCAATACTTTCTGACCACCAGGACCTCACACGGTACGACTACAGCAAGATGGTGGTCAAGTCCATGAGCCTCATGAACAAACATTACTCGGCATATGACAATCTGTTCAAGAATGCTGTCCAAGCACAGGTGGGTGTCCAAGCATTGGCTCAAGTATGTAACGTTACTTATGTGCGTGACACATCAATGATGTCCCTGCCCGCCCGTACACATGCTGACAACTCCATCGGACATAATCATGTTCATGTCTATCCAGTTGTCATGTTTTGGAACGAAATGAGCAGTTCCATATGGGGAAAAACGTAATTATCTGATGCAGATTAGGATAGAATTGCTAACAATTTGTATACCAAAATACTTGAATACATTATGACAATAGGTTAATTGCTCGTGTCATTATTGTTTAGAATACAATAATTCCCAAACTTACATTATATTTTCCAATCAAAACATATACATGGCTGTAGGTGCTCACCAGGGAGGAGTCGCAGACAGTGCACCACCAGCTTCTGGACAGCCTGCCGCACTTAAGACGCCTTCTCAGTGTCAGGATCCGTCCAGAACAGGTGGAGCAGGTGTGTGGTATCCTCATAAAGCTAACCAGGTAGGTAACTCCCCCCCCCCCATCTTACCACCCTTTGTTTTCTGTCTTACCTGTTGCCCACTGGCCGATATAATGGATTTGTCGGCCAATTTCTCGTTTTTTAGAATAATTGTTTTATTTGGGTAAATGGTACAAGTATAAATAGGAATGCTCGCATATATGCTGGGTTTGAGAATTGTCAAAGATGAGTTTCTAATATTACCACTTTCATTAAACTACAATGGCCAATCATGACGACCAGTAACAATAAAACATGATACACATGATTTAGGATAAATGATATCATTTTCAATTCAATTCAATTCCACTTGTACATGAATAAAATGATGTTTCTGTCTTAATTCAACAGTTGGTGTCATTTACCCGATGAGCCAGATGAGCCACACCCAATCAACCAAAATATCCTAGTCAACAATGGTGAGTTAACCACCATTATCAACTTTGTTTTATTGCGATATGACGTAAAAGCGTCCAACACACATGATAGATAGCAAAACTAAGTCAGCTGTATTGTCCTGTGTTCACTTTCATGGACAGTAAGGTATCCTCCGCGGGTGTTAAAAAACACAGACTCTCGCATATTGCATGATTGCCTTCCCCATCAACCATGATTGTCCTCTATTGCTGACGTCAGGTCATCTTAAAGCTTGACCGTCATGGTTGAAGTGAGGCCAAAAGCACGTTTGGATATACCGTAAAACCCCACCTTTAAGACGGATTTATTTTGGGGTTTATTTTTCCAAGACGGATTTTCATCTCAAAAGAGAGGGTCGTCTTAAAGGTGGGGTTTTATTATATAGGATCAAAGAAAGAACCATTTTAAAGTATTTTTCTTACAAGACGGATTTTCATCTCAAAGTAGGGGGTCATCTTAAAGGCGGGGTCGTCTTAAAGGAGGTTTTTTTTACGGTAGTTCAGTTTTCATTCACAAGAGGGCTCCTAAGGGCTGGGAGCTCAGCTCTTACAGGCAAAAGATAGGGTGAATATGTTGTAGCTGGACAATGCCCATGGTGCCCTGTCCAAAAACTGCTGCCCTCTGGTGGAACTGTCATTTTAGTCCATGTGTGGAAAATGCTGAACTTATTCCCTGATGGCACAGCTTTAATATGACATCGGACAGTGATCATTGTCATACGATCTTGTGTCTTTAATGCGTTTATGGTCCTCGGTCGTTAAATAGCTTGACATTGGCAGACGAAAATGCTGTACATAATTTCCCTGGGAGCCATACTTCAGTTACAAATTTGTGTTTGTTACAGGGGTGTTGGAAATCATCTTCAACCTTCTGCAACAGAAGTTGGATCTCGAGCTTGTGGTAAGTCAATAGCCCTTTTCCCCGCTATTTGTAATCAGTATGTTCCTAGGGGAGATCTTATAAGAAACATTCCTATAGGACGATACTTCATAAGCCGTCCCTCTCATGCATGCGTCCATACCTCTGGGAGTTGTCTGATGTGGAGAGCCTAGTTAGGTTATCCTACATCTAAGAGGTTTTCTTAGAAAAACCTCTTAGATGTTTTTTTTTGTAAGAAAACCACTTAAACTTAAACCCTTCTCTCATATTATGAGAGAGTGGTTTTTAAGGCCCCTACTACGAATTGCCATTATTTAGTATTCTACAACATTTTCACTATTACTCGCTGGTTCAGTGTACTACTATATAGGTGGCACTCGTACATCATTTGTATGGACGGTGGGAGAGGCTGCTCGCTGCCTCTTGGCAGTCCACCAGGAACTTTGGTGGAGTTCTAAAAATGGGTCTCCCTTCCCCCCCCCCCCCCGCCGTCTGTAAACATAGCTAACAACGATCCAGGACAGTTCGCATTTTGATAAACACCATTCATTTTAATTCACATCGTTTCATCATAATTTCACGAGCTACTACACTAAGTCTACTATTATGTGGGATAATTATAAATGCAGAGCGTTCAAACTAGGTACCGCGCATAAGCGAGTCATGGCTGCGAAATCGCCGATCCTCAGAGAAAAAATGTCAATCTTTACAAGCCTCCAGAGACAAGGAAAATTAATGCACAGAAATCTCAAACCCCTCAATAGAAAGATATGGATCTGCTTGTCTGAAATATCATTGGTATTAAGTAGGTTGTACTTGCTATACATGTGCAAATGGGTCTTCACTGGGGGTCACTTTGGGTCAAATTACAGGTTTTGTCACCTGTTTTCCTTCTGCTGATTTGACTCTCTGTCATATAAACTGGATTTCCCATTGCACCATACATTGCACATGAAATATACCAGCACCATTGATTAGGATACACATCAGGCTTCACTGTGGTCCCCGGGACGAACAAAAATTATTAAAAATTATTACTTTTGTAGCATTTAATAGAAAATATTAGATTAAAAAACATATTATTTTTGAAAAAAAATGTTCGTCCCGCCCCTCACACTGAAGTTTAAAATAGTTATTACAACCATGTGAAGAGAGCTAAGCAATCCTATGGATGGTGCAGTGGCAAAATTAAATCATAGTTATTTTTCCATACAAATCCTATATAGCATACTGGTAAGCTTAAAAAAAATAAAGTTAATTTCCAAAATATTTTACTATGGTATTGATGTTGACATGTCACGGGTAGTATGTGTTTCGAATTACAAGAGGATTGGACTGCTAGTTAACAATCTATGGCACCATTTGCAGTATAGCATTTGTGACAAACGTACATATTAGTGATCTTGCCATTTTTAAATGAATATGACTCAAAAGATACACATAGGAAATGATCTGAGAAAAATTATTCATGCTCTATATAACATGAAGATACATTACATGTAATAGCAAAGTCCTCAAGTATGTATTCCTTGAACTAGGTATGGGGTCAAAATGGCAGAATGGCCATTTTCAGTGGCAAGGGATTGGTATTTCTGCCATGTTAGAGGGTACACTATTTCAATACAAATATGTCTGAACATATTCTGAAGATAATTATGCAATGTCTATATATAGTTGATTGGGAAATATCATTTTCCAACTGCGAATTGTCATCAAAATAAGTGTAATATCACTCTGAAATTGGCCCATTGGCTATTGAAAATGAAATATGCTAAATGGCTGAAACTTTTATTTTTCGAAAATTCATATAAAATTAACTACTGAGCGGATCTTAACATAGTTACCATCATTCTTCAGCATTCTTTATCAGCTTCCTAACCAGTATAACAATTTTGTTCAGGGAAGGGTTTCTTCAAACTACCCGTGGTACCTATTCAAACCACATGAATAAAATGTTGAAAACATATCCTTTTGTTCTCTTGAATAGAAACAGTACGATGGATTTCGGAAAGTCCTCAGATCAACTCTTGTGCTGCTCAAGTTTCTCACCAAGGGGAATGCCGAGGTGCAGACAAGGGCCTTTGACAACTTTGGCTTCTTAGTTGCTATCCGTGGAGTGGAAAAGGAGCTCGGAGAGGCCCTCGTAGAGGTACTTATTCTACCAATATTCAGTTGATACATTTAGTAAGTACCCATTCTTATAGATGCGTAGTGGGACTAAATAACTGCCCGTGGGATAAACCACCCAGTAAGCAAATAACGTTATACACCATTTCATAACGTTCTATAACGTTATATGTCAACGTTTTTCTAATGTTCTTTAGTATGATATAATGTTATGTAAAGTTTAAAACGTTATTTTGACATAAAATAACGTGTTTTTGTTAGCTGGGCATCCCTTTCAAGTTCCCCGTTAAGAGACAATGGACATATATCTATTCAAATTTCTATTACAATCTCCTTAGCAAATGAGATTGCTAGTTGCATTTAGTTTACCATAACACTTTGTAGTGTCATATATTCTCGATAGACAAAACGGGGCACAATATCCTTCCTTATCATTTAATAGACCGATTTTGAAAAAACCTTTTTTTCTGTAGATCTTTACGGGTAACAAGGAGAACTGCCTGCACGTGAAGTCTGAACAGATAGAGACGGTCATGCAGCGGACTGCCTACCTCAAGGAGAATGCCTCAGAGTTCCTGGACCTTCTCTGTGCTATTGTCAAAGTAAGATTAGTGTGCACATCAACTTCCCACTATCTAATAATAATGATAGTTATTATATACGGAAGACTATTTCAGTATAATGAAGATACCACGTAGACTCCAGGGGCGGATCCAGGAATTTGGGAAGGGGGGGGGCGCTGTAATACCTACAGCATTGGGGGTGTTCAACCATCTACATTGAAATTTACCAAAAAATAGGGGGGGGCGCGCGCCCCTTGCGCCCCCCCCACCCTGGATCCGCCCCTGGACTCTAATCATAACTGCGCATCGGGTCGTGTGACTGGCCATACTTTTAAAATGGCGCTGGTAGGCTATTATAAACACTTGAATAAAGCTAGGTCACATTTCTCATGGCTAATTAAAATTAGTTAGGTTTTAGCTGAGTACAAAGTGTTAAAGTTAAACATTGTATAAGTAAAGAAAAACTCATTAATTTTGGAGAATGATACAAAAGCTATCCGTCTGCTCAAAAGGTAGAGGAGCTGAATCAACCATTGAAGCGGAACCAGGATCACGTGATGCGAGCATTGATGAAGAACTACCATGATGTCGCACACGTACTGGAGAAACCCCAGGAGCACAGGTAGAGAATATTATGTTCTAAATAAAAACAACTCACCTAGTTTCTGGATTGAAAGTATCGGAGAATATGATTGTAATAGAAATTATAGTGCATTGCAAAACGATTGGGGAAACCGGACAGAATCTATCCGGTTTCACCAAATTAAAATCTGATGCTCTTCCCGAGATTGGTGGGTTATATATCAAAAAAAAGTCTAAGCATATTACATTGGTACATCATCAACCTGAAGCCACTAAAATAAATACAGGGTTCAGTTACAGATTTGACCAGCTGCAAAGATATTTTTATGGACATAAATATCCGCAATTATAAACTGCCATGATATGGAAATGTGTGCATCCTCTGTCATGACTATTAATTTCATATGTAGCTGGTATTACTGGTCATGCCTACCAAGCTAACAGCTTACTTAAGTGAATAAGAGGTAAGGCAGGTTGGTTGGAGTAATTATGTGAGACAGAATGGACAATTAAGATTGTATGATTGATTATGACATAACATTGGTAAGAACAACGAAGTCATAATACGATATATTATGTGGGAGAAACAAGATAATAAGAATAAAATTGAAGAAATAATTATGTATGAATATTAAAGGTGTGGCTGGGTGGGAACACAACTTGTATAGGCGAGAAGCGACTAGGGACTGACGCCGGGACATGGTGCAGGTGTGCTGAAGAAGAGTAGGACAGATGTGTAACTTACCAATGAGTAGAGAGGTGGTATAGGTTAGTGAGGCTCGGGTAGTAACTGACCACCTGTGTGTGACCAGTAATGCACCACAATGTTGATGCATCATTAATAAATAATGTAATAACATGAAACTTCTAATTTGGTTCCAGGAATGAGATCCTGACAAATGGTAGCCACAGGGCTAAGGAGCTTAGCTACCTCATCAGTCTTATAGACTTGTTGGCCTCCTGTGCCGAGGTACGTTCACGTAATATCATTATATCAATCTATTTCTCCTATCACAATCATGCTTAACACCCAAATTTCCCTACTACTCTGCTACACACACTGACTTACCTGTACTACCCTGCTACACACCCGCATCTCCCTATACTACTCTGCTACACACACTGACCTACCTGTACTACCCTGCTACACACCCGCATCTCCCTATACTACCCTGCTACACACACTGACTTACCTGTACTACCCTGCTACACACCCACATCTCCCTATACTACTCTTCTACACACCTACACATCCCTGTCAGGGGCGTGGCAAGCAGTTTCAAAGTAGGGGGGACTAAGAGGGGTTTGACCCTTTTTGGCCCCTTTTTATCTGACCTTTTTGGGTTTGACCTTTTTTGGGGTTTGTCAAATGTGGGACGGACATGTCCCACCCCCCCCCCCCCTGTTGTACTACTGTGCTGCACACATCCACATCTCCCCGTACTACTGTGCTGCACACTCGCATCTCCATTATACTACTCTGCTACACACCCACATCTCCATATACTACTCTGCTACACACCCACATCTCCCTATACTACTCTGCTACACACCCACATCTCCATATACTACTCTGCTACACACCCACATCTCCCTATACTACTCTGCTACACACCCACATCTCCATATACTACTTTGCTACACACCCACATCTCCATATACTACTCTGCTACACACCCACATCTCCATATACTTCTCTGCTACACACCCACATCTCCATATACTACCCTGCTACACACCCACATCTCCATATACCACCCTGCTACACACCCACATCTCCATATACTACCCTGCTACACACCCACATCTCCATATACTACCCTGCTACACACCCACATCTCCATATACTACTCTGCTACACACCCACATCTCCATATACTACCCTGCTACACACCCACATCCCCATATACTACTCTGCTACACACCCACATCTCCATATACTACTCTGCTACACACCCACATTTCCCTATACTACCCTGCTTCACACCTACATCTCCATATATTGATTCTTCCTTTTCCTTTTTACAATATCGTATCTACGGTGTTTTAGGGAGTGAACGCGTACATTGAGTCCCAGTGCCAGTCCATCATGAAAGCTAACGAGGTGATAGATACTCTGAATGATGACAATATCGATAACAACCTGAAGAGGCCCTACCTGCGCTTCCTGCTCTGGGTCTATGTCAAGGCTGGCATCTCCCCCATCGACAGTGGCACGCTTGACCTGTCAGAAAGAATGTAAGATAGTCATGTTATTATTCGCAGTCACTGTGTGTCAGTATCTAGAGTAGGTCTCCCTTATAGTGCATCAAGGTTTCACACCCTACAGTTCTGTCCATATGATTATCCATTATTGCCTTAACCCTTTAAGGATGGCATACATTAATGCATCATGCCCTTGGTCGTCATGATGCATGAATGCAGCCCTGGCGAGTTACTTGCCAGAGCTGCATTCAAATATCATGCCAACCCTACGGGGCTGAGACGCTCCCAAAGGGTCAGCATGATGCACCAAAAGAGCACCGATGAGAAACTCGCCGTGGCTGCATTGGTGCATCATGACGACAGTGTCATGTGTCTTTCCCTAAAGGTTTTACTTTCTATCTGGTACACTTAGTATACACAGTGTTACGATCGCGCTATACGCTATTGTAACAAATGGCATGTTTCTTCTTAAATCTAGCCTACCTTGGAAACGTGGATTGCTAGGTCATCTCTCGAAATGCACTCAGTGGGTCATTAAAAACCAGGAAAAGACAAAGAAGTTGTTGAAGCAGGCTCCCCCAAAGAGGTAAACCTTAAGTTCACATTGACCTACATTACAGTGTATGGTAATAATAGTACATTTCAGAAGTAAAAAACTATACATATACCCTATAAGTAACCGTAGACGGCAATCTATGAGAAGAGTGAAGACTACACACAGTGAAATGTGAGCGTCACTGTCGCCAGAACCACCTACTTCTGACA
Source organism: Harmothoe impar (assembly GCA_947462335.1). Taxonomy (NCBI): domain Eukaryota; kingdom Metazoa; phylum Annelida; class Polychaeta; order Phyllodocida; family Polynoidae; genus Harmothoe; species Harmothoe impar. Next base: position 33,264,070 of record OX381708.1, read on the forward strand.
GGCAGGTAATGCCTCCGCTATTTCCTCACGTTTACACCATGTCAGATATCAAATATCGTGAATGTCACTTCATATGGTCGGGCGACAAACAGTTCTTTTTAAAATCGTAGTGATAGAAATGCATCTCTGACAAATGCATTGTCCCGATCTGGAGGTATGTATGAAGTGCTGCGCAAATGACATGGAGAAGCTATATGAATCGGGTGTTATTGCAAAGAGTCGTTGGACAGCAAATTTTACATTTGGTGTATGTGACACTGAAATATCGTGATAAGATTTGATATGTACAGACACGCTTCAAAGGCTAATTCTGAATTTCATTGTTTCACGCCTTATGACCCTAGGAGCACTTGTGGAGAGGCACTTTTTCTGTCAAAGTACTGTTAATGGCTAGGAATAAATTAGGTGGATGCCAATTGCGCCTACTTATTCAGCATGAACTGCGAGTCAGATGTAACCCAATTAGCACAGGGATTATAATTGTTTGATAAGCCAGTTGAGGTTGACGTTTGCATGTAGGCATACCATGTGTTTTCCCATTGGTTACTAAAAGCCTAGCTGGGGCCCATGCATCTGTCACCCCAGGCTTACTACCATGGATATGGCAGCCTGTCCAGATCTAGTCCAGGTGAACCACATTTTGAAAATAACCGAAAGAAAATGAAGGAGTGTTACTTTCCAAGAAAATAAAGACAAAGGAGTAGCCAAGTAAGGGTGTCATTGACATCCAATTTCTGTCAGTTATGATTATTGAAATATGTTTCCCATTATGTCATTGCATTGCAATATAATATCAAAATAAAGTAATAGAACTAGAGTGCATTGTGAACAATATTATTCCAGTGCCTTTATAAGCTGAGTAACGTTTAAATCAAATGTTGTACATAAACTGGTACCTCAACTTTGAATGTCCTTAAAATGACCAGTCATATTAAGAGGCTCCACGTGTCTGTCCCCCTTCTGGAAAAGGCTTTAAATTACACATCTCTCTCAATGTCAACACGCCAGTGTTACCTGTGGTGTGCTAATCACCTCGTCCCTTTAAAAAATATTGATGGCAGTATTACAGCAGTTTTAAAAGAACATAAATCCAGTGATGTATTTCTTTTTTTCCTGTTAACCTGTCACATTTCGAAAAATGGATTCCTAGTCCCCATACTGAACACCCCATATTATTAGAGCATTCCCGGACTTTAGCACTGGTAGAGGACGCTTTCTTCATAACTTATTGACATAGAGTATATTGACATATCAAAAATATCAATATAATATAATATTGACATATCGACATGATTGCAACATGTCAATATAGCGAATATCAATGACATGATACAGGACTAAGTGCTATTACTTCATGGGCAGAGCTGAGATGGGTTCCACCTGACAGCGTTGGTCATTTCCACCAACCAATAGTATGCCTGGGTAAGAGCATCTTATTAGGATGAAGCCTATATGAGGCATATTTAGGATTTCTGGTATACACCTGCTGAAGCATAATGGTGATATTGCTCGGACCTCCTCTGCGATGATGCATGGGGAGGTTACTGCGCCAGTGCCGTAATGAGTATAGGGGAATTGTATGACTTCTCGGTGTGTGGCCATGTTGGATTAAGGGAGTGGTCATTTTTTAACAACAGGGGGGAGTTGGTTGTTTTTGGTGGGTTGGAATTGGATCCCTCTTGAGAGGGGGGGGGGGCAAAACGATTTGGACCCTCTTGAGGGGGGGGCCAAAAGAAATTGGACCCTCTTGAAGGGGGGACCAAAAAAATTGCACACCTTTTTAGCGAAAAAGCCCGCACATTACTATAGCTCAAAGGGGTCTGCCATGCTCAATTTCACCCTGTCTGAGGGGGGGACCAACAAACTTTCGACCCCTTCAGTGGGGGGGAGACCCAAAAATAATTGACCGGCTCACATGAAAATCCGAGGACCCTCCACCTGTTGTTACAAAATGAGCACTCCCTAAAGTTTGGCGGTTGCTGATTGATACGTGTCTCAATGCAGGGTTACTGTAAAGTAGTATAAGGCAATATAATGTTATTTACGTGGTAATATAGTCATATCAACTCAGTTAATGTTCTTCAGTGTTGGATTAATCAGAAGAACTGTTTATATAGATACAAATCTAGCATGACAGACTCTGTTATCATAATGATAAGTATATATAAAGCTCGACTGTCATTATTTGCTCTCAAACAGCGCTGAAATTGTTCGTGTCCGTAGCTGGTAAGATGACATATGTGCAGAGAAGATATGGTGGGTCACTGTCGCCAAAATGACTGTCTTTAGTGAGTCAGACACTGCCTAACTCACTTAAGGTCTCTAGCAACTGTGACTTATTATATATTGTCGTGTGCTTGTGTTAGACATAATTTGATATTCACCTCTATCACATGGAATTTGATCATCTGTCCTAACTTTAGTACAAACTCACTTTTAGACTGCTTTGTCATCCTTGCACACACACACATATATATCTATATACAGCGGTGATACTACTGCACTACTACTGGTATACCCGTTCACATCCATTCACATATTGCATCACTCTGTCTCCCAAATTAGTTACATAATAACCAATACAATGAAGTCTGAAGTGACCACTGAAGCCAAATTGAGAAAGTTAGGTGTCACAGTGAAACACCTAAACTGCACCTCATTAAGCAGTCCGATTGTCAACATTTGAGCCTAGTTCCTTGGGTGATTTCCTTTTTTTACCATTCTTGAAATTCGGATATAGTTTATTTGCAAACGTGTGCACATACTAGCGGAATTTATACATATAAATGTAGAATTTTCTGAAACTGACCGTATTGATTAATGTATATTAACGTATACATGTACAAAATAAGTCCGGCAAAAATAAATAGGTAAATGTTTAAAATCTAAATCCTCTAGAAATTCTCAAGATGCTTCCTTAACATTATAAAGTACTTGACATTATTATATGACTTTATGAAGGATATATGTACCTATTCGCCATGTTGGATAAGGGTTTGTATTTAAGTGAGTTCCCCATTATGGAATGGATGGGGCACTGTGTGTGTCCACTGACTAATACAAGTGTCTCACTTTTTAAATCAATTATGTGACAAATATCTACTCTTGTCTATGTTGGCATCGGTAACCCATGGACAGCTCTCCCTGGAGGCCGTTTTTCCCCATTGGTTTTTGTGTACGTATGTGTCATACGGGGTCCTGGCAACCCATGCAGGCAAAAAGTGTTTTTCCTCATCGGATACGGACATTTTTTACCAAAAAGCAGAATCCCGTTTGGGGAAATCCTGCATTTAATACATTGCAGGGAAAAAGTACAGTGAGGGGGTTTCTCCCCTTGATTTTGGGTGGATATACATGTAATTTCAGGTTCAATCAGAAAATCCTTTTTGCTAATACCTTACCATTATTTGCTGAACATTATTAACCTACAAACAGGTTGACAATATAGTTGGCTGGGTGTATATGAATGGGCTTGTATAGAAGTCTTGTATTTCTTGAGATATAATGATTTAAATGATAATATATAGCCTAAATAAGGTATATTTAAATATAGACTCCTCCCCCCATCCCCCCCTCCCTCACCACCCCACCTGTATTAGACCCAGCAGTGGGAGATCTCCCCTTGAAGGTGCAGACCGGGGGCTGCCCTTATCTCTACCGGCCCTTATCTCTGTAGAGATAAGGGCAGGACACCATGGGGCTCCTTTAAGTAGAGGGAAATCTCCCCTTGCTGGCAGAACCTCCCTGGACGGGATTTCTACCTGTGATGGAGAATTCCCGGGATTATCCAAGCCTGATAACCTTTCAATCTCCATTCCCTTATATATATATGAGAGGAGTTGAGGCCAGCATGACTTAGCCTCTAGCAGCACTGAGTCCATACATTTTGGCCTAAGTATGTACGATGGCTGGTTAGGTCGATAAGCAGGGGCATACCCACACCCTGATACCCACACAGGGGAGAAACCTCTCTTGTGTAAGGCGGACAGGCAAAAGATATCGACCCAACAGGCCATCGTAGAAGTGTTACTACCTTGCTAATTCCGGGCTGTGTTGGTGCTGCCACCTAGAGGCTAAATCATGCTGGCCTCAACTCCTCTCATATATATATAAGGGAATGGAGATCGCAAGCCAATTGCGGGAGGTCATGTGGACCTAAACCATTATTCTGTAAGCTAGTACAGTCCCCCACCTCCCTTTTTAAAGTGCACATATATATGTAAAAAAATGGCTCTAGGATTGTTTTAATGAATAGATAAGTAAAGTCCAACTACTACCCTTATAAGAAAAGAAATAAAAAAAATAAAAATTGAGTTTCAAAGAAATTATACAAAAAAATGTCTTTTCTTCTGTAACTCGGTAAATAATGGCCCTACGGAGCTGAAACTCTGCGTATAGACTCCTTGTCTAAACGGTGAGGTGAAGAAAACACTCCAAATCCAGTGCCTTCCCCGACCTCTCCTTTCTCTTCCCCAACCTCTCCTGTCTCTTCCCCGACCTCTCCTGTCTCTTCCCCGACCTCTCCTGTCCCTTCCCAAACCTCTCCTGTCCCTCCCTTGTCTCTTCCTGAACATACGGACCCTATTTATACCATCCCCAGCCTACCTCCGTATGTTGCTACATATCATGACGTCACAGAGGGAATTCCCTAGGGGTTTCCTGGAATGTAGACTGGTTTTTGTACATTTTTACAATTAGGGCAGGTGAGTGCCGTATTGGTATGCCGTATTGGTATGCCGTATGCGGGCAGAATTTATGCCAATCCCGTATGCACATAAGGACGTGATACGGAGGGGGAAAAAAACTGTTTTTGGGCTTCCCAATATGGGTCCCGTATATGGTCCGTATTTTTACTCCATATTGGTTACGTATTGGACCAATGGGGAAAAACGCCCTCCTGGAAGGCGTTTCACCGTATGTTGATATAAAAAACAACATACGGCCTTAAGATGCGGACAAGATGCGGACAAAATACATCTAAACTACTTTTTTTGTTTCAGTTGGTGCTCCGTATACCCTCCGTATCTTTTAGTAGAAAATAACAACATGCGGCACCCAACATACGGCCCTCTCAACATACGGACATTGTCACCTGTCTCTTTTGGAAAAATGTGCAAAAACCAGTCTACATTCCGGGGAACCCCTAGGGAATTCCCTCTGTGACGTCATAATATGTAGCAACATACGGAGGTAGGCTGGGGAGGGTATATATAGGGTCCGTATGTTAGGGGAAGAGACAGGGGAGGGACAGGAGAGGTTTGGGAAGGGACAGGATAGGTCGGGGAAGAGATAGAAAAGGTCGGGAAAGGCACCTCTGTACTCTGATAGCTATTGTCTGTTTAAACACAAGGAGTCTGTGGGCAAAGTTTCAGCTCTGTAGGGCCATTATTTACCGAGTTATGGAAGAAAAGACTCTTTTTAATGTAATTTCTCCCAAAATCCATATAATTTTTTATTTTATTTTTTATCATGAAGGTAGAAGTTGGACTGAACTTATTTACCCGTTAAAATAATTCTAGGGCCATGGTAGGGGCCGTGAGAAAATGGTAGGGGCCATGAGGAAATGGTAGGAGCCACTACTACCATTTCGTCACCACTACAGCCAGCTCTGTACTCTGTTGTCTACCACCATCTAGGGCTGTGATTATTGATACATCTTTCTGTTAGGATTTCTGAGCGAATATATATATGCTTGGCTACCCGTATGGCTTGTATCTATGTTGTACTTTGTAGTAGTTGAAATGTTAGCACTCAAGAGGTTTTGCACCTGTGTGGATGGATATTCCGGGCTGTGTTGGTGCTGCCACCTAGAGGCTAAGTCAAGCTGGCCTCAACTCCTCTCATATATATATAAGGTAATGGAGATCGCAAGCCTTGTGTTGGAGGTCATGTGGATCTAAACCATTTTTCTGTAAGCTAGTACAGTCCCCCACCTCCCTTCTCCCTTTTTAAAGTGCACATATATATGTAAAAAAAATGTCTCTATGATTGTTTTAATGAATAGATAAGTAAAGTCCAACTTCTACCTTTATAATTAAAAAAAGATAAATTTAAAAAATGATTTTCAACGAAATTATACCCAAAAATGTCTTTTCTTCTGTAACTCGGTAAATAATGGCCCTACAGAGCTGAAACTTTGCCCACAGACTCCTTGTGTATAAACGGTGGTAGACAACAGAGTACAGAGCTGGCTGTAGTGGTGACGAAATGGTAGTAGTGGCTCCTACCATCTCCTCAAGGCCCCTACCATTTCCTCACGGCCCCTACCATCTCCTCACGGCCCCTACCATCTCCTCACGGCCCCTACCATCTCCTCACGGCCCCTACCATTTCCTCACGACCCCTACCACTTCCTCACGACCCCTACCACTTCCTCACGACCCCTAGCATTTCCTCACAACCCCTACCACTTCCTCACAACCCCTACCATTTCCTCACGACCCCTACCATTTCCTCACAACCCCTACCACTTCCTCACGACCCCTACCACTTCCTCATGACCCGTACCACTTCCTCACAACCCCTACCACTTCCTCATGTACACCACATCCAGTACCAACATACGGAGCATAAATACCACATACGGCGCACAAAAGAGACATACGGCCCTAAAAAACAGGGTATATGTCCTGTTTTCAACATAGCACCCCCCCCCTACCCCTCCGTATATCTTGTACTAAATACGCCAAAGATACGTTTTTTTCTTGCTCCGTATGTTGAACAGAAAACAGAAACAGAAACGCAATTATGGCCGTATGTACATACGGCCGGCCGTATGTACATACGGCGGCCGTATCTTTTTCCGTAAGATGCGGACATGTTGAGCTGAAACGCAAAAATGAACTGAAACGCAAAAAAGACACATACGGCCCCTCCGTATGATACGGTGAAACGCCTTCCAGACAGTGAAATATCATGCGGAATTATTTTCATTAAATATGACAGTCATGTTTTATACCCAACACACGATATTCTGAAAGAAGCAAAATAATTATGTATACTTAAAAAGTAGGTCCAGTGTATATCCCCTTTGATGATGTAAATAGTTTCAACATGACTGTGTTACGGTATTTCAGCTATGTGTCAGCTTCCGAGGAAAACCAGATGTTTACAACACTTCACTTCATCTTCGATGCAGTACTGCCATTTCTCAGAGAGGTAAGCCCTTCCTCCCCGCTAGACAAGTGATACTTTCTCATACTACATCGTATATAGCATGGATACACACATTTTTACCAAAAACCACCAACCGATGGCGCGCGGAAGCATGAATTACCGACTTATTCATGACAAAAAAGCTGGGGTTCCATTAACCGATTTTCTGGTCCATTCTCTCGAAGGTGAATATGCCAGGTCGTGGTAACATGGATGATCACATGGTAGAGGTTGTTTATAATTGTATTTCTTTACATCTGTTTGGGTCCGAATTGTAAGAATAGCTCTGATCTGACGAGAGAATCGGGAAGTGGAGTCCCATGTAATAGGTGATTTACAATCGAGAACTTTTGTAGGTATACAGTAGATCTTTCTCTAGGTGTACAGTTGATTGTAGGTAAACAGTAAAATCTACCATTAATCTACAGTAGATTCTACTGTAAATCCATTCTACAGTAGATTCTACTGTAGATCTAGAGTAGATTATACTGTGTACCTACATTAACTATTTACAGTGTGTCTGTACACTGAGGGTCATAACATTGAGCGTGAATCTAGGATGATCTCTATGTATTTTGTTCCTCATTTATTTTCAAGGAGCACAAAGAGGAACGATTGCTCAGTCACTCTTCCAGAGAACAGAAGATGATGATAGAAGATCTGGCAGCAGCTCTCATGGTAAGTTATGGTGTATAATTATACAGGTGGTTCCTACAGATAGTGTAGAACCTATTCAGTACTCCAACTCCTTATCTATTACTTCGTCTTTTCCAATATGATACCTTTCTTTGATAGCAACAGTGTAAAATATCCAAAGAATAGCCCTTTGTATCTGCCTCTCTAACCATTGTAGAAGTTCACAGATGTCGTTGCTCCACTGATATCCTCCAAGACACAGATGGAGAACGTGCATGGAGCAGTCAGAGCCGTGCTGAGTAGGTCGGACGAGAATAAGCAGGTATATGTAATTAGGGTTATCTGTCCAAAGTAAACATATCAGTATTAGTCCTGGTCGAAAATAGTTTAATGTCTAAAAGTGACCTTACGAGTGATGAATACCCCTCCAAATAGAATAATACTTTGTGAAAAACTTTGCAAAATGACCATTTCACATTCTATTCCGGCCCCTGTTCAGCGTTCGTAACTTGGATAGAATATTAACGAATTTGAAACCCCTGCCGTAGGCGGTAGTTTAATCTACATTATACTGCTATATGCAATGGTTCTTTATGAACACTTTCGGGCCATTAATGTGAAACACCTTCCAGGCTTTGATAAAATCTTGATAAAATCTTGGTATGGTATGAAGGCCTGGTGGTTGGGAAAAAGAAATACCCGTGCAGATTGGATGAAGCAATTGGATACATAAGCTGAATGGGAAAAAAACACGCCTATAATATCATATGACCACATACGGCTACAAATCTGTCCTGTATGTACAACAGCAGTAATATCCGGCCCTCTGTGTCCTAAGAGTATAACACAATTCACAATAACACCCAACTACCATCCATACTTAACGTCTATGTCGTCTAAATGTATTTGTCTCTTTCTATGTCTATTTCATGTATTGCCTTCAAATGCTAACCTATTTTTCACCTTGCGCCTATACAGCTTGCAGAGAAACAGGCTTTCCTGATAAGGTGTCAGCAAGCCGCTGATGGAGACCTACAGGTGGTACTCAGTGAGGCCAGGGAGGTAGGTGCATGTCATCACTACACTGTAATTGTAAAATAGTTTGTACCGTTTACCTACATTAAAGCCTCAGTATCCTCGTATTTGGACATGCCTGGCCAACACTAGAGGGCATTGCCGTGACACCCTTGTGTCCCTCCCCCTTTGCCTACCTCGAATACTATGTACCTTATAAGGGCATATGGATTGCCCATTCAAACATGTTATTATAGCCATGACTGCTATGGCCTGTATTGACAGTGTGTGAAGGGTGGGCAGTGGTAATTATCAGCTTCCTGAGAGCCGTGTGGTAGCCGTGGTAGTACTACACTGAAAATCCATAGGTTGAAAGGGTTGGTCAGTACAGACAACCCTAGGTTGGTCATATGAATGTTAGTCACAATGACACATTTATATTCAAAAATGACCGAGGGGCAGTCAGTAGTGGCTAACCTAGGTTCATCATTTGTGTGTTGTATTTGTATACCACAAGTTGGTGCCACCTGTGATGACCACTCAGTGGCTCCCCCTGGAAATTAAAAGACTTAGGTGGGTTGGTCAGTATTGACCAACCTGACAATAATAACTTACCTAGGTTGGTCGTATAGGGAGCAAAAAAATGACTGACTAGGTTAGGCACTACTGACAGAGAGATTGGTCGTATAGGGAGCCTAGGAATATCAGTGTAGTAGTGCTGGCATGGCAGGGTGGGTGGTAGGGCATTCAACCGGGGGGGGGGGCACTCCCTCAGCTTTGAATACCATGTTGTGTGAACACTGTTCCAGTGTAAAGGGTCCGTTTTTGGGCCCAAGGCATGGACCCACGAGGGCCCTTGATAAGGGATGCTTGTAAAGTAAATTTTGGAGATAGGGGTATGTTTTCAGAACTTAATGGTTTTCTAGAGAATCATTTTCTCTTTATTTTGCCATTACATTTGTTAGCCACCCTTGATTATGATATTTATTTAGGGCCACCACTAATGTGAGGTGATGTTCACACATAGTGACTATAGAAAAGATAGGGAGTGCCCCCCCCCCCCTAGGGGGGCATTCTCCGGTGCAGTGGGTAATCACAACAAACACTCAAAGGTATAGGAAGTGCTTCCTTCCGGCTGTGCCTGCATAACTTGAACTGTAGTGACATGTAGGCGGGCCTTACAATGCAAATTAGCAAGCTATAGGAGCAAAAAGGTGTGTCCAAATGCGAGGATACAGAGGCTTTAAACTGTACACCTACAAGTGGTTTTACAGTGTATCCAGCAAAGTAGGGCAAGCTTGGGCAAGCCTTGGGCATATATACCATAGGGTAGCTTGGATAATACTCAAGCTACCCTATTGCTTGGGTATGCCCAAGTCAGGCGCAACCCTGGGACTGATTTCCCGGGGTATCTACATTAATCTGTGTAGTAGATTCTATTGTCTATCTAAACCATTGTGTACACCTACAGTAGATTCTACTATGTACCTACACCAAAGTGTACATCTACAGTAGGTTCAAAGACAAAACTCCACGCCATTGTCATACATTTACATTATACTTTTCCATCTCAAATTACACAAAGCTGAGGTATCATGTAAACGCATGTCAATAACTGTTTTCTTTTTGTTTATAACATGTTCCTATCGTCTAAAAGTGAAGAAAAACGTTGACCATGGACTATGGCAACACCGTACTCAATGGGGGCATGGAGTACGGACCTCTTATAGAGGGCTTTCTCCACCATGCACTAACTCCTGCAAAAACAGCTACCCATGATAGGTTAACCACCCTAAATACATGAGGTAGCTTCTCCACATATTGTGCTACACCATGAAGTGTATCATAAATATACAGCAGTCCAACATTATAGCACTCCAATGCACTATATGGGTATATATCTAAAACTGGACATCGACATCCATGTATCAGAGTCCTTCTAACAGAAAGCTATATTCAGTTTCATCAAAGTAGAAATACATAGGTTGCTATATGAAGGAGAAGGCCATGTTCATGCCTAAGTGTATGTCTGTGTGGTTGTACATGAGTCTGTGTCCATGAGTGTCTGCATTCATGCTACAATCATAGGGTGTTTTTAGGGAAATTTCCCTTTTTTGCGATTTTGATCTTTTTTTCTCGTCAAATAGGGGTTTTTCAGGCAAATTTCCTTTTTTTGTGATTTGAACTTTTTTCTCGCCAAATAGGGTGTTTTTAGGCAAATTTCACTTTTTTGAGATTTTGAACTTTTTTTCGCCAAATCGGGTGTTTTTAGGCAAATTTCACTTTTTTAACGATTTTAAACTTTTTTCTCACCAATTCAGGTGTTTTTGGGCAAATTTCACTTTTTTGCGATTTTGAACTTTTTTCTCGCCAAATAGGGGTTTTTTAGGCAAATTTCACTTTTTAGCGATTTTGAACTTTTTTCTCTCCAAATAGGGTTTTTTTAGGCAAATTGCACTGTTTTGCGATTTTGAACTTTTTTCTCTCCAAATAGGGTTTTTTTAGGCAAATTGCACTGTTTTGCGATTTTGAACTTTTTTCTCGCCAAATAGGGGGTTTTTAGGCGAATTTCACTTTTTTGCGATTTTGAACCTTTTTCTCGCCAAATCAGGTGTTTTTAGGCAAATTTCATTCTTTTGCGATTTTGAACTTTTTTCTCGCCAAATAGGGGTTTTTTAGGCGAATTTCACTTCTTTGCGATTTTGAACATTTTTCTCGCCAAAAGCTGCGGAATCTGCCTCCATGCGTGATCCCATTGATGGACTCTGGATAGACCCATGCATAGTGGAGACCTACATAGTGGACATGAGGTCAAGTTAAAAACTGCAAGTCACTTGTTTTGCAACTTGCACTGAACTCAACCTAATAGCCCTTGACTGGATTGTCAACAATCAATTAAACTATGACCAAACTCCCTCTATTTCGGAGACCAAATACACTATCAAATGATTTATATTTTTTCAAAATAACACCCTGTGTGGAATGGCTCGGTATTCAGGAATCCTACTGCGAATAAAAAAATGTCAAATTCTAATTCTAAATACATGAAAATTGAGAAATGCTGACGTTCACGGGTTATGTAGGAAATGTACTAAAAACTGCAAAAAAAGGCAACAAAACCCTAATTTTCTCAAAAACTGTTCAGTAGGATTTTTTCTAACTGAGGTTCCACTGTTTTCTACCCTCATATTACACATTGGCATAGAGAATACATTGACACCTAGTCAGGATTTTGCGCTAGGAGCAATCTGTGAGGCGAAAAACAGCCAAAATGAGCCACTGGTCTGAAGTATAAAACTGGGCATCGATCACTATAGAGCTACAAAGAGACAGAGAATCGATGTCCAGTAACAAGTACCATGTGTTTCAGAGATACATAGATGCTCACAGAGAGGAGGAGTCTCGTAACAGAGACGTGAACCGGTTTGCAGGCAGTATGGAGACCTTGTACAAGAGGGGTAACACAGTGTGGGAGCAGCTGCAGCTACAGCACAGAAACACTCAACGTAAGTTGTACTTGTTACATTGGGATTACATTACCACCTAGATACATAGCCAGTATTGTATGATGGCGTCACGTACATCCTGTACCAAACCGAGGTGCATGTGGCTTCATAAGGCATAATATTAGTATGGGATGTGCGTGACCCTAGCATGCAATACACGATTTATTGCACGACCAGAAGACATGTCTCTAGTGCCCCTACGTTTTAGTTGTTGTTTAATAAATGCAGTTATGTGGGGTTGATTACTGTATACCATCGATGTTGAGAGTGACACACAGCAGTATATGCTAGCGAATGGTGAAAATACTATCAGATAACATGTCTTTGCAATCTAAGATAAGTTACATCAGCTTTCCTCAGATCCATTCCAAAATTGAAGCATGTAGTGATTTCTGTAAGGCTACCAAAGATGTAATGTGCACACCAAACTCCTCATTTGTAATAATTATTAGTTTTGGCTATTCATATCAAATGGTTTAAACACAGTGATAGATGGCAAGTCAGATGTAGAACATAATGGTAACCCTGGTAACAAGTCACGGGATATTCCCGGGAATTTTTGGGGATTCTGTGAGCAAAATTTCCCGTGATATCACGGGATTAAAAGACGTGATTTTACATGTAGAATCTTGTAAAATCACGGGATTTACCCCAGCAAATCAGCAGGATGTGGGTTCGAACCCCTGTCAGTTCACTTATTGAACCAATGGGGTAGAATTGTGCACACCATAGCAAAAGGTGTATTTCTACCTTATTCAAGCATGAGTTTATGATAAAAAACATTAAAAATGTATCTTCTACATGTTGGTGTGAAAGAAATGTTTTCTAAATGACTGATACAAAAATAAAAGATCACTAGGGATTCGACCTCTCAACGTTCAGATCTACAGTGCTAGGCTCTAGCGACTGAGCTAACCGGGCTTGCTGAATGGTAGATGCATGGAATGATAGTGTTTAATCTGCACCCTCTCCCTGTTTCAATGGTCCACATGCACGGGACAATATATTTGTAGTTGGAAAGCTTAGTTTCTATTACTAATTACTTTAGAATTAGAAATCAAAAGCCAAGTCAATGAATCTCCTGAGGGATTGCAAGTATCACTTTAACACCGCAATTAATGGGAGAATACAAGTGTGTGTATGTGTTAAACGTAACAATGAAACATTAGAGACCTTTAGCAACCTGACATATCTCATTTAATGCAACCATAGCAGTAGGGACCTTTAGCAACCACGTAAAAGCTCAATAAACGTAGACGTAGCCTATCCCTTTAGCACTACTACGTCTGTGTTTAATGAGCTACGTCGGGTTTGCTAAAGGTCCCTAATGTTACAGGCATAGGCTACATCATCTCTAGATGGGCTAGGTCGACATTGCCACAGGACCCTATTACCTTTCCATGCATCAACCATTCAGCAAGCCTGGTTAGCTCAGTCTGTAGAGCCTAGCACTTTAGATCTGAAGGTGGAGAGATCAAATCCCTAATGAGCTATGATGGGAAAAATAGGGACCTTTAGCAAAGCTAAGGTAGTTCATTAGATCCAGATGTAGCCTACAATTTTGCCATCGCTACATCAGCGTTTAAGGAGCTACATGAGGTTTGCTAAAGGTCCCTATTTGTATCACAGAGAGAGGGTGCAGAATGAAACTCTATCACCCTAAGCATCAACCATTCAGCAAGCCCGGTTAGCTCAGTCTGTAGAGCCTGGCACTGTAGATCTGAAGGTGGATAGTTCAAATCCCTAGTGATCTTTTTTTTTTGCATGAAAGAAATAATGGGAAAATCTACATTCGTGTAAATCTAAGCTTACTATACGCAGACGTAGCAGTGTTAAAAGTATAGGATATCTATGTTTAAAGGGAAATGCGGGTTCCTACACATAGGCCACCTGGTGGCAAAAACCAATACTCATGAAAATTCTTCTTTTGGCTAAATTTGTATTCCAATATATGGTACTTTCCCTTAATCAACCCTTTTATTTGCCATCCAGAGATTATACCTGTGTGTATGGCATTTATTAGTTACTGGGACACCCATAGCATCCTATAGTTAAGGCAAAACAAGTATTTTTGAAAAATTCATAACTTTCTTATTTCATTAGTGACCCTTTAGTATTTTACATCTAAAATGTTCCTATAGATGCCCATGAAACATTCCCAAGTTTTGGTTGATATAGCAATAGAGGGGGATAATTCATGACCGATAATGTGAGAAAATACTGTTTTCCCATTCATTTCTATAATTAAGGTACTCATTTACTTAAATGGCTGTATCATGAAAATTAGCTCGGTGACAAGTCAATTTCTTTTTATTTTCTATTTGATAATAAATCAAGCTAATATATAGACAGAGCGTCACTTAAAAGTCACCTTTTCAGTGGTTACTGCACGAGTGGTGCCTGGGCCGTACTGCACGCTGGCCGTAGGCCTAGTGCAGTACGGCCCAGGCACCACAAGTGCAGTAACCACTGAAAAGGTGACTTTTAAGTGACGCTCTGTATTTATTTCAGGGTTTATTGATGTAAAATACATCTAAAGTCCATGTTTGGTTACTTCCGCGATGTTTGGATACTTCCGCGGAGTTTGTTTACTTCCGTGGTGCCGCCATTTTGAATTCCGGACAGGTCACGTGACCTCGGGAGCGTGGCAACCCCATGGCAACACCATGGCAACACCATGGCAACCTCTAGAAGCGTGCAATACAGCTACAGCATGCAATACGGCCGAGGGTTATTTCACGATGTACTGGCATACGGCGCTCCCATAGGTTTAACCTTGATAGATCGTATTCACCATGAAATAAAATCTTGAGTTCCATGCAAATAGCAATAGAATTTCAGTATTATCTCGACAAGTAGCATTTCCCTTTAATTGGCTACATTAGGTTTGCTAAAGGTCCCTCATGTCTATCCTGCTTCTCTCTTTGTCAACAACAACTCTATGTATACATAATATATCATAGTACCACTGGTCGCAGATCATGTACCTCTCCCAATACATGTCCCAGTAGGTCAGTCGCTAGAGCACGGCACTATGGGTCTAAGGGTAGCAGGTTCAGTTCCCGAACAGGACAAGCATATGTTGGTTAGTGGTCAAAAGGAATGTATGTGGATGTTTTTGTAAGAATATTTAGATAAATCACACTAGACAGGTTCACTAAAACCATTCAGGTCTACTAGCATGGGATTCGAACCCATGCACCCCTCTTTAACAGAATCCCGTGATATAACGGGAAATTTTGCTCACAGAATCCCGTGATATCACGGGAATAGAACCCGGGTTATTCCCGGGACTGACCCCAGTTCAACCCGTGTTATTCAGGGGGAATTCACGGGAATTTGTTTCCAGGGAAGTCTCTTCTGAAATCTTGTAGGCAGATCACGGTGTGTTAGATTTGAGATATGGGAAACCTTTTAATCATTTTAGGGACAGGTTTGTACTGAAAAAGTTGTATATGCACTAATCGTATTTAAGTATAACCAACTAACGTCGGAAATGACGTCTTGTACTCTTAGGGCCGGCGTTGGTATCATTTATACTAATAGGGCCCTGTAATAATTAGGTTATACTACTCGGTTGAAACGGGAAATGCTATGCTGGTCATGGCTGCAGATGTTTACTTGGTTAATCAGTTAGAAATCAGTTAGACACTAAGTTAGTATTCTAACAGCTTTTTCTCTAACATCAAACCAACTCCTTTTATTCCATAATTATTCGTGCCAAAGTGTATGATAATAATTTTGTTGTTGTCGACTTTGATTCTTGTAATTAAACATCCCGTGTATAATCAATTCAAACTTTGATGCATTGTTTAACTGATTCATAACGATGACATGCATTATCAGACAGGTATATTTTATATAATATCCTAACTACAGTTTCTGTCATTCGATAAAACTCTTACTTTACCCCTGTATACAATCTATCCAGCCTACTGTGAAATGACCGAGGCAAAGAAACTTCCCCTGGGATACGAATTTCAGAAGATGGTAAAGAGATTCATCAATGTTGATGGACCAGGCAAGAAGTACTGCCATGTCCAAAAACTAATTCTTCAGCTCAAGTAAGTTTACCATTTAAGTCCTTAATTGAGTTGATTTAAGAATCAGGTTAAGACAGTGTTATTACGTTCTATATAAGGAAACGCCCGTTTTTAAGTCAAATGAGTTTTCCCCAGTTGGTTAGCAGTGGAACCAGCAATTGCAGCCTACTATTGATATATCTAGTCTATTTGCTGTAGAACCACAAAGTCAAATTCTTTAGAAAATAATAGCCACAATAGGAATGCCTTCAGGCCACAAAAGCCACCAAGCTACTAAAGGTTTTGACCACAAATGTCTCTGGTCCAAAAAACAAAAGAACTTCAACCCACAAAACCTATGAGGCCTCTCTTTTTGAGATGTGAGGCCGGATTCATATATATATGTATATGAGATCATATCGTACAGCCTAGAAGCTACCCTGCTTCCTGGGCCAGCCACCAGGTGGGACATGCTGTGGTGCACTGTGGAGTTGCACCTGTCTGAGGATAAGTCAGTCTCTTTGTTAAAGTACTTCATAGCTTGCTTTCTTTTCCCACAGACCCTTTGTCATTCTTCACTTATCACACAGTATGGTTCTTTGAAATGAAGCCCTTGGTGGCTTTACACATGCACCAAAGGCTCTATGTACGGAAGAAAAAGGAGTGCGAAGGCTCCCTATTTGTGTTCACAGTGACACCACTGATTGACACCACATTCTGGCTTTTCTGCAGCTTTCTCTTAATTGGCACAAGTGAGATTCGGAGAGGGGTAGATTATATAACATAGCAACAAGTGCCATACACATATAAAAACCTACTGTATCTGGTGAACTGTAGGCTATTGTCTGCATATAATTAGGTGCCAAATCTAGGTCGTATGTGTGAACCCTTCTTAAATGTAAGTGTGAGGTGCACATCTCAGTGCCATTCACACCTACAGGGGTGTTGGGACTAAGCTACAAGTTGTAGTACACCTGACCAGTAGATGTTATGTCAATTAAACTGATCGATGCAGAATCTATACAGCAGTGCCTAGTATAAATTGCTATATGATTATACAGATATACCAGTAATTAGATAAACTTACTTGCCAAAAATATATCAGTAGAGTCAAGTCAAGGGAGTGGCTTCTTGAATACCCAAACCACAGTCGCACCATCCATTTAAGCAACCGTATTCTTTTATTTGGTGTTCGTGGCGGATACATAACGACAACTTTTGTGGCCTGAATGCAATTATTTTGTGACCTTAAGGCTGTTGTCCTTTAATTTTTGTGGGCTGAAGACCCAGTGTGAGCCTTTAGCTAACAGAAGTAATTTTTTTTGTGGGCTGAAGGTAGTGTTATCGGCTGAAGGTCCCACATGGGTTCTGTTACAAAATAAGACCAATTGGTATTTAGCTATTATCATCCAAATTGGTGTAACATAGTCCTTATAATTATAACAGCTGATGTTGCCAGGTAAATGGCTGGTTTCTTTCTATTTTCACCATCAGAATTTCCTGTACAAAACTCAAACCAAAGGAGCAGGGTTCAGCCGAGCAGGTGGCACTGGACATCAAGTGCCTCCAAGTGATGCGGGCACTCATTCACAACCAGGAACGACAGATACCAAAGGCGAGCAGCTCAGTCTGGAACATGTCAGTATCCAAATCTTTCGGGGAGTAATTTTGATTAAACTGCTCATAATGTAAACGTGGCGGCAAACAACAGTGTCCACACGCCTCTTGAACCAGCTGGTGGATGAATCTAGAATTAACCTTTAACAAAAAGGTCGACACACCACCACTGTCTTCTTTCTTCCAAGATCGAAAGCACAGGACATGAATTTTTTCCTACCATATCCCACCCTTACGCGTCTCATAACAAGTCTTAATAAGTCTTGGACACGCGTATCAATGTTCTCTGCTGTATGATATCTCACTTCGGGAGATTTCATCAACATTTGTTACAGCATGACTTGTAAGCTCATACATGTATGTACCCATGTGCACATGTTCATGTTACAACAACACTCACAAGATAAAAGAAAAAGAAATATCCACAGTACCTCACGTTTCACTTCACGTCATTTCAATTTAACATAATATACAATCGATGTAGGCACTTGAATTGCTGGATAATTGTTTTGACTTTTGTATAAAAGCGTATGTTCGGTAATAAAAGTAATTTCCTTGCTTCTTCCCTACTGTTGACAGTCACAGGGATGAAATACGCAAAATCCAAGAGGAACTCAATGAGTACAAAGCCATCATCAAGACCATGTCTCTCATGAATCGCACTCAGAGGGGTCAGTATTGCTGCATCTCGGCATCATGTTACTCTGTAGATAAAAGCAACTTATCTAGCAACCTAGGCTGCAAACCCCAATAAACATCAATATATATTTTTCGAAGAGACTACTAATAAGAAACATCACAGGGTGATGGTTTTAGGAATAAATAGTGACTTTTATCATGAATGTAGATAATAAATAGTGTAGAGAATGATATATATCAAGTATTGCTCTTATAGAATTGTGCAACTATTCATATGTTATCCTCACTTCTAAAAGGAGTTTTACTATTTTTCACCGGCCTCATTAGCGCGAAGTTATTACTTCAGTAACAAAGACTGTTTACCTAAAATAAAGTGTACACCTACAGTAAAACCTACTGTACACCTACTAAAATGGCAACCAACTTTTTACAGTGCATCAATCCCCTACCCTTGTTCTCATTAGGTTTGACAGGGCAGTACCTGGCCTTTATGACTGCCATGTTCTATGATGCAAACCAAGAATCACAGAAGGCCATCAGTGACTACTTCTTGGGTACTAGGGACGAACTCTTCTTCCACACCTGCAGGAACCTCTTACAAGGCTCCATCACATCCAGCAAAGAGTTGTAAGGATGCATTGCCACAGAGTCAAGTTTCATTATCCAGTTTCCATTTTAGTGATGCCAGCAATAACATTGTAAGAGCTTACCAAAAACAAGAAAATCTTACAAATCGTTCATTATTCAGTTTTCATTTCTGTAATACCAGCATTAATATCCATGTTGGTCTAAAGTATTAACCCCCCTCCGGCTTTATATAGGGACGACTATTTCAACTGTACAGGTGGGTTACTGCAAATGACAATATGATTATAATGACCTTAAAATCAGCATAAGGCTACAATGTTATATGATTTATTTCTATCTACAGGCGCTCGTTGTTGAACAAGGATGGATCAAAACGGCAAGATGCTGAGAACGAACTTGGCACACTTATGGCCAAGTTCAGCACTGGCAAAAACAATATCACGACCATCAACAAGGTATCAACCAGATCATAACATGATTAATATCGTCTCCGATTATTTTAATGGCATGGTTTATTTTTACTAGTTGGTGACTGTTGTTTTAGTATCCCAGTTTTCTAATGTTTCCTTTAGCGTACAACATTGATAACATATGTATCATTGTTTCATTACAGAGGATCGAGCGAGAGGGAAAGAAAATCAAGCATGAGGAATATATGAATGGGGTAAGGCTAAAATGCAGTACTCCGGTTTCTGAATTGCAATTCATAGAGCACAATGTTTACAGTCATGTTTACAGAATGTATGTTCTTTTTAACTTCTCCTGATTCACCCCCAAATTCCCGCTCCAGACATTGCCGTCTGGTAAGGCCCATTCCACGGTCACGTCCATTGGTAGGGCATCATCCAAGGAGGCACCCCCTCCCCCGCAGGACGAGTTTAACATCAGTCTGCTCCTTGAGCTGCTCGCCGCCGTGTGTGATGGGCAGAAGAAGGACTTACAGGTGAGTTCATGTCTACAGATCGAGGTGTTCAACACATGTGGTGTGGTAGTCCTTTTGAAGCATCCAACGATCGACAGCAGCCTCGTATAATAAGATATAACTTCAGATTTTGGTTGTTTTTATCTTCTGCCATATAGTTTTTTTTTATTAAGGAAATAACAGCATAGTAGGTTCAATAACCTACAGCCGGTAACCAAACTTCGGCCAAAGCCGCTCCACCGTTCGGACCAGGTGCCCGTTAGCTTTTGCATTATTATGTATATTCATGTATAATTTGATTAGGTTAATATTGAGTTAATCTGTAATGATTTTTCACTCACACTGAAAATCCATAGGTTGAAAGGGTTAGTCAGTACAGACTAACCCAGGTTGGTCATATGAGTGTTAGTCACAATGGCAAAGTTATATTCAAAAATGACCAAGGGGTCAGTCAGAAGTGGCTAACCTAGGTCCATCATTGGTGTGTTGTATTTGTATACCACTAGTTGGGGCCACCTGTGATGACCACTCAGTGGCTCCCCCTGGAACTAAAAAGACTTAGGTGGGTTGGTCAGTAGTGACCAACCTGACAATAATAACTAATCTAGGTTGGTCGTATAGGGAGCCAAAAAATGACTAACTAGGTTAGGCACTAGTGACCGAGAGGTTGGGTGTATAGGGAGCCTAGGAATATCAGTGCATACAAGTGTCATGATTGTTTCAAATATCCTTAACAGGATTACCTGAGAGACCAGCCAGACAACATCAAGTCCATCAACCTGGTAGGGGAGGTAGTCAAATACTTCCATTACCTCCACGCCCGGATTGACGGCACGAACATCGGCCTCCTCATTCAACTGGTCACCACACTCAACGAATTCTGCTCGGTAAGTCTTTTCTGCCTCCAAGCTAACGAAATACGTTATTTTACGTATGAATAACTTTTCTAACTTTATACAACGTTTTGCCACAATAAGAGGTCATAGAGAAACGTTATATAACGTTGAATAACTTTTTTGTATTTATTGGGATGAACCTCTCTACCGGCTCCCAATACCATTCAAGTTAGGGAACTCAAGTTCAATCTGCGAACGTCTTAAAGCTGGGCCGTCGGGGTATAAGTTCAGCATTTTCCATACATGGACTAAAATAACAGTTCCACCAGAGGGCAGCAGTGTTTGAACAGGGGACCATGAGCATTATCTATGGCTACACCATATTCACCCTATCTAGTGCCTGTATGAGCTGAGCTCCCAGCCCTTAAGAGCCCTCTTGTGAATGAAAACTGAACTATATCCGAAAGTGCTTTTGGCCTCACTTCAACCATGAAGGTCAAGCTTTAATAGTTAGGGAACTCAAGTTCAATTTGTGAATTGCTTTGCAGGGTAATTCCGACAACACCCAGTCGGTGTTCGACCATGACCTGTGTGACTTCCTGAACTACGTGCTGGGGAAGGACCTTAAGGCCGTCAAGGAGAGGGACCAGGTGAAGCTGCATGACGTCATGGCCTGCCTCATCATGTCCATGGTGGAAGAAGACCACCCCTCCACAGCCAAACTCACACTGGTAGGCAGAACTACAACCCCTACTTCATCAATACCCTACAAACAAAACATTAAATCTATAGACAGAGGTCCACAATAATCTGTCTGAACGACAGGTTTCTTTCCGAGTGGTGCATTGGATCGTATCACACGAGGCAGAGCTGGGTGTGATGCAATCCTATGCACCACAAGTGGAGAAACCATGAGTTCAGACTGATTAGAGTGGATCTCTGTATTTATTTTATGTAATTCTTGATTAATTTTGTCAAAATCTATGTTTAAAGATTGGTTTCATAGCTATTTTGGTGACGTCATCGTGGAGAAACCGGCCATGGAGAATGAGCATCAGTTTCTCAATGGGGGTGTAGAGAACGGCCATTTTAGTAC
This sequence comes from Harmothoe impar, assembly GCA_947462335.1. NCBI lineage: Eukaryota > Metazoa > Annelida > Polychaeta > Phyllodocida > Polynoidae > Harmothoe > Harmothoe impar. The sequence continues at coordinate 33,286,101 of OX381708.1, forward strand.
TGAAGCATAGTAACTTTGTTTCTCACCACTCGCACTCACCACTTCAAGTGGAACTTATGTCATTTTTGTGTTATGACTCGAGATTTTCAGAAGGTTTCTGGAACTCTTGTGGACATTTTGTATCATATTTCTTGAAATTTCTTGTTACTTGAAGGAATGAAACTAAAGAAATACACACCATCATTCATCTTGTGGAATTTCTTGTTATTTGTATGAGTAAAACTCAGGAAATACACATCACCATTGAATATGTCACTAGGAACGATCACTATTCTTGAGTTATGTTTTAGGGTATGTATAAGTTACGCATTGAGTAAAAAGTCGAGGTTAGAGGCTTCAACTATAGCAACTTGTCATAAGCCTATTGACATGTTATGGTATTGCCACAAATATTTACATTCCTATTGCTTCCTCACGCCCTTTGATTTCGGGATGTTGCAGGAACTGAGGAATGCATTAGACGTGGAAAGGCTGATGCGGATAGCAACTCACTATTTCCAACGAGCAGTAGGTTCACTTTACCCTCATTATAAATCACAGTAGGGAAAAAGATCTCTATCACAGATGAAATCTCGCTTTCTCGTTTCTTGTCTTGCAATAGCAAAACCAGCCTTTGCACATATCCCCTGAAACGTGGCTGTCACTGTGAATGATTTATATGAAACAATGACATTTATTCATATTTGAATTTTAATAGCATGCTCCAGGCTACATCCTTATTTGAATAGAACATATTTAAAATGGAAATTCCTTTGTCTGTACCAGACTATGACAACTCCCAAGGACTCGATAGGTACAACCCAAAGAAGCGTGGCACCTAAATGGGCACGGGATATGATGCTGGAAGTAGGCTTCAAGTACCACTTCATCGTGCAGAGAATGCTGGACATCGAGCCATGCATGGAGATTGAGGATGTAGATGAAGGTGTGCTGACGACTTAAAGAACTAACAAAATGTCTAAATACTATTTTCTATTCGATACATGTAAAAGGCATCGTTCGAGTGCTATTATTCGAAATATCACTCTCTTTGTTCATATAATGTTATATCTGGTTTACCATTATATGGCTTCTGCGAATTCATACCTACGTTACACAAAATAACAACCCACTGAAGATGGTTCACTTTTTAGTTTCAGAAGAGGAGAACTATGAAACTGCCAGAAAGTACTATGAGGAGAATTCCATGTCCGCAGAGGTTGTTACATCCAAAGGTCTACAACGGATTCGCTTCCGGGTGAAAGACAAGGTATGCTCTGTCCGGTATTTATCGCTATTAGCCCACTGCAGCCTAGTATTAACTTCGCACTGTATTGTTGTCTACTGTTCATCATCACTATAGGTAGCCTGGGAAATGACACATGATTCTAGAGAGAATTATCTGCGATGATGGGCATGTTAGCAGTAACAATGAGGAACAAGTATATTTTTCAATCATTGACATTGTACATCATCGGTGAATATAGCCCAAAGCATAGCTCATTTATGCAACGTAGTTTACCATTTCAGAGAGCCTTAAGGGATGAGACTAAGGAGAAGGTTAAATGGTCCATACAACGAGGCAGTGCTAGTGACAAATTGAGAGACCTTCTTGACTGGTCTACAGATATCCTTGAGGATATTGAGTACCAACGAAAAATCAGGAAGTTTAAATCAGTGGAGTTCCTCATCGAACATTGGTGAGTCTTAGGCAAAAGTGATATCAATACATCCGAATTTATGTTGTTTAAGTTAAGATAAGGTTAAACCATTACTTCAATTCATCAGAATTATCTGTACATCGATTATGTTTAGTTGTATGTGTAAAGTACGTAATTACTACAGGCCACTACATTTAGCGATATTCGAATATATTTTAAAACTTATTATCGCTGATCATTTTCACCTCAGGGAAATGTGGAACTACATAGTGATCTTGCTGAGTCTAGCATTCAACATTTTCATGCTAGTCACCTGGGATTCTCAAGGAGCTCTAGGGACGACAGGGCTTGAAAATGCTACTGCAATACCGGACACCATCCTCAGGTATTCTGAATGTATTTATTCTCAACCTCCTGATCCCACTAAAGGTTTTAGTTTTTGGTTTTCATTATTTTGATCGCTCTTTATGTCATTGGCGTCATACACTATGCCCGTGCTCCTCTGCTTAACGATGGACAATGTATTCCTACAATCACACATGATTGGTGCATTTAAACCCGCAGATCTCGGTACCCCTCCACCGACAGTCAGGGCGCAGTCGGGACAGGTACTCAGTCCTATTTATAGGAGAGCTGGGGCTTTAAGACAACCCCAGCTAGCAAAGCCGTTTTCAAAACGCTTTCAAATATTTAAAAACGTTTGGAGGAGGACTGTGAATTATAGAAGTGCTTATAAAGATTTCAATCCGAAGCGAAATTCTCCTTCTGTTGGGCTACTCAACTCATTGGAGAGAGAAAAAAAACTACATTTTGTACAAAAACTTGAGTAATTCTTTTCTCTCCCTTACAGCCCGGTGCCCAAGACACCTTCCTATTACAACTATGTGCTGTGGCCGGTGGGCATCATTCACAACATATTCTCTATCGTCGTTGTCGTCGCTTACTTCTTATCCAACAAACCAGCCCCACCTTCATGGTATGGACCCTTTCCAGTTCTATTTCAAGATGAATTATTAGTCTTTTGGTCCGCCAAACTCTAGATAGTTAATGGAGAGTACAATAGGTCACTTTAATGGCTTCATAATTTGGGAAGAAGAGTAACCAAACTAAGTGATACAGGAATAACCTTCAATATCATGATATCAATCTAATGCTATATATTTTCGCTTTTATTTCATGTCAGCCCTAAATGGCGAAAAGGGGACCCTGAAGAAAGAGATGACACTCAACGAAAATCACATCTTCGACCAGACCTCATCAGTTTCAGCTCATTGTACTACGTGGTACGTATTGAGAGCAATGAGGTTTAGGGAGTGGTCTCTTTTTTTACAACAGGTGGGGGTCTTGGTGGATTTTTCGCACGACTGCGTTGAAGGAACTGAGATAGAACATAACACGCAATGATAGATGATATGTGGGCCGATGCTATCCGCACGCCACAGGTGTGCAAATAGCGGTAGCGGCCGCTATTCGCACGCCCACAGGGTGTGAATAAGAGCTCTTACTCCCACACTGGGTAGGGTGTGGATTAGAATCCTTATTCCCACACTGTATGGGGTGTGAATAAAATGCGTTATTGGCACCCTATGTAGGGGCTGTGTGAATAAGAATGCTTATTCACACCCTCTACAGGGTGTGAATAACCACTCCATTCCACACACCATTCGACAACCTATAGGCCTATAATTATAGGGTGCCAATAAGACCTTAATGCAACCCTATATGATGTGGGAATACGGGTTATTCAGACCCTACTGAGTGTGGGAATAAGAACCGCTATTCACACGCCATGGAGGTGCGAATAACGATGCATATTTGCACGCCTGTGGCTTGCCTAATAAAGGCCCCTTCATTGCTTTTCTCACAAATGAAAGGCAGTCATGTTGTCTTTGCCTTTTTGAGATGGAAGGGCTGATTTCCTGGCTTGACACAGTTGACTTTCGGGACTTTTTGTACTCTTGGCAGAGAAACAATGTTGTCACCGCTCTTTTCCAATAACAATCTTGTAAGGCGTGACATTTGTAGACATAGACACTGATAGACTTACTTATCTTACACGTTCTCTCTTGTAGGCATTCCTGGTATTTTCTATATGTGGTACCATCTTCTATGGGTACTTCTTCGCCTTCCATCTACTCAACATCGTCTTTAACAACAATCTGCTTCAGCGTGTTATACGAGCTGTCACACAAAATGGTTGGTTATAAAACTTTTCCCTAGAAGTCCATGAGCACAGGTCCAGTGCGGGTACCAAACGCTATTGGTCTACCCTTGCATAATCAATACTAAAAAAACGTTACTCTTCTTCTCAGAAACAAATTCTGAATTTAATTATCCTAACATTATTTCTTGATACATAGACTCTAAACAGCTTTGTTTTTCTTGAAATAAGTTACAATTTCTTAGTTGAACTATGTGAACAAAATAAATAGTTTGGGCTTAGAAGGGGCGATAATTTCTAACTTGTTTTTGCGAATCTCATGACACCTGGCCTTTATAACTGAACACAATGCACCGCAATGCTAAAGATGTAGATACTTTTAAATTCTGCTAGTCATGGCACATTTCTAAGGAAACACTGATATCAACTATGTATTTGCTATCTGCAGGTTCCTCGTTGCTGTGGGTGGGTGTGCTGGGACTTTTCATCCTCTACATCTTCACACTGGTGGCGTTCGGCTTGATGAGGCAGTCCCTGGACCCTGACGGGGAGCAGACCCTCTTCTGTGCCACCCTGTGGCAGTGCATGGTCACCATCCTCAGGTTCGGGCTGCTAGGGGAGCTCTTTGAGGTGTGATATCCTTTGGTTTTATAAAAGAAATCCTATTGCATGTGTGGAGTTATATTGAATCTATAAAAAATATATCATTCTTGTTTTACTTTTACATATTGGGAAATTATGCTCTTTGGCACTATGCTAAAGCCCGCGAGATATTCTGAAGTCAGACCCAATATGTGCGAGCATACCCGATATATCTTCATTATATTACCATGAATGATTGGTAGTTCACTGCACGAGATAGAGCGCCGCATTATAAATGTACCAGTTGATTCAAACTGCTTATTGTACAAAAACTATGCCTCCAAGGAAAAGGTGGAGGTTACATAATGTGCAACAACGATCAACAAGGAATGTGCCTTATTCGTTGACTTATATGAGGTCGTATTAACAAGTATGTATACAGGAATCGTCCTGTCCCATAATTATGCCAGGTACAAGACGGAAGAGGATTGGCCTTTAAAATTTTATTATTACCACAATTCGGGTTCAGATTAGAGCTCATGTTAAAATAATATCATATTCCTCGTCGTTGTATATGTCGTCTATTGTTGATTTTGGGATGGTGGGTGGGAAAGTCGTCTGCTGCTGCTGCTGCTGCTGGTGTGGTGATTGACGTCCGTGGCGTCCTGCAGTGCTATTTATAGACTCCCTCCCGGTCGTCACCTCATGCCGTCCAGTGTAGGGCCTGTGTGCTGCACGGGGTCTGAGCTATAGATTTGGCTGATGCTGCCCTGTGTACATGGGAGTAAAAGTAGCATAGTAGACTAGCCAGAGTCTCTATATATTATTTAAAAGGTGTATATAGACTTGATATGTACATATATAGAATAGTACGCTTATACCCGGCCAAATTAATAATAATATACATTATTCATAATGACTGCGGTTGACCTTGCGTAATGTCACAAATTAAGTAACTGACCAATTCTCCACCAATACTATAATATTCAGACAAATGATCTGCTCTGTTTAATTAGTTGTACCTTCCACTATTCACAGTTCATGAGACCCCACCAGATCAGCCTGAACTTTGCGACTTTTGGTTGGTCAGCCATCTACCACATCGCGTTCTTCATCATCATTACCACCATCGGACTCAACATTGTCTTTGGCATCATCCTGGACACATTCTCGGAGCTCAGAGAGTCCAAGGTACTGTAATTGAATATATTGTATTTACACATATTGCATGTGTGAATATTATGTGTGTGCATATATATATATATATATATATATATATATATATATATATATATATATATATATATATATATATATATATATACATATATATATATATATATATATATATATATACATATATATACATATATATACATATATATATATATATATATACATATATGTGTGTGTGTGTGTGTGTGTGTGTGTGTGTGTGTATGGAGCTCTTTATCATGGAAAAGTGGCAAATGAAGTTGTAGGGAAATGAGAATGAAACATATTAATCAATTAAGAAACTAACTCAGGCACCCCGGCATCGGCGTATGAAGCGTTCTTAATCCGACCACTATTCAAAAATATAGTATGCCACCAGTCTATTGTATCTATTTGTATTGAATATGTGTATCCCTGTTTCACAGAACGAGGCAGAAAGGGACATGAAGTCAACTTGCTTCATCTGTAGCCGCAGTGGTTTCGAATTTGAGAAGCAAGCGCAGGTAAAGTCGGTTTTCACTGGCACAATTGGCGACTCTTTACAATAAATCTGTAATGATACTTCAGAGATTAGATTGACTGGAGTATAATACGTTGACTAGTTGTAAACACTCATCCACTTGAACGTTATTTCTGACTTTATGATGAAGCTATGGATATGAAATATATAACTATAGGATTAAAACAAAATTAATAGTTCCTTTTTTTGTGCACACATTAGTACAAATAACTCCACTCACCAGGTTGAATGCTCATAGTGCTCAATGTAAGAGTCATAAATCTATAACCGTGATATTTCCCTTGGCAGAAAGCAGATGCGACAAGGAAGTATAAGACGGGGCTATCTGTAGGTTTTTCTACCCTAACACATCCATTGGTTAAGGGAAAACAGGTGTTGGGGTAGTTCACAATACAATGGTCACGGTCACGTAAACATGCATCACAAAGCATAGGGACGTAGGTCTACGTGAGACATGTTCTCAGGATGATGAAGAGTTATAATGTTGTAACTATGGCAATTTTGAACTCCAATGTCGATGGACAAATACATTAAGTTTTAGATTATAACAATGAATACTATCGGGTATTCATTATACATATCTCTGGAGTCTATAAATACCCCTTACCCTAAAAATCATATAATTTGATTCCCCCTGACTCGGTTTCAACATCGCCATCTCTCGCTGGCGGATACACAGGTATGCTTACCTGTAGGCTGATGCTATAAATGTGAAAGGTCCCAGACATGTCTACAACGTGTAGTACAAGTGCATGAAATTTCTGGCATATTCAAAGAATTGTCACTTTGACACGTCACAGCATTGACGTCAAGAACGTGGAGTTGCTGGCATGTTCACAAAAGTTAATGATCACACTGAGCGATGTACTGTTCACCTCTAGCTTTAACAACCACCGAGTTTGTCTTACAGACAGATATATTATTAGTTATCTTTTCGATGCACAGACTGCCATTATTCATTACATATATCATATGGTCTAATAGAACATAACCAAAACAAAATAAAAGATGTATCAAGTTTCACACACCCCTACCAAGAAATTAAGTGACTTCTACCCAGACCTTCTCTCAGTCTCATAGAGTGCATATCGCCACCTACACTGAAAAAGTAAACTCGTCTCCAGACTCGTTGAAGTGACTGTCATAAAATAAACGAGTCAAAAGTGGTCTAACCTATCAGGTTACCATCCCACAAATAGAATCTGGAGCTGGCAAATGTCGGGTTTTGGGCTGGCACATACCAAGTGGGTCTTCTATCTCCAGCTAGAAGACCCGCTTCCTTGTCACTTAGACAAGTTTTTGACTCGTTTATTTTATGACCGTCACTTTGAAGAGTCTGGAGACAAGTTTATTTTTTGAGTGTATGTGAACGACATAAATTGATGTTAACTGCATAATAACGAACAAATTCAAGTGTATCCCTAAAGTTTTTGCTTTTTGTGCATAATTATGGTTAGTAATCCACACGGACAGGTCTCCTTGTTGAAGCCTCACCATGTGTTATCAATAACGGCTGCCTATTGTGGCTCTATAGACCAATGCAATGACTTTTCAGAAAAGTAGTTAATAACGTTTTTGAACATTTCTGAAGTGCGACCGACAAATACATAGATATAACTCAAAATACTGCATTATAATATGAACTATTTGAAAGATAATTGTCCTGGGAATCCTCTAATATGAGATGTTTGCACACACAGCCATTACTGACAATGCTATGCGGATTCTGCTAAAACAAAAGTAAAAGCAACTTTATCATGAAAAGGGTCTTGGTGCATTGGTCTATAGGTACCGGGTAGATATCGGAGAATACCGATAGCAATATTAACGTTCACATTACTGTATCATACAGCCCAGATGGTGCTGCCAGACCCACTTTAATATCGGTAGCGTCTCTTTGCAGGGATTCAGGCACCACGTGAGGAACGAACACAACATGTGGGCCTATATCTTCCTACGCATCAACCTGAATGCTACTGACCCCAAGGACTTTACAACCATAGAAAAACACGTCTTTCACCAGGTGAGCGTTTGTTAGTGTCGTCACTGTATTGGTAGCTACAGGGGTATAGATCTACATTAAAGGCCTACGATACTGTTGCCCCGGGGGGGGCACTTGAATTTTTTTTGACAGGGGTGTGCGGCTGAACCTCTGACAACCCTTACCCTTGTTAGGGCGATTTTGATGCCAAAAAGTTACCCTTGTTAGGGCATTTTCGGTCAAAAGTGCCTAGGTTTCGGCAAAAAAGCGATAAAATAGCCAAAAAGTTACCCTTGTTAGGGCATTTTCGGCCAAAAGGGCCTAGGTTTCGGAAAAAAAAGAGATAACATAGACCATGTTTGTGTAAATTTGCTGAACAAATTGCCCTCGTGCGGAGGTTTTAGTCGAAAACTGCGATATTTTTGGTGAAAGCTGGCAAATATTGGTGAAAACCGGGACATTTTTGTGAAAAATAGACCCTTGTTAGGGCGATTTTTAAGAAAGTGCACCCTTGTTATGGCGATTTTTCCTTGAAAAGTGGACCCTTGTTAGGGCGATTTTGTAGAAAAAGTAGCCTTCCCAGCCGCACACATGTGTATACAAAATATACTAAGTGCCCCCCCCCCGGGACTGTTGCCCAGAGACCCAGGCCGTGCATGTAGTAACATAGTGCAGAGTACACACACTGGTCATCTGTGCTATACCACAGGCGGCCCGCAGCACATAGGCAGGGGTAGTGGCTCAAAACGGGCAGTATGTAAAAGGATAGGAAGCATACTCCAGACCTGGAATCATATATAAGGGTTAGCCAGATCATTCTACATGATATAGGCTTCCAATAGAGTCGGGATATCTTGTGCTAAAAGCGATACTATCCATATAAATCAGTCAGCAATTTCCTCATATTTTATTTTGGGATTACCCCCTTTCGTAGAAAATTGAATACAGAAATAGGTCAATTTTATTTTTCAATGTTGTCCATTAATATATCATCCTTACACAATTCGAATTTTAAGAGAAGCTGAACGCACAACTCTTCATGGTGGGATGAAATATGAATTTTCATATATAAATATGAATTTTGAGGCCAAAAATAAACGTGTTATCTGGTTAATCCATCCAACTTTATACATGTTATGATAAGTAGATACACAGGTGATATGATCCAAATGGTATTACCATTAGAAACTATCCTCTAGATATTTGTAATTGTACCGTTTGTAATGGGTAACCATTTCAATTGACGGACCTGAGGAATGCTCCATTTTAACAAGCTTAGATATGGTGAGGTTTTATTTCTTTTGTCATTTTCATACAGTCAATACATACATAATCAACCTGCTTTGATGCCAGGAAATTCTGAACGTGAGATATGTAAGGTAGCCAATGCCTTTAAGGGTACAGAAGAAGATTGCTAACCTCCAGCAACAGTTGAATGGAGTGGGGAGAGAAGTTCTGACATTACATAGGGTGGGTGGGGGTTTAAAGCTTGGCCGTCATGGTTGAAGTGAGGCTAAAAGCACTTTTGGATATAGTTCAGTTTTCATTCACAAGAGGGCTCTTAAGGGCTCTTACAGCCACAAGATAAATAGGGTGAATATGTTGTAGCTGGACAATGCCCATGGTCCCCTGTCCAAACACTGCTGCCCTCTGGTGGAACTGTTATTCTAGTCCATGTATGGAAAATGCTGAACTTATTCCCTGACGGCCCAGCTTTAAATAGGATGGCATGGCACCAAAGTCAGTCCTGAGTTAAATCACCAGGTGTCAGCACTGCTGTGGAGGTCCATGCTCAGGGACTCCAACTATGACAGCATACTTAGGGGCATTCAGTGTCCTTTGTATCTCCATCTATAGCATGTCGGACGCCTAACTCTTACACTGTGAATAGTGAAACCAGAAATACCTTCTTTATACTATTCTTAAATCAACAGTATAATTCTACTGCACATGAACACAGTTTCCGTAGTATATATCTATACTGTAAAACTACAGTAAATTATACTGCTCAGCTACATTAATTTTCAACAGTGTATATTATGTTCTTCCATAATGCTTATACGACCTCTCTAAGAATAGTTTTAATGCCATATCATGTGCGCCTCCCAATGGTAGTTATTTTTATTATTATTATTTCCTAGATTGAGGAACAGAAGATCTCCTTCTTCCCTATCGGGCAGGCCCTTTCCCTGACAAGCACTGAGGACGACGGTATCCAGACCCTGCTGAGTGACATCCTCCTCAAACTCAACCGTATTGTGACTAAACAGGAGGCACAGGTACGCTAACAAAGAGCGCCAATAATATATACAGCCAAAACTAATTTCTTATTCTAAGAAAACAGGAAAAATGATATCCCATGCCGGACAAACTAGTTATAAGAAAGAAAATCGTAAAGTTTTCTTAGAACTTGTCGTTTGTCTAATCCACCGGTGATTATCTATCTTGAAATGAGAAAGATATTTTTGGCTGGCATCTTTCACTTCACTGAGTAGCCTGGGTTGCACTTTTGAACTTAACATCGAAAACACGTGTTACAACTGAATGAGTATACATGTACTAAGGGAGTGGTCATTTTTTTAACAACATGGGGGGTGGTGGATTTTCGAGTGAGCGGTTTGAAATCTTTTTGGTCCCCCCCCCCCCATGGGAGGGTTTGAAAATTGTTTGCCCCCCCCCCTCAGGCAAGTTGAAATTGAGTGTGACCGACCCCTTGGAGCTATAGTAACGCGCTGGCTTTTTTGCTAAAAAGGGGTGTACTTTTTTTGGTTCCCCCCCTCAAGAGGGGTCAAAATTGTTCTGGTCCCCCCCTTCAAGGGGTCCAAATTCTCCCCCCCCCCAAATCCACGACCCCCCTGTTGTTAAAAGATGACCACTCCCTAAGAGCAAAGATTTACCATGTAACATTATCTTTGCTAAAGATATAAGCGATATGTTACCGATAGTGTAAGCGGTGTTCCTTAGCTACACCGATATAAGAAATATGTCTGTAAATAACTAAGTCATGGTTATATTCCAAATATAGGAACAAGAGAGGCAGAGACAGGAGGAGGCAGCCAGACAGGAGAAGTGGAAGATGCAGCACAGTGAGGACGCCTCCAGGCTGGACGACGAGTCGGAGGAGGAACCTGCCACACATGTACCCTTCAGGGGGAAGCTACCAGGTCTAGGGTTTGACGACGACGACTAATCCACTGCTGATAGTCCTGCATGTATACTAGTATATAAGAAAGGGTGATGTGGGGGGGGGGTGAAGACAGGGCCAAAAAAAAGAAGGTGTGTTTCAGGTTACATGGTCTGAAAATCTAGGGTAGGTAGGTCGGATTTTTTTTTTTTTTGAATTTTTTTTTTTTACTTAAGCCTGAAATGTACCCAGAAATCGAGTCACGAAGTACAATGCTGACTCGCCAACGACTGCCTCGACTCGTGAACTATCAGATCGACCCTTAAATCAAAGACCAAGGAGGATAAGCGTTGCTCTCTGCTTAAATAGTCCCAAAATGACCTAAAATGTAAATATTTTTTCAAAATTGCATAAAAATTTCTAGGGTCGGCCCAATTTTGCTAGGTAGGGTCGGGTAACCTGAAACACACCTTTTTTTTGGCCCAATCAATGATAATATATTCTCATGGTTGCCTTCTGAATCATATTTCTATGGGTTTTAATCATTGCCACCACTTCCCTTTGTGAATCTATTGTATGACTATTTCACCATAAAGTTGGACGATTTGGTAATGCAGTTGGACATTTTGTAAATAATGTGTTTCATATAAGATCCAAGTCATATATCCTGCGTTTATATAGTAAATATCATATCAGCACATAAAGAAATATCCCTATGTACGTGCCTAAAGCCATGGGATAAAATGTCTTATTCGGGTAAAACTTTTAAAATTTTACAATAATAGATTCTCCTTTGGGATGATATTTTACAGATGTTTCAAATGTCTGGCCCTAAAGGGAATTTCCCCAAAAATGGCACAAAAGATTTTATGGTCGAGCCAATAAAATAGGGTAGGTTGGGATTACCTGTTAAATGTTAATGCCTAATAAAAGTCACCTACTATTATGAAAGAATATATCGGCCCACCACTGTATAATCTGACAATGTGATATCCCAGATTTGTCATATGACGTGTTACATGCCTACTAAGTATTCCAGACTGACATTGCAGTAAACTATACAATCATACGTATACCGAAACTCATACTCACTAAGTTGCACATGCATATGTCTTATATATACAATGAACTAATGCTCAAGATATTCAGGAAAACAAATATTCACCCAAAGATGTATCTGACAGTTAGGCTCATAAGACACAATACTCGGAGCAAAACTAATCAAATAATGACTCATATATGTAGGTATAAAGATGATATTTTATATTAGTTTAAACCAGGAGCAACACCCGTGTTATTTCAGCATTGACCTCTGCTTTGTCATAATTATAGATCCACTGTCATTGGTCAAAAAAATGAAATAAAACAACAGAGACAGTGCAATATAACTATAAAGCATGAAATAGTGACTGTATATCAATATTCTTATCAACCATCAACGGTTCTGTTGACTTGAGATGTCGCTCTTCTTTTTGGAAAAGATTTCCCTTTTAGAAATCCATCCTCTTTAGTCATTTTTTAGTTTACGAATATAGATGGTTATGATGTTTTAGGAGTCTTTGTATTCAGGTTGTTTATCACAATGTGATGCAAATCAGTAGATCCACTGTGATAACAGTACACATGTGTAAACCTCTTGATAAAGATTATGTGAACAATAATGTCTTATGTGTGTCTTTGAAAATAAATGAGAATGTCCATGTCAGAAAGCTGTTAATGTGATCATGAGTTATAACACTTTGTTAGATCGAAGTGAATCATTGATAGAATGTATCTTCAAACGTTACAATACACTTGACAGATACTAGAAACATTATCCCAATATAGAAATGCAAACTTTAGATCAATTTCTAAATTCGTATCACTTGGCTCAACGAACAGTTCGACTTCTCGGAAACAACCTCTACATGTAGGTTACAGAGTACATAGGTGGAAGCCCATAAGAACTGACGAGCACCATTCAAAGCTTTGCACCGAGTCACAGAATGTAGACTAGTTCTGAGGCTTCAAGGCGAGTATTGTCCGGTATTTGGTGTCTACAACATTACATTGCTCAAATGTCCTTCACAGAATGGCTTATAATAGCGCTTAGACGGTGGTGACATATCGTGAAGTGCAGGGGGGCACCTCCTAAAATCTAAGCAGTGTTGATTAGAGGAAGTTCTGAATAGGGGTCTTGGGGCCGCAGGGAAATTTAGGAATTTGACTATTAGATGAGCGACCTCAAATAGTTTTGAAACATGTTATGTTATGCATGAAAAAAAAAAGGAATTTTACATTTAAATTGGTGTATTCTGAGGGAGTTTGAGCTTGTCTTTCAAGAACATATTTTGATTGTTGTATCCTGGAGTATTTTTTATTTTGAGTCTGCAATGTTTACTAAAGAATTAGGGGCAATAACGTACTTTGCCCCCCCCCCCATTTTTAATAAAGTTAGGCAGTGGGCTAAGCCCCCAGGCTCCCCTTTTCCGTCGCCACTGTCCTATACATGTAACTTTAATTGATGTCAAACGTGTATATACTTTGATTTATCGAGATCAGTATCCATTCAGTGAGGATATCCGTCACAAACCGACTACATTGTCTAATTAAGATAGCGAATTGGCTAAAAATATAGAGTGTTTCATAATCTGCTATCGTTAAAATGAAATCTGCTATCGTTAAAATTAAATCTGCTATAGTTATTTTAATTTTAAGAGAGCTGAAATGCATTCAGCTTATGAAATGGTCTCCCTTTCACCTGTTTACGGTATCGTAACTCTGCTATCGTTATTTTGGATAGCTATCGTAAAAAATGCAAAACTTATGAAAAGACTCTCTGCCGACCTGTTTTACCAGCCAGTAACAGCGAGCTTTCCATCAGCACCAGGACTACACACGTGTCTCCAAACACGGACCCCCCCCCCCCCTCCAACCTCCCCCGATGACAAAGCGGTTTGGTTTTTCAAAGAGTGCCCCCAAAAGACTGACGAGCCGCCCTGCCACCAGGCGTCACCACTGGGGGTCAAGGAGACGCCAGGTTTTGTTTCTGTCTATTACAAAGATGTTTCTCGTGTGTCCCATCAGGAGGCCGACTCCCCCTGGTGTGGAAGCCGCGAACTAAACGACTGCAGGGGTATCAGGTGGAGATGATGTGGTATTGGATGGAGATCGTATGCTGTACACAGACAGGCATCAATACCTACAGACATTGTGAATCTTCCTGCCTGGACCTGTGACGAGTCAATAGATTGCGGAGGGATTGAGTTGCACATTGTATCCATAAACTGAGAAATGAAAAACTGACAGAAATAAAGAGAAATAGTACGTCCTTATTATATTTTAGTTGTGTGATCCATTAATGTAATATCGTATGTTTATCAATTATGTCAATTAACTACGACACAACGATGTATTAATAATCGATAGGGAGAGTTGTTGAAGTAATCTAGGGGTGAACTTCAATGGACAGGATTCTTCTGAATTGTCCTTCATTCAACTACATTGTAATCCATATCGTCTACAAGCTCTATGCATGGCCATGGATCTTGCTATTCTCTACTAGTTTTGAATACATTGTTTGATAGTTTGATAGCGTTTATATGATGGGATGCAACAATTGCATACTGTACGGTGTTGGCACCAGTGGCCTTGGTGGGTGGTTGATTGGGTGGGTTGATGGACTAGGGTGGGGGTTGCTGTGTGGTAGGGGTGAGGGGGTGGAGTGAGTGATGTGCACTGATTGTGCTCATCCCACCGTTGTCAACCAGACTCGTGCCGTACGCCCTGCGGCTACTGCAGCGCCCCCACACATATGTCCACAACCTACCACCAGATGTCGCCCCACCTCGGCGGGCGGGCCCTTTCCGGCAGCCATCTTGGAACAATAATAATGGATCGTAAATTCCCAGCTTTTAAGCTTTTTAAAGGGATTGCAGCTTGGCCTTTCGATTCCGCAGTGGGGGTGCTTGAGTGTGTTTGTTTTGCTAAGATTGGATTGGTTGAGTTTTTACAGCCATCAAATAGAGAAGTTTAATTTGCTTTCTTCTGTGGGGTATCTTTGTTGAAGGAGGGTGAAAATGTCCCCGATTGACTTGTAGCTTTCACTACGCTTAAGATTGATATAGAGTTCTTCTTTGATAGGGCACTCTATCGTCTCAGTGGGAGATGGTATATCAGTTGATATTATACGGCAGTTTATAGTCCCATCATCAAGATTGGGGGTATAAAAATATAATCTTCAAAGGTGGAAAGTCATATGCATCATTACCCCTGACACTTAAACTGCTGTGCGTTATTCTTTAAAGTCAGCTTTACTTTGGATGTATTTCTAATTCGGGCCATGGTGCAGCAATCTATCATTTTGAGTTGTATTCCAATCCTTCTTTTCACATGAAATACATACGTACATACACAATGAGAGGACTCCCCGTCTTGTGATGTTTGAATAGAGTATTGTTCTACATGTGTAATATACAATGTAGCTGCGTCACATTACAATTTATCTTAAACATCCATGCAGAGAAAGGAATTTTAAAGTTAAATCATGTAGAGAATAGACGTCAGGAGTCAATGGTGTCCAGTCTCCTGCACCGTGAGGGCAGATGGCTGTGCGGTTACATTTCAGCAGTGCGGCTTGAGAGCAGAATGTGACCATTAGACCTGATAAGTTAGACCGATTAAAATGTAATACAAGTCGTGTCTGGGATGTAAAGCAATATACCCGCCAGCAGAAATGATGTCCCATCATGAATCAGACATCGTCCTCATAGAGAGCCCTCCTCAAAATTGCAAATGAATCCTCTGTGTTGCATGTAGCATGTTATGGCTTCCAGTTGGTATAGAAATAATAAATACATACAAAAACACGCACATGTATGTGTATGTATATATATATATATATATATATATATATATATATATATATATAGAGAGAGAGAGAGAGAGAGAGAGAGAGAGAGATAGATAGATAGATAGATAGATAGATAGATAGATAGATAGATAGATAGATAGATAGATAGATAGATAGATAGATAGATAGATAGATAGATAGATAGATAGATAGATAGATAGATAGATAGATAGATAGATAGATAGATAGATAGATAGATAGATAGATAGATAGATAGATAGATAGATAGATAGATAGATAGATAGATAGATAGAGATATATAGATATGTAGATATATATATATATATATAATATTTATTTATTTATTTATTTATTTATTTATTTATTTATTTATTTATTTATGTAGTATGAAATGGGTTTACCACAATTGAGTTGGAATTCATAGCGTTTCTAAAAGTGCTGTATCAAAGTTGTGTTAAATTGTCTGTCACACCACCCAAAGAAAAAAGAGGACATTAAGACAAATAAAAATGTATGAAGCGAAGAATATCTGCTGAAACAAAGAAAGGCGTTTTTGCATTTCCTACAATTTGGTGCCTGGAATCTGGAGTTCTCCCTTTAGCCCTTAAAGATGGTGTATCAACTAGTACACTTCCCAAACGTTTTCCTTAAAAGGAATTCCATGGGTTCTAACATAGTTTTAGCTGATAAACATTACCCAATATTTGCAAGATATTTGTCTATAAATACATAATTTGAGATAGTTAACAATAAAGCCTATTCACCTCACTGACTCAGTCACTCCCCCAGGTGAGTACAGGGGAAACTAGCCTGGTAGAGAAAGCACTGAGCCATGCAGTACCACAACATAAACAGTTTTAGTGTCGACCTACAGTAAAAAAGATTGTACTACATGTGTTAATCTTATGTATTTAGACTCTGCCAATTATTTTAAAATTTAGGGAGTATGTATAGGATAGGATATGCAATAGTAATATGGCATGATTAAAAAGTCATCAAATTTTAGCTGGGACACCATCTTTAACTACGGAAGCCGTTAAGGGTCACCCCAAAAGAATTCCTATATGAAATGATTTTTTTTCACATTTCTATATCGTTCATACATTTTTTGAAAATCAGGTGTTTTTCTTTTGCTGTCAACCACGAAAATTCTTGCTGTCAACTGTCAACATTGGCTGAGGAGGGTCACCCCCCCCCTGTCAACATCGAAAATCGGAGAAATGGTCCGTGCACCCCCTATCAAAGTGTGTCATATCTTGACAGCATGTCATTTTTGACACTTCATTTAAAAAGTCAGGATGGTTATCCATGGAATAACCTTGATAAATTGGAAAGATATTCAACCCCATGCCATCCCAATTGAACCGACTTAACACCACTGACCATTAGCAGTCCTCACAGACACTTGCCTGGTTAACTTGATCAGTAGCAAGTCTGCCTATCAGTCAAGAGGTTGGGAGTTCAAAGTCTGTCTTGGGAAACCTATACTGAAAATAATGAATCTCAAATGTTAGTCCAAAGTTAGTAGGTTGTACTAGGGTTTTAATAACTTTTGTACAATCATTAGCGAAAAACACATGCCCAAAGTTCCTATCCTATCTTAGCATTTTGCTGCTAACCCTTAGCTAAAAGTTAGCATTGCCCAGGTCACCTGAACTTATGAGGCTACCATAAAATCCTGTGTACACCCGCATCTCACATATAACCCACACCCGACTTGGGAGAGAATTCTATAACCAATACCTAGGGTTTGAAATTGAAATTTTAGTACTGTACTATACTTTCAAAAACCCTTGCATTACCCGCCCCTAGACCTGAGAATATTGTATAACCTGCACTAGAGGTTTGGTTCTAGTATAAACCACAGGTTACACACAGGAATTTATGATGGTCATTCATTAGTGATTAATACATCTATTACCAGTCAGTGGCATGGCCCTGGTTAATATGCAATAACCACAGAATGAGTTACCTGTGCAATGGTTACTCCATCCATTGAAGCCAGTTTGTCTACGTAACAATTTTTGTCCTGTAGAAGTGGCCATATAGAGACTTGAGTCTGGTTTTGATATATGCATTTTTCAAAAACACAAAAAAGGTGTCCCATTCAGAAAACCTCATTGGAATAGATTGATCAGCTTTAAAAAAAAAGTCTGGCTGAGTAGATACATACATACATTATGTTACACCCCATATCATATTCAAAATTAGAAAAAGTTACCTCTAAGCATGATAACAAGTGCAATTAAAATTTTATCATGTAGATGAATATCTCATAATTTGCTGTCACCTGGTGTGGAGTTCCTGTG
Source organism: Harmothoe impar (assembly GCA_947462335.1). Taxonomy (NCBI): domain Eukaryota; kingdom Metazoa; phylum Annelida; class Polychaeta; order Phyllodocida; family Polynoidae; genus Harmothoe; species Harmothoe impar. The sequence continues at coordinate 33,304,485 of OX381708.1, forward strand.
GGTAGCTGGTTAGTAAAAAGTTAGTCATAGTTTAGCAAAATCTTAGTTTGATTTAATAATGCTGATAAGTTAGTGGTTTTGACTTAGATATATTAGCATTGACTAACCCCCTGAATTTTCAGTGTATACTTAAACGTCGTCCAAGTTGGTCCTCATCCATACGCACACAATGTGGACCTAGTGTGCCTCTGAGCACTTTATGAAGGTTCTCATGACACCAACTGGGGTACAACCGAGAGATAGAGAATTATATATACTCGAGAAACATGGAAATACAGTGAAGATAATGCACAAAAATAAAGCTTCATAAAACTACCTCCTTAGATATCTTAAAATGTGGCACCGACTAGGAAAACGAGTCCCAACCATCATAAATTGATGTTTAAAGATTGCGGACCGAAAAAAAGTTTATAACATTCACATATCGACTCATAGATTAGCCAACAATTGTCCGATTCCCCCAATTCAAACGGTTTTAGAAAGCTTAAGACGTCACGTGTACAGGCTATGTGATCATTCCATCAGAAAGTAGATAATATTTGCTTTCCAATGCTTCAAGTCCCGAGACAATCGGACCAGCAGTTGCTGAAATATCTTGATTTGAAGTTTTGCGGATGAGGTGAATAATTTTCGAAATCTTTATTGGACAAGAACATATCTATTTCTATCTCGTGAACCGATGGTCTTAGAGACATGGGACTGGTGGCATATTGAAGCTGGTTGCAAGGGCTATCCATATAAAATTAAGTCGTGGGGGGGGGGGGGCATGTGGCTATCACTCTACGGTAAACTGCAGGGAGAAATTTACCCTTCGGTCTTCCAAACCCCTCCCAGCCGGCCATCCAGTCGGCATGATACACCATATGTTGAGTCATAGGTCAGCATATAATGACCAGGCTCCCAGAATAGGAGTGTTTTTTGAAAGCCAAAACAGTTTGCTTTGAGAATAAACCTAAACCTCTGAATCCATATTTTGACCAACTAGGATTCAAAAGTATATGATCTACGAAATCCACACCATAGGTGTGGTGGCCGGCTTCCATCAAGGATTCTGGATCACATATATTAGTCTATGATTATAATTGATGCACTAATGATGCATGATTGAATCACTGTTCACTTGAAGAAGTATGCCGTCCTAGACCCATCTAGTCTAGAGAGGTCATGATGCATTAAAGCATGGGGGTTCACCTGAAGCGCCATGCTGTCCTTAAAAGAGTTAGTGTGGAGAGGGCATGATGCATGAAAGCATCGGGGGTTGTAGAACTGATGTGTAGGCCTATCAAGGACCGTGATGTGTAGTACTACACATCACGGCTGACTATGCAAACGTGATCTGTATCAACACAACGTGATCTGTATCAAAACAATGTGATCTGTATCAAAACAACGTGATCTGTATCAAGGAATTTAATAATTCCCCTGCTCTTGTCTATATCAAAACGTCTTCTCTTTCTGATAAGGACTATAACATACTCTCACATGCTACTTGGTGATTGATGGGAGGAGGGGGGGATAATTATGAAATTATGTTTAAATGATACCATCCATTTTTTCTTGTTTGACCTTAAATTCATTTATTGCTGGTATAATATTGTATCATATTGGGGGCTCTCCCCTCAAGCCTCTTTTTCTTTCTTCCTTTTTTTTTTTTTTTTTTTTTCAAAACTGATAACAAAACAGTTACTACATATCATTACTACATATCACGTTTTTGATACACATCACGGTTCTACACCGGTCACCTGAAGCACCATGCTGTCCTTAAAGGGTTAGTGTGGAGAGGGCATGATGCATTAAAGCATCGGGGTCACCTGAAGTGCCATGCTGTCCTTAAAGGGTTAGTGTGGAGAGGGCATGAAAAACACTATGCGGCCCTTAAAGGGTTAAAACAGAGTAGAATTATTCTCGAGGACTGCATTCATGCATCATGATAGCAAAGGCCATGAATTCATTCAAACATCATGCCGACCTTATCCATTATGAACAAGATTGAGACTCGGACTGTATAAATGATGGTACCTTACCAAATTCGTGCACGTCAAAAGGCTACATATATGTATACTTGTAGTCATCATACCTTGGCCACAGAGCACTCAGAAAGCTGATAACAACTGGTCCCCGGGCAGGTGAGGGTCATTAAGGTGTTGGAAGCTATGTCTCGACTGACTGCTTTGCTGCAGTGCTCTGTTGCAGAGGTGCCGAGGTTATTATAGCCAGACCCGGCGCTAGGTGAGAGAGATGTGTGAACAACAGAGTCGTTTATGCCAAAGGGTAATTATTGGACATGCAGGTATACATATAATACTGTATCTGTGGCCAAGGTCTGTGGCTCACACCTGCAATACCACTCACACGTCAGGTTGGCGCCGGGTAAGAGACGTTTGACTACTACAGGGGACAGGCTGCTTGCCAGAGGTGTAAACAACATATAGAGTGGTTGCAGGTAAGGCCAAATGCGTAAGCGGAACGAGCGTACGACGCAGGGTTCTGGCCAGCTAGTATGTGGAGGGTGGGGTGTCAACAACATATTAGACCAAGGTCTGTTGCTCACGCCCTCACCCGCAGTACCTCAGCAGACATAGACTCACACGTCAGGTCGGTGCATGTATACAGTAGGATACTATAGAGTCGTACAGGGAAGCCAAAGGGTAATTATTGCACAAGCAGCTCTCAGAAAGCTGAGAATTACCACCCACCCACTGTGCAATGGTACCGCGGCAGCTATACATATATGTAGCACTGTGGGCAGGGGGGGGGGGGTAATTATCAGCAAAGGGCATGAATGATGACAGGTCTCCGGGCAGGTGAGGGTCATTAAGGTATTGGCAGTGTGTGGCTGCTACAGTCTATGTGTGTAGGGGAGGGGACGTGTGATCAACATGGTACCATTGAAAGCTCAGTAGACCGGAATGAGCAGTGCATTCTGGGTTCCTGACGTGTGAACAACATATAGACTCATTGCAGGTAAGGTGTAATGCGTAAGCGGAACGCATGGACGACGCAGGGTTAGGATCACTCTGGGGGAGTGCAGTGCTGAAGGGTGGGAGACCATAGAGCCACTTGCAGGTAAGGGTGAATGGGCGCTGACGCAGTGCTCGACGCAGCGCACGGAGTAAAAAGCACACCTCAGCGGATTGCAGTGGTGAAGGGTGGGAGTCTATAGAGCATGTGTATATAGGGTGCAAAAAGCAAACGAGCCAATGCTAATCCTATGGACGCGCAATTCCTGTTGAAACCTTACGGAAAAGTGAACTCCTTAACCATGGCCGGGGACTCCGTCGCCGGCCAATAAGACCAATATTCCCAGTCAAGGTCACATATCTAAAGCAATAGTTCTCTCTGTATTATTACAAGGCATTATCGGATTACTCTCAAACCCCAGACCCTTCTGAAGGAAGGCTCTAGTGATAAATACTACCTTGAATTTTGATTTTGCTGGGTTTTGTCAGTCTCGGTCACAGGCGTACTCTGAGTCCTAAACCTATGGGGGAGAGCTGTGATATGTAGTATATACATAAAGGCCTGCCACCTGGATGTTGGCCATTTTATTTTTATTGTTGTTGTTTGTGGTGTTGCCTATGGTGTAAGGGGCCCGACTTAACTTCTTCAACATATAATAAATACTCAAGCATAGGTAAATAGATCAATATGTTTTTATTTACTTTATATAAATTGCCTGTATTTGTGTTAGTTAGATTGATATTTTTCCTATAAGCCTAAAGCTTAATCACACAGTGCACTGCAGACTGCCCATGTGGAAAGTGCTCTGCAGCTATGTTGACACCCAGATGAAGGGGGACTAACAGAAAATGTGATATTCTGCACAATGTCATGTAATATATACATTCATGGGGTCTGTATATATTTTGTATTTCCATATATGGCAAACTGTGACAATGCATATAATTGTATCTTACTCCAGTTCTGCATATGCACCCCATCATCCAATTGCAAGTGTCTAGATGCTCGGACCATTTCAGTGACAGGCCTTTCTATATTTAGAACAACACACCTCTCCCCCCAGAGGCTTAGGACTCAGAGTACGCCTGTGGTCTCGGTGGTTAGCTTGGAACCAGCAAACAGGAACCAGAAATTGAACCAGAAAGTATGATGGTAAGACTACCATCACATATACTGGTTCCTGTTCACTGGTTCCAAGCTACCAGCTCAGGGACTGCCTGAACCCAGCAAAATCAACGTTCAATGTCAGAGTGGTTGTCACCAGAGTCTTCCTTCGGGAGGATTTGGGAACGAGAGTATACCATCGGATCCTCAGTGCAGTTCCAGGCACTCGGAACGCCTATAGTAATGTTTCTGTAGGGGCCGATGTGTGGCTAGTGGTCAGTGTGTGGTAGGTATTCCCTGTGGTCAGTGATTAGTTTCTCGTATAGGCAATCCCACTGCTGCCTGGGTGGACCCCTAATCTATCACTACAGGGGCTGTGTGAGGTCTGTCTATAACTCACCCAAGGCACGCCCCTGGACCTCCTTCTTCTTCTCAACACATCTATACCCCATACAGGCCTCATACTCCCACCTCTTTCATATACACATACACACACTCCGCCCTTGTATAGACTGGACAAGCATTATTAACTCCCCAATGGGCAGTCCGTGGATTGGCAGATGGGCAACTGTTGTGTTGAGTTGAAAGTCAAATATAGACTTGGATTCGGGACTTTTCACTGATTGTATCATTTGGAGAATGTGATTGGCGGTGTCTGTTCACTGAATGGAACTGAATATGATATGAGATTATTTCAAAGAATCCATACAAAACCTAAAAATTCCTCAACGTTCTCATTTTTACTTTACCCCTATACATGTACATGTTTATGTATGCATTGTACCAGTGACCTGCAAGCAGTGACTTTATCAATGCATCTACATCTATCGTATAAAATTAATCTGATCCGTAAGTATATCTATCGCTGTATGGTATATTTGATGTTGTTGATGTCCACATTAGATAAACAAATCCCCATCAGTTAAACACATGCCATTTACCACCTCCTACCATGGTGGTGGCGGCGGGACCACCTTGAAGTGGCAGTATAGGTAGATTTATACCGGCCAGCTTTGATGTGTCCAGGTGAGAACAGGTGTGGTCTGCACCTTGTTCATGGTCCAGTACCTCCGTCCCTGGTCACCTCCAGGGTCCCAACTTAATAGTCAGTCACTGTGAATTTACCTGCACATGTAGAACCTTGTAATTGTGTGTTGGTGGTGCATTAAGGGAGTGGTCATTTTTTAACAACAGGGTGTGGTTGGTGGATTTCCGCGCGAGCGGGTCGAAATTCTTCTGGTCCCCCCGCTGGAGGGGCCGAAATTTTTTTGGTCGCCCCCTCAGGCAAGTTGAAATTGAGCGCGGCCGACCCCTTTGAGCTATAGTAACGCGCTGGCTTTTTCGCTAAAAAGGGGTACAATTTTTTTGGTCCCCCCCCCCTCAAGAGGGGTCCAATTCTTTTTGGTCCCACCCCTTCAAGGGGTCCAAATTTTTTTGGTCCCCCCCTCCCAAATCCACCAACCCCCCCCCCCCCCTGTTGTTAAAAAATGACCACTCACTAACGTCGGATGGGATTTGTCAAGAAATAGATACATGCACTGACACGATGTAGTTAGACTTCCAGAGGGTGAATTGGATCTCATGTATACAGCTGTGTCGTACTCCTTTCAGAGACTCGTAGCAGGTGTGTTGCCATAATTATAAGCTAATTTACTCATTTGAGTATTGCTTGAATATGGATTTCATCTACTACCGAACTAGATTGGTGCCGGTGACTTTAAAGCTGCAGCATGTATGTACTTCTGAACTCCGTCTGTCCCAACCAGCTTTAAGCGTCTCCTGCAAAGTGTTGCATTACTCGGCCCTAGAACATGTAGCATGTAATATCCTGATTAGAATGGGAGGTGAAGGATTAAGAAATTTTCAGTGGTGGTCATCTTGAAATGTGGCTTCCATTATGGCTGCAGGCATGTCTGCTATCGCGGTGTACTCATGATTAATCTATATGGCTTAGATAGGGTCTGTGGCAATATTAGATTTTTCTCTTTTTTTGTTGCTGTAATTAGGGCTTAATGAAAATGATGGCAGGATGTTCTTTTGATTATGACTCATATGTGAAAGCACTGTTATCATTTCTAGAGTACTGGGCTGATTTGACAATGCATTAGCTTCTCCAACCTGATATTTTGCCTAACTATCTAAAACATGCTCATAAGAGCCCTGAACATATACGGAATTCGCTATGGCCCCTGGCAAATTTGGATTTGGGGATAAAACTGCATAAAAATGATTGCTCATAAGATAGTGTCTTATTTGGGTGAGTCACTTCTGAAAATTACCTGTTTATATAGGTCAAATTTTGCATAATAACCAAGTTGATATGGTAATATTTGACCTGATTAATCGTGGCGACGCCATGCGGATCTTAGTTTGGGCCATAATAGACAGAATTCTACATGTCAGAGATTGCCGATCAGAAATCGCCCAGTAATTTCAAGAAGCTGCTCTCATTCTTGCATATAGCGTTCTAACTGGTGCAGACTTGTTCCCGCAACCACTGTGTGGACACTGACACAGGCAGTAGTTTCCGCTTCCGGTTCTGTTCTCGCAACTTAGCTTGTTACTTCCAAGCTATGGTGTGTGACAGTGTGGTCACTGCCTAAGTCTCACGATAAGTTGCGAGCTCAGAACTAGCATGGCCGCGCACATGGAGAAACCCGAATTATCGCTATACTCTAAGAACCTGCCGTTTGCCATGCCTCCCGGTCATCACCAGCATTACCCAAGGGGAGCGTCCAATCCGCCCCCGTTACCTGCAGCCCGCGGTTACCTTCAAAGCCTCCCGGGCGGACCGCGGGCCGCGCCGACCGCCGCCCGACGCTCCGGTTACCGCGCCGACTCAGCGCCACAATGGGCGCAAATGGCGGCGTTTTGTCGGCGGCGTTTTATTGGTTTGACATCGGACAGCCCGCGGGGCAGCAGCGGAAAGTGATAGGCGAAGTCAGAGCTGGAAAGTCAACCTGTGGAAGTAGAGGACCCGGTGTATGAGGATAAAGAGCTCTTGAATGTATGGATACATGAGACGGGGAGAGGGGCAGTCCCGGGGATGGCCGCGGGGTAGGGATTTGGTGCGGATAACATTTTGTCTGTTAGTTAGGGTATATTCTAGCCTAATCTAGCCGTGTGCTGAGCATGTGGGATCTTTCACTTCTGTATTTCACTTCATGAGTTTTCTATTAGATCTACCGACATCAAAACTCAAATAACAGATTTCAAGATCTTCGATGGTCTTCTTACTTTTTGTACCAACCATATGTTTTCAAAGTCGATACTGACTGCACTTTTTAGTCCTATGCAAAATGGAGTTTACCAATAGTGTAAGCCATGTTGTTCTTGGCAGTCATTCTCACGCTGCCTATACGGGACTAGCGCATCCTGGTACCTCAGGTAGTCGGGGGCTTAATCCCCATCTCCTTATCATGCTAATCCCCTCCCCTCACACCTAGAACAAAGGTGCTGATAAGAAATTCACCCATGATGCACTGCTCTGGAGTCGGGGGCCTAACCACAATGCATTGCTCTGAGCCAAGATGGCGGCCCCCATAGCCTAAAGCGCTAGTGCCCTATAGAGTTAAGTGCACCTGGACATGTACACCCTGTAGCTCCTTAGATGGTATATCGTCATGGGGCAGAGGCTGTCACTCCTTCTCATCTCACCTGCACCCCTCCACCCACCACTAACAACTCCTAATCCAACATCTCTCAGATATTGCCGCTACCGCCGTCATGCGCACATAAGGCAACCAGGCCATCTGTATAGTAACTCCATTTAACCTGATCCGCTTCGCCTCTCCACACCGTCAAAGGGCCATCCCCCGCTGTGTTACCATGCAGGAGGGATCCCCAATGTACTTCCACCTACCTCATCCCAACCAAACACCGTCTTATAGACCACACAAGGAGAGGGGTGATTAATACTTATGGGAATGCTAATAGAAAAGGCTCGTGCCCAGCTCTTTGTACGTATATTATTATTGTATTGAATAGGTTTAAAAGGTGCCCAAGTGGAGTTGTCATATGGGGAGATGATTCAATAGTCCTGTAATGGTTTCAACAAATGAGCTTTTTTATGTTGGTTTAGGGAAATTAAATTCAAGATTGTCACCGTGTGCTGGGGGCGTTCAGTGATACATAGATCAATCAGTTTATTTATGCCTGTGTCATTTAATGCAGCACGGTAGTTTCTTATACAGGAAGGCACCTGTCCCCATGAGTATAGAAGTAACCAGAATGCCAGTCATTTTATCACATTCAGAGGTAATAACATAATAGTAGGCAATATACCACCTCCTTCACAGCCAATGGTTGTAAAAGTATCCCAGGCCAAAGATTAATAAAGGCACCCTGGAGGAGGTATCTGGTAGGGGAGACCGGGGCAGGTTGAACCACTAAATACAGCTTTGTAATATTTTTTCCTGGCCTTATTCAGGTCACCTGCAATTTGATTTTGTATTAAGTGGTTACATCGTATAATTGCAATATATATGCACATATGGCAAGGAAAGTATGGTCACTTTTTGTACTTATTTTGAATTTTTGAAAATAAAATCTTCGGTGGTTCAATGTGCCCCATGCATGGAGTACGTAGCTTGACCCACCCAGAGAGACATCTTGACCCACATAATTATGTTGAATGGTCCAAATGATCACCATTATATAATCATTTGATGTCTCATCACCAGACACTTTGTTCAGTTCTGTATGTGAAGGTCAATGAAAGCTACTCCTGTGCAAGCTTCTCAATATAACATCTAGTATGATCCGCTTATGGTATAGGCTAGTTAAACAAATGTCAATAAGAAACAGAGACCCAATTATGTCAAATTCATTACTTAAATATTACTGGCAACTATATGTGCTCAAGGTGACCCAGAGATTGGGGCACCTTGAGCATGGTTAAAGGTGCCCCAGTTGTTGTGGTTCAATATACCCCATGCTGGCCATCATAGATAGGATTGATGTTATTCAAAATACATAACAAACCCAGAAGTAAAATCTAGTTCAATCCAAGCATTTATATAATACTTTGACCTCCATACAGATCTTAGGCCAGCAGTGTTTTGCAACGACGCCTGACAATTGCAAGTATTTACTTTCAAGGGCATAAATCCTCTAACTCTGTTTCTCATCAGCATCCCAAAATGAACATGATTTTGCTGTTCTGAACTGTCTATACATAATGGGGTTGTGTGGTAGGCAAACTGCTGGAAGATTTCCAAAGGAATAGCAAAGAGAGCGAGTGGTTCAATGTGTCCAGGTGGTCAACATACCCCGGTCTATCCTTCCATCTATGAGTTAGTGATGCACCCTGGAAAAGTGGTTCTACGACATTAAATTTGTGTTTTACACCATAGTGGAATCATTGCGTACAATTATAGCTTTGATGGGACACCCTGGAGCAAGAATTTACAATCAAAGAGGTATGGTGGACACCCTGGAGGAAGGGTGAGCACAATATGGCCTGTAGATGATACCCTGGAGGACAAATTGGATAGCATGATGTTTAGCAGATATACAAGTGACCTTAGAGGTTAACAGGGACACCTTGGAGGAGATATTAGGTATCATAATGATCAGATGGAACACCCTGGAAGAAGGATGAGGCACCATAGATGTTGTGTGGAACAACCTAGAGAAGCAATGCCTTCCACACGGGTGGGATGGGACACCCAGGAGCAAGTTCTATGTGCTACAGAAGTTGGATGAGACATTCTGGAGGAGGTATTGGGTAGCATGATGATTATATGAAACACCCTAGAGAATGGGCAATACACCATATAGGTTAGGTAGGATAAACTGCAGAACATATTGAACATCACACTAATTGGATGCAACACCCTGGAGGAGCTATAAGAAGTTATAAGGTCATAGGATGTCATTGGGCCTTCACGGGCCTCCACCAAAAAGTGTAAAAAGCAAAACTAAACAACAACAAGTAATGTAGAATTAGAATATATTGTAATTATGTAATTAATGTAAAATTAGAATTTATTGTAATTATTTAATTAAAACAGTATTCCCCAAGTGCCTGTTGTATGCATGCACAGGAGAATGACCTTGGGCAATCAGCTCTCAGAAATTATGATGACCGCTCTCGGATTGTTATGGTACGGATATTAGTGGGTGTGAGGTGCATAACACAACCTATGGGCGGGTCCTAGTCTGTGTCAATTAAATCATAGGGCACAAGAGTTCAAGATGGATGCACTCTGACCTGGGACAGTGCCCCTTTAAACGCACAAAGTGAGGGGTCTCAAAAGTACCCGGGGAAGTCCCTCTGCACAGCATCTGTGAACCCATCACATGAGGGCGCTACCTATAGTGCAGTAGCCGGTCCCTAACATCGACCTTGTCAGCTAGACAACCATAGCCTTATCTTGTGCAATGGTAACCTAGCACAGTGTGATATGACCTAGACGAGTTAAGATACAGGGATAAAGATGCAGAAGGCAGCTCTCCCTCATGTTCCTCCAGCACACCCTATTTACTTGGTACATTGTCTTGGACTCTGGTAGAGTTGTGGCAGGCCACCCATAGCTCACACATCCCTACATATTGGGTTAGAATAGTGAAGGCCCTTTTGAATAGGCTTCACTTCTGAACAAAATCATGTACTCACTCACTCCCTTGCTGCGTATGTCTTCCCCCCTGAACCTTCACACACAGGCATTTATCCAGGAACAGTGGGTGTGTATCCTGAACTGGCACAGTTGACAAAATGCTGGCTGTTTGATCTGAGCCCCATGCATCTGAGTCCGAGGGAAAGTACAATGAGGGATTATGTAATGTTCTGACAGCACCAATCATAGTCTAGGCATGCACCATTCTCCTACTCAGAGGTATCCATCACAGCGAAAACTCAAATGGATATATCTACCACAGGCCACGTACGTCAATTATGATACACACAATCATATCAGTAAACATGAGTTTATGAATCTGGGCCGGACTTGGTCATACTTCGGTCCCTACGGTTGGGAGTAACGATACCCTGTTTTATATTGTATATGACGTATAGAAGAAGGGAATAATAATAATAATAATATTAATAATAATAACACAAGACAAGTATATATAATGGTGCTTGCGCATATGGCTGGATTAACCTGCCCTAGTTTAATACAGAAACTCAACATAAAGTAAGTTCAAAAATCCAACTGTGTCGGTTGGCGCGCAGCAATGTGAGACGACACAGAGTCCCCCAGTGGAGAACTAATACACTATAATCAAACTAGCGGACAGAGCCGCCCCCTGACAGCAGCAGCGGCTACTACAGCGGTGGTCACTACTGTACCAATATATACATGTTAATCTCTGATCAACATAGACCATATTGTATATGACGTATAGAATAAGGGAATAATAATAATAATAATAATAATAGTTCTGATTGAGTAGTGTTAGAGTGTTCACCCTCCGTCCATACCACTTAATAATAATAATATTAATAATAATAACACAAGACAAGTATATATAATGGTGCTTGCGCATATGGCTGGATTAACCTGCCCAAATACGAAGTACCGGCCAAGCAAAGCACATAAATAACAACAACAATAAACAATTAATCACAAATGACTTGAGACAACATGGCAGCCACTCTCTCATCTAGAGCAACCCTATCACTCACCGGACGTCTCAAATACTTCAAGACCTGGTCCGACTTCCAGTCCCCCCTCTCTTTTATAACATCCAAATGTACCCCAACTCTAGCAAGGTAGGTTGAACCCCCCGCCCTGAAACCATGCGAAGAGATCCTTGGGGCCACAATACCCGCTGCTTTCGCCACACATACCAGCATGTCAGAAAATAAATTGTAAGACAGGGGCTCACAATCATCACCCATTGGTACCATAAAGGCAGGGTGAGAGGGTCTACCTTTAACATGATCAAAATGTCTCTCCACCCAATGTACCGCACATAATGACAAATTAGACACTCTGCAAACAGGAATTAACAGTTTCTTTTCCTTGAATTGAATAGTTTTGGTTTTTGAGACAGTTACCATCATACCCCAAGAAAAAAACTGAAAGGCATCTCTACACAGCATGCTATCAGAAACAGTATAGTGACATTTCCTTAACAATGTACGGAAAGCAAACAAGGCAGCGGCCCAGAAGCATTCATGTCCTAAAGATACCGGTAAACGATCGAACATACATATCAGGTGTTCCGGCATAATAGCTAATGCCTGTGTAGGAGCATCACCTAGAACTCTCTTAGCGCCTCGAATCGCCCTAGCAACCAGGGGATCAGAATAATTAATTTCGCGAGCCCTATGGGATTTCAAATAGTAATTTACCCCCGACAAATAGCCAGTAATGGAGGAGTACACGTGAGAATTAGATAAATAAGCTATATAGAATCCAATGCCCTCGACACCAGGGTTCATAGGATCTATCCCATATAAAGCACAAAAACTCAAATACTTCTTATTCTGTGACGCTCTCGTACGATTAGTATTATCTGAAATGTCGTTATCCAATAGAAATTGAAGCCTCTTAGCCAGCTTGGCTCGCGGTCCTGCAAAGAACAGAATGGCAGCATAAGGACGCGTCAGACGTGTTATACAACAACTTCTCTTTAGCCCCGCGCTCTGACCACCTACTCAAGCAATCACAAATAGTATTATCCTTAGTATTAATATAAACAGAGTTGAAATAAAAATTATTTTGAACAGCTAACCAAAATAATTCTCTAATCCAGGACATGCATTTGCCATTAGAGCTGCGGCCCGTATTTAGCATATGCATGACCTGTGTATTATCAGTCACAAAAGTAATCTCGCTGTTGCGCCAAATCTGGCCCCACCTCATAGCAGATAATAGTACAGGGTAAAATTCCAGCTCATTAATATTTTTCTGATAATCAGAGGGGGCTTCCACCTAATGATGAGCACATGTAGAAGGCAAGGGACTGATACCCGGCTCCCAGTTCCCCACCAACCAGTCACTTTGGTGATACGCTGCAAACCCCCAAAAAGAAGCATCACTATACACAGCTAGGTGGGCGCCAAAAAGTCTTAATATCTTAGCCGAGCCATTGAATGATTCAGCAAATTTCAACCACCAGTCAATATCCGCACGAGCCTCGCCAGATAATCTAATCTTATAGTGTTGCTTCTTGACAGTATTACATAAATTATAAATTCTACGTGAAAAACAGCGTCCACCCCTAACCACTTTACTCGCATGTGCGAGACTACCTGCAAGTGATTGCAACTCTCTCTTGGTCATTTTTAGCTTGCCCTGAGCATCCTTCAGTTTAAGCAACAATTTACACATTTTTTCCTCAGGTAACGTCAATGTCATATGTACACTATTGACTTCAATCCCCAAGAACACTACACTCTTAGACACCGGGGAAATTTTTTTATATGAAATAAAAAATCCCAATTGACGAATAACTCTGAACAAAACATGCTGAGCCATTACACACAGTTATACAGTAGGGTAACACATGAAAAAATCATCCAAGTAATTTACAATCTTTTGCACCCCCCGGCGCCCAGCACACCTGACTATAAAGTCAGACACAGTATTGAAGATGTACGGGCCGCTCGCCAAACCAAAACAGAGTCGACCGTCCAACATAGTGACCTCGCCCTTACCATCTTCAAAATCCCATTTCAAGCCTTGATAAACTCTATCTCCATAATAGATATGAAGGCCTCTGTAGGCGTCAGAAATATCTGTACAACACATACTAGCATCCTCTGTCAACATATCACACACATTATCTAATGAATTATATACAAACTTTTCACAAATTTCATTAGTAAAATCATTAACAGAAGGGGCCGCATTGCCTGACCTAGAACAGTCAGTAATAGGGCGAATCTTCTCTCCCACATCCATGAATTCAGACTTTTTCACCACGGCTCCCAAGGCATGTATGCATTTAGGCACATTGTTATCATTGGCTAACATTAACTTACCCTCAGATAATTCCTTTCGTAATTTATCGTTCATAGTCTGTTTTCTACCTTCTTGTAATATAGAAGCATAATTATCGTTCACATATTCACAGGGACACTCCGGGTTAACAACTCTAAACCCAAACACCGCCCCTTCTAGAATATAATGCCAATTGGTATCAACCTCCCCCCACAAAAAACATTCAGTGAATACGCGACAAGGCTTCATTGATACCAATAGACCATCTAAGGAGTATTTACATGAACAACTCCCCAGAAAACACTCTCTAGATATGACGAATGACTCCTCCCTAGGACCTAAAGACTCTCTAAGGGTACATAGCATTTTTACAAACTGGTCTGGCTGCGGCCAACCATCCGTATGAATACTAGAAATATCGTCAACTTTCATGTTACTAAAAACAGAAATCAGCTGATTATTAACCCCTACCTCCACAGGGAAGGCAAACAGTGGGTCAATACACTTAGTGCTGTAGCACCCACCCGTGCCCGGCTTAATAGCAGCGGCTACCGGGTTATCACACGTAATTAGAACAGGTATGACCCCCTCATCAACCTTAGTAGAAGAGGCCACAGGTGGATCTACATACTAACTCTGATACATACGGACATTTTTACAATCCGGAGCCCTGTGGGTAGGATCGTTGCACTTATTGCAAACATGGGAAAAAGCACATGATTTAGAATCACATCCAAGACGGTTGTAACGGTCACAGGCCATAACATGCCCTGTCTCATCTACTCTCAAACCCTGCTGGTTAGAAAAAGAGCGTGTGCCACTCGAATTTCCACCCTGAGCTCTGCCTGTATTAGGCCTACCCCCCCCCCCCCCCCCCCCACCAGATGATTTTTTGGAATTTTTCACCTCGTCTCTGACACGTTTGAGCCCTTCTGTACCAAAATGACGGGTGTTCAGCTGCTCATTACCAAAGCCAAACTCATCTAAGTCCTGGCCATACACACATTCTTGGCGGAGATCAGCATCATATTCTGCAAATACATTAGTATCATACAACTCACTAGACGCTTTAAAAGATAAAAACCCTAGATGTTTCAGGTATTTCTTCATCTCATCCAGCTCGGTAAAGGTCCCCTCGTCAATCCCCACCGCCGCCCACTGTAAAGAAACATACATGAGCTCTGGGTAGGATAAAGACTTAGGTTCCCTACCCCTGGTAAACCTCTTAAGATCAAATTTTCGCCTGCTTTTTGTAAGGCGGTCTGCAGCAAAGTCTATACCTTCAAAGTCCCGAGGATCAAATATCCTCGTGCTGGTCCTTGGGCGATGGTCTGGGGAAACATCTCTGGATCTCGGCGGCTTGTCCGACTTGTCCGGGACCTGCTTGTCCGGGACTGGCTTGTCCGGGACGTCCTTTGTTCCTCCAGCAACCCGACTTTGTATACGGTCACGAATCCTGCGCTCCAGGGCGAGTACTTTCTCCTGCCTCTGCTGGTCCTGATCCAACTCCTCCAGGTAGTCCGCGTAATCCTCAGCATTTGGGAACTTTTCTTCTGGATGGATCTCGGCCAAACTCGTCTCTAGTTCTTTTTGACATGCCGCAGCTCTCTCTTCCTCTGTCGCCTTGGGGTCGTGCGCCAATACTCTCCTCCTGGATGGTAATCTTTTCCAGTTTTCCGTAGGTGGCTCCTTACAGTTTTTTCCTCGAGGAACCGTATGGTCACCTCCACAACCGTAACACCAGGCAGATGCCATAGTGAATCAAGTCAATCAAATCAAATTAATCAAAATTTCAAACTGAAAATTTGAAAATAAAATGACAGTTGGTCAGCCAGCCTGCCCTGCAGAGCTGAGAGGAAGCGTCCTCGCGTGCTGAGTTCAAAAATCCAACTGTGTCGGTTGGCGCGCGGCAATGTGAGATGACACAGAGTCCCTCAGTGGAGAACTAATACACTATAATCAAACTAGTGGACAGAGCCGCCCCCTGACAGCAGCAGCGGCTACTACAGCGGTGGTCACTACTGTACCAATATATACATGTTAATCTCTGATCAACATAGACCGTTAGTTGGTACTCACGGCTTGCAGGCTAGACATGCACATACCTTAGAGCTGCAGCACCCTCAGGGACCCTTTACACGTAATGACCCTTATGTTGTGTTTATGTTTCCCAATAACACGAAGTGGTGTCAGCAGGTGAGTTCAAGACTAAATGTCTACCTTGTCAGCACACCTGTAGTCGGGGACATAATATTCTTGATCGTAAAGTAGCCTGCATAGAATAAGCATCACAGCAATATCTGGTATGTAGCTCACATACGAACAATGCATATGGTATACAGCTGTGTTATAAGCATTTGGGTGAGGGGAACAGTTGCAGAACACGTAATTTCACCGACCTGTCCACATCATTTTCTGATTCTGTCGCTTTCTTAACATTGGATACTCGAGCTCTACATTGAGTTAATTCGACACTTCTACCCCTGTACCAGGGTTAGAATGCATGGGCCTTTGGGCTCACCAAGTCACTCTGCCAATCTGGCAGAGTAGCTATCTTTGATGGAAGTATTCAAGCTACAGTCTAGTGCTTCCAGCCACATGTCACTTAATGTATTCCCACCTGTTCACCATCAACAAGACAATCCTAATACACAAATAGATCTGTAATCCTGGCCTTTATTTATGTCAACTCCACTCCTCTTGGGCACTCCTCCCACAACCACTCCCTGCTGCTCAAATCAAATTGTGTAACATACACTAATATGAATATGATTACTGAAATATAAGTTTGCTGAACATGTGGAGAATCTTTTGGATAATAGGATTGACCTTTTTGAGGGACAGGTAGTGATCACATTGATGAGAACAACACCCTGTTTATTCCCTGATGTAGCTGCTGTCTGGCGCAGTATAGGGCCAGATGTGTCGGACTACATTGAGTGGGATCGAGTTGTGGCAGGCCATCAACAACTCACATATCTCCAGACATTGCGCCAGGCACTATAACTATCCATACTTGATCGTGCATCTTACCCCTGACTGGCCACAATTTGCTCCCCTTTGATTCGGTAGAATTTCATGATTTAAAGTATATATGTGACCACCCATGCCAATACATGGCTTATGGGTCTGAAAATGGATTTTCCTTTTTTGTCTTTTCTCAAAGAGGACTGTTCTGGCTTTCCAAAACAGGCTTAATCTTAAGAATTTGACTAGTATTTGCTGATATATGGGGCCTTTTATGAGCATATAGACAGAGGTCCACGATAATCTGTCTGAACCATAGGTTTCTTCACGAGTGCGACTGTGGTCTCATGAGTGGAGAAACAAGGAGTTCAGACTGATTTGAGCGGATCTCTGTGTTCATTTCATGTGAATGTTGATCAATTCCATCTTATAACGACAATTCATTTAAAGATTGGTTTCACAACTATACCGTGGAGAATGGAGCTGTGGAGATTGAGCCGTTCTAGTACTTAAGCATAGTACATAGCACATGGAATAAAAGGTGTTCTGTACTGCTGCCAAAAAACACTTTTTGACACTCATTGAGACTTGATTCCAGATAAACTCAAACATTTTCTCTCATTGGGCCAGACAAAATGGCACACACACGCAAGGCATTGCCTTTTAACCAGGAAGGCAACTATGAAACCATTTGACAAGAGACATGCTTAGGATCACCACTCTCCACAAATTGGTCAACATTAGCCCTCGTGACTAGCTTTAATTTGCACAGACTCCCATGTCTATAACCCTAGTGGTTCACAAGCTAGAATTAAATGTGTTCTAGGCCAATCAAGTGAGCGAAGAAAATTCACTGCCTCCCGCAAATATTAAAAATGAAATAGCTCAGCAACTGTTGGTCCGATTGACTTGATTCTTGAAGCATTTGAAAGCTAAACTCGTCATAACTAGCTACATGTAGAAGAGCATTTCTAAAGGGGGTTGAACAGATGGATGGGGGTATGATCCAAAGTGGGGGGAAAGGAAATGATCCTTTTCTGAGCCTTTTGGCACAGACCCATAAGCCCCAAAGTCACTGGTTGGGTCACACTTGTCTTTAATCATCAGCAAATGGGAGCAGTCAGAAGGGGAGAGAAGCTACTTGCTGCTTATGCTTCATGAAGCAGATGGCCTAGGCTTTCTAGAACCCATGTTTGATTGTGAAAATTGGTTGAATATTCACTGATTTATGAGGCTAAATGCGAACTTTAGGCACACACTTTTTGCCCTGTGAAGTTTAAACAGCCTTCTCTGGGCTTTTAGGCACAGACCCATAAGCTATAAAGTCGCTGGTGGAGTCACATATGTATTGCACTTCTTTTTAAAACTTTTATACCAAGATTGAAATATATGTCACTATTTTGATCTCAAAAGGTGATGTCAGAGCTGTCTACTTAAAACATCTGATCATTGCAATTCAAATTTGTTCACACTAAAAAGGAACTTGAATGGAATTCATACATAATCTCATAATACATTTTAATAGTCTGGACAAACACACCCACATTTGTACACCTGTCTGGTTAGCGACTGCGTATTAGCTAGGACGAGCTAATTGACCAAAGTATACCCTATCAACTCTTCACAATGACAATATTTACTTTTCGGTCTTAATAGTAACAGTTAGCCAGTATACAGGGCCACAAGAGTAAGTACAATACGGCACCAGGACCACGCCCTTTCCGCCCCTCCTGTCGCCCGGCTGTAAACCCACTGTCACCCGGCCTGTCACTGCTCTGTCCTCCGTCCGCTCGGCTGATCCCAGACACTGACACCCCCTGACAGTTGTCTCAGGTGGCGCCCCCACTGGCCAGGTGACACACTGAGTACTCAGGCAGTCAAGCTTTAGCTTTTGTAGAATAGTGTGCTGCCTTCCTGGAATAAGCTGATGCATATGATAACCTTGGTATCCCTCTAATAGTTGTGGTGGACATTTTATAAACACAACTGCCAACTGTATAACAGCTAGGTTCTCCCACTGAAATAATGATCCAAATTCAACAGAGATAATTGAATATGATGTTGTGCTCAATAATGCTGTCTCCAACACCAGCCTTGTAAAATATATCACTAATGTACAAAGAGTATGTGACCATTGCTGGACAGAGCTGGTAAAAAAATTAAAACTTTGCAATTGAATTCATGAAATCTCCTGTCCAAAATCAATGCACATATGTACCAAAACTCTGGATTTATACACATACATCGTACATTATTGCGAGGAGTATGTGGTGTTATCAGGTTCGAGAACGTGTGGCACTGTTCCACCTTAGGGCCGCATAGCGAGATGACCAGTGGAAGGTACCTTATTCCTCTGGTCTCAAGCAAACAGATCAAGCAAATCTCGTGAGTGAGATGAGGGTGCAAGTGGAGTAGGGTAGCATGATTGTTATTTTGAATGAATAGTCCATACTGCTCGGATTGGGAGAGTTGTTGGGACACCAGACTCCCAATCCTGGGCACCTGGCCTCAAATTCAAGCCAAGGCTACATGGTTAGAACACCATCATGATGGTTTTCCTGGTCAGAAATTGTAAGATTTAGCAGAAATGCTAACGATTCATTTAAAATAAATATATCATGTGTAAATGATTGTCTTAGAATTGAAGACCCATCATTTTGGCAAATAATACCCTACAAAAATAGTGTTTCTGCCATGGACCTGAAGCCAGATGCTCTACTTGGCGTGCATTGGGATGTCAGTGTGCTAACCATTCCCCAAATCCAGACACGTGACATAAGGAATTTTCAACTAACACCCATTCAAAAGGTCCCGATTTTCCCGATTTTGGCATTCCAGGAACCAACTTCAGCTATAGGTCTCACAAGGCGGAACCACTGTATCCCGCTTTGCTGAAGTGGGTGTGAACTGCACTTTACATACAATGTAGGTGTACATTCGTGAAGATGGCTGCAGACTCAGGCTTCTAAGATGGCATCCAATATGGGAGTGCTCTGTTTCCAGGAAGAAATTATTGAACTGGAGCTTGCATGGATAATGTCAGATTTAGTAGGGGATCTAACTAAGCCCCCACCACCAATAACATTATATTTTTGTTGGGTCTGTTCTGGATATGATGGAGGTGCAGTCCTGACAGATTAGTATGTAGCTTATGCGGAGCCTGGGACCAGGTACCGTTCACTTTACCTAGATCCCTGCAGGGTGTCTCCGTGATCCGTCCTGGGGATCTACCCCTGGGAACCCCCGCAGGATCTCTGCCCGTCCTCCCGCCCCTCCCACCAATCCCTCACCTCTCGCCGTACTTTCTCCCAGGCCATAAGTTCTCGGCTACAAAGAGCACCCCTCTGCCTAATCACCACATTAGAAATGCGATCTTTCCAATTAGTAAATGATAGCCTCCGCCATTCAAGTGGCTGCAGGGGTAGGAACAAATGGTTTCCCGTTGACTGGGCTTGTCGGCCCAATGCCCTGTGACAAGTGGTTAGCGGGAGACCAGCCAAAGGCATTCTCAGAAGCCGCCCAGGCGTGTATAGGTGAAGGGAGATGGGCACAGGTAGGGCTGTACTCTCTGAGCCTGTAACACCTTCCTGTCCTATAGGTGCTCCAGGTGCACAGTGAATATTGATATGGTATTGATGGAAAGCGGGGAGTGGTTGTGACATGTGATGTTCAAGACAGGACTGCATGTACTATGTAAAATACGTTTTTAATTAACAACCTGTAAAATTCAAAGTGGCGAGCTAAAGTGCTACCCATTGAACAAGAATGTCCCTTGTCAGTGAATTTATTGTAAAGCTGTATTTCAGACCTGCCAAATGAAATCTGCAATAGATGCCAAGTTCAGGTCCATTAGTAGCAACACCAAATTCATGTTTTACGGTCAGCACCCTGCTAGCACCACTCATCTAAATCACGTAAATATTACATAAAAATGACGAGAAACACGTCAGTTTTACATGATAATGATGTAGTTTAGACGAGTGATGCTAGCAGGGCATAGTGGGTCGACCAACCGTGTTATGTATAGATCATAACTATATGCAAATACGGTTGCTACTGCTATATACGTCTTATAGAGTCCATCAGTTGACGTGTCCCTGCCGTATGACGTGTAGCAGAGGCGGGCCCTGCTGCAGGCTGGAAACCAGCGGTCTGCCAGCTGGGCCTGCTGTAAGGTGCCGGGGATCAGCGGGAGGTGCCGGCTACACCTGTGGTGCCCCCTCACGGCGTAACCCTGCACTCACACCTCGGCACCGCCCTATAGAGGCTGACCAGACTGAGGTGTGATGCTTCATGAAAGAAGAGATGAGATTGCATTTTTGTGTGTGTTTGTAAAGATTTACTCAGAGGAATTCTGATAGGGAAATACCATTTGTTGTGAGACTCACCTGTGGATGGGTCGTTTGAAAGGGCATACATGAACACAATAACCAGGTATTCATGATCTGAGTATGTAGGCAATCACTGCTTCAAAGACATCTGAGAGGTGGACCTAAATATGTTAAATAGAAGCCGATAAAGGATCGGTATGATCCATGAATTCAGCATTGGCGAGTTACTCGCTAGCTATATGTGGCACTTGAGGGGACCTTACGTTTTGATTTGCCCCCTCACTAAGCAAAAAATGGCCAATCCCTGTGTCATTGGGATTGTCCCAGCATGGGATAAGCCGTGTCGTACTGTGTTAGGTGCGTTCACAGATGGCTAGGACCGTTATGTGGCCAGCACACTGTAAGGTAAACTACCCTCTCCCATCCTACTGAATACAACAACACCTCAGACCTGTGAACAGGGAGAGGGGTGTAGGGGCAGGGTATGGGGGTGCAGGTGCAGTATGATGAAGCATTGACCACATGCAGCGAGTCTATGGAGGCAAGAGGGTCACATATAATGCCATCTTGTCCAAAGTTAGGCTTCTCTTCAAGTCAAGTGTTTCATACACTTGGTAGCTCTTTTGTTTTTTTTATTTACACTTGGAGAGGTTATTCATCTCTTTTATTTCTGATGAATGACATATTGAAATAGATTAAGTAGATTCAAAACGATTACTGAGGTGACAAATACTCATCCCTTTGTTCACATTGTAAAAAGTTCCAGTAACTTCTGCCTGCAGAGCATTTTCAGTAATGGTTGCTGAATCTTTAAAAGTCTGGTACAAGAATGAAATATACATTATCACCAGATTTTATCCAAAATGAACAGGTTAAAACAGGTCCAACTATTCACCCACCCCTCAATACTGTCCCTCCCCTCCCCTGGGTTGACACGGACATCTTCAGTCTAACAAGCTTTCACTAGCACCCGTGCGCATGACAAAAGCTCGTTTCCGGCCTGTTGACCAATCAGAACTCGTGTCAGTGGGTTCTTTCTGCCTCTATCAAATATGGCGGAATTGCAGGGGCCCCATAACCAATGGTAACACACACAAGGCTTTGTGCTGGCCACAAAACACAGCAAGCTTGTTTGGGAGGACTTCACTAGGCAGAATAAACTACTGAATCTGAGCTAGTCCATGGGTGGGTGAGGGTGTGTGTGGCCACAAGGGGGCGGCCATGGGCCATACATAGTGTATACATCGTCCCACGGAGTGGGGTGAATGGGAATAAAAAGTTCTCAGGTAGTACATCAGCACCTGAATCATTCTGATCCCCCACCTGGTCTATCAAAGGGTGGTATTCAGGTGTCTGTGCCTATTGTAAGGGATCCACTGGGATCGGATTGAGTGGACAGGTTGGGTGTAATTGAACGGTTCAACATCAAAGTACCTTCACAGGGGGCTCCGGGAGTTCCCTCCTCCTAAGGTGCTGGAGAAGATTCCTGAGATTTAATTTCCTTATCTGCTTTAGATTTGCCTGAGGAAAGGTCGAGTCGTGTTGGATTCAAGGTGGTTTAAATGTTGTTCCCCTTAGACTTGTAACCGTCCCTGCCAATATGTTCGGAGGGAACATATAGGCCCCTAGTATTACATGTATAAAGCTGGATGGACAGATAAGGAGGATAAGAAAAATGAAACAATTTTCACCTATTTTAGCGTGTGTGTGGATAGGGGATCAAATAATGCAACTCTAATAACCCATCGAAATTAACCCAAATCAGGATTCTTGAGGAGGGCATCATTATATCTGCACAGTACGACACACTTTTTGCCGCAACACGAGGAAGGAAACAGTCCCAAAGGGTGCCATGTTGGCTCGTACCTGGTGGTCAGCAGATATATAGATAACATAAATGTATCAATTTAAACTATAAACTGTAATAACACTGACAATCTTCAGATATCCATCTCAGTCATAGCCTTTGGATCGATATAGTCTAGTGAGGTGAGAAATGCTGAGATTATACTGTATATAAATATTATGTGAGATGACATTACCAATATTTGGATGCAATATTATTCTCTTTTCTTTTTGGATTCGATGGCATTGTACACAGGTGATAAACAGGTGATTAATAATGCGTTTAAGTAATGTTCTGGACTCCATTCAGTCATAAAATAAGAGTTATTGTAAGGGCAGCATAATTATGGGCACCTTCAAAGGGGGTCATGAGATTCCCCTTTGGAAGAGAGTCAGGGAAGAGACAGAGGTGACCGTGGGTACAAGGAGACCGCACTCTACTCTATTCTGTAGGCTGTACGGCCGGGTTGTCAGGGTGTAGTATTGCATCATGAATATAGAGTATGTTCCCAGCACAGACACAATCAGCCATGACAAGATAGTGAGGAACTAGCAACGCCATTCTAGACAAACCACACACAACCTCTCTTAAACTGCAGACCCTTTTCCTGATGGCCCATAGATAACTGCACGTCACCCTTTCATTGCTAATTCCCATGGCCCTGGGTGTTTTGATGAAGAGATGTGCCACTGCATTCACCATTCAAGAGCTTGTATTGAGGGATTTGGATGGTGCCACCTTGGCTTGTAGGCAGCGTGAAGGCTAATCACTCTGCATGCATGTGGGGCCTGAGGACCATGGAGTAGCCGCTGGAGGGACTGTGTCTGGGTGGGGAGAGGGGAAAGCCTCTGCAGAGCACTATCTTACCCGGGATCGGCCGCTTCCTCCCCGAGGCCCGGCTGAAAGAAGGCCCACCCCAGCTTCGCTCGTCATGGTGGTCGGGGAGATATGCTGCCCGATTACCCCGCTCCTGTGGACCCCCTGACCCCGGTGACCTTTCCCCTGGAGACACAGACATCCAGGTAGGCCTGCCTGTTGTCCTCACCACCCGCTATGCCCCTCCACTACGGCCCCGCCCAGCTGGGTCTAGCCTTGTACTGAGGGGGGAGGGGGTGCTGATGTTGCAGCTGCAGGGTGCTCTGGTTCTGCAAATGCTGAAGTACATTGATTTATGATGTATGTGTACAGGCAAGGGAAAAGGGTAGTCCAAGGAAAAAGCCAACTTTAAAATTGATGTCAGTAGTATAGTATGTATCGGAACGGGACTATAGTTAAGTACTGTTTATTACTCAATCGACATGCAGCCAATCAGAGGCCTCCATTTGGTCACGTGACCGGAAGTGACCTACTTAGGGGATTAGTGGTGACGTCACGTGACCTAGTTAGCCAATCAGAGGCCGCCATTGGGTCACGTGACCGGAAGTGACCTACTTAGGGGATTAGCGGTGCATTCTGGGTAACCCTGCAGCCAATCAGAGGCCTCCATTGGGTGACCGGAAGTGACCTACTTAGGGGATGGTGCATTCTGGGTAACCTACTGACCTACTTAGGGGACCGGAAGTGACGTCACATGACCTAATGGCCAACCGGAAGTGACCTCATTGAGGATCACGTGACCGGAAGTGACCTGATTGATCACGTGACCGGAAGAAGAAGAAGAAGTGACGTCACGCGACTTAATGAAGAGATGAGCGTCTTTAAGGGGTCACGGGCTTTAAAATGTGATATCTTTTTTTTTGGAGGAGGAGGCGAGTCTCTTATTTTTTTTCGGTAAACTAATAAAAAACACCACGATATAAGTTTTTTTTCATTTTTTATTGTTTTACGAGCGACTGGAAGTGACTTATTGAACTAGTTAGAAGCGTTCTTTAGAGTGTATAAGGGGGAAGGAGGGGAAGGAGGGGAGGGGAGGGGGGGAGGGGGGCCCTTTTAACATGCATGGGGAGGGGGGCGCTTTTAGGATGCATGGGGCGAGTGGTGGGGGGGGAGGGGGGGAGGGGGGCACTCTAGGGGGGGGGGGCACTCTAAGGGGTGCGTTTGTCTCTTTTAAGAAAGAAAAAGATTTTCAATCGAGAGACACGCTTCTTCCTCTCGAGAGGAAGAAGCGTGTCTCTTCGTGTTTTTTTTTTGTTTATCACGTGCTGCGATGAGGCGATCAGCTGCGACTGGAGGAAGTGACACTTTAAGAGATCGCGCGTCTTAATTGTTATGATATATATTTTTTTTTTTTACTTACTAATAAAGAAGACGTATGAAAATAAAACACAACAATTCACATGTCCGTCGTTCTCGTTGTTTCTTGCTTGATAAAGTCAAGTAATATCGCGATGCCGAGGCCAAACTTTCCCATGTCCTCAGTCAACACTCGAAGGAGTTCAAAAGGCGTACCGCCGGCGCCGTCAGCTTCATCTTGCCACATTTTCAACACTCGGAAGGCCCACTCAGCGGGACTTCCTCCGTATTCGCATTCTTCAGCGATCTTATCTAACCTCTCAGGCGACAATTTTAAATGGTCCCCCACCTCTTTCCACCTGCTACCCAGACGTCTGCCGAGGGTGCCCAAGTGCTTATGCATCGCGCGCGAGTCGGGGTTTTCGAAATCCAACCCCTGTCTGTGGAGAAGGGCCATCCACTGAGCCAACAGTTCCATGCGTCTAATGCGGGTGAAGACGCGACCGAGCTCGCCCCATCTATGACGATGCGGGGTTTCACCCCACCACACTCGGAACATCGCCGTACACAGCTCCTCCGGTGTCTTGACACTGCGCTCTACTAGAGCATCCATACGGGCGGCGCTGACTTTTAAGCTACTGCCCAACTCTCTCCAACAGCCGCTCAACTCTTTACCTAGTTGACGAAGCAAGGCGTCGCTATAGGCTAACCGCCGCTGTCCTACCTGTCGGGTCTCCCCATCATCGGTCTGCTGCCTCGCGCCGCGTCTCACGTCGTCAAGCCGCATTAACTTTTTTTCAGGCGCACCGGGCGGTGAAGGCGAGCTTGAAAGTGGAATAGCTTGAGCCATCTCGTCTCGTCTTGGCGGCGGCGGCAGCGGCGGCGGCGGCGGCGGCGGCGGTGGCGGCGGTGGTGGTGGTGGCGGTGGTGGTGGTAGTAGCCGTTACTGGGGTCAGAGGCGATATGTTTTTTTTCCAACAGAAATGAGAGCTTTTTATACAGAGGGAGTTTAATCCCATTTCCAACAGCGCTCCAGCTGTCTAGCGCCCTGTCCGCATGACGCTTTTTCAGCCGCTCCGCTCCTTAAGAGCTTAGATGACGAGGGGGTGTGGCATCGCTATCCGTGGAGACCAGCTGAAAACGGTGTTTTTTCCTCACTCATAGCCTTAATACCTCCTACCCCCTACCCGAGGACGTCTCCCTCCCTCTGACATTCATTGTAACAAACGTCAGAGGTCAGGTGAAAATCGGATTTTTTTTTCATGCACAGCCTTAGGCAGCTGTCACCCCTCCCTATTGAACTAGCCGGCCGCCCGCCCGCCTGGCCGGCCCGGTCTACTCACCACGGCAGGAGGTGGCGATTTTTGTCTTACACTTAAGTCGCTCACCACATGCACACGCCTCTACTCACAGACAGACACGTTCGTCTTAGGGGGGTCCTGCTTCACGCCACACGCCTCCTGTAGTTTTTTTTTGTATACACACTGTAAGCTCATCACCGTTACCGTTAATCCTTTATACAGCTAACGCGCGCTGAATGGCTGAACAGGGTGGTAAGCGGCTTAGCTCACCACAGTGGATCCCTCAAAAAGGGATCCAGCTGAAAACGTCATACCTTATGTCTTTGTGAATGGCCGCCGCCGGTCAGTCGACGGCAGGCAGCAACCGCTTAACCCTTTATACAGCTAATGCGCGTTGAATTGCTGAACAGGGTGGTAAGCGGCTTAGCTCATCATCACAGTCGATCTCTCAAAAGAGGGGGGGGGAAAGGGATCCAGCTGAAAACGTCATGCCTTATGTCTTTTTGTTTCTCTTTGTGAATGGCCGCCGGCCAGCCGGCGGCAGCTGAACAGGGTCGGTAAGTAGCTTAGCTCTAGAAGCGAGAAGGCGTATATAAGGGGCTTGGAAACCTCCATTCACTCACTCATTCTTTTTTGCTGCTCTCTACAGTCACCACCATGAGCAAAAGACAACAGCTAGCGGCGTTCAAGAACAAGAAGACTACGCGGAACAGCGTTCGTTTAGCGTCAGTGCCTGCTCTTGCTACTGAACATGAGACTACCGCCGCAGCCGGTTGGTCTTATCACCCTCCTGCTGTAGCGAGCGCTCGCGGCAGTAGTAGTAGTAGTAGTAGTAGCAGTAGCACTAGTAGTAGCAGTAGTAGTAGTAGTGGTAGTAGTACTAGTAGTACTACTGGTAGCAGTCGTCGTGCTAGCGACGTTGTTACACTCGCGACGGTACACGTTGCTGCTAAGCGCGCTGCCGCTGCTACCGCCGTCCCGCCTGCCACTGCTGCTGCTGCTGCTGCTGCTGCTGCGCCTGCTACTGCTGCGCTTGCTACGGCTGCGCCTGCTGAGGCTGCTGCTGCGCCTGCTACTGTTGCGTCTGCTGCGGCTGCGCCTGCTGCGGCTGCTTCTGCTGCACCTGCTGCTACTGCTACTTCTACTGACGACAACGCTCCTGGCACAGCGCAGTACTGGCAACCGGGTTTTTACCTCCCCACTACTGTTGATGACTTTGATGACCTGCCGCACGTTGCACAGCCCCTCTCCTCCACCACTACATCGACGGACGCCCTCGACGCCGCTCGCGCTGAGAGTTACAGCTATTCGGACACTCAGCCCCTGAACCGAGAAGAAGAGGAGGAGGAGGAGCAGCAACAGGGTGAGACAGAGAACGACGCTGACGACGAGGCGTACGAAGAACCCGAAGGGCAAGGGGTGAGCGGTACGTTTTTCGGCTTCCCTCTTCGACCTTTCGACCTCACTTCCTCCACTGCTAGCGCCCCCCCGTCCGGTCCGTGGCGACTGCCCTCACCGCCACCTTACGAGGGCGGCGGCGGCGCTTCATCTTCTACCGCTACACACAGCACGGACGGCGTGTGGCTGCGCTGTTCCAACAACGAGACCTCCGATACCACCAGCGCTGACGCTGCTCCTGCTATCGGTTCTGCTGCTGATTCAGCTCACGCTGATGGTGTTACTCATCCTGCGGGTGTGAAACGTTCTAAGGTGAGTTCCAGAACAACAAGGCCCACTAAGAAGAGAAAAATACAAGAAAAAGAAGGAGATGGACGAGAAGAAGCAGAGAAAACACTCGGGTTAGAGTTCTGCTTAGACGGAGCTTTGACGCTGGAGATCTGGGAGGACGTGGCTAGACTGTCTAGGAGGCCGCGCTACACAAAAGACGGCCAGGTGAAAGAGGCGTCTCTGACCAGAAGCAAGCGAGTGCACTTCACGGCCGACGCGCTGCGCGAGCTCATAGCACGCATCGCCGATATCCGCGCAGTGGTGCGCATACGCGACACAGCGGCCGCGCAAGGAAAACCTAATCACACCCCCTGGTTCGCAGTGCTGGATGAGGCGGGCGAAGTGTACGCAGCTGTGAGCTACTACAGCGGTAAGAACCTCGTCCACGTGCGCAAGTACGAAGGTCCTGACAAAAAACCCACACAGCAGGGGGTGACGCTGTCCGCCAGAGCGCTCAAAGAGTTGGATGACAAAACAGAGATCATTCTGAAATATCTCGGCATAGATTCGGAATGAGAGACGCTCAACGCTCACGCGCGCGCACACACACACACACACAGCGTTTGACGTACGCTGTATGAGACAGACAGACAGACAGACAGACGGATACACAGACAGCAGACAGAAAGATAGTTACATAGACGACAGATTGATAGATGGCTAGATAGATAGATAGATAGTTAGACGGCTAAGTAGTTGGTAACCGAGTGAAAAAAAACATGACACAGTACGTATGCGAAAAGTGTTTCAAAATGTTTAAAAGAGCGTACAACCACGAGAGACACGTAGAAAATTGTAGAGTAGTAGCTAAGTTTTGCCCTCTATGCGGCGAAGGGGATTGCCGAAAGAGCGCTTGTCGACGCGAATCTCTGGACGGGGTGACCGTCCCTCCGCGCATATGTGCTGTACCGAACGGGGAGGAAACGTTCACGGCGAATTGGCCTGCGATACAAACGGGCGTCAGGATGCACGGGACTCGCGTGAGTGTAACAAACTTCAGGCTACCAACCGGCGAGTTGAGTGACGCTGTAGATACTATGCGTCGCATTCACTTGACACAAAGATTCAGATACAAAGTGGGTTTCTCGGTAGGCTTACTGTTACAACACAGAGAAGACAAGAGCAAACTGCGCTACTTCCACGCCTCCCAGAACAACGCAACTCTCATACAACCGCTCCCTACTGTAACTAATTCAGAAACTTTGGAAGAGCTCCTCTCAAAGATGCAAAACACCGTCGCTTGCGAGGAGGTACGGAAACTTTGCGACGCTGACACCAAGTGGCACGTTCTTTTTCCTACCAATTTGAACATCTGCGTTTACATGGGACCGGGGGAATTCCCCATAGGCGGTCGAGTTGGAAAGAGAAGCGGCGTGTTAGATTTTCCCAACAAGGACAACCTCTGCATCTTCCGCTGCATTTCCTTTCACTTATACAACACCAGCAAGCGCGCTTCAGATTTGTTACGTCAGTTCTGTCCCGCTGCCACACCTGAATCCTTTCCGGGTCTGAACATCCGCGACTTACCCGCGTTAGAGAACTTGTTTGACGTACAAATAGCGGTTTACACCGCGTCGCGTCAAGTGCCGGGGCGGAAGTTGAGAAGACGCGTTACTCTGATCAGACCGCCTTCCAGAACTGTGGCCGCCCGAGGTAAAGTCAACCTACACCTGACGGCGAAAGGCGGTTTGCACGTCTCTCTCGTCACGGACTTCAACGCGTACGCGGGCATATACGAATGTTGCAAGTGTAAGGCGGCGTTCACCACCGAGTTCTTGCTGAAGAGACACAGGAACCAGCTTTCCTCTTGCCGACAAGTCAAGTTGCGCTACGTAGGTGGCATCTACCAAAATTCGAGAACGATTTTCGAAGCGCTAGCAGACTTCTCCATTTTTCCCCCCGACGGACATTCCGGAATCTACCCTTACAAGATCGCCTTCGATTTCGAGGCTTTCTTCAGACCGTGCAAAGAACCGTCGACGGAGCACGTGTCCCTGCTGTGGGATCACGTCCCTTTGTCGGCTAGCGTCGCATCCGACTTTCCGGGGTGGGAGGGGCCCGTCTGCTTCGTCAGAGCGTCCGACGCAGATTCCGACCCCTTGTTGGACCGAGTTTTAAATCACATAAACGAGAACGCCAAAGCGATCGGGGAAGCTGTGCTAGAACTTTACCGACCGACGTTAGCGAAGTTAGATGCGGCGATAGGTGAAGCTCTCCTGCTGGAGGAGGCGACGTTCACCACCCCTTCTCCAGGCGGCTTCGCTGCGGCTCAGACCAGACACCCGTTAGTTCAACTGAAGAAGCGTCTTCTGAGATACATCCGTCAAGCTCCAGTGGTGGGCTTCAACTCGGGGCGTTACGACTTGAACCTGATCAAAATACGCCTTCACTCGTTCTTCGCCTCCGGAGACCGAAGAAACCAAGAATTCAGCGTCATAAAGAGAAGCAATCAATACTTGGCGGTTTACACACAGCACACGGTTTTCTTGGACGTAGTCAACTATTTGGCACCCGGTTACAACTACGCGACCTATTTGCGAGCTTTCACCAGGAACGAAGAGAAAGGTCACTTTCCTTACGAATGGATGACGTCTACCAGGAAACT
This sequence comes from Harmothoe impar, assembly GCA_947462335.1. NCBI lineage: Eukaryota > Metazoa > Annelida > Polychaeta > Phyllodocida > Polynoidae > Harmothoe > Harmothoe impar. Next base: position 33,335,399 of record OX381708.1, read on the forward strand.
GGCAAACAGAACGCTGCCGCCGAGATCGGCTTTCGACAGCGAGCTGACGGGCGTCAAAATGTCCGAATCCGACTACGCCGCATGTCAGAAAGTTTGGTCCGACGAGAAGATGCAAACTATGGAAGACTACTTGATCCACTACAACAACAAAGACGTGAAACCTTTCATAGAAGCTCTGAAAAATCACGCTAAATTTTTCCAAGATCGCGGCATCGACATGTTGAAAGACGGAGTTTCTCTCGCCGGTTTGACTTTACGCTTCCTCTTCCAAAACCTAGAAGACGCGTTCACAACGTTTCCCCAGTTCGACGCCGTCCTCCACGCTCTGATCAAAGAGAATCTAGTCGGCGGTCCTTCCATCATCTTCCATAGATTTCACGAGAAGGGCACCACGCGGATAAGGGAGCACAAGTACGGCGAAGAAGCGAGACCGTGCCAACACATCCTAGGACTAGACGCTAACTCACTGTACTTGCGCTGCATGAGCGAAGCGCACTGCACGGGCTATTACGCGGTGAGACGGCCCGAGACCGAGTTCAAGCCCGAAATCAGGCAAAGAAACTCTCACAGCGCTTTGGAGTGGTTACGCTTCGTAGAGCACGACCGCGACGTGAAACTGCGCCACGCTCTGAACGGCGGCGAGATGGCGGTAGGCTGTCGGAGAATTCGCGTGGACGGATTTCACGCGGCCTCTAATACGGTTTTCCAGTTTCACGGGTGTTGGTTCCACGCTCACGAGTGCATACCGTCGCACCGATATCAGTGCGCTTCACTGAGAGAGGAGAGACGCGACAGAACGACCAGAGTAAGCGCTTACTTGAAAGCGTTAGGTTACAAGCTGGTCGTCGTGTGGGAGTGCGAATGGCGAGAGATGAAGCGTCGAGATGAGCGGGTCAAGGCCTCCCAACAACGCTGGAAGGTTGACGCTTTGAAAGTGTCTCGAAACGCGATGAGCGAGAGCGACATCCTTTCCGCTGTGAAAGAGGAGAAAATGTTCGGTTTAGTTCAAGTGGACATCACTACGCCGCCTCACCTACGAGAGTACTTCGAAGAAATGACCCCCGTTTTCAAGAACGCGACCGTTTCAAAATCGGACATAGGCCCTCACATGTCAGACTTTGCGCAGGAAGAAAAGCTGTTGAGCACGCCTCAGAGATGTCTGATAGGGAGTTACCACGGAAAAAATATTCTCTTGGGAACGCCGCTTCTCAAGTGGTATTTAGAGCACGGTTTGATAGTCACCAAAGTGCAGCTGGTGGTAGAATACCTACCTAAACGCTCCTTTGCCGGTTTCGCGGACGAAGTGACGGCGGCGCGAAGACGTGGCGACGTGAACGAGAACGAGAAAATTCTGTCAGACTGTTACAAGTTAATGGGAAACGCTACGTACGGTAAAACAATCTGCAACAAAGAAAAACACACGGCGGTGAGATACACTGACAGTCGGAAGTTCGAACTATTGGCCAATTCGTGGCGCTTCAAAAAGGCGTCCGAGTTGACTTCCGATCTGTTTGAAGTCGAACTACAACCGAAAACGGTCAAGAACAACCTCCCTATTCAGATAGGGTTCATGGTATACCAGTACGCGAAGTTGAAAATGTTAGAGTTCACATACGACTTCTTGGATAGATTCGTCGATCGGCGCGATTATGCCCTTTGTCAAATGGACACCGACAGTCTTTACATGGCTCTCAGCGGTGCCACGTTGGATGACCTAGTGAAACCTCGCCTGAGAGAGACGTACTTCAGAGAGAAACGAAAGTGGCTTCCGACAGCGGTGTGCGACGAGCACTTAGAGCTTTTCGTGAAGACAAAAACGGAAAGAGTGCGAGAATGGTGTGCGCCGCCCGGCGGATGTTGTGAGAGACGGTACCTTCACGATCTGAGAACTTCGGGGCTCATGAAAGCGGAGTGGGAAGGTGACGGGATCCTAAGTCTCAACCCTAAGACTTACATTTGCTACGATCGAGTCAGCGACACCGGTGAAAGAAAATCCAAAAAATGGAGTGCAAAAGGCGTACAGAAGAAACAAAACCCCCAGGAACCAGACGCCTTCTTGGATGTTCTTCGCCAACGAAAAACTCTCATTGCTGTAAATAGAAATTTCAAAGTGGTGCGAAACAAAATGGTCACCTACACCATAGAGAAAGACGGCGTGCGCTACTTGTATTATAAGCGTCGCGTGCATTCTGACGGTGTGACAACGAGTCCTTTAGAGATATGAAAAAAAAAAAAAAAAAAAAAAAAATAAGCGTGTGCATCTTTTCAAAAATAGAGTGTTTATCAAGATTGAAAAAAAAATAAATAAAAAAAAATTAAAAGAAAATATTGTTGTGTTTTTATTATCATACGGCTTCTTTTACTAGTAAGTCGCGCAGTCTCTTAAAGCGTCACTCATGTGACGACGTCGCTTCCAGTCACGGGATCCTAAACAAAAAAAAAAAACTTCTTCTTCTTCCGGTCACGTGATCAATCAGGTCGCTTCCGGTTGGCCATTAAGTCGTGTGACGTCACTTCCGGTCACGTGACTCATCAGGTCACTTCCGATCACGTGATCCTAAATTAGGTCATATGACGTCACTTCCGGTCCCCTAAGTAGGTCAGTAGGTTACCCAGAATGCACCATCCCCTAAGTAGGTCACTTCCGGTCACCCAATGGAGGCCTCTGATTGGCTGCAGGGTTACCCAGAATGCACCGCTAATCCCCTAAGTAGGTCACTTCCGGTCACGTGACCAAATGGAGGCCTCTGATTGGCTAACTAGGTCACGTGACGTCACCACTAATCCCCTAAGTAGGTCACTTCCGGTCACGTGACCAAATGGAGGCCTCTGATTGGCTGCATGTCGATTGAGTAATAAACAGTACTTAACTATAGTCCCGTTCCGATACATACTATACTACTGATGTCATAAGCTTTCCAGTGATATATTACACTAGAAGATATTATTTCTAGTTTTTGAGAAATGGCTTCATGAATATGTGTGGGCATCACCCTTTCCAAAATCCCAATAAGCTCTATGTCTCATATTTTCCAAGATATCCCTATTTAATTAGCATTATCTATGATAATTAGAAATTTATGATACATTTTCATTCTTTGAGTCATAAAATTTGATCTAGGAATGGTAATTTTATTTTGTTTTCACAAGCGCAATCCTCAGAAATCATTCTATCAATTTATGTCTTAATTTCCTCTATTTGGAATAAAAATCATGTTTCCATGGCAACACATATCAACAAGCACACCCATTTAGGCTTTAAAACGTTCCTTTTACCTTCCAAATATAGAAGCTTTTTACCAAAAATGGAATGTTTTATGTAATCCTATTGAATTCTCCAGAAAAAAATACCCAAGAGCTATTTTTCTGCTTGGCTGCTCACGTATGTTGTCTGAGAATAGGTCACGTATGCATTTTTTTATTGACATCTTGACAAATTTATTGTCATGATTTACAGCACATTATTTATGAGATAATACCCATTTCAACTCTTGTATTACGATCCTATACCTGATTGTCCACATGAGCTGATGCCCTTCTAGATCTATGCCCGGATCTGTAAAAGACATATATATCTGTAAAGTCAGCATACGTATGCAAACAATATCATCACAGCTCATTGGCCAACTCTAACAAAGATTAGTACAGGTAGGATTGACGTTGACACTAATCAAACAGCAATCAATTATAATGGCCATAAGCACCATTCATCAAGACCCAATCCCATGCAGATGGATCTCTGGGACTGTGGAATGGAATTGGGAGGGACTAGAAGTAACAAGTATCGGTGCAAGAGATGAAGATTTGTTTAGAGAGAGAAGGGAAAATGCAGAATTGCGGGATTAATGTTTTTATTAATGACGCTTGGGTGAGAAGGGAGGGGGGTGAGTGGGTGGAGGGACTTCATGGGGTGCTGCATGGTGACATGTGACATGATTGGTGACGACACCTCACCTCCCCCTTCACTTCTCTTACCTTCCTGTGTGTCTGCTATGTGGGCCTGAGGGTACCATCGTCCAATCCATCCACCCACACACACTCCCTGAATATGTCCCGCCATGCCTGCCTGCTTATTAATGTGATTGACTGATAGATCTACAGTATACCTCAGTCTGCTTGGCACCCATTATCTGGATACAGCGGGAAGAGAGTGAGTTTCTGCGTGATCAACACTAGAAATGTCTTCAAAACAACTAGATTTTTCCATAGAACTTGCTATAAGAACATTACAGCTCTAAACACTCATGTTTAGCAAAACGGTGTGCTCATTGGATTTAAGACTTGTAAGGAGTATTGTGTTTAGGCTTGTACTGAGTATCTAAACTCAAATCTTTGCTGTGTGATGGTTATATTCCGATGTAGAGGGCGATCCGATATTTTCAAAATGAAATGGGAACTAGAAAACATGGCTTGGGTTATTTGATCATTTTGGCTGATTCCTGCCGTGTTCACGTCTGAGAATAACGAGAGTCTGGATCCCTTTCTGCCATAATGCCGCAGGGCACTTCATGGTGCAGTAGATGTGCTTAAGGTAAGAAAAGATACAGATGATTAGTAACTTGATGGTGACTATTCCCGAGGGATGACCCTCTGTTCAACCCCTAAGCTCATGCTACCCTGGAAGGAAGACGGGTGGGAATCCGACCAGAGCCGCGGGCCTCCAGTCCTCTCCCACGCACATTGGACATGTCCCCCGTGAGAACATTATACTAGATCGATAAGTATTCACAAGATGTCATTGCCACTTAAAACTGGATTAATTGAGAATAAAATATGTAGAAAAGCCATAAATAGATGGTTAGGTGATTGGAAAGATTACGAATAGAGAATACAATGTAGTAGCATTTGGACAAACAAGTCAACTATTTTCCAAGCTTCCCTTTTGTCCTCTGAGAGTCTTTTCATAAGTTTTGTCATTTTAACGATAGCGCCTAAATTTAACGATGGCGTTTTTAAGAAATGGACAAAACTGAGTTCATTTCATAAGCTGAATGTATTCCAGCTCTCTTAAAATTGGAATAACGATAGCAGTGGGGTGTTTCACAAGGAGAAAATAGATACAATTAATTTTACATGTTTTCTAAGACCAACTTAATATTACCCAATGTTAATTTTATCTTGGTGTTTCACAAGTTTCAATTGTATCTATGGTCGTATACTGAGATACAATTGAAGATGATAATGCGGCTTGGGAAACACCAACATAAGACTAACATTTGGTAAAAGTTAGTCAACCTTAATAACCATGTAGAATTAATCTTAAATATGCTCCCCTTGTATGATGATCACATAGGATCAACATAAGTGTTGTTTAAATGTGTATAACCAGTTTATTTTCATCCTGAATAAACAGATATTTGCAGGGATTCTTGTGTGGAGTATGACACATATATTGCATGAAAAAAACGTGAAAAAATATGTAAGGAAAATATTAGCGGGCATGGTATGAGCTCTACGCTAATATGCATTGTGAAACACTTATACATTAGTTGTATCTAGATTGTAAGCCAAAGACCCTGACTTAACATCTTGGTTGTAGACCTTTGTGAAACACTTTTTATAAGCAGTATACAATTGATACAACCAAATGTCGGTCTTAGTGGTTATATACAATTAACACCTCCTATAGAAACACTTATTCTACAATTAATTGTACGGCCCCCTTGTGAAACACCCCACAGATGTCATTTTAACGATAGCTGCCTTATGAAACACACTATAATTTTAGCAAATTCGCTATCTTAACTCCAAATGTGGCTATAAATCCACATTGCCTTCCTATAAGAACAGCTTAAATCCCCAGCGCCCCTATATATAGGGCTGAGTACCTGTCCCGACTGCACTCTGACTGTTACTGGACGTGGAGTAAGATCTGCGGGTTTAACACCATGGTCATCAGTTTCACCCCTATATTGTAGCAGGAGCCTGTTTCTCTTTGGTAATCGTGGGGAAAAGTGTATTTCCAAACGAATTTCCTTGAGTGAAGAAATACAATCATATTCGTGATCAAAATCGTTAAGCTATATGAGACATAATAAAAAGTAAGAAATAAAAAGAAAAGATCACTCAAACGTGCTCGTTATAACAGCATTTCTAAGTGCAAACGTGCTCGTTTCTAAAGAGAAAAAGGCTCCTGATCTCTTGGGCACTAATTTGCTGGCCGTCCTCAATGTTGCGGCTATCAGTGGTGGCCCACGCAGCAGGGGGTGCGGGGTTTGTATAGGTGGGATCAGTCTGCATCCAGCAGACACCTGTCTCCAGCTCACCATAGAGCAGCCCCGCCATGTCCCACAGACAAGCTGGAGCTGGCCGCCAACCCTCCATGATCCTCACCCCCTCACAATGCCCTGTATACCCCGGGACAGATGTCTCCCCGTAGTGTAAGCTGTAGAGCTAGGATTGACTGATGTTATCACTAACAGGTATGTCTGCAAATTAGACGCCAAACCCCCCTCCCGCAATCCCAATCTGTCAGTGGTTACTGAAGCCAATGAGATGTATCATGTTGGGGATTACCTGGGGAGAGAGTGAGTAATCCGCTTAGGTGGAGATTACATAGGTCTGTATTTAAAGCCTGGGAGTGCTGTGGGACAAAGAGGGGTGACTTGTAGGGTGCAGAGCTAGTTGATGTTCGGGCACAGATATAAACCTCCGCCATTGTCATCCTCTGGCCTCCGTCTGTAAATTGGACAGGTAGTAAAACAGAGCGATTTAGTACCTTTAAAATGTATCCATGCATATATTTGTCCTGATATAACCTTACCTCAGTTTTATTTCAATTCACTTAAGTCCGTGTCCTGGCCACAATAATATTGTTCCCCAGTTCTACTACATTTGTAAATAGCATCAGTCCATTTCAAGATAAACGCTGTTGTTTTCATTTCTTTGACCTACAGGATCATCAGCACCCTCAAAGACGCTCCTAACAACGTACACACCTCTTCCATCCCAACTTTAGGCCATCTCTACACACACAGAAAAGTGAGAGTCATTGTCGCTAAAACTACCCTCACTTTAGGGTCAGGCACTGCCTGACTCTCAGGTGAGGGTAGTTTTAGCGACAATGACTCTCACTTTTCTGAGGGTGTACTCCGAATCCATCCCTATGTCCTCAGTTACAGATTGACATCAGATTGTGGGATTAGGATGAGTGAGAAGGGGAGCTGGTGTGTGGATATAATCTGGTGTGTATAGAGACAGCTCTAGACAGCTGTCCTGTGAGTGGTGTGTCGCTGTGCTGCACCATGTATGGTGTTAAGGTAGAGGATTGACGTGCTGACTGCAGATAGTCTCATTGGTGGTCAGGTGTCAGGATAGCTGCTAACTGCTGCTACTTCACAGCCATGCTAGATATTAACCCCTTGAGGGCAGAAGAATGTTATGATATACAACATTATTTTCCTTTTGCCTTTATGATGCATAAACTATGTCCAGTAACTCTGTAGGTGCATTCATGTATCATGAACACACCGCCGAAGAATAATGATGCACTAATGCAGTACCGGCGAAAAATTCGCTGCACTGGTACATTCGGACTAATCGTGCTAAACCTTTCCACATCACAGATAATGGGATGGTGATTAAGTAAGTATGGTAGGGACAGTTTGCAGCTAATCAGCCTTATATGCCTAATATTAGTCCATGTCAGTCTGACAAGCCTCATCAATGACGTGTACTTCATGTACCGAGGAAACCCATGTCTTCTGCAGTTACAAATAAAACATCCACATCGCCCAGTTCAACTTTGTCGATTCACACCCACCCTCTGACATCGTTATGTCGCTTAGTCGTCGGTGCTATACCACTGCTGGGCGCGGACGTCGTCCGTGGTGACCTGACGTCGTGACGTCGCCTGAGGGCTCTCGTGGTGGCGGCTGGATGGGGGAGGGTCGGTGGTCCACCCCCTCAGCCCGCCGCCACACCTCAACATATGCCATCAGAGCGCCCAGGCTGCAACCCCCCCCTCACCCCCAGCTTCATCCCACCGACACCACTCCAATATCCACCGCCCAGCAAATTAATGGCACTGCTTTCATTGGACGTCCTACACCCCCAATGTGTCACCAGAGAAGGGCCCTGCCGTTCCACAGCCGACTTTTTGACTTTTGTTATAACGGCCCCCTCCCCTCGACCTCACACCCCTCCCCAGTCTCACCCCACCCCCGGGGTCGGGGTATCACCGGGTAATGCCATAGGCCCCCATTGTTGTCCTTGAAACGACCAGCCGCTTGTCGGCGATGGAGCCAAGCCTTGATTGCTGTTAGACAAGACTGGAATGGGACGGTCACTCTCACCCTCCCTCTCTGTGACTTCAGTCTACACACCAGACCCACCCTCCTTTAGCACTTTACCGGTAATGTTAGACGGTCCTGAATCTTAATGAAACTGGATGCTAGGGGTTTGTATGGGGACAGGAATTTTATTTTAACACTATGAAAATTGTCGGCGGATAACACACTGAGGAACAGGGGTGGTGCATCTAACGGCCCTGGATTAGGGCTTTAGGCGTTTTAAGCCATCTTCAAAGGGAAAGGATTTGGACCCGACATCTATGCCATTATATAGAATAGAAACAAGAAAGTTTTCAATCTCATTTTATGTTATCATATAGTCAACGTCTGCCACATGACTTAGCCATGTATACATGTAAGGATAGAGCTGGCAGAACTTTTCTCTTTATCGTTTCTTTTTAATTGGAATTATATTTTTGGCATAAATGACTAGAACTGTGCAGACTCCAATTGCATATCCATTGGCTCCTGTGTATTTGTCGGATACAGAGAAATTGACTCAACTATCAAATCGAAGAATGGACGGCTTCCGCTGTTACTGATACTAATGCCATTTCCATATACTACTTACAAAAGGCAGTGTTTCAATACAATGTACACGATAATATCAGACATAAAAGTTAAGTGGTGATAGACAAATGCCACAGTGTGCCACCACCGTCTGTTCCTCTACACCAGTTCCTATAGTTACAATTAAAGGCATTGCCCCTACAGCCCTAAAAAATAGCAGGCTCGTGGGTGGCGGAGAAGTAGATTAAAGTGGACAGAGGGGGCGGACACTACCTGTAAATCACACTGACCTCCCACCCGGCCGGGCTGACCAGTGACCGGCCGGGTGGCCGCGGGGTCAGCCCGGGAGGGGGCAGCTAACGGGGAGGGCGGGACGGCCCTGTACTGAAATGAGGGGGTATTAGGCTCCCAGAGTAAACTCTGCTTCCAAAACCTGCAATCAGCATAGCAGCAGTGAGGACTAACCAAATCAAAAGTCAATCTTGTGCCTTGGAGCTACCTGCTTGGTAGTAATTATAAGTTCTCGTGTGTTTTGGTCCAATTACAATTGATTTAGACTGATCCAAATGCGATATAAGTTGCCTTGGTTTCCACGATGCTGTTTTATACTTATTCTGATAAAATCTGATGTGAAACAGTTCGTCCCGTGCACACCCGAAAGCACAGCAAAATTCAATCCATTGTGAACGCTTATACATAGGATGAACCATATAGCTGGGCGAAAAACCTGGCATTGAGAGTAATCTAAGGTTAACCTTCAAACTATAAACAAGCACTTCATGAGGTTATAATCTACAAACGAGTATAATATATAATATGTTTTGTCATCTTCCTATTTTTGTCTTTTATACAGAGTTGTTGTTTGTCATCAACCCCCTCCCTCCGCCGTCATCCCTACCACCTGTGATCTTATTTGTGTGTGTTGGTTTTGTGCTTTTGCCTGCCTTGATGAGGTGTAAGTTGTGTTGTGTGCCGTCACCCACCCTGCAGCCCCGCCCTGTGTACAGGTCTCAGGTAACACAGGTAACTCCCCGACACCCCCTCCCCCCACCCTGCCCGGCCACAGCTACGACCTACGACCTAACCCCCCTGACCCGGCCCGACCACGAGTAATGAAGTTGGTCCCAGATCACTATACTTGGGGTTGGAGATGGAAATAGGATCTCAATCAGTGTTCTCCATAGGACAGTTGTGATTCTGGTGTTTTTTTTAGTTGTATGTCTTTGAAGCCGGTGGAAGGTGCGCAATGCATCATGTTCTTGCCAATAGTAATATCATCAATCATATTATAATACTTGGACACTTTACCAGCATATTTTACCGTATGTGTATATAGTTTATAAACAACACATATACTGTAAAAAGTTGTTGTTTCAGAACAGCAAAATGTGCTGTAGCTATACAGTACTTTTCCTATAAAAATGATACAGTAAATTTCTGTAAATACATGTACGTTTCTGTTGCTGTAGATGCAGGTTACAGTAGTGAGTTGTAGACCTATAGGCATGTAGCTGGATGCATTATCAACCAATGAAATAATTCCCTGGCCTTCACTGCGGAATGTTTAGGGTGCATTATGTAATAGCCTGTACCCATCGTGATGGCTGTATCAGTACTTGTCTCGCCGGTACAAGCTTAAGTAATGGAGCCGCCCACCGGACGACCAGCCTGACCCCTATAGCACATTTCACTGTATTAGGTACACGGGGGGTCCTGGGATCGATCCTTGGTCTAGCCACCTCTCAATGTGTTACATACTAAATGGTCACAAGCAATTTAACATCATTCTCTATGGGTCTTGTCTATAGTTTTCTTTGTATAGGGAACAATTTAGGTGTTATACAATAATGTCTGCATGTTGCTAAAGGTGCCAAATATGAGAGCTATGTTGCAGGTCTTACTCCAGCTGCCTCGATAGCTCAATCAGACACAGCGTCAGACAGTGATAGGAAGACCCCGAGTTCAATTCCCTGTTAGGCTAGTCATGAAACTACATAGTCTGCGTGTGCCTGAGTGAGGAAGAGTGAGCTCTGTGTGAGCTCACACAGAGCTCACTCTTCCTGACACTTGGTGCTATAACGCAAAGTAGCCATGCTCAGGCTAACGCAAGTTCACACTTGTCCACGCCAGTTTGCTGGGGCTTCACACTGCCCTAGCTCCGTATCGAGCTGGAATCACGTTGGTATACCTTCAATAGCAGTTTCCAGTAGACGTTGACATTATGGAATATAGCATAGTAATTAAAATTGGCTTTACATGATCTATCAGTGTATACGGTTTATTGGTACATGGTATTTTTACATGGCTAATAAAGGCTCACGGGGATCTTATGGGACAAAGCAAGAATTATTACTTAGTTTGTATCTATTTCGTGAAATAACGCTCTAAATTTATACAAAAGAAAATACTTTAAAGTTTTGAAATAACAAGATGTACTCAGTTTACCTATGTACTTTTGATGAGTTATATGCGAGAGGGTTTGTGGGTTCTCCTTGGTTACACCAATGGGGCTGTCGTATATTTTCACCATGAAATAAATGGGCCGGCTGTAGGCCCACATGTCGGTCTCCTTTACATGATTTGGGATACACATAGGATGGACTGCATCTAGATTAGTGTAACGATTTCTATGTGATAATCTGCATTAACATAACGTAATCCAGGCTATCAGAATAATCTTGAATATGTGTGAAATATATTGACGTTGACAAGCGCGTATATTATAACTGTTTATAGTACCTAAGATATATAGATATGGTCCATGGAGGTCTCTTTTGTGAATTATGTTGCAGAAATACTTTGGTTAGGAAAATGATATTGTAATGTTTTCTATATGATAATCTGCATTAATTAAACGTAGTCCAGGCTATAAGAATAATCTTTAGAATGTGTGGAATATATTGACAAGCGGATATATTACAGTACCTAATTCTAGATATGGAAGTTTCCTTTGTGAATCATCATGCAGAAATACATTGGTTTGGATAACTTCGCTACGGACGCCCAGCGAGTACGTTGGCGTTTTATATCAGCCTGCAAATGGTCTAAGAAACTAGTCACACGGAATTATTTTTATAGACTTTTATTTAACCAAATGCATTAAATTCTGCTTGTATAAAGGTAATCTCCGTGTATATGGAATGGAAGCAGAGAGGTAAGTACACAGATCTGTTTTGCAAGGCACTGTAGGTTCACATGTTCGCTATTAATGCGGATATCACACATACATGTACGTGTATCCATATCATTTCTTACTTGTGTCTATGTTATATGTACACGTAAAACGATTACATTGAATAATCATTTGATATGCTTTGAATGTGGTGCAGTACATAAAACTGCTGCTCAAGTGAAGAAAATCATAATACCATCATTCAGACTGTAGATGGGCTCAAAAATGCAGGGATACAACTGTCGATTCCAAATTATCAGAAAGTAAAATCTTTGGTGTGAAATCTGTGGTCTCGAAATAGAACACAGTATCATGGCGTGCATACATGATAGTGGCTTGAGCATATAAATAGCATATTGTATATTCGTATCTAACCTAATTATTTACAGCTTTGCAGTCTAAGTATATACGACTGCAGTGCGCCAGGCACAAGGTACATGTCTTCACATTGCGGTTAACAGGTACACAAAGAGCTTAATACTGAAAATCACTCCAATAGTTTTCTGTCGTGTTAAGGCACATAATTGGTTAAATATATGATAATGTCAAGTTAAATCGCACTGCATGCGTATACCTCAGGGAGAATCCATTTTCTGATGGCATAGTCATGCGTCATACATCATCTTTTGTGACATCAATACCAGAGTAGAATCGAGTTTTAGATAACAGTTTATAATATTCACTTCAAAACAATGTTCTGTCCATTATCAGGTTGGACTGCTTGTGGAAGGGAGTTCGGTGGATATACCATGTACAATAGCTCTGAAGTTCTCATATTTGGATCCTGCTACTGTCCCCCGCTACGGCTTTCCCCAGTGGGCACAGAACATTGAATCAACATTGATAAATGGTTGTCAATGTTGATTCAATGTTGATACAATGTTGATTCAACGTTGGACTGGATTTTGTGCCCACTGGGTCAGGCCTGTTTGAGGAGGGACTCTGAGGACTTGACGGCCAGGTGGCAGTACACACAGGAGCAGCCCGACCAGGGTGCCGTCAGGTGGTGCGGCACCCCCGGGTGGTGGTGCGGCAGGCCCGGGTGGTGGTGCGGCGGGCCCGGGAAGTGGTGCGGGTGCGGGAGGTGCGCATGTGCGTGGTGCGGAAGTGCGTGGTGCGCATGTGGATGGAGGTGAGGGTGGTGGGAGGTGAGCGACGATACATCGACTCGGCTCATACCGGAACTGGATATAGTGGGCATGGCACTTCCGGTGGTGACGGGGGAGGATACTGTGGGCGGGAGGTGGTGTGGCGCGGCGGCCGCCACCTTGGGGGTCGGGTGGTGGACGACGTGGGAGGACAGCGAGGTGGGCGCTGTGGCTGAGGGTACTGGAGGAGCGGCAGGGGACGGCACTTCCGGCGTGGAGCGCGGGGGGAGGCGGTGCGCGGCGAGCTGCTCCAGGTGAAAGCCCGACGTCGGCGCGCCATGGACGGATGACGTAACAGGTGACGTAGGGAGCGGACCGAGCGGCGGCAGGAGTCCGGGCCCCATGGTCAGCAGCTTCTCCAGGCCCGGCCGGAAGCCAGGTGCCCCCGGAAGGTGGTGTGCGGCCAGCCCGCCAGGCGGCGCGGCTAGCGGGTTGCGGTATGCCTCCGCCAGGAGGCGGCGCATCTCCTCCATGGAGCGGGTAAGCAGGATGATGTAGTTCCGGGCCAGGAGGAGGGTGGCCATCTTGGACAGCTTTTTGACGGAGGGCCCGTGGGCGTAGGGCATCACCTGCCGCAGGGCGTCCATGGACGAGTTGAGGTCGTGCATGCGCTCCCTCTCCCGGTGGTTGATCTTTAACCGCAGCGACTCCCGCGCCACCGGGCTCATTGCGCTCTTCTTCCGGTCGCGTCGGCTTCCCGTGCGGTGCCTGGTCGGCGTGGGCATCGCCCGGAGAGTGGCGTCGTCTGTGTCGTCGTCAGAACAGTCGACGTTCAGGGGCTGGGTGACGTCCATACGAGTGGTGTCAGGGGAGGAGACGGAGTGGTCCATGCTGAAGGCCTCACTGATATCAGAGCACGCGTCCATCTTGTGTATTGACACCTTGTGGTCACCAGGGAATATAACAACTTTTTGTAAGCCTGAATCTGCTCCTGGTATCAACAAGGATGGGGCCCCTGGTTGAAAACACTATGTATGCGTCTTTGTGGTTGCACGCTCCTTTCATGAATGTAAATATCTGACAATGGCAAGTTAAACTATGTAAGTCGGTTCTCCTACCATGACCATCCAGAAAGGCGGATCTAACTCCTACACGTCAATGTCTGTGAGATTATATGTAGGTGGGCTCCTGTGAAGACAGACTTGTCTTCCTTGTAGCTCGCTGGTCATCCGTATAGTTGTCCCTGCAGTCGGTGGATCTTATCCCAGTGGTCATCAGGTAGTAGACCTGCCGATAAGTGTAGGCAAGGTGCTTGTGTACCTATAAACCTGACCGACAATCAGTGATTCTAATGGACCTGGCCCAGCCCCCACTGTTATATACAGATGGCCCTTTTCAGCACAGCCTCTAGGTGTTCTATTGGCCGGCCACTGCTAAACCATGCTCTGATTGGTGGACGGGCCGTGATCGGTATGAGGCGGGCCATCCTATTGGCTCCTGCAGCGGCCACCGGGGTGGGTGCAGCAGAGCGTGCAGTGCCCCTGGCGGTGTCCATCAGATTGATACAGGTCTAATTGCCGCCCCCTACCTGGGGAGGGGCTCTGGCAGGCTCCGGAGGGGGGTAAAGGGGGATATACAGGTGGATGCATCAGAAGAGAATTGAAGAGACTCTACCCTGCAACATGCCATACTAGTATAGCAGACGTACTATACTTTTATTAGTCGTGCAAAGTGTGTATAGGTCTGTAGAATATTGATTTTCATTAGGAATATTTAAAGGAGGGTTTCAAGTTATTAAAACTAAACAAAAGGCACATCGAGAATTACAAAGAATTATGATGAGACCTCTACGTTGGGAATGAAATGCGGTTGTAATCAAACACCTCTTTTGAAATATAAACCTGTATAAATGACAAAAGATTACAGATTTGGAACTTCTAAAAGTATCCTTCGTTTGGGATCCAGGGTTTGGTAAAATAATGGACCACACTCTAAAATTCGAGAGGGTGCGTGTCCCTTAATTTTGAATAGAGAATAACGGGGTCGGATATTTCCAACCAAATATAAACTCTTAATCACACAGGCAGGAGTGGAGCGCCCTCCATCTAAATCCGCCAGTGAAGCTATAGAAGAATATATATTGTATATCGCATGATCGCTACAGAGATATGGTCTGAGATAGCCTGCGCTACTGCAGACAGACAGATACAGCTACGGGCAACAGTGTCAGTTAATGAGCTGTCAGCGTGTCACGGGGAGGGGTGGGGGACTGGGGATAACCTCCGTCCGTCATCCCACATCACACCACGCCTCATTACACAACACATGTTGTACACACTACCCGTCTGTATGCTATTCTGTGCACACAGCTTAATGTAGAGATTATGTTGTCTGCATACATACTTAATAACAGCTTAGGGAGTATGTAAGTTGTAGATATGGTCCAGGTGAGGAGCTATACACGGTTTATGAACTAAGGACTGGGTGATGGTATGAGGCGACTGCTGAGGGCAATTACCCATATCTGCGGTTCATGACATGTGCTCATAACATGACTGTTTAAGCTGAGCCGTATCTGACTTATACTCAGTGATTGATAAAGGTTTGTAATTAATTTATACGCAAAATACAGAAGTGCCCTTTCCTTTCTTCGCCAAGCCAAGTGTGGTTCAACTATGCTAACGAGCTAAAATGAAAAACTAAAAATGCGCAGCGACGATGGGTTCAACTCATGGAGGAAAAGGACATACCTGATTCTATTGGAAAAATATTAATGTATGCATTGATACATCACATTTTAATTCATGTTGCATTGCAATCATATGTTTGCCATATACTCAATCTCACGTTGTTTTGGATTGACTCTCGCTTTAATTGCATTTTAGAAATCATGCCTTTCCCCCCATGTGATGTAAGGAAGACCCAGAAATATTACCCCCCGGTATCAGCCATACACATTGACTGAGATAAGTTTGTCTGTGTTGCGGACAATATTTATGTATTTACATACCATTTTTCTTGGCCGATTGAGATGGCAGTTTCAACAGGTTGAACAAAAACAATATTGCAAATAGAAAGTACATCCCATTATTAGTGCATCTATTATTATTATGCCAGTGTTGCCCATCATTCCATAGATTTTCAACACACTTACTTAACTATATATATGTCACATGTACTCGGAAAAGGGACCTAAATACACCCTGCACTAAGGAGCTTTTTGCAGATAGTATCACATATATTGTGTCCTTATGAATACTCATTTAGATTGTTGCCTGAGCTGTTCCATGCTTACATTTGATAGTACAAAGCTCTGTCGCATTTTGTTCATGGTATTGTATGACTAAGCTGGCAATCTTTGTTACGACATGCCATATACTTCCCACAATGAACACCTAAACCTCATAATGACTATAGGCTCATGGGGACATACTTTCTTTTTTGGAGGTGTTCTAATCATTTATTGACCACAAAAAAAGACAATGTTAATGCGACAGTTAATAGGATATTTTGGGCACTAAAAAAGAGCCCCGCCCTAAATGGGATATCATATACATGAGTTAGAATGCTTAAGAGTGGTACCTTTATTATAGTACACATATAATTATTGTACATAAGTTCTGTATGTGTGATAAAATGGGGAAGTACTGTATGTGTTGTAAAGAGAACCTCTTTCACTTTTGTTATTTACAGGAATGCCAGGGGCGGATTTAGGGGGGGGGGGGCGGACCCGGCGTGCGCCCCCCCCTATTTTTCTGTACATTTTAATGTACAAATTTTCAATACCCCCAGTACATTGCCTATTTCACGCCCCGCCCCCCCTTTTCCAAAATCCTGGATCCGCCCCTGAATGCCCCATTGAGACCCTCATTGTTACCCTAGGTGTGCATGATGTTGGCCATGCTGGAATCTACTAGCCAGGCTGTGGACGGCCTTGGAGACCGATGTCAGGGATTGGAAGCTGACCGGGCACGGCCGTCAAATGCCCGGCTGATATTTCACCTGTAGGCCCTGAAGCTCCTTTCCTCCATACCGTAGGGGTTTCAAAGCGCCTTCTGTTGTGGCCGAACAGGGGGTGCGGGGATTCCGAGGATGCCATTTAGTAATGTAGCTCCAACTGCCCTCAGGATATGGTCGATAATATTTAAATTGACTTCCATGACAACAACGGGGATGAATTGTAAGTCCTACCCAATTCCCAGGTTTGGGATATAGGCAAGGACGGAACTGGGTAGGAATTGGGTATGGTTAGGTCTAAGCAAATCCGTACATATATATGTGTAGCAGCCGTCCTTCTGTTCAGAGGGCAGAGGCGTAGAAAGCCAATCTTTATTGGGGGGGGGGGGCAAGGGGGCCCACTCCAATCCACTTTAAGTAGCGGCTTGTATGCATGATATAGAATTAAACATACTTGTTTTAGATTGTATAGAAAAGTAGTATATGAGCCCCCTTTAGTTCTGATTGGGGGCACAGGCCCCTCTGCCCCCACTTTTTCCTATGCGGGAGAGGTAAAAATTGGAAATTGTAGAGAGGTAAAAATTGGAAACAGCTCTTGACAATTATTTTCTTTGGGGGGGGGGCAACCATATTCATCCCCCCCCCTTTCCAACGCCACTGCCCTGAGGGTCAGTTCTCCCTATACATGTACATGTATATCAATAAAAGAGCAATACAAAAAAATATATATAATTATACGTACATGACCAAAGAAAGTTCACCCTTCTTGCGTGAGGGAGGGGGGACATACTTTTCAGCGGGCATGCGCGGAGATCCACCAACCCCAATGTTGTTAGAAAATGACTTAAACACTTTCATTCTAAACACCTAAGTGGTTAAACTAAACATGTTTAGATATCTAAGATCTAAAGAGCCTAAAGGGTATATGTATATAAACATGATTTTTAGGTATTAAATCAAACATCAGGTGGCAGCTCTGTTTGTAAATTTGCTTTCTACAGACAGTCATGATTACTGTATTGTTGTTACAGAAGGCTTTGTAAATCAAAATAACATGATTCCATATAAAAGAACAAGAATATAATATATATACATACATCATAGAAGATTGACCACTGGACTCTTGTAAACATATTAAGATCTAGACTTATTATGGACACAGAAATGAGCTGGTAGATATACACGCACAGGAATGAGCTGGTAGATATACACGCATATTGTGTACATGACTGTATTCTAGGAACGAATATAATAGCCTTCCCTATCCGTCAGCGGATGTGTGTTTGACTATATATGTATATTCCATACGAATGAGACACTATATTGACATACATTATTAATCTGCTGACTATGAGAAATGGGATATGGACCGGGGACATGAATAAATTATGAACTTATACCTATTTATATGAAAATGCCTAAACATACAACTGCAAATCTAAACATTTAGGGATTTAAACACACAACCTGATATGTAAGCACTTGATGATGAGAACATTTTTTAGACCTAAGCCCCTTTGAATCTAAGCACATTATTTGGCTGAAAATGTTTAGGAAGATATTGTGATTACAAATACATGGCAAGATTATGTTTAGGATGGTGTTTAGAATCTAAACACATTTTTTACAGTGTAGACGTCTGACCATAGAATAGACGATTCTCTATTTTACTAGCAATTCTCCTGAGGTCGCACACATAGCACAGGGCTTCTTGTAAAATCTGGTAGCTGAAATGTCGCATAATAATTATATTGTGTGCTTAGACAGAGCAAATATTATTTGTACATTTGTACCTTGGTTGAATATTTTACTTTATTTTACCATATTTTAAAAGAAAAAAATGGCTAGTGTAACGTAATAACCTAAATATGTATCTAAACTACCTGGAGGGCAGGTCGGTGGAGCTATCATCTTTATGCTGAGATCAGGGGCATAAACGTGATGCCCGGGGTGGAAGACCACACACCTTAGACCTCCTGCTCCCTGCCCCCCAGAAACACAGTGCAGCATCACTCCCCTGTCTTCCCCTACATGCCCCACCACACATCCCTCTGGAGGCTGCAAACCACCATGGGGTGAGGGTTGAGGGCGTGTTTGTTTACTTGCATTGTTCCTCTCCCCCTTCACTCTCACCCCTTATACACTGCCCGCAGGGTCCCCATTGGGTAATTAGCCCTACTCTTCCCTGGCTAAGTAAGTTATACCATTTACCAGTGAGGGCCTGGCTATTATAATGGTAAAGCCACCCCGTTAGAAGTCAAGACTAGGCCCCACCCCTCCCCGCCACCTCCATATGCTTGTCGGGCAGGGTTAGCAGGCGGCACGTCGGGGCCTTAATGCCCCATCTGTGCTGCCCCCAACCGCCCTTTGTGGAACTAACGCCGGCTGCAGATGGCGCGAAAAAGCAGACGACTTTTGGATGGGGAGACCATTAAGGCTGGCCGGGACGCGGCCTGGTGGAAATCTGATGAACATTGTCACTCCAAACCAGCCGACAAAAGGCCAACAATGCATGGTGGGTGAGTGGTAGAGCGGAGTATGGAGATTTATCTAACCAACCACCCCACCCCCACATCACAGAGATTTGTTTTTATGGTCATGCAGAGGTTAGAAGGATATACTACGTTTGTATATGAGTTTATGCTGGGTGTACCATATCGCTTTAGCGTCATATGCAAACTTAGATTTTAGATTCTTCAAAGTTCCAAAAGGCCTTATAACTGAATTCCAATTTAGACATGTCAACCACATGTATACATTAGCATAATTATGGCTATCGGCACATGTACTCCAATGAATTTTACTTTCAAGAGGTCTGTCTGTGAAAGTGAAACCCATCTTTGTTCTGCAGCGTATTTTTGTTCATGCAGTATACGAGTAAGACATGTGTTTTTGGTGTTAACCAACCCTCTATGGTAATAGCTACTTCAGTAGGTATACAAACCCAATAGGATGTATGGGTTGAGGGACGAGTCAGTGACGGCCTTTCATCTGGAGTTTGTGATACAATGGGAGGAAGATGTAGAATGGCGGATAAAGGCTGAGGGTGAGTGAGGAAGAGGGGGCTGACAAAAAGCTGGGTGGGAGCCTAGTTGTGGGTGTTTATGTGGGGTGGGGGGGGGGTGAGGGGGACAGGAGACACAGATGTGTAACCTGATAACTAACACGACCCAACAACCGTGACGGTGCTGAAGGTACAGATAACCATCCATGTCAACGTTTAATCACGTCTACATAAATCCGGGCACAAGGGGCTTACGTCACTCCCCTGCCTCACTCACATGTAGGGGCGTGGTTATGTCCCTTAATCTCCCGACGTCCTTGCTATTGCAATACAGGTACATGCATTACTATTACATCCATGTAGAATGTTCTCTTTGCATTTAGCAAGAGGAACAATAACGGTTTTCCTATTTTCATGTTATCACTATTGATTTTGTACATTTCAGGGAAAACCCGAACACTAATACCCGTGTGCAGTGATATGTATTTAGATTACACTCGATGTCCGTTAAAACGGAGAGGTCTGGAGGCAATACATTTAGTTGAAGATGTACTCACTAGGTGACAGCAGTGTATAGGCGTTAGCGATCATGTAAGTAGGATGTAAAAAGTTGGATTTGGCAAAGGGACCCAAATATTGCAATCTATAGTTTCAAACAACCCTATCATAAAGGTATGACGAAAGATGCCCTCTGTCATATCAGAGGAATATATGGCGTAATAATTATAAAGAACATTGTAAAGAACATTGAACCTGGCTATGGGTCATATCTAGATGGGTAAGGTTTTCATTTCATTTATTACAAAGGTAAACGTTGAATAAGAAATTATTACTCACTGATACTGTTTTTATCAAGTGTCAAGTGCAACCTGCCATATTCCTGAGGCGTCCATAACATTAATCGACATTCTTTTGAAAAAAAGGTTTTCGGAGAAACCCGGTGACTCTAAATTCGTTTTATATTTGGCCTAGTTGTAGACGTCTTCTTCATGATTATTGGAAAAGTCAGAAATTCCGGAGATTTTGCGGCACATGACCAACTTTACTTAAGCTAGCTCAAACTTGCTATGTTCATCATTGATATTGCTACTAGTACATATTGTTTTGGATATTATCTGCATTTCAACATATTCATCCTTGCATTTCAAAAATATAGAGAGTTTGGGTGCAGAGGAAATAAAAAAGGGAAATTTCTGAAATGCCACAATGAGGTGCGTAACATTAATAAAATAGACTAAATAATTGTGAATAAGTTGTGGTAATGAAACTGTAGGGGTCGGGTTTCCCCGGTACCCAGTAAAATAGCGCGAGGCTTTATCGGCCATTGGCATACCCAAGGCTGGCACAAACTCGTCCTGATTCGCTGGGTATATAAATATATATGTCTTGGTGGAAGAATGGCAATTCGCCGAATCCATGTAATTACGTTAAGTAATTAATTACCTAATATAACACTTTAAAAAAAGACTGGTTTGGTGGTTCTTATAGTTGCTGCCTTCCGTTAGTTCTTCACACTAAGGACAAGGGTCGTTGATCACTTCCCAAAGTTTGGGGGACCGCTGCTACGTGGCAACTTGTTCTATTGTGCCCAAAATGTGGGCTGAAGTGCCTGACATGCACACTGAGAACCGGATGACCAGCCCTTCTATAAATGGGACGGTTCCCAGAGGGATCAGCGTACATCGGCTCCATAGTCTTCAACTGTCAGGCGTACCCTCACCATCGTACTGTCCATGAGTAGAGCGCTGTGGATCAGGCTCGCTGGCTGACCACCGGGCATATGTATCTCATACATATTATCATTACCGTGCCTACTACTCACAATCTCTTGTTGTGCGATTGCACCAAACTGTTCCCTAACTGTGCATGTTGTCTATTTGAATCTTTGATGTGTAGAATTGTACCTCCCACTGATTTATTTATTGGAAAAAATACACCTCTTACAAGTACCTCTGTAAACAAACATACTCAGGCTGAACCGTGTTCTCATCGTTAACTATCAAATTAACGACCTCCGCAAAATATTCAGATAGTAGAGCGGAAATTAGATTTTCCCCAGAGGCATCCATAACAATAATCTGGGGATGGATATGTCATGGCTGGTAATGGTAATATAACGCATACCCGATTGTGGGTTAAAGATGGTGTATCAACTAGTACACTTCCCAATATTTGCAAGATATTTGTCTTTAAATACATAATTTGAGATAGTTAACAATAAAGCCTATTCACCTCACTGACTCAGTCACTCCCCCAGGTGAGTACAGGGGAAACTAGCCTGGTAGAGAAAGCACTGAGCCATGCAGTACCACAACATAAACAGTTTTAGTGTCGACCTACAGTAAAAAGGATTGCACTACATGTATTAATCTTATGTATTTAAACTCTGCCAATTATTTTAAAATTTAGGGAGTATGTATAGGATAGGATATGCAATAGTAATATGGCATGATTAAAAAGTCATCAAATTTTAGCTGGGACACCATCTTTAATGGGTATATTGGGTAGTGAGACTAAACTTTCTGCCCGAGATTTCATACAGGTCTTGCTATGCATCTTGTTGTTATCCTTCGTGATTGATTATGCCACTGTATTTAGACATTAACATTTACAGGCCACTCACAGAAATGATACTCTCGCGTATAACTTGCATTTCGACTTTTACAAAAATGTATAACCCGCAAATGGGATATGATAATTGCTATTTTTGTACTCTATAGGTATACCTTACTGAGAATCCTCGTATAACCCTCACCCTACATAGGCATGTTTGGTATCAAATTAAAGCAGACTCTGTTTCACGTACAACGTGACGAGCAATACACAAGCATTTAATGCATTATTCCTAAAATCATATAAAATGATTGGACACATTATTAGTAGTGAGTGACCACGATTGACCTATATATAAATTCAGTGACCCAACTAAATTGCGTGGGTGAGGTATACAATATCCATTCTTCTCGTGTATGTATATAGCTCTTAATGTGTATCTCAATGCCCTGTGGTGTCAAAGTCAACTCGACACACTGTGGCAGCAATATTCTGCAGACTCAACGATAGGGAATCATAGAAATAGTTGTATATTATGTACCTCATAGATAAGGTGGTAGTGTTTTATCTGGGTCCACTTAGTAGTTATATGTCACAATGATAAGATCAGGAGTTTGTATATCATTTGCAGTTGTGTTCCAAACGTGTCTGGGGGAGAAACATTGAACAGGTTTACCTTGGACAATTTCTATACAGTGCAGAACATACTTGGGAGCTTGTTTCGTTTCAGTTACACAGTTAAAATGGCAACTCCTAAAACGAGAAGAAACTCAAGGTAGAGATTTCATCTTTGCTCCAACCCACTGTTAAGTTAAGTCTCGCCTTCCTAGTTACTGATCTATGTATTATGGTGATGCTCCTCTTCGTCATAACGTTTTGCAGCATTTCCATTGTTCCTGTGTCTAATTGATATAATGCTGGTTGGCGGAGGCGTCTATTGCTATTTTGTTTTCATTAACCAAATTCAAATTAAAAGCTCCTTTTGATATACAATTTAGGAGAAATCGGAGGGCATTACACCCACAACATCATATATGTCTTCTGCCTTTACGCTTACGTTTCTCCCAATGGTTTAATTCTCAATAGAGACAGAAGGAAAGGCTTTACAGATATCTCGCTATGTTAGAACACGTGTAATGACAGCAATGTATAGATAAGGAGATATGGAACTAATATAGCTGGGCTAATCCCACTCAACATAGATACGTGCAATTTTAGTGTGTAATTCGGCCTTCATAAACAGGGCTACTGTTGATGAATAATTTTATTTGGCAAATTAATCAGGATGACAGCCTAGAGGGAAGTGAGTGGGGGAAGGTTGCAGTCAGTAAAATGGTCCCTTTTAGGGTATTTGATCTTCAGATCTCTTGATCTTATTTTTCTAGTTATTTATTTAAGCCCCGTTGCTTGGAACAAAATCCCATCAGTAAGTAAGATATAACATTTTATTGTGCGGTGAAAATAAAATAAATAAAGATTCACTGATAGGCTATGGCGGAAAGAAATTCAATGCTAAACATGACAAGGTGCCTGCATTGGACCACATAGATTCTATGGAAGCTAGCACCTCTGGTCCAATTAAGGAACTGGTTCCAAAATTGGACCAACATAAACAAAATATTAACTTATCGATTAACACAGAGGTACTACCCATAATATGTAGGTAAACGGAAAGATAAATGCAGAACTACACACCGGAACATATACCTGAAAAAAGATTTAGCCCTACGAATATATGAGGAAATCGATATGAATTGAGGATTGGTTCAATTTTGGAAACCTCGCCATTCAATTTAGGCACCCAGTATCCAAAATTGGACCGCTTCCATTCTTTTTTCCTTCTCTTCTTGTTGCTAAAACAATTCGAAGCTCAAACATTTTTTCTCATTTTTAGAAGACCTTGAACTAGGCTTATCCTACATATATACTTTTTTAGATTCAAATTATAAGAAATAATTGCTAGACAGCAAAAAGTTCTTAGGGGGTCCAATTTTGGCACCCTTCCCCTAATTCCATTCTGTCCCTCGCGTTCAAACACTAAATTATACGCTTGTTCACAAAATGCTGGACACCTGCAAACTCGCCCTCAACAATGAGTGACAGGAAGATCTGCGCGCCAAATAGTGAAGAACCAGGTCAAAATTATACTGTTGGATCCTTAGCAAAATCGCCCACTGACATGATGAAGGTCAAAACACGTTGCCTGTAAGATGTAATAATGAACGTTAAAGTGGCTTGGCCCTTTTATTAGGTCTTCAAAATAGATTTTGGTGAAAATGGATCAGGATGTTCCCTTTGGCCATAATACATGTGCTATTTACTTTTAGAAATCTTAATTACCTAGAATTCAGCTTGAACTTTAGCTCAATTTACTGCTTTTGGAGTGCACGCTATAAAGGCATGTAGGGTAGGTCCACCCCAGCCACATACCTTAAAGTTGGTATCCCAATTGGGGTGACTAGAATTGAGCCCTGTCAATAATTACCTGAAAGTCTTCAATGTACACTTTTCTTCTGAAATGGGTGCTTAATTCTGGTTACCAAGAGTCTTAAAGGCTTTAATGTAAAGTATGTATAATAACATCTAGATCTACAGCTTTCATGGAGAAAACTCAAACATTGGCAAACCATCTGAGATGTGCTGCCACCTGTACAGATGGCAATGTACTAATGTATTCATGAATGGAGTTGAGCTACTGGGTCTGCAATGGGAATATTTTGTAAACACTGGTACAGCTGCCACCTTGTGGTTTAGAAGAGAGGCATGCTAATTGCTTTATTTTTGACTGCTCAGTGAAAATTCATTTTTGCTACTGTGTGGGGATTTTTGTATGGAAATAATTCTCATAGAGCTTTAATACTTTCACATTTGTCTTACAACATCATCATGCTTATCCCCATGCTGGAAGTGGAAATTCGTCACCGCAGCAGTTGGGATACCAACTTTAAGTCGGCCACCCCCATCTAGGGTGGATTAAAAGCAAGCTGATAATGAATGGACATTTATATCTGGTTGAATAAGATTATTTCAACTGGTTGGTACTGTTACTTTAACAGTATATAATTATCATTTAACAATGTATAACAGGTTTTTATCCACCCTGCAGGGGGGTGGCCGACTTGGGGTGAAGCTACCCCTACTGATAAATCCCCACATTGATAAAACACTGTAAAAGACTCTACCATGGCCAAATAGGACCCTTTGGTTGGGCTCTTTTTGCCCATTGAGGATATTTTTGTGCCATATCCTGTATATAATGATATTGAACTAACATTTGGAACACATATTGAAACCAACGATTCTGTAAACATTTACTCCCAGGCAATTCAGCCATCCCAATTAAAAGCATGCTTTCAAAATATTACCAGTCGATAATGGTGTCGGATTACTTAACATAATTCTGTACTGAGCTATATGCATAATTTACCTTGATAGATTGTTCAATGTACAATACAGGCTAAAGACAGGGAGGTTGTTGGACGGGCTTAACATTTTATGTATTTGTGTTAAAATGCCACCTGCGGAGGTCCTGCCATTCTCTACCGCGATATTTGTTACCAAACAAAAACACATTGCCTTCTGAAGCCCCGTTTCCATGAAGGCTGTTCTGCCAAATTAATTTAAAAGGTTGAATAACACTGGAGGAATTTAATAATCCAACCACCTACGCGTACCTGCCTGGCACTGCATGGAGCAATATTATGCTACTGCTCCTGCTAGGTAATCTCGCTGTAAATAACCCGAGTACAAATAACGGTTTACTGCCCATTGTTAGATTATTCCTCATTACCTCATGTTCTTGGCAGTCCTTCATACATGTACGTTAAACCTATAGCTTGTGTTAGTCAGCAGCTAGTCATCTAAGTGGGAACTTGCATGGATGTACCCTCTCAACAAAATTAACGGACTTTAGGATAACGGACTTTAGGTCATACAGAATATGGAGCAGTATCTACATGCCTACACCCTATAGTAGAACGAGCAAGGGTCAGTGTAGGTTCACAAATACCACTTTGTCAGTATAAAATAAGAGATTTTCAGCAATGTTGACTTTAGCAAAAGAATAAGGGGGAAAAAAAGGTTTGTTTCAGGTAACAGGAAAATGTAGGGTCGCTAGGTCGGATTATTTTTATTAAATTATTTTCTAACATGAATGTACTAGCCAACTTTTTTGAATACCCGAAAATTGACCAAAAAAGGGTAAAAATGCGAGAAAAAAAATCAAAATTGCATAGAAAAACGTAGGATCGGCCCTGTTTTGATAGGGTCGGTTGGCTGACCACCCCTGAAACAAACCTGTTTTTTTTGGCCTAACTGTGACTGTTTGATTGCATGTGTGACATGTACCTTACAGTGTGCGTGTTGAGGTGGAGGCAGCCTTAACGTCCCGGGTACGGACACGGCCTGCACGGCGGGCCTCCATGGCGGGAGTACTGGGGGAACGTCCTCTCACCATCTACATCAGCCCCAAGACAGTTCCCTGCAGGACTGCCTGGCTCATCCTGCTACATGTAAGTTGTTTTTAATCACTGTAAGATGTCATTATTGTCCTGATGCATATTGATTAATTGGTTAAGGCAAAAAAATATGTTTGTTTCAGGTAATCTTAAAATATTATGTTATGTTCAACAATCATACACACGAACCAACTTGTAATTTCTTATAAAATTAATACACTATTTTACCACAAACTTTATTTCCAACTATATGATGTAGTGGGTGGTTCTATTAAACCCTCCATTGTTCAGGGTAAATTAAATACGTCTCACACTTCTTACTAAGCGTTGTCTATCAATTGCACTATAGAACAACATCTCCCATGATGTGGTAAACGTAGATGAAGGAGGCCAGGAGGTACGACGTCTTTTGGAAGTTATCAGCCCCTTCGGAACTCTGCCTGCCATCAAAGATGGATTAAACAACGTCTTTGGCGTGTGAGTGGCTCTTATTGACATTCATACAAACTTGGAATTTATTAAATTGGGAACTCCTCAGGATTCATATAATGACAAATGCGGTGGGCTTTATATGGTACTATCGCGATAGAGCGCCGGTTTTAAGAGGGTGCGCTAGTGGTGAGGATTACTCTTAAGCACTAAAATAGCTTTTCAAATAAGCAGCTGTATTGTATAACTATTGGGTCGAATTGCTCCGCCAGCTCAAAGAGTGTCCCAGCACTTTATCGCGACGGTACGGTAGTAAAGCATAGCCAATCTGGTGTACCCCTCTTTTTAAATAACCCTCACTCATCTCATATAACTGATCAGGTAACCTTTATAAAAATAATGGTCTTTGCATACAATTTGAGTGGGGTTTAAAAAAATGTTGTTAATAATCACATGAAATATGTACCACTACATGTAGTAGTTTGTCACCCTATGTCTATACAGTGTATGAAATGTTAACATTGTCGTTCTGTTTGCTTCATAAAGCCCTGCCTGCCTTCAGTATATTAATGAGGTATACTGCTCGGGTGAGGGGTTTGGGGAGGGTGTCCAGCAGAAGGCCCGGTGTGAGTCCATCATCAACTGGACTAGCAACACATTGTACAGGTGAGTCCGATACTCACCTAATTTATGATTTTGTCAGATTTTTGTCCCCATTTTTAAAATGGCGCTCATGTCATTTTGCATCCAAACTCTGCATTTAGATTTACAATGCAACACCTATAATGGGTTTTAAATGGTTTACCCGTTTCTAAAAGCACTATAGAGGTTTGTATCATGAAATATAATGGAAAGGACAGGAAATTGATGAACGTGTTATATTACCGTTTTTCAATATAGTTTGCCATCAAAATAATGATTACGAAGCTTTTCCTTTAAATCGGTTACCTCTGATGTAATCCATAAAACAATAAAGCTACTTTTCATTCTGTTCACTGCTTCAGAGACGTGGTAATGAATCTGGTGGAACAGCAACTGGCTGTGGAGGAGAAAAGCTCTACAGACTCAGCTCTCTCCATGGCACTGGTGGATTATGCTAAGGGCCAGGTTCAGAGCCATCTTCAAACTCTGGAGGAAGAGTATTTGTCCTCAAACAAGTTCCTTCTGGGTGATGAACGTGAGTACAGTTACATGTAATGTGTGGTTCAGTCTGAGATTATTATTGGGAAGCTTGTAATACATTATTATCAGGCCTTTACCCAGATCCTATTTCCAGATGTCTAAACCCAAGTCTTGTTTTGAATTTTTGTCCCACCCTAAAGAGGGTTTTAGAAAAAAAAACAAGTCTTATAGAAATAGTGACATCGGGGGAAGTTCTTAATGGTGTGTCTCTCTGAAATCTTAGAGATTAAATCAAATCCAATGTATTGCATTTGAAGTTACAGCACTACATGGATTTGCAAACATATGTAAACATGTGGTTACAAATGTTCAATAACCTTTATTTTCTATTACAGCATTGCTGGCCGATGTCCACGTTGCTATGACTGTTTCCATGCTGGACATGGTAAACTTCAGTCTGTCACGTCAGTTCAAAGTCACTAGGTGGCTCAAGAGGGTTCGCCACTATTATGGTGAGCCCTGGGATAAGGTGTGTCAGAACCACACCATACGACTTATGCAGCGTGGTAGTCGACGAGCTTCAGTTGTTGCCTAGAACCAGTCTAGTACTTATATGGCCATGAATATTTGAGTTCTACTGTCATAAACTTGTAGTTTATAAAATTGATGTAAGTATATTATTTGATTGCATCAAGATAATTATAAACCAAAAAGATGTGTAATATATACACCCATATTCGGAAATACCCCCTCCCGTTACAATATGTTATTGATATTATTGTTATTGACTTATATATTAGTCTATGTACCCCCCCCCCCCAAAAAAAAAAAGTAGTGAGTTATGTTTACATGGTTTACATGTTTCGTAATTTATATTAAATCGAGTATTCCATACTCGTATTCTTTGAATACATAATCTACTTTCTTATTTTGATATTGATATTGATCGAGACCCAACCCATAATAGTAACACATGAAAACGTTGACAGAACACATGATAGTGGATTAGTGTATTTATTCATGTTCTATATCAGTCTGCTCCCCTATCGCCCCTCCCTACTGTCTGTACAGAACTGCCAGATGAGTTGCAACAATATGATAAGTTAACTAAATAATATCATGTTGGCTTTGAGGGAGAAATATAATTGATAATAACATATTAATGTTCTGTGTTTCTTATAAGATATTGTTTATAAGCCTATTAATTTCATACAGCAATACATTGTATATTATTAATTGATTAGCTATATGAACATGCATTTTTCAACCACTAACTTCCTTCGTCCCTCATTTGAATCATGTATATAAAATTACTTGATGAATGTCAGGGGTTTAGTTGTTTCTACAGCTATTACACAAATGCGTCGGCCTGTCAATGTTAGACGATGTCCACTGATATTGTATTAGAATTGTGTGAAATCACATTAGGCTTATTATCTAAGCCCCACCTTTAGTTGTCTTCATTGCACAAGTACATTGTATACACACAATAAACTGAAAATGCTATTCCAATAACAATACTGGCTACATTAAGATTAGTTTATATCCCGAAGTCTGTTATCTCCTGCAAGTGGTAGGATCTTATAATCAAGGGAAAGTGCATATCATAGTGCAAACACAGCATAATTATAAATGTACATTCCTGCTTGCCACAAGTACAAGGGCTAATTGATGTACTCCTTTGTGAGCCTCGGTTATTTCACATACGACTGCAATCATCATTGTTTAATTTACCAAATGTTTTCAAGAGTTGACTGTGAATCTGAACAGTGAAAACCCGTTGTAGGTATGTACGTTGATACAAAGATGTATAATGTACAAAAGCTCACATAAAGATATATTATATGAGTTTAAAAGTAAGCTAAATCCTTGTTCTTGCTAGAAATCCCACCCTTTGATGACCACTTCTTCGCCATGGTCGGTGTTGCGGTCATCTGTGTTACATTATCTACTACGATATCTTCTCTGATTTTCCTCTTTTTGGCTGGTTTAACATACTCTGACTTAACATACTCTGGTCTAATATACTCCTGTGCCTTTGCCCTCCTGCTGGTCTTGGATGACCTGGACCTTGAGATGGGAGGTGTTGGAGGTCGGGGCACAGAGGCTATACTGGATACCTCCTCATCTTCCTCCGACTCTGAGCTGCTCTTTGACTTTGAGGACGCCTCTGAACTCTTGCCTGACTTGCTGGAATCACTCTTGGAGGAGCTGGAACTGCTCTTTGAACTATCATCAGATGAGTCTGATTCACTGTCGCTTTCTGAGTCGCTCTCAGAGGAATACTTCTTCCAGGTCTCCATTTGCTTATAGGAGTTTTCATCGCTTTCAGAACTACTTTCTGAGGATGACTTCTTCGACTTTTTCCTCTTCTTCTCTTTGTACTCCTCTTCACTGTCAGATCCGCTTTCAGAGGAGGACTTCTTCGTTTTCTTTGACTTCTTCTTTTTGGATTTGCATTTGATCTTGACTTTGGTGGTGGAACCTGTTGCGACTGATTTTGATTTGCATGACTTTTTTCTTTTTGGCTTTTCAGCAGTCCGCATTTCATCATCATGGGGTTCTACCTCAGTATTTTGCGAGGCATCATTTGTACCTGGGCAAATCACAATCTGGTGTGTTGTGTGTTGTGGCTGAGGCTGTGGCTGCTCGGGCGCCACAGGTGGAGGACAGAATGTTATTGGCACCACTGTCTCTGAGAACACTGGCCGGGCCTGGGGCACTGGGTCTTCAGTGGAAGACAAGAAAACAGGGGGCTCACTTGTGCTATACGAAGATCGCCACTGTGAATCCTGCACTGGCTGCAAGGAGTCTTCCTCTGGTATATCGATAAGAACAGAGGACTTACCGAAGTTATTCTTTACAGTAACTGTGGGTGTTTTGTCATACTGGTTGGTTGTTGTTAGAAGAGGTGTCGAAATAGGAGTATATGTGGTGTGAGGAGAGGTTACAGGAGTGTATGTATGCACCTGAGCTGGCTCGTAAGGAGTCGGAATGAGATTTGGAGAGATACCTGGGTGCGCTATTGCCTGTGGCTGATACATGGGATTGCCTTGCCGCAAGGCAACACCCACTGGGATGACGGAGACCGTGAAGGGTGGGACAACCACAGTGGGGGACTGCGGCTCAGGTGTTTGCTGCACGACAGTAGGAACTTCTGGTTCAGAATCCTGACACAAGGTGATGACCTCCGGTGAGTCACTGCGTTCTACTGTAATAACATCTCCTGGTTCCATTCCATCTTCTCCGAGCTTGATAGTAAATGTAGTACGTCCCGGCTCTGGCTCTGGGACTGGGACGGGGATGGGGATAGGGACATTAGATTCACTGTCAGATTCTGATTCCGGTTCTGGCTCTGGCTCTTGATCAGGTTCTTCCTCTTCTTCCTCCTCCTCTTCCTCCTCCTCTTCCTCTTCTACTTCTTCCTCAGACTCCTCCTCATTCTTGTCACCTTCGAATTGCACCTTTTTGGGTTTGGTTTCTTCCTGCACGTCTTCTTCAACTTCTTCTTCTTCTTCTTCTTCCTCTTCTTGTTCCTCCTCCTCTTCCTCCTCTTCTGCCTCTTCCTCCTCTTCCTCAGGCGCTGCAGGTTCTGGTTTCGGAGTAGGATCAGGAGATGCCCATTGAGGTATGATGATGATCTTGTTATCCTCCCCGACCACTGCCTCCTCAGCAGTATCATCTGTAAGAATCATGTTGTCAAGTTTAGCAATAAAAATTACCTCTGAAATGCAGTTTTGATTAATATATGTCAAACTTTCGTAAGTGCAACTCTTACTATTTCGGTACATGGATAATTTGGTCTATTTTCGTTGAACCAAAGCAAATTATATAACACTGTAACCCTAAGAATGCATATTCATTAGATTCATTCCAAAAAAAGCTTATAGAATGTAAATGGGACAAAAACCTTCTTTTAACTTTCTTTTCTTCTAACCTCAATGTGGGGTGAAACGAAATATGTAAATATCAAATGAAAGCCTTCAAACGAGGAATGATTTCTACCTTCGTTATCACAGCAGTAACAGCACTTTCGAGCGGTCGTCGAAGTGTCACTGCCTGAGACAATGGACTCTTCATCTTCATCTTTCTCAAGGTCGGCGCCATCTTTGTTTCTATAGGCGCGGCAGCAGGCCCAGATGAGAAGTCCAATGAGGATCAATCCGATAACCCCAAGTACAGCACCCAGAGAGTAAAGGAAGATCTGTGTCTTAGACGATGCACCATTACTGGAATCTCTGCAACATGTAACAACACATATAAATACAGATTCGATAAAGACAGAAACAATTGGTTGGACCACGATCTTCATAATCAAACACGTTAGTCAACATAGACTGTAAATGAAGTATGGCTAGATGATGTCATACCGAAGGTACAACAGTATCTATAGGTTATAGGGTCCACAGGGGCGTGGCAACCGGGGGGACTGGGGGGACATGTCCCCCCCCCCCCAACTTTTAACCAACCCCAAAAAAGGTCAAACCAGAAAGGTCAAGTAAAAAGAGGTCAAAAAGGGTCAAAATACCCCTCAGTCCCCCTACTTTGAAACTGCTTGCTACGCCCCTGAGTCCATGTATACAATTGGAAACGATTGCTATCAAAGGCAGCCCACATGTATTGTCTTCAAATGCATCCCTGTAGAATCGTCTACTTACTCCAGGTTGTTTAAGGTGGATGCGAGTACAGCAGAGGCAGAGTCGGGGTTGGCCGTGACTTTGGTGATGGCATTACTGACCATACTGTCCATGGCGGAGTACGACACCTTCTTAAGGACATTGCTGCCAGCCGACCAACCGATCTGTGGAAGTGCAAGGCCAGGTTACAGAGATGCACAGTACACAACGAATAAACACAAAGAACATTATGTAACAATACGTGGTAGAACGCCATGAGCAAATTATGCTGAGATTTGGGTGAGACTTTCTCGGTTCACCCGTGCATAGGTTAGATTCACCTGAGGTCGGACACATACACTGATAATCCTAGGCTTCCTACACGACCAATCTCTCAGTCACTAGTGCCTAACCTAGTTAGTCATTTTTTGGCTCCCTATACAACCAACCTAGGTAAATTATTATTGTCAGGTTGGTCAGTAATAACCAACCCAACTTAGTCTTTTTATTTCCAGGGGGAGCCACTGAGTGGTCATCAGTGTATCCTACAGGTGGCACCAACTGGTGGTATACAAATACAACACACCAATGATGAACCTAGGTTAGCCACTGACTGACCCCTCAGTCATTTTTGAATATAATATTGCCATTATGAGTAACACACATATGACGAACCTTTCAACCTATGGATTTTCAGTGTACCTTGAGACGGACACTTGGTTCTGTGGTTATTCAAGCACTATATTAGCTCTTTACATGTTATTCTTTCCAAAGGCCAAACACTAAAAATTGTATTTCATGTAAATGAATAACCTCCCATTTCACTGTCTTTCTCAGGGTATGTGTCCGACTCATGGTGAATCTACCCTACTGTTAAATTGAGCTATCATTGAGGACATTGCCACATAATAATGAAGCTAGCTAGTCGGTGGCATTACTGTACCCCAAATATGGGAGGAGATAATCTACGATGCTTACTGTTGGTCCGAATGCAGAGTAGACCAGGATTATATCATTCTGACAATTGCCACTCTTTATATTCCAGTTTTTTCGTAGTTCAGCAGCAAAGTCATCAGCTTTGGTTTTCAGCTGAGCGGAATCCAGTCTGTGGGCGAAGGAAACAAGCATACATATCAACTTCTCTTGGCTTATATTACATGTGGTACAATGTGATATGAAGGATTATTCATCAATTATAGTAATAGTAGGCAATCAACCAAGCCATTCACAATCAATGCGAGGGTATTCTTACACTATACATATCATAGGTGCGTTAGGATCGGAACCTGGTATTCTGATGGCTTCTTTGCAGTATTTGTCACCTTTGATGTCCAAGGGCCATGGTGAAACGTTATGTATATAAGTAGTAGTTAAACCACACCCAGAGCCCTGTACTCAGGATATTGGCGACAGTCAAGGCTGGTCACGAGCCACAGATGAGTGTGCTCAGGAGCTCAGCCATGACTTTATATTAATATTATCCTGAGTACAAAGCTCTGGTGTGGTTTAACTGACTTATGCCACAATAGTGATCATTGTTTTGTACGTATTATACAAGCAGGCAGTTTCTTTTGTCTTTCAACCAAAGTGTGTCAGATAGAACATGTAAGACACAGCTAAAGACATGGCCCCTATAATTTATAATCAACTTACCCATCGGATCCAATAATCTTATCTACTGCAGCCACTGCTGGCCTGATGCCGTCCGAGCTGCCTGTACATCCTGCGCTGGTGCCCGTCTGTACTGTGGAGATGGCGTTTTGCACGGTCGACACTAGGGGGAAGCACAGAAACAAGTCACTCAGCAGTTACACAATCCCCTGCCAGGTGGAGTCACTGAGCTGTGTGGCGGAGGCACAGGTAAGGCTGAGATGTAGGGTGTGGCAATGAACTCACAGACAGTGTTTAACAACTGTCAACAGATATTTATGTAAATACTTCATGAATCAACTGGGCCTACCCAGTAGATAAACAGAACACAGCGATCAGAGCGATGTTTGGTTCACTTAATGGTACTTGGATATAATGTGCTGTGGCTTTTCCACCTTTCCATACTAATCTGTTAAAGGGACAAATTCACCACTCGCACTTAACCACATAGTAGACTAGAGCAGTACTAGAATTGTCAGTGGGATACGCTTGGTGATTATGCCACTTTAAATCTCCAGTACATATGAAAGGATTCCGATTCAGGTTATTCTACCCAAATACTATGAACTGATGAGTTAACGTGCTGACGTTATGGTACAATGCGGAAGAACCAAAGAATGATCTTGATGTATCCAAACTATAATAAATGTGTCATTCTCAATCGAGGACGTTTAGGATAAAAAGCCATACTGCACAAGGTGATCTACACTTTTGTGACCAGGCATGTGAATAGTGAAAAGGGGTATCCGTAGGGTATTGATAATCAAGATTTTGTGTCATAATCTTTACAATAAGATACCGTAATCTATAACTAGTGCTGTGCAACAATACTATTGCGAACATGAGTAATATTATTACTTATTACTGCATTATTCTTCGTTATAAATAGCCTTTAAATGCAATGTATCCCATAACAAATACTAATGTTGATTAAAATATTAGATTTATTGAAATCACATAAAAGAATGTTTTCAATGTCTGTTTTCAGTTTTGAGTTACTGATATTGAATTTTCAAGAGACTGGGACCAAAATAGAATAATATGAACCGCACAGTGCAATATATGCCAATTTCCCATGGAAAAATGTTCCATTTGAATTATAAATATAGAATGTTAGAACCAACAATTGAATAATTCTAAGATGATTACTATAATTTATTTTACCAAAAAATTACCCTCAAGCCTTTTTGGGTCTATTTTATTTTTGTCTTCCCAAAAAAACATCCAACAAAGGAACCTTCTCATTTGTTGATCCACATTTACTAGTAAATAATTTCTAGTATGAGTATATTATGCTCTATAGGCTAGGTAGATATCCTAAGTAAATGACAACTGTGATAACGTGCTCCAATGCCATGCTGAGTTATAAAGAAATCTCGAAATACAAATACCAATGCTCTGTGGAGGCCTAGATGTATTTTTTTCAATGTTTTTAAGAAAAAAGAGTTCTGTGTTTACCCGAAAGATGTTCAATTCTGGTATGAGGCTCTTGCAGGTATGATGATATTATGAGAAAGTAAGGACCATTTCGAATTCCTATTTTACTATGGTTGATATTTCAACACTATTATATGTATTGAGATAGCAAATGCGTTTAATAGGCATATTGTCATTCCGAAATATCATGGACTCTGTGATTTACACTAAGAATCCCAATAAACATAATATATAATTGAATATCAATTTCCGAGAGACCATAAAACGAAGAGATAAAGTAGTAAGTGAAAAACAAGAATTATTTCAAATTCCTTACCTTGATTATTGTTAAAGATGCCTGAAGGGTTACAGACCAACCCTGGTTTGCTCAGGCCACAAATGGTGGGTTGTGATTGGGGGCCAGTCTGCAGGTTACTGGCAATGTAATCCGTACTGACCAGTCCAAACTGACCACTCCATACCACCCACAGCCCCAACCACCACCACCCTGCTGTCCGCAGTCCCATACTCCTTCCCTGGAGGAAGCACTGACCAGGGCTGCCTCCAGTAGGTCCCAATATGTACACCTGGGCAGGTGAGTCTCCTGCGGGTGAAAGGATCGAAATAGATACTGATGGTGGTGGTTTTGAGTGGGTTGGAGCTGGTGACTGGTATGACACCCAACCCAGATGCTGCTGGCCGTGGTGTGTATAGTGGTTGGGGTATATACCTTAACCCCACCCTCCTGATACAGACAGGGTGAACCAGTGGGACAGGCCACTTTCCACCTCACAGGTAGGGATGGGCCTCAGGTAGGGGGTGGGGTGGGAGGGGTGTAGCCAGGGAGGGTAGTCAGGAAGATCCAGCTTGTACATGAGCCTTGCTCTGTCTTCTATTTACATTCTCCTTCACAGACACCCCTGGAAAGAAGGCCACCATGTTAAGTGTATTTGCACATCGTGGTCTGCTGCATGCCCTATACACTATAATGGGCGGGGTGCCGCAGTGTATAAGGATTTGCACTGTCTTATAGTCTCACAAGTATTTTATAGAGAATTCATTTAGCTCTTTAGAGAACTGATAAAAATCTTTCTGGTTTGTATGGGTTCACCCACATGTGGATTTGCAGGAGAAACCGTCATAACAGAAAATAAAACCATTTTAGATACCGTTTGTCCCGTGCTATGCTCATGTCATGATACAGGTTTTCCTCTTTGTCTTTTTTAACATAGAGTTTTGAAGTGTGATGCCGAGATGAGTTGCACTGGAGGGTACTTGTCCAACATTTTAAATATAGTCTAGTAAATAATACCAAGCATCATCGCAGGTGTTTAGAATTGAGTTCTCGAGGGTCGACATTTGTGACGACATGGCACGGTAGGGGAAGGGGGGGGGAGTTGTCTGTGTGCTCAGATCCCATCTGTGACGGTCTCAGAAGGTGTACTTAACCTCCTTCATACTCACACACACACCCCCAATGCTTACAGGAAATAAAGTTCATGTTATCTTCTGGATGCTCAAGGTAGGACGCCCTTCTCAGGTCGCTATATCTGCACTCGTCAACCTCTACACAGTGGGTAAATACAACAAGAAGATCACCAGAGGTGCAAGGATATGAATTACACGCTAGACGACGCCATAACCCCATCCTAAAGTTGATTGAACTTCATGTACATAGATTTGACATTAATCTGATATCAATCCAGTTCTGTTTTACCATTCATTGGATACGGCCCTCAATTACCAGCTTCAGTTTAATTATAAGTATCATTATGCTGACCAAGGTTACATACAAGAGTTAATTAGCGATATTTAGTTGTTGATGTTTACCTATACTCCCAATAATGTGTCTCCTTCTGTCCTAAGATCCGAATATAATTATTATCAACTATGTAGGGGCAGATTTCGGGGATGCCTTAATTAAATAGACTAATATTTGATCATAAATATTTTATTCCATACTCCTTGTGTCAACATCACGTATGCACCCTATCCCATTATATTTCCTAAAATGAAATCCGATTCATTAAAATAAATACCTAAAAGGTGTTGTAGATTCCGTTCTAAGAGGAGTTTTCTTGATCTGTCTTCATTTTTGAATACTTGATGGAATTCTCAAGAGATGAGGAACAAAAAGGTTCCATTTAGGATAAGGAAATGGTTTTCATGGCAACCAGAATGGGCAATATGTGCCAATTTCCCACAAAAAATAAGTTCCATCTGCATTCCAAATCTGGAAGGTATGTGGGGCCTTTATCCCTCAAAATTGCTCTTATCCCTTAAAATGGTACCCTTTTGAGGGATAAAGGCTCTGTCGGGCCTTTATCCCTCAAAAATGGCGTTAAAGCTGAAAAGCCCTTATCCATCAAAATATTTGCCTTGATCTCTCATAAGCCTTTATCCCTCAAACCCTATATAATCCCAAGTGCAATTGCCTTCATCCCTCAAAACCTATGTACTGGTCTCATAAAACAATCTGCACTCAGATATTGACTTGCCTTTATGCCTCAAAACCTATATACTGGTCTCAGAAACCATTCTCAACTCAGATATTGACTTGCCTTTATGCCTTAAAACCTATATATATACTTGTCTAAGAAACCAATCCAGCCTTGAATATCAACTTGCCTTTATGCCTCAAAACCTATATACTGGTCTCAGAAAACAATCTGCACTCAGATATTGACCTGACTTTATGCCTCAAAACCTATATACTGGTCTCAGAAACCATTCTGCACTCAGCTATGGACTTGCCTTTATCCTTCAAAGTCAGAAACTATTCTGTACTCAGAAATCGACTTGCCTTTATCCCTCAAAACCTATATATACTGGTCTCAGAAACCAATCCCACCTTGAATATCAACTTGCCTTTATGCCTTAAAACCTGAGGCATAAAGTCAAGTCAATATTTGAGTCCAGATCGGTTTCTGAGACCTGTAAATAGTTTCTGAATGATGAAGGCAATTATAATTATGTGGGATTATCTATATAGGTTTTGAGGGATAAAGGCAAGCGGATATTACAGTGCAGATTTCTTTCTGAGACCAGTATATAGGTTTTGAGGGATAAAGGCAAATTGTATTCAAGGCTGGATTGGTTTCAAAACTAGTGCTAAAATTCCCCCACGGAGAATGGTTCTCTCAGGATGGATCACATGTTTCTCAACTTACATTTTCCCAAGACCAATGGGGTGAATGATGATTATGGTTACACGTGAAGGGACAAGAGATGAAACAGCCACACATGATTTGGTTTTGGACGCCAACAAAAGTATTTTATTGTATGTTTCAATTTTGGTTGCAGTTGTTTTTTTAAGCAGACAGTGTGCTACTGTTTAATGTTATAACTACATAACTCTACGTGATACTAGGCTATGTGATGAATTGCCCATAATAGCATGTAACATTACCACACAACAATGGTATTGTTGGTCTCACAATTCATTATGCTAATAAAGCTGATCAATCGAACATGTAGCATACTAATACCAGATTTGTAGCACATTAACCACTAAAAATGTATGTGGATCTATACACTAGTCGCTTGATAGCAGAAAAAGGGTATAAATTCCTAAATGACTGCCCGAGAGCAAGTACCCTTTATCTAATATCGTTTCAAAGAAAGTTCGCAGTTTGTTCACATGTGTGAGTATGAGGTAAATTACGCTGGTCATTAGTTGTATCCATATATAGTTGTGTTCATATACAATTGATGAGATATTATTAGAATAAGCCCAATTATGATTACACCAATAGATAAATAATGATAACAGGTATGATTTTAGTATGATGTGTCAACAAATATGAGGTAATTTACACACCATTTAATAAAACAGTGTGATAGTGTAAGCTAGGTTTTATCATTTAATATACAGATGAGTTATCACAGCTCATAGATGCATGCTGTATTCCGGCAGGGGTTCCTTTTCCGGTTCGTCTTTACATGCTTTATACGTGCACCTTATTACACATGCAAATACGGCGATAATAATGGCTGCTCCCAGAATAACGCCCCATACAGACAGGAAGATCTCGTAGTTGGTAAATGAATTAGTAGCGCCCATCAAGTGGCCCCTGAAAGAATGGAGAGTACTCGTATATCTCACAAATCTATTACAAATACCTACAAAGCAAGGTCACATTTTCATACCAATCTTTTTTTAAATTTTGATACTAATATTGATAACCTGAGCAGGTGCTGACAACTACCATGCCAGTGACTTTTGAATCCGTACACAGAAAGCAGAAACAGCGTCAAAAGGTAACCCAGGTTGCCTCCAGAATGACTCCCCTGTTTAGGACAGTCCAGGTCGCCTAAGAGAGTCTATCTGACTCTCTGGCTGACTTAATGGAGTCACCTGGGGAGTCCCAGGGAGCTATGTTACTCCCCGGGTGACTTCCTTAGGTCAGTTAGAGAGTCACCTAGGCTCCCCTTGGCAACATGGACCCCCCTTAGAGAGGTGGGCCATTCTGGAGGCAACCTGGACTCCCTTTTGACTCCTCTTTTCTCTGTGTAGTCATTTTTCAGCCTGGCTTCCCTCTCTGCCTCCTCATAGCGGGTTGAGTAAAAAATGACCCTGCTCTTTAAATCATAGAACATGAATTTTTGTAATGGACATTTCAAATATTTCCCTCTATTTTTGTGTATGCCATATATATGTGATATAGGTTATTATTGACACACAGAGAGAAGAAACAGAGTCAAAACGGAGTCCAGGCTTGCCTCCAGAATTACTCCCTTTTCCGACTCTCTTTTTGACTCTCTTGATGAAAGGAGTCAGTATCTGACTCCCTTAAAAGGGAGTCATGTGACTCCCCTAAGAGAGCCCAGGTTTTGCCTCCAAATGACTCCCTTTTATGACTCCCTACCACAAACAGAGTCCAGGTCCATGCTGCGACCCCCTTTAGAAAGGGAGTCTAGGCACAGGGAGTCATTGAACCACGAATCCCTTTGTACATTGGTAGTTTCTATCCCTTACCCCTCTATATAACCATTCCATTAGCTGTCTCTTTAACTGCTGTTTCTACATCATTTTGGTGCAATGTCTCACAAGGAGGGGGGGGGATCTCAGAAAGACCCCTCAGTGCACATTAGTTATTATATAAAAGAACATCTGAGCTTTTCTGGATTTAACTTTCTCATGTTTCTACAAATTGGGTGTCTATATCTAGTACATCATGCTTATGCTACAGTTTTAAGTTAACTACAATATTTTATGAAATCTAATTCTGACATTAAATTTTGATGCTACAATGATACACATGTATTAGCATAATTATAAATATCACAAATTATGTGGATCTAGAGATCTGAGCATACAGAATAATACCATTTTAATTATAGTGCTACCACCTAGCAGGCTTAATCATAACCAACTGACCTTGACTCTGATTATAAGAGAGTCAGATAGCTTCTAAACATATGTGCTAGATGGCATTATGGTCTTTGTACAGTAGTGCCACCTAGTGTGTTCCCTATTTCTGTCTTGTATGCTTACTTCTGTTACTCCCTCAGGGAGTCCAGGCAACCATTTACGCACCTCAGCTGACCTGGACTCTGTTTGATCTAATTGAAAAGGAGTCAGGGCCATTAGAAGAAGGAGTCAGACAGTGCGAAAAGTGAGCCAAAGGGGGCCTAGCTCTCTTTTTATAGCCTGGACTCCCCTTATTACTCCGATCCTTCTCTCTGTGCAGCTAGATTAATGTGCTCGAGTGCCTAATTTGAGCTAAAAAAAATCCTGAAGACATTGAAGGACACTTGATATTGTGTCAATGAAGAGTTAGGCCACTCCGATCAATGAAGTGAACTTCAGCGCAACTAACCCATTGATATAAAATAACAGGAATATACATTTGACGTATAATGTTTAACGTCCCTTACGCTGCTTCATGTGATTTCAGAGATAAACCACTAGATACTTACTGATATTTAGCTAGGAGCCACCCTAGCTCCTCTCCTGCATTGCTGTTAGTTAGCCTGTTACTGGCGGTTTCAGCTAACTTCTTAGCTGTGTCCAGGGAGAGACGACGGCCAGCCTCACTCCCCACAGAGACCCCTATCTGGCATATTGTAAAGCGAAAACAACGAACAAGAATTAATACATGAACCCCGCAACTTGTCAGGAGAAGTTGCATACATGAGCAGATGAGGTTAGCTTATACTTATATGGCAAATAAATAGATTCTTTTAAATATAACCAATATGTGTGTGTTTTACCTATAGATTCGTTATGACCCATTTTGGCTTAATTTGAGGTTGAATTAAATGTTGACTTACAGATCTGGTGTTAAGTTGTAGGAGGACGACTACATCGTTACCACAGGAGCCTGGGGACCAGGAGCCCTGCCTCAGGTAGTCAGCGAACTGGTCTGCAGCCTGCTGGGCATACATGAGGCTCACCCTGCCGTCGGGGAAATGAGAAGCTCATTAAAGATCCAAATAGGGGTTAGTTAGAAGTGCTCATCTAAATCTTGGTCTATTACACTTTGAAGATAAGCAAACTCTATTGAAGCTGGGTAATGACATAAAGGCAGATGTGCTCAAGGAATGTCAGCACAGGGTGGGCTATTCCTACGAGACTTTAAATGGGGTGAGGTGATGGTATCTGATGTTAATGAGATACCTTTATAGTAGGGACTGATTTTCAGAATATCATGGCCCAAGGAGCATTTCATTCTAGAATTTAGCATATTTAGGTATTTCTTAGGTAAAGCAAGGGTGCTGATCATGCAAACATGTATTACTAATGTGTAAAAACTGCTAATGACCCTGCTTATATGCAGGGTCAACTTGAGTTGACTCTGTATGGTCAGTGTCAACTCAAATTGACTCTGTATTATCAGAATCAACTCAAGTTGACCCTGCATTTAAGCAGAGTCAATAGCAGTTTGACTCTTCATTTTACCAGAGCCACATGGGAGACACAGTTGACACTAGCAACACTAGTATATGAATAATAATGCATTATGGGGAGCATATCGACAGTTTAAATGAAGATATCTACAAGTAATACATTACTGCAATAATCAAAACATAATTCAGTGGCACGCATATCATGTATAGTAATTTTGCTTCCATTTAGGCACCTTGAACTGTTGCCTAGCAACCAGAATGGGATTTGTCGATTTGCTTGACAACAACCATGTATACCGTTAGTCACATTAGCACAATTCTGAAGTAGCGTTGCCCCCCCCCCTCCCCCTGAATCAGGCCCAAGCAATTCAATTTTACTAATTCCTTTTTTCTAGCATAAATGCTTGCTTAGCAACAGCAATTCTTAATGGTTATTTCCCTAGCAACAAAGTTGGCATCACAATATGATAAAAGGAGCATGCAAAAATGATTCAGTCAGACTTTACCCATGTGGTTGGTGTATAAGGATCCCAGAGATAATCTCAACAATGATACCAGTGTGCTTGCTGGTTGAGTAAGTGGCTTTAAATGCGTGAAAAGGCAGTTTCTTTTGCTGGTTTCTGTGCATAGAATATTTTGAAATTAGTGTTGCAACAGATTTAACATAAAAATGGCAAATACACGGGCGCAGTAATAAAACCTAGGGGGGATGCAAACAATAAAGTATAGCACCTGACCTAATTTTGTCCCTCAATCATGATTTCCATGGTTGGTTTTACCTCTTAGTGATAAATGTATGCTTTTTTATACAGAAATCATGCTTTCTCACGCATTATTGGTGGCCATTTTGTTTTTGGGCCATGTCCATGGAAAGCTTTATTTTTCAGCACCGCGAGTGGCAGATTCATGATCAGCACCCTTAATTTACCAAAGAAACACCTCTCGCTAAATTCTAGAATGAAATGCTCCTTGGGCCATTTTGTGTGATAAAATCCCTAAAATATTCCAGACTAGTAGGTTGCATGGTCTCGCCAAATTCTCCAGTCTTGACTATATAGGCCACCACGATATAATTACATCAATTACCAGATAATACACAAGGTAATAATTATGTACATGGAATGCATATAATATAGAATGGAAACCACATGCTACGCGATACCTACCCAGTTGGATTCTGTATATTCTGTACTACTCCAACCGCTATCCTGTATCCCTCTGTCTTAGATGCCTGACATACTCCTTTTGTTTCCCTGTCTGTCTGCTTTATTATTTTGTCCAAGAAATCTGTATCACCGATCATATGCGTAGAGGTAGCTGAAACAAATATACAACAGCGTTATTTTATATTAAAAAGGGCATCAGAAGGGTAATTCAAATTGTTTGACGATGATTATTGAGGGAAAGACACTAGACTCGTCAAAGGTAACAAATTAAGGAGTGGTCATTCGGGGGGGGGGGGCAGGAGGGACCAAAAAATATGGACCGCTCCAAAAGAATCCATCCCTTTTTAGTGAAAAGGCCAGCGTTTAAAGGGGTATGCCAGGGTCTATGCATACGGCACCTAGTGGCAAAAAATTAAACTACCTAAAACCATGATAAAAGCCTGTGGTGTATGTCCTAACTCACCTTTATTAACCCTTTAAATGTCAAACTATGGCATTCTACACACCTTATCACTGTGTTTTGCTAGTCCCAAATGCTATGCACTACTCGATTATGACCTGTCTGGCCCAAC
This sequence comes from Harmothoe impar, assembly GCA_947462335.1. NCBI lineage: Eukaryota > Metazoa > Annelida > Polychaeta > Phyllodocida > Polynoidae > Harmothoe > Harmothoe impar. The sequence continues at coordinate 33,380,254 of OX381708.1, forward strand.
CAGAAAATATTTGAATATGTCCCCAACTGTATAATCTTATCAAGGAATCACTATTATTTTGAATGTTAGGTGTATTTTATGATCCTCTGAACATATGGCTAAGGTTTTGATTACAAATTGTTGACAACTTTCTCTTCTGCATTGCAAAATATAGAAAAAATACAATTAATTTATTTTGTGTTTTTCCCCTAAATTAATCATAGCTCATTGGTTACACCTATGACTATTAATTTTCATGGATTGATTATGTCCCAGACCATCTCCTCTAAACATCTGAGAAGTTAAGTAGGGATATTATTGGTCAATTTTTCATAAAGTTCAACTAAGTTGCAAAAAAGGGGTTTGCACCATATGCAGCAATAGTTAAGAGTGTCCTATCTTCAAATGTCAATATATCAAAATCTAGCACTATGAGATATTGAATTTTTTGCTTCTATCACATCATCATACATCAAACTAATATAATCCAAAGTGATCAAGAGATATTATTGGTAGAATAGAATTGACCGAACCCTCCCGTATAACTTTAAACATCGCTCAAAGGGGTCCACTACGATCACTTTGAGCTAGTGGAGGGGGGGGGGGCAGAGAAAAATCAGGCATGCTCAGGCGAAAATCCACCAACTCTTCCCTGTTGGTAGATCGGATTTTATCTCATTTATGTTTTTTTATTTTTAATTAATGTTGAAAGTACCAGGGAAAAGGGTCGCAAATCGTCATATCGATTCACGGGTCATCAGGATGACTTACTAATTTCCTTTGTAACTAGGAATGTCAGGAAATTGTTCGATATTCTTGTTAAAAAGCAATTTGCTGAGGTCAGACCATTATTTATTAGTCCACTAAAATCAGTTGGAATTTTTTTTTCTGGCCAAAGATTTGCTAAAATCTGGAAAAAATATGAATATATAAAAAAAAGATCTAACACACTTTCCTGAGGTGACAGCATTATGTAGCAGATAGAACGGGGCAATCTTAACGCAGAGATTATCTATTTGAGCAAGGCTTTGATTTGATGGGTTCCTGCTGTATAAATTAGGTACATACCGATGCATTTAACCTGTTTCTGCATTGTAGCGCTTCAATATCATTGTCACACAGATCTACATAATATTCAATTAGGGCACTGGGGGGAATACCAAAAGGATATGATGAGACACACTTACCATAGTTTCTAGGGCTGATGCTATGTGATGGGTCGCAGATCCAAGATCTAGCTGGCATCCCACATAGTGCAGGATGGGTTTGTGGGTTGGGGAAGGCCTGTGCTGTCCACACTGAGTTCTGTATTGTGCTGGGGGTACTCTGCGTCCTTACAGATAAGATAAGGTGTGTAATAGTACCTAGGGACACCAGGAGATACCTGGAGGCCATGTTGTTGGGATGGCTCGGCACCATTTAGCAAGTCACATGTCTCTCTTCACGGCCTCTCCAGTAGGATGGCCATGTGGAACGATGGCCTACATAACTATAGGCGTAGTTGGAATCCTGTTTTGTAGTCACTTCCCTGTGTCTACAGACTGAGCGGGTTTATTTGCCTGGCTACCGATATCTCACATGTTAAACTACCGGGTATAATTATTGATCTCGTTGGTAATACTATTGGTACCTTTATGTCTATTCTACTTCTTTCTGTGTGCTATTGAAATTGCACTGCATTAATGCTTCTGTCCCCTTTTTAGAAATATTAATAAATGTATCTGAACCCCATCGTGCTACAGACAGTTGCCATGTTAAGCTAGGCATATCGATATTGTTGTACAGTTAATGACTTCTGTATTTTAGTAGGTTTCAGGCTCGGGTTTGATGTAAAACATATAGATAGTGTATATATATATATATATATATATATATATATATATATATGGAGAGTATTACAGTAATGGATATGTGGTAGATCAGTGGGGAAGGATTGTGGTAGAATTTGTTCAGTAGCGACATCTGTAGTGGAAGACTGATCTTCTGGTGGAGAATTATTCAGATTCCTGTCTAACTACAACCTACAATCTTCCTAGGTAGCAATGATACATTAATATATTAACCCAATGTTGGAATTGTGGTATTGGGCTACGGTATCTCTGGTCTGACCATTGGCCCAGTGCTGGGCATTAAATTGGCCCGATGTTGGCCCATCTTTGAATGATCATATCTGGAACTGCGATATTAGTGCATGGCTGGAAATCAAATGTTGGCCTATATTTTTATTCAGATGCCAAAATTGGGCCTGTGCAGCAATTACTGATATTGACTTAATATTGTCTTAGCGTTTTCAATTCTTATTTTCTATGAATTATCATAAGAATTGGGATATATTGCAATCATTCTTCCTGTTAAGATTTTATGGTTAGCATCTATATAATTATGATATCTAAGTATATGATATTCCATGAGGCATTTTGAAAAGGATATGGACGAACACTATACGACAGCCTAAGCATGTAGAATTGTATCTTAAAAATCCTTCTGTATTTGACACCTTAAAAAACACCAAAAAAAAGATCAATGTGTTAGCCTATTGTGATGGCAGAAGGAGTCTGCCTGTCAAATTCCCTTATACGACACCTACTGCCCCTGGTGGAGCTCTAATCTGGTGTTGGTCCAACATCACCGATTGCATGATGGCCCAAACAGTGGGCAACATTGGGCAATAGTAAGGTCAGACAGGAGTTGAGCCAATATCAATATTCTAATGTCAGCAGCGCATGCACCCATCTCATTTAGACCAAACCAACATGATGTCAATGTTAGCCCAATTCAAGGATGGGACAGTAATGCGACAGTTTTCAGCCAGAGTTGAGCCAATATCAGAACTGTTGGTATGTAACTTTTTCCAGGAAGTTGTATTGTCAAAAATGGCTCAATATTGTACTTTTGGGGCCAATTTGGTTACATTTCAGAAAACTTAAAAAATATATGTGGAAAATGAAATAGCGCTTGTATTAACCTAAGATGTATAGCTAAGTGTCTTAGTACATGTAAATGGAGGAATTCAAAATCACAATCATGTGAAACCCTTCTAAAACATAGGCCAGCTTTTACGATTTTGAAGTAAGGCCATACATAATCAGTAAACGGTGTGCATCCATAAAGGTGGCTATCCAACCATAACCACGACGAAATCAAACAATGATTTCATAAATGGTAGTGAAATGGTACTGACCCATATTGATTCATTCTATTGACCCTAGTGACGTATGCTATGACGTCATAGGGAACACCACACACCAGAGCTAAATGCAAACATACCCAGTTAGACCCCTGCATCTCGTGGTGCCGCCCACTAAATAACATGTAAGGATGTACCAGCCGCTGACTCATTGCTGTTGTCAAACACGGCACCCCTTAACATCATGAGTCTTAGATATGGGCGGGGACAGAAGAAGGATGAGTCAATATATATCTGCCAATTACACTGTAGAAGGTACTATTTGAAGATGTAGAGAATATGTCAGAGGGTTGGGGTTTTGCTTCAGCTGTTGTCCCGTACTTGATTTGTTTATACGGACTCTATGTAACTGGACAACCTTTTCTTTAAAAATTCTGAAACTTTAAGAAACTGAAAGAAATTACCCTTGTGCGAAGGACCTTGGCGAAAATTAGGATATATATGTGTGTTGGTGAAGACTCAGACATTTGGTGAAAAGCCAGACATTTAATGAAAATTATATCATGTATAATAGGGGGATTTGAATAAAACTGGACCATTGCTTTTTTGCGTGTTGTTGTTGTTGTTGTTTTTGTTGTTGTTGTTAAAGTGGAGCTTTATTAGGAAGGTTATGTGGGCGGGGTCTTGTAGATTCAGAGATATGTCTGTCGTTGAGGTTTTTTTAAGTTAGGGAATGAATTATTACCTCTCTTTACGAAAGTTCATAATCTAAATAAACTGCTCACGATACGTTTTTATTAGATCGTTTTTATTACATTCTCTTAAAATGCGTTGTCTTAATTATTATACATTAATCACCGATGTCTTCGGTATCAACGGTCACCAACGAACAATCTCGTGTATACTCTACATATAAGAGATCAGACATATCATAATACATTGCTTCATGCTATATCATATTTACATAATAATTCTCTCATTGGTAGAAAGAGACATACATCTATATATATAAACAGTTCCCAACGACTATATTTATAAATAAGTGATATGTTTTCAGTTTTAGTAGGACCCTCATACATAGATTCAGCAAATAAGTTGATTTTATAATTATCAGAGTTAAACAAGTAAGTATCACGATTATTGGAAGCTTGGCTAGGCTATCCAGAGCCATGGCCTGGCTGCATGGCCAGTCGTTTATTATGCTACACCATTGATATATATGTTCAGAATGTATGTAATTATCACCCTGCTATACAGAAGATATCGCGGTTGAACAATAATGGAACAAAATCTGCAAAAGTGCATCCTAGCATTATTCATAGTTCATTGAAAGCGTAAACTTTCTTGTGAAACTGTATCGGGTGGGAACTTGCCTGACTACGAATTCAGATTGAGAATAACGCTAGTGAAAGTGAGCTTTCCTTTCATTAAACGAGGCATTGAACATTGTACGTTGAAACACATTTGCCTATATCTGATTCTGACATACGCTTAATATCATATATTGCAAGCTATTAGAATGACCCTTCCATTGCCATTGAAAAATATTTGTCCGTATAGCCAGCTTTTTTCAGCAAATTCTAGCACCCTATCCCTTAAATATCAAACATGAATAGTCTATTCGAGAAAATGAAATAATCCAGAAATGATTTATATAGCCCAGTGATAAAGAAAGTTTAAATTGCGCATCAGGAAGGGTAGTTTTAAAATTCGAGCCTGGATTCGCCATAGACCGAACCTGAGTTGCGGTCAGCACTTCGCCTGTCTCCATAGCTTCCTGCTGAGTCCCTGCTATTGCCATAGTGATCAGGTGTGTGTTGGTCTGAGTTGGAGGAGCTCCTCTTGTTGTTTTCATAGACCTGTGAGTTCCTGCTCTGTCTGCTGTCATTGTAGTGGGACTCTCTGGTCTCCTCAGGCTCATCGTACATGTTATTACTGCGGGTACTACTGCCCCGTGTGCTCTCCTTACCTGCAAACCAAGCAATGGGGGGCTACAGCTATGCTTTATAATGGTAAGTATTGGGTCATGTATCTGAGCATATTATATCCAATGGAAACAATGATTAAAAGTAGCAACTGTATATATCTGGCTTAATTCTAATTACTTTATATGCATATGATTGTAGCCATGCAAAATATCTGTTGGGTTTTGTACAATTTACATATTTATGGATCCAGGAAATCAGAATTTATCAAAATCAGAAAATTGTACAAAAGTGGGAGATAAAATCCCCCTCGATCTTCTCAATTCCATTCATATGTAGTTTATAGATCATATTTCATTATCAACAAAGAGCAGACAATGCACAAAGTAATTGCAGGCAGTGAGAGAACAGCAAAAAAGGAAACCAAGTAAAAACTTGAGAAATCTAATGCATTTAACTCAATTATCATTAGCTCGTGATAAAGTACCACGCTGGTTAACATATAACGCGGTGAGTTCAGTTGAGTTATTAAAAGGTGTATGTTTGCAAAGAATTCATTCTGATGCATGTTTCCACTTAGTTATAATCAAGGAGAAATGTCATATAGTCTGAATTTCAGCCTAATCACTATTGATGCATTTAGTATAGGAATTAGACATGTGTAAATGCAATCTCCACTATTGATAGGCGTTAGCAAATGGATAACGATTAGGCTATGGCTCTGAAATAAAGTGGTGTCAACAGTTGTGTAGTATTCCTGGAAGCAGGGTTCGACGCGACAATTGTACATGTAGTTGGCAGGCAGTCTACACAGCCATGATAGAAGTAATCAAGTATAAAGGGGACAATTCTACAATATGTCCAAGGTTAATTGATCTAATGCATGTTATCAGAATAAGGCACTATTGGGTGGAGAGGGGGAGGAAGTCAGTCTTGTTCAACCATTATTTCATGTTAAATGAGGGTAGACAGATGTTAATTTTCTTCATCTAAATCGGGGTCTAGACCAGCTGTAGACTGACCCCGGTCATTCCGTCTGATCCTTCCGAACCAAGCCCTCCTCTTGTTGCCCTCTGGCCTCTCCTCATTGGTTCTTTTCGATCTTAGAATATTCCTGGATTTACGCTGCTTGTTTACCGGAGGTGTTTCAGGGTCACTGTTTGAAAATTGATGTAGTTTTGTCTTTGGCACTTCCATGTTCTTGATTAGCAATACTTCATAATGATAAGTGTAAACCCTATGCATTCAAATAGCTCTGCTGTGATCACTATAGATACAATTTGAAATGTAATTGGATGGTCAATATAACTTCTTCAAAATTTAGATAAATTTATATTTATGATGGTCGAAGAGTTACAAAGTATGTCTCTTACCTGTAGGCCCTAACCTCAGCCGTCTCCAGTTTGCTTTGGTCATCGTTACACTTCCTACCACAGTATGACCCGATGGTAGCAGCCAGGGCGATGACAATAATGAACCCGACAATAAGGGCCACCACGGCTACAATGGTCCAGGTGGTGAGGCCGCTACTCTGCACCTGTGCACTGGCAGGGTCCCGCAGCTTAACGCCCAGGAGGAGGCTAGAACAAGGTGGAACCATCATAAATGTCACCGTCACTTTGATAAGAAGGATATTATTATAAGAGCAGTTAAAAGTATTTGTTCATTGGGAAGAGACTATTCCCATTTCAGTATATCCTTCTATAAGAGGACGAACTGATCAAGTGACTAGACGCCCTACACATTTCCCATAATCTTAGAATTACAAATTCCCTGCAATCTTGACCAGAAAAGAAAAGAAAAAGGGAACTCGGGGCCTCCGATATATATACGATGACATTACCAACTATAGGCCTAATATTAAAACACAGCTGAAATGCATCCATCATAGGCTAAGACTAGTGGAAAGACATTAGGATTAGGGGGCATAAGCAACTTTAAGATTATTGGAAATATACACAGTGTTACTATTGTTGGTAATAATTATGCATTTTTAAGATAATGGAAAACATGCATGGCGTCTAGTTTCATGGTCAGCTCGTCCCCACGAGATCCAATAAGGCTCCAAGACAGTCCATCACAGTAATTGTTTGCGGGAACGTTCATCAATTATGTTACTGATTTCCCTGTGTGCCTTCAAAACCAAACAACTTTATACAGTTTTAATATTAACGACATCATGTTCATATAATGATTGTGAGCAAAGTAGCTTTCTGTTCACTAATCAATGCAGTTTACATACCTTATTTCTTTGATGACAGTGTTGAGATTCTTGACGTCCCCCGCCATCTTTTCTAGGCGAGCAACCTCGGTGTTGTTTATTGTTTGTCTGAGTGGCTTGCCAACTGATAAAGAAGCACCCTAAAACGGATCAGGATGGAATGTATTGATAACAGCCAAATCGCATTGTCATTGTCGTTGCAAGCAATGTGAGCCCTCCCCTCAACACACATACATCCATACACAGCCAAAAATAATTTTCTCATTTCAAGAAAATAAGATTATTAAACTCGTCTGGCGGGCAAACCACTTGTTTTTAAGAAAAAATATTTTCTTAAAACAAGTGGTTTGTCCGCCGGCCAAGTTTGATAATCTTATTTTCTTGAAATGAGATAATTATTTTTTGGCTGTGTATATAGGTCATCTCAGATTGCTCACCTGATGTTTATTGGAAACAACCAGGAATATGTCGTCTTCACATGTTCCGAAGTTCCACTTCTTTTGTAGCTCATCGCTGAACGTCCGTAACTGTGTGTGTGTGTCTTTACTAATACTGGAAATTAACAATAGACGTGCATTTGACAACAATTAACATATACACACATGATGAAGTATTTGTCATGAAATCATGCTGTGCACCATTATGATCAAATGCGGCCCTTTTCTTACCAATTTAAGATAAACTAATGTATTTAGGCTACTTCAACTGTCCGTTTGATAGTAAATCATTCATTTGGGCTTCATTCCAACAACGTGAGATTATTTGTATTTCAATTTGACATGTAACTAGGGAAAAAACGAAGTCTCTGTTTGTCTGCTGTCTTGCTCTGTTACTTGTACTCTCGTTCCCAAATCCTTCCAGAGGAAGGCTCAGCCACGTGACCTTGAACTTGGACTTTGCTGGGGTTCGGCCATCCCTGTTGTAGCTTGGAACCAGTGGACAGGAACCAGAATGTATAATGGTAGTTCTTCCACCATACTTTCTGGTTCCATTTCCAGTTCCTGTTTGCTGGTTTCAAACTAACCACAGGGACTACCTTAACTCAGCAAAAATCCAAGTTCAATGTCAAAGTGGCTGTTACCAGAGCCTTCCTTCGGAAGGATTTGAAAACGAGAGTATGTTGCTTGCTGCTTGCTGGACCCTTTGGGTGAAGAGTTCTACTACTGCCCAAGTATAAGGCAGTCCAACTTTTATGGAAATAACTTCCCTGTAGGGAAGTTATGCCCAACATTTATGCATAGTCTATTGTAGATATACAAAAATTAAATGTGAGGCAGTGCAATGACATAATCTGTAGACGGTTGTGGCACATCATGTATACGACAAGGATGTGCAAGGATGTAAAAGTAAATGCAGTAATCCGATGTGCCATACGATAAAGATAGTAACTGCCAAGATATGTGAAGACTTACTGGGTCAAGAAGAGAACCTCTTTGAGTACAACCACAGTGACAATTGTACCAACTCGACAGGAAGTCCCGGTCACACAAGTGCAATTGGTTCCTGATTGGATTTGCCTTAGCATGGTGTCTATTCCCGAAGCTGAAAGACAAATTGACATGGGTAATCATAATTATGTCTTTCCACAGAAGTGATCGATATAATTATTATATATCATATGATAAGCTACAAATATGTATACAAAGGGTAGGAAAGATAATATGATATTTGTGGCTGGTCATAATACCTTGCAGATTGCTGCACTATACCTATAGCTACCCAGTCAACATCCCAAGTAACATAAGTACATTGGGCCATGATTGGGCCAATATACCACTAAAAATAATGGCATTTTGATATTGGCCCACCGCTGGTTTGACCGCTGGCCCAGTAATGGTCCATGCTCAGAGAAAGGGATGTTGATTTCATGTTGGCCCAATGTTGGGCCAACATCACAATGTTTTTACATTATTCCAAGGTTAGAAATTAAACATTGGACCAACCTTATAATACTTATGTCACTCCAATATATAATTTCCAATATAGGACCACTGCAACAATCACTAATATTGAACAATACTATTTTTATGTGTATATTTGAATGTGCAAGACATGACTGTCAAGTATCATCAGTTTAGAAAAAGCCATTTTGTGTCTATAGTCCATCTTGATCTCTATCCCAAAATGGTTAGAAATAATACAAACTGTATTACCGTAAAACCTCGCGTATAAGCCGCGGCTAGTACGCGAATCAAACTCAGCTTTCTTTTGATACCAAACATGCCTATATAGGGTGCGGCTTATACGAGAGTTTTTATAAGTATACTACAGTACCAAATTAACAATTTTCAGACCCCCTCTGCGGCTTATATAATCGGTCAAAGTTAGGGGTGCGGCTTATACGCGGGTTAGGCTTATACGCGAGGTTTTACGGTACTATCATTTAGGACTTATCTAACGCCATTACCCACACATGAGGTGTCCTCAAGTTACTTCCCATGGGTGTCATGCAGTAATGGCACTTTTAGATATAAAACTTCCTCTGACCTTGAAACATGTAGAGCATACTGGAGATCATGTTTATAACCCAATATGATGGCAAAGTAGCAGCCATCCTGTAAGAAATTCTTCAGGTAACATTGAATCCCCTTGGTGTAGATCACAGCCAATATTGGACAAGTGTAGTTAGAATTGATGTTGGTCCAACATCAGAAGTATGATGACCCTGAAATGTCCCAACACTGGGCCAACACCGCGTCAATATCAACAATATCAAGCATGGACCAGCTCTGGGCCAGCAGTCAACCCAGTGATGGCCCATTATCAGAATTGCCAAGGGTGGGCCATCATTGTAATTTGTGTGTTGAACCAATGTATGTATTACCTACAATGGATCATTGTTGGTATAATGATTGCGATGGAGTCGATCATTGCCGACAGTGACCCAATATACCCTAGCTGGGATTAATGGGGCCATTATGTGTTTTTACCTGATCAAGCTGATTAACCCACCCTGGGTTTTGGTCCTTTTTGTCCAGGGCTACTGGTGGGAGCCCAGATGGGTCAGCCCAGTTTCAAAGTGCCCAGCCCTAGCCCAGATTTAGCACACACTATGAAAAGGCATGATAAATCGTTAACTTCTGGAGGGAAATCAGATGTCAGTATGTTTCAAAATATTTACAATTTATTTATTGAAAAAAAGGTTTCGTGGGCTGGCCCATCTGGGCTCCCACTGGTAGCCCTAGACAAAAAGGGCCATAACCCAGATATGGGCAAGGCCATCTGGCCTAAGTAAAGCACATATGGGACCCAGGTACCAATGGTGACTTGGTATTATCATTATTTGAAAAAGGAAAATCCTCCCAAAATTAGCAGGAGAATGCATGAGTCGTGAGACTGTTCCAATCTATTGCATAAGTATGTTAACCATAAACATGTAGCGATACCTATTACACACGTAATACAAGAATGAAATAATTATTATATTAAATATTCAAAAGATGTTAAATTGGCACTTACCGTCGGCGGTGGATAGAAGGCTGTTGGGGTCGCAGAGGTATGACGTGTGGGGGTCTTTGGGACGACATTCTCTACCGCTGACCTGGGGATTTGGGCAGCTGTAAATACTGTAGAATGGCGCTACGGTGAAGTGTGGAAGGTCACCCTGAGGAGAAGAGGTGGGGCCTTTTGTGGCGTTCGTGGGCCTTTTAGTTGTAGGTCCTTTGGTCACCTTTACAGCACTGACCTGACTGTTCATTAAACAACTAACACTTATCATTAGCAATAATAATATCTCCCCAGGATGTGGACTACAGAGGCCAATCTGACCCAAGCTCTTCCTAGGTGCTGAAGCCATCTTGTAATATGTCTTCTATATTATAATGTCAGTCTGGGTTCGTTAGATCCTATACCCAATATGCCTGAACCTTCAGCAACCTTCCAATCTGGTACGATGTTTCTGATTCTGCTAGCCTTGTTGGTTCCTTGTGGTGGTATGGAATAATACTCTTTTCAGAGCTACCATTGACTACTTAACAATGCTAGAGCTCCTCCAAAGTCAACCAATATAACTTCCAAGTGGTTGGGGGTTGAGTGAGGTCCCCTCCTTCCGTTTACATTAGAACAGCAATTGTGCTTTCCAAAGTCTCATGTGATATTAGAAAAGCAATTGTGCTTTCCGAAGTCTCGTGTGGCACCTGAGTTCAGTAACAAAATGAGGAGCAGGAAATGTAGTTGTTGAAGCCCTACCTGATGTTCAGTTTACACCCAGGTGTGTAGCCCTACTACTGTCTGAGCTGATATCTGTACGACACGAGACGCCCTGCCCTGGTTCATACCCGCGTCTGTCCCCCAGTGTTTGCAGATGGGGCAAGGACTGAGAATTACCAAGGGGAAAAACGGAATATTTGGACAGTGACACTATAGAGGTGTGTTTGCCCACCGCCCCTCCCCTCTCCCCTTTCTCCACAGCTGACCGGATTTGACTACTGCCCGCCCCCAACACCTGGGTGAAGCTTCTTTTTAAGTACCCTGGTATAAATTATTTGTTTTCTGACTAATTCAATTTCTCTTGGTTCTAGCTCATTGCCTTTTATCAAATTAAACCCCCAGTACATATTACTTGATTTCTGAATCGTTTCATTTATATCTATATACCGGTTATCTTCCCGTTTTGTTTGGATGTTTTCAATGGTGGTAAGGGCATTGTACAGTTGACACAATGTGACCAAACTTTTGTGGGAACCTGTGGTGTTCCAATGTCAGTATCTGTGTAATCCAAATACAGGAAATCAGGATAGCTATTGTACCTTCTATGTGCTCAGAGGTGTCACGATGGTACTGGTCATAGGCACAGCCTACCACGGATCGTGACGTACATGATATAGCCGTGATAATAGAGTTCCTGACACTACGTCATTTTTAGGATTAGTAAGATCAAGATAAACATCGATGGAAACAATTGTATAGATACCACGTTTTAATCAAATCCAATATTCGAAAATGTGCGATTCATCATTATGTGTTAGTTACATTGGGCCTTTTGTATTACTAATTATGTTTTAAACTTTAATATGTAATGTGATATGGCATGGGAATCATTACTGTCAGTATCCTGTAGGACAATGCATGTCTTTCTTTTCATCCGTTCACCTATGAATAATCCACCAAGATAGTATTGTCTTATGATTTATCAATGCACAGTGTTGAGTCTAAGATTACCGCAGTTCGAGCACTGACTTCCTATCAAAGGCATATATAGGATTAGCCTCACAATTTCCTCCTCTCTGATCTGGTCCAAAAGCATATATATATATTTCCCATCTCGGCATCTGTTAATATGCATAATTCGGCCGATTAGAATCCTGTGAATGGGGGAGCATCAAGGTGAGGCTCCACTAGCCGATTCTATTCACAAATCGGGGCTATTCTCACGAATCTGACTCAGTTGTATACCACAACAATTAGATGCATTAAACAGGGGCTACTATACACCCTGCCACGGGTCTATGTTTGTAAATAATGTTTATGTTTATAAACAAGTGGAAAATAGAATTGCCAACCCTATGTAAGACGGTTTAGGTCCCGATTTAGGTCCCGATTTTGCAACCAAGGCCGATTTTGGCTCCCAATCCCATATCTAACAGGTTTGATTTTCATTGGCCTGATCTGCAGGCCGATATATATACAATTTATACAGAAAAGGAATGGATTAATGGGCCAGATAGATTTCTGAAGGCTTTGTTTATACCTGAGCAAACTATATAGACCTGTATGATCGGATCGTGAGAATTGCCAAAAAAATCGGGTAGTGGAGTCCCAACTTTAGGTAAATGAAAATCAAACCTGTTTGATATGAGATCTGGCTCCCAGATCTGCCTGAGATGCAAAATCGGGGCTTAAATTGGGATCTTAATCCTGTTGTATAGCCTTGGCAATTCTTTTTTCCACTTGTATATCAACATAAACATTATTTACAAACATATACCTATGGCAGGGTCTATAGTACCTCCCTGCTTAAGGTATGTAATTGTTATGATATAACACCGATTTGTGAATAATATCGGTTAGTAAAGCCTCACCTTCTGTGGGTCTAATGTGGACGCCCATAGATGTTTGTCAACTGCTATTCTGAGTATGTAGAATATACCTGTGTAAACGTTGGGTCGTGTTTGGGCAGAGGGGCAACAACGACTGGTGGAGGGGTGATGTGTAACCAACTCCCGCAACGCGGAAATTGTAGTAGATAAGGTCCCTTGTATATTGGTGTCCTTGTAGATCCACCAACATGCAACATTGTCCATCAGAAACAAGAAAAATGATTATCTAAACATTTTTTAAATTGCTACCATGCAATAAACAGCACTCCATTATTGTCGATATTAGGTTTCTCTTATCCGTTATCGCCCTTTGTGCCCTCATCCTCCCGCCTTCTGTAGATTCATCTTCTCTTTCCGCCCTATGTGCCCTCTCTTGCTGCTCTATCTGCCCTCCTCATGCCGCCCTTTGTGCCCTTTTCCTGCTGCCCTATGTGCCCCTCTCTTGCTGCCCTATCTGCCCTCTTCCTGTCACCCTCTGTGCCCCCTTCCTGTCACCCTATGTCTGCCGCCCACTGTAACCTCCTCCTGCCGCCCTCTGTGCCTTCTTCCTGCCACCCTCTGTCTGCCGCCCACAGTAACCTCCTCCTGCCGCCCTCTGTGCCCTCTTCCAGCCACCCTCTGTCTGCCGCCCACTGTAACCTCCTCCTGCCGCCCTCTGTGCCCTCTTCCTGTCACCCTCTGTCTGCCGTCCACAGTAACCTCCTCCTGCCGCCCTCTGTGCCCTCTTCCTGTCACCCTCTGTCTGCCGCCCACTGTAACCTCCTCCTGTCGCCCCCTGTGCCCTCTTCCTGTCACCCTCTGTCTGCCGCCCACAGTAACCTCCTCCTGCCGCCCTCTGTGCCCTCTTCCAGCCACCCCCTGTCTGCTGCCCACTGTAACCTTCTCCTGCCGCCCTCTGTGCCCTCTTCCTGTCACCCTCTGTCTGCCGCCCACTGTAACCTCCTCCTGTCGCCCCCTGTGCCCTCTTCCAGCCACCCCCTGTCTGCCGCCCACTGTAACCTTCTCCTGCCGCCCTCTGTGCCCTCTTCCTGTCACCCTCTGTCTGCCGCCCACAGTAACCTCCTCCTGCCGCCCTCTGTGCCCTCTTCCTGTCACCCTCTGTCTGCCGCCCACTGTAACCTCCTCCTGTGGCCCACTGTAACATCCTCTTGCCAGCCTCTGTGCCTTCTTCCTGCCACCCTCTGTCTCTGGCCCACTGTAACCTCCTCCTGCCACCCTCTGTGCCCTCTTCCTGCCACCCTCTGCGTGCTGCCCACTGTAACCTCCTCCTGCTGCCCAGTCGGGCAATTTAGTCATGACCAAATTGGCCAGCTTTGGTCAGGTTTGGTCATGACCAAATCATTCAGCTTTGGCCAACTTGTAAAGCAAAATTGGTGAGGCTGGCCAAAGGTGACCACGATTTGCTGGGATACCGGTAAGACTTGAATAAATCTTCTATAGGGTAATTGAAGGTTTACATTCTAATTATTAAATATTATATCTATATAGACTCATCCAAGGAAACTTTCAAGTGAAGTTTGAATCTTGGTAATACTCTTAATTGTGTATAGATATGATTCATCTGTACATTATACAACCGATATACAAAGATGAGAGAGATGAAGTTAATATACCTAATCAGACATGAAAGAGATGAGACATAATGTTACTTGACATCAAACAAATTTTACACATTCTTTTACATGTAGGAGCACCGCCGGTTCAATTCATTTGACATGTTTACCCTTTGGGCTATGATTCATACGTGAGATGCATCCTCATATATTGTTACTGTTACTCCTCTTACTTGATACCTGCACTGTATACTAATTATCTATTACGCCTTATCCTATTGTATCATCACTGAAAATATTGAATCTCAAATGTTAGTCAAAAGTTAGTAGGGTTTACTAACTTTTTACTAACTTTTGTACAAACATTAGCGAAAATTATGTGCCCAAAGTTCCTATCCTATCTTAGCGTTTTGCTGCTAACCCTTAGCTAAAAGTTAGCATTGCCCAGGTCACCTGAACTTATGAGGCTACCATAAAATCTGGTGTACACCCGCATCTCACATATAACTCACACACCGACTTTGAGAGAATCCTATAACCTCTACCTAGGGCTTGAAAATTGTGATTTTAGTACTGTACTATACTGTACTATAAAAGGTTTGGTTCTAGTATAACCCACAAGTTACATGCAGGAATTTAGGGTAGTCATTCATTAGTGATTAGTACATCTATTACCAGTCAGGGGCATGGCCCTGGTTAATAGTTGAGTTGAGTTGAAAAGGTTTTTATTTGACTGAGTTTCTCATAAGAAGTTTTACAAAGAGAGCCAATATTGAACATAATATACAACATACAAGTCAAGTAATGACATTTGCATTTCATCACACAGAAAAAAACAGAATAAGTACAGGTAGGCAGTGAAAAGAGCAGTTCACATTGAAATCTTGGGTGGTCCAGTTACATCACAGGCACGTCTTTTAGTAGCTTCAATAACATCTTTCATTTGCTAGCTAGGAAATTACAGGAATGTATTTACAGAGCACTAGTTCACTCTTCATATTTCACAATTACACATTTCATGTGTTCACATCTTTGGAAGAAAAACATCAGTTTTCGCTTCATGGACAGATACAAATAAGAATACTCAATATATAATACCATTCTCACTGCTACTGTAATACAATGAGATTATAATGCTTTCTTGATCTCACTCATACAGACTCCATAAGATACAATACTTTGTTTCTCCACAGTAGTATAGTATGTATCGGAACGGGACTATAGTTAAGTACTGTTTATTACTCAATCAACATGCAGCCAATCAGAGGCCTCCATTTGGTCACGTGACCGGAAGTGACCTACTTAGGGGATTAGTGGTGCATTCTGGGTAACCCTGCAGCCAATCAGAGGCCTCCATTTGGTCACGTGACCGGAAGTGACCTACTTAGGGGATTAGTGGTGCATTCTGGGTAACCTACTGACCTACTTAGGGGACCGGAAGTGACGTCATATGACCTAATTTAGGATCACGTGACCGGAAGTGACCTGATGAGTCACGTGACCGGAAGTGACGTCACACGCCCTAATGGCCAACCGGAAGTGAGTGACCTCATTGAGGATCACGTGACCGGAAGCGACCTGATTGATCACGCGACCGGAAGAAGAAGTTTTTGTTTAGGAAGTGAGGGTCTTTAGGATCCCGTGACTGGAAGCGACGTCGTCACATGAGTGACGCTTTAAGAGACTGTGCGACTTACTAGTAAAAGAAGACGTATGAAAATAAAAACACAACAATATTTTATTTTATTTTTTTTATTTTTTTTTTTTCAATCTTGATAAACACTCTATTTTTGAAAAGATGCACACGCTTATTATTATTTTTTTCATATCTCTAAAGGACTCGTTGTCACACCGTCAGAATGCACGCGACGCTTATAATACAAGTAGCGCACGCCGTCTTTCTCTATGGTGTAGGTGACCATTTTGTTTCGCACCACTTTGAAATTTCTATTTACAGCAATGAGAGTTTTTCGTTGGCGAAGAACATCCAAGAAGGCGTCTGGTTCCTGGGGGTTTTGTTTCTTCTGTACGCCTTTTGCACTCCATTTTTTGGATTTTCTTTCACCGGTGTCGCTGACTCGATCGTAGCAAATGTAAGTCTTAGGGTTGAGACTTAGGATCCCGTCACCTTCCCACTCCGCTTTCATGAGCCCCGAAGTTCTCAGATCGTGAAGGTACCGTCTCTCACAACATCCGCCGGGCGGCGCACACCATTCTCGCACTCTTTCCGTTTTTGTCTTCACGAAAAGCTCTAAGTGATCGTCGCACACCGCTGTCGGAAGCCACTTTCGTTTCTCTCTGAAGTACGTCTCTCTCAGGCGAGGTTTGACTAGGTCATCCAACGTGTCACCGCTGAGAGCCATGTAAAGACTGTCGGTGTCCATTTGACAAAGGGCATAATCGCGCCGATCGACGAATCTATCCAAGAAGTCGTATGTGAACTCTAACATTTTCAACTTCGCGTACTGGTATACCATGAACCCTATTTGAATAGGGAGGTTGTTCTTGACTGTTTTCGGTTGTAGTTCGACTTCAAACAGATCGGAACTCAACTCGGACGCCTTTTTGAAGCGCCACGAATTGGCCAATAGTTCGAACTTCCGACTGTCAGTGTATCTCACCGCCGTGTGTTTTTCTTTGTTGCAGATTGTTTTACCGTACGTAGCGTTTCCCATTAACTTGTAACAGTCTGACAGAATTTTCTCGTTCTCGTTCACGTCGCCACGTCTTCGCGCCGCCGTCACTTCGTCCGCGAAACCGGCAAAGGAGCGTTTAGGTAGGTATTCTACCACCAGCTGCACTTTGGTGACTATCAAACCGTGCTCTAAATACCACTTGAGAAGCGGCGTTCCCAAGAGAATATTTTTTCCGTGGTAACTCCCTATCAGACATCTCTGAGGCGTGTTCAACAGCTTTTCTTCCTGCGCAAAGTCTGACATGTGAGGTCCTATGTCCGATTTTGAAACGGTCGCGTTCTTGAAAACGGGGGTCATTTCTTCGAAGTAGTCTCGTAGGTGAGGCGGCGTAGTGATGTCCACTTGAACTAAACCGAACATTTTCTCCTCTTTCACAGCGGAAAGGATGTCGCTCTCGCTCATTGCGTTTCGAGACACTTTCAAAGCGTCAACCTTCCAGCGTTGTTGGGAGGCCTTGACCCGCTCATCTCTACGCTTCATCTCTCGCCATTCGCACTCTTTGTTGTTGTAGTGGATCAAGTAGTCTTCCATAGTTTGCATCTTCTCGTCGGACCAAACTTTCTGACATGCGGCGTAGTCGGATTCGGACATCTTGACGCCCGTCAGCTCGCTGTCGAAAGCCGATCTCGGTGGCAGCGTTCTGTTTGCCAGTTTCCTGGTAGACGTCATCCATTCGTAAGGAAAGTGTCCTTTCTCTTCGTTCCTGGTGAAAGCTCGCAAATAGGTCGCGTAGTTGTAACCGGGTGCCAAATAGTTGACTACGTCCAAGAAAACCGTGTGCTGTGTGTAAACCGCCAAGTATTGATTGCTTCTCTTTATGACGCTGAATTCTTGGTTTCTTCGGTCTCCGGAGGCGAAGAACGAGTGAAGGCGTATTTTGATCAGGTTCAAGTCGTAACGCCCCGAGTTGAAGCCCACGACTGGAGCTTGACGGATGTATCTCAGAAGACGCTTCTTCAGTTGAACTAACGGGTGTCTGGTCTGAGCCGCAGCGAAGCCGCCTGGAGAAGGGGTGGTGAATGTCGCCTCCTCCAGCAGGAGAGCTTCACCTATCGCCGCATCTAACTTCGCTAAGGTCGGTCGGTAAAGTTCTAGCACAGCTTCCCCGATGACTTTGGCGTTCTCGTTTATGTGATTTAAAACTCGGTCCAACAAGGGGTCGGAATCTGCGTCGGATTCTCTGACGAAGCAGACGGGCCCCTCCCACCCCGGAAAGTCGGATGCGACGCTAGCAGACAAAGGGACATGATCCCACAGCAGGGACACGTGTTCCGTCGACGGTTCTTTGCACGGTCTGAAGAAAGCCTCGAAATCGAAGGCGATCTTGTAAGGGTAGATTCCGGAATGTCCGTCGGGGGGAAAAATGGAGAAGTCTGCTAGCGCTTCGAAAATCTTTCTCGAATTTTGGTAGATGCCACCTACGTAGCGCAACTTGACTTGTCGGCAAGAGGAAAGCTGGTTCCTGTGTCTCTTCAGCAAGAACTCGGTGGTGAACGCCGCCTTACACTTGCAACATTCGTATATGCCCGCGTACGCGTTGAAGTCCGTGACGAGAGAGACGTGCAAACCGCCTTTCGCCGTCAGGTGTAGGTTGACTTTACCTCGGGCGGCCAGAGTTCTGGAAGGCGGTCTGATCAGAGTAACGCGTCTTCTCAACTTCCGCCCCGGCACTTGACGCGACGCGGTGTAAACCGCTATTTGTACGTCAAACAAGTTCTCTAACGCGGGTAAGTCGCGGATGTTCAGACCCGGAAAGGATTCAGGTGTGGCAGCGGGACAGAACTGACGTAACAAATCTGAAGCGCGCTTGCTGGTGTTGTATAAGTGAAAGGAAATGCAGCGGAAGATGCAGAGGTTGTCCTTGTTGGGAAAATCTAACACGCCGCTTCTCTTTCCAACTCGACCGGCCTGAGTGATCCTACCGCCTATGGGGAATTCCCCCGGTCCCATGTAAACGCAAATGTTCAAATTGGTAGGAAAAAGAACGTGCCACTTGGTGTCAGCGTCGCAAAGTTTCCGTACCTCCTCGCAAGCGACGGTGTTTTCCATCTTTGAGAGGAGCTCTTCCAAAGTTTCTGAATTAGTTATAGTAGGGAGCGGTTGTATGAGAGTTGCGTTGTTCTGGGAGGCGTGAAAGTAGCGCAGTTTGCTCTTGTCTTCTCTGTGTTGTAAGAGTAAGCCTACCGAGAAACCCACTTTGTATCTGAATCTTTGTGTCAAGTGAATGCGACGCATAGTATCTACAGCGTCACTCAACTCGCCGGTTGGTAGCCTGAAGTTTGTTACACTCACGCGAGTCCCGTGCATCCTGACGCCCGTTTGTATCGCAGGCCAATTCGCCGTGAACGTTTCCTCCCCGTTCGGTACAGCACATATGCGCGGAGGGACGGTCACCCCGTCCAGAGATTCGCGTCGACAAGCGCTCTTTCGGCAATCGCCTTCGCCGCATAGAGGGCAAAACTTAGGTACTACTCTACAATTTTCTACGTGTCTCTCGTGGTTGTACGGTCTTTTAAACATTTTGAAACACTTTTCGCATACGTACTGTGTCATGTTTTTTTTCACTCGGTTACCAACTACTTAGCCGTCTAACTATCTATCTATCTATCAATCTATCTGTCTATCTATCTATCTATCAATCTATTGTCTATCTATCTATCTTTCTGTCTGCTGTCTGTGTATCCGTCTGTCTGTCTCATACAGCGTACGTCAAACGCTGTGTGTGTGTGTGTGCGCGCGTGAGCGTTGAGCGTCTCTCATTCCGAATCTATGCCGAGATATTTCAGAATGATCTCTGTTTTGTCATCCAACTCTTTGAGCGCTCTGGCGGACAGCGTCACCCCCTGCTGTGTGGGTTTTTTGTCAGGACCTTCGTACTTGCGCGTGGACGAGGTTCTTACCGCTGTAGTAGCTCACAGCTGCGTACACTTCGCCCGCCTCATCCAGCACTGCGAACCAGGGGGTGTGATTAGGTCTTCCTTGCGCGGCCGCTGTGTCGCGTATGCGCACCACTGCGCGGATATCGGCGATGCGTGCTATGAGCTCGCGCAGCGCGTCGGCCGTGAAGTGCACTCGCTTGCTTCTGGTCAGAGATGCCTCTTTCACCTGGCCGTCTTTTGTGTAGCGCGGCCTCCTAGACAGTCTAGCCACGTCCTCCCAGATCTCCAGCGTCAAAGCTCCGTCTAAGCAGAACTCTAACCCGAGAAGACGGGAGAAGGTTTTCTCTGCTTCTTCTCGTCCATCTCGTTCTTTTTCTTGTATTTTTCTCTTCTTAGTGGGCCTTGTTGTTCTGGAACTCACCTTAGAACGTTTCACACCCGCAGGATGAGTAACACCATCAGCGTGAGCTGAATCAGCAGCAGAACCGATAGCAGGAGCAGCGTCAGCGCTGGTGGTATCCGAGGCCTCGTTGTTGGAACAGAGCAGCCACACGCCGTCGGTGCTGAGTGTAGCGGTAGAAGATGAAGCGCCGCCGCCCTCGTAAGGTGGCGGTGAGGGCAGGCGCCACGGACCGGACGGGGCGCTAGCAGTGGAAGTGAGGTCGAAAGGTCGAAGAGGGGAGCCGAAAAACGTACCGCCCACCCCTTTCCCTTCGGGTTCTTCGTACGCCTCGTCGTCAGCGTCGTTCTCTGTCTCACCCTGTTGCTGCTGCTCCTCCTCCTCCTCCTCTTCTTCTTCTCGGTTTAGGGGCTGAGTGTCCGAATAGCTGTAACTCTCAGCGCGAGCGGCGTCGAGGGTGTCGGTCGATGTAGTGGTGGAGGAGAGGGGCTGTGCAACGTGCGGCAGGTCATCAAAGTCATCAACTGTAGTGGGGAGGTAAAAACCCGGTTGCCAGTACTGCGCTGTGCCAGGAGCGTTGTCGTCAGTAGTAGTAGCGGTAGCAGCAGGTGCAGCAGAAGCAGCAGCAGCAGCAGCAGCAGCAGACGCAACAGTAGCAGGCGCAGCAGCCTCAGCAGGCGCAGCCGTAGCAGGCGCAGCGGTAGCAGGTGCAGCAGCAGCAGCAGCAGCCGCAGCAGCCGCAGCACGAGGATCACCAGCAAGCGGGGCGGCAGTAGCAGCGGCAGCGCGCTTAGCAGCAACGTGTACCGTCGCGAGTGTAACAACGTCGCTAGCACGACGACTACTACCAGTAGTACTACTACCACTACTACTACTACTAGTACTACTACTACTACTACTACTACTACTGCTACTACTACTACTACTACTGCCGCGAGCGCTCGCTACAGCGGGAGGGTGATAAGACCAAGCGGCTGCGGCGGTAGTCTCATTTTCAGTAGCAAGAGGAGGCACTGACGCTAAACGAGCGCTGTTCCGCGTAGTCTTCTTGTTCTTGGACGGCGCTAGGTGTTGTCTTTTGCTCATGGTTGTGACTGTAGAGAGCAGCAAAAGAATGAGTGAGTGAATGGAGGTTTCCAAGCCCCTTATATACGCCTTCTCGCTTCTAGAGCTAAGCTACTTACCGACCCTGTTCAGCTGCCGCCGGCTGGCCGGCGGCCATTCACAAAGAGAAACAAAAGACATAAGGCATGAAGTTTTCAGCTGGATCCCTTTCCCCCCTTTTGAGAGATCGACTGTCATGAGCTAAGCCGCTTACCACCCTGTTCAGCAATTCAACGCGCATTAGCTGTATAAAGGATTAAGCGGTTGCTGCCGTCGACTGACCGGCGGCCATTCACAAAGACATAAGGTATGACGTTTTCAGCTGGATCCCTTTCCCCTCTTTTTTTTTGAGGGATCCACTGTCATGAGCTAAGCCGCTTACCACCCTGTTCAGCCATTCAATGCGCGTTAGCTGTATAAAGGATTAACGGTGATGAGCTTAGAGTGTGTATACAAAAAAAACTACAGGAGGCGTGTGGCGTGAAGCAGGACCCCCCTAAGACGAACGTGTCTGTCTGTGAGTAGAGGCGTGTGCATGTGGTGAGCGACTTAAGTGTAAGACAAAAAAAAAAAAATCACCACCTCCTGCCGTGGTGAGTAGACCGGGCCGGCCAGGCGGCGGCCGGCTAGTTCAATAGGGAGGGGTGCCAGCTGACTAAGGCTGTGCATGAAAAAATTTCCGATTTTCACCTGACCTCTGACGTTTGTTACAATGAATGTCAGAGGGAGGGAGACGTCCTCGGGTAGGGGGTAGGAGGTAAGGCTATGGATGAGGAAAAAACACCGTTTTCAGCTGGTCTCCACGGATAGCGATGACATACCCCTCGTCATCTAAGCTCTTAAGGAGCGGAGCGGCTGAAAAAGCGTCATGCGGACAGGTCGCTAGACAGCTGGAGTGCTGTTGGAAATGGGATTAAACTCCCTCTGTATAAAAGCTCTGATTTCTGTTGGAAAAAAACCATATCGCCTCTGACCACAGTAACGTCTACTACCACCACCACCGCCACCACCGCCGCCGCCGCCGCCGCCGCCGCCGCCGCCGCCGCCGCCGCCGCCGCCGCCGCCGCCGCCGCCGCCGCCGCCAAGACGAGACGAGATGGCTCAAGCTATTCCACTTTCAAGCTCGCCTTCACCGCCTTGTCCACCTGAAAAAAAGGTAATGGGGCTTGACGACGTGAGACGCGCGAGGCAGACCGATGGGGAGAACAGAGAGGTAGGACAGCGGCGGTTAGCCTATAGCGACGCCTTGCTTCGTCAACTAGGTAAAGAGTTGAGCGGCTGTTGGAGAGAGTTGGGCAGTAGCTTAAAAGTTACCGCCGCCCGTATGGATGCTCTAGTAGAGCGCAGTGTCAAGACACCGGAGGAGCTGTGTACGGCGATGTTCCGAGTCTGGTGGGGTGAAACCCCGCATCGTCATAGATGGGGAGAGCTCGGTCGCGTCTTCACCCGCATTAGACGCGTGGAACTGTTGGCTCAGTGGATGTCCCTTCTCCACAGACAGGGGTTGGATTTCGAAAACCCCGACTCGCGCGCGATGCATAAGCACTTGGGCACCCTCGGCAGACGTCTAGGTAGCAGGTGGAAAGAGGTGGGGGACCATTTAAAATTGTCGCCTGAGAGGTTAGATAAGATCGCTGAAGAATGCGAATACGGAGGAAGTCCCGCTGAGTGGGCCTTCCGAGTGTTGAAAATGTGGCAAGATGAAGCTGACGGTGCCGGCGGTACACCTTTTGAACTCCTTCGAGTGTTGACTGAGGACATGGGAAAGTTTGACCTCGGCATCGCGATATTACTTGACTTTATCAAGCAAGAAACAACGAGAACGACGGACATGTGAATTGTTGTGTTTTATTTTCATACGTCTTCTTTATTAGTAAGTAAAAAAAAATATCATAACAATTAAGACGCGCGCCCTCTTAAAGTGTCACTTCCTCCAGTCGCAGCTGATCGCCTCATCGAGGCACGTGATAAACAAAAAAAAATGAAGAGACACGCTTCTTCCTCTCGAGAGGAAGAAGCGTGTCTCTCGATTGAAATCTTTTTCTTTTCTTTTTTTCTTAAAAGAGACAAACGCCCCTTAGAGTGCCCCCCCACCCCCCTAGAGTGCCCCCCTCCCCCCTCCCCCCCTCCCCCCCACCCGCCCCATGCATCCTAAAAGCGCCCCCCTCCCCATGCATCTTAAAGGGGCCCCCCTCCCCTCCCCTCCCCTCCCCCCCCCTTATACACTCTAAAGAACGCTTCTACCTAGTTCAATAAGTCACTTCCAGTCGCTCGTAAAACAATAAAAAATGAAAAAAAAAAAAAACTTATATCGTAGTGTTTTTTATTAGTTTACCGAAAAAAATAAGAGACTCGCCTCCTCCTCCTCTCCTTCTCCTCCTCCTCCTCCTCCTCCTCCTCCTCCTCCTCCAAAATAAAAGATATCACATTTTAAAGCGCGTGACCCCTTAAAGACGCTCATCTCTTCATTAAGTCGCGTGACGTCACTTCTTCTTCCGGTCACGTGATCAATCAGGTCACTTCCGGTCACGTGATCCTCAATGAGGTCACTCACTTCCGGTTGGCCATTAGGTCATGTGACGTCACTTCCGGTCACGTGACTCATCAGGTCACTTCCGGTCACGTGATCCTAAAGTAGGTCATATGACCTCACTTCCGGTCCCCTAAGTAGGTCATATGACGTCACTTCCGGTCCATAAGTAGGTCATATGACGTCACTTCCGGTCACGTGACCAAATGGCGGCCTCTGATTGGCTAACTAGGTCACGTGACGTCACCACTAATCCCCTAAGTAGGTCACTTCCGGTCACGTGACCAAATGGAGGCCTCTGATTGGCTGCAGGTCGATTGAGTAATAAACAGTACTTAACTATAGTCCCGTTCCGATACATACTATACTACTCTCCACTCCCAGTTTATCCCATTCCATGGAGCCACGGTAGAGAGGACTGTCCCTGTACAGCTGTCCGCTAGGGCGCTGGAGCTTAAACTTCCTCAGGACATAACTCCGTAGAGTACGCACAGGCACAATAAGGTTCTCTTGAACCCTACTGTGCTTGTACATCAGTCCCAGCAAGTTCTCATTTCTCCTTGAAGCCAGCTACTTACACCTACATAGAGTATGGAGGGCGGCCCTCGTTATCAGTCTGGGATCTGCTATACTAAGACAGCAGCGCAGACAGTAGTTCTGTATTTTCTGAAGGCCCGCTACCACTCCAGCAGGCCCTGAGTTCAACACAAAATCACAGTATTCGAACGAGGGGAGTATCTTCTGTTTGAACATTAGGAGAGACAATTCCTTGTCCATGTACCTTTTTAGTCAACGCAGGTGTTTTAGTTTGAGATTACAGGAAGTAGTTACACGCGAGCAATGCTGGCCAAAGTTTAGGTGTTCATCAATTAGAACACCTAGGTAATTGAATTTAGACACCACGAGTTTTACCTTTTAAAGTAAGTCCAAGCTGGGACAAGTCGCGCTGCTCATTCTCAGATTGACACCATAACACGTGCGTCTTATCAGAGTTTAATGTGAGCCGGTACTTATCGCACCACTCACTGATAGAAGGTCAAGCTGTAGCATCACTCTCGCCATATATGGATCTACATGACTGACTTCCACTGCCAGGTCATCAGCATACATGAAATACGACGAGTGCTGAAGCACACTGACAATATTGTTTATATATATTATGAACAACAAAGGCCCTAGTACCGAACCCTGTGGAACGCCACATTCAATGGGTTCCACATTAGATCGGATAGAGCCAATTTTAGTAGTTTGGGACCTGTTAGACAAGTAGCTCTCAAACCAACCTAATGTTCCCTCTGTACACCCAAACTGACAAAATTCATTTAATAAGAGGAGGTGGTTTACCATGTCAAAAGCCTTCCTCAGATCGAGGAAGACAACGGCAACAACCTCCCCCCTATTTCTGCTCTCGAATACTTTTTGGATCAAGCCAAAGCATGCATCAGTCGTCGAACGACCCGATAGAAAACCAAACTGTTTCTAGTCAATCAGACAATGTTCCAAAATATATGTCATTATTGACAGTGCACAGCTTTCTCTATCAATATGGAAAACAGGTTAAGATGGCTTACCGGGCACCAATTTGTTACTCTGCGCAAGTCGCCAGACTTTGGCAAGGGGACCACTGAGGCGACCTTCAGTACAGCAGGGAACACATTGTTGACCAACGATGCATTCACAGCCTCAGATTTTTCAGTGAGGAAGTCCTTCAGTACCACAGCCCTAATATGCTCAATGCAAGGCGACTTATTTTGTTTCATACTCTTTGCCAATTTCAGCGCCTGAACACGTGTAATGGGCAGCAGACTCAGTAGAGGGCGGTCCAACTCATAGTCAGCTGGTACACTTCTAGTCACAACAGGGGCTACAAACACGGTTGACAAAGTCAGGCTGATGTCCAGCACCCACTGGCACGTCATTATCATCTAATAATGCCATCTCAGTCTCTTAGATTGGGCCCTTCCAGACCAGCCCTTTTTAGTAGTCTTTTTTTGCGTTTTAATAGATTCTCAATGTGCAGGGTGAAACCACTAGGCCTACCATAGGGAATTTTGAAGGTCCTCACCGGGTGCACAGAATCAAGGTGAGAAATCACTTTTTCTGTAATTGATTCTACACAATCAGCGGCAGACAAGCACTCATCAATCCCCAGGTCAGCCGTAGAGGGGCAGCGTTTCGTCTCACCACAGTCATAATTCTTATATGAACGACCAGTTTTTTCTGGACAAACACAGGAACATGGTCCCCCATCATATCATTAATAAGCCTGTTTATCATTACATGTGGTGTGTTTGTATATACATGGTCCAGGGTGGACTTACCATACGGGTGGTAGTAGGTGGCATCAGTTTGTAAATATTTCAAACTCGCCCTCCTTAGAAACCCATGCAATAATACACATTTGGGGTTGTTTCTGTGCCTCGTGTCCACATTGAAAGCATCCAAATCTCTCGATTATCAAACATGTGCAATTTCAAAAGTGTCTCGAGCCGCGCAAAACAATTACGTACATTTGTGTTCTTTGGCGGACAATAGACAGTTATTGTAATTCTATATTTCTGTCCAGGATAAGCAGTCCAGGTCAGCAGACCAATGTCCAACCACATCATGAGTTACCTGTGCAATGGTAACTCCATCCATTGAAGCCAGTTTGTCTACATAACAATTATTGTCCTGTAGAATTGGCCATATAGAGACTTGAGTCTGTCTTTGATATATGCATTTTTCAAAAACACTAAAAAGGTGTCCCATTCAGTTTGAAAAAAATCTGGCCAAGTAGATACATGCATACATTATGTTACACTCCATATCATATTTAAAATTAGAAAAGGTTACCTCTAAGGGGTCGTCCATAAATGACGTCACACTGGAGGGGGTGGGTGGGTGTTGGTCTGAGTGTGACAGAGTGTGACAGGGGGGTGGGTGGGTGTCAATGCCAGTGTGATGTCACACTTTGGAAAATACAGATAAACGCTGTTTCAAAACCTTTAAATTACTTTTTTTTACCCGTAAAAGACACTCTCCAGATTTAAAAAAAAATAGATCAGTTTGTTGATTCAAGATTGGATGCACATACTCTTCATAGTCAGAAATGTCCAAGGATGCAGTGCATTTAACAGGGTAAAATGCTGACTGGCACCCCCGAGCAGGGGGTTGCAAGGTGCGAGCTTGCACCATGGTAAGTTTGAGAACCATATGAACTCTAGAGTAAGGACCACTGCCATGCCTTTTATTTCTGTCAGCACTGTTAGGAATCCTTGGATTGAGGATCCCCGAGCCATAATAATCACAAAATGCCTGGGTGCTATAATATTATGAATACTCATCTTCTATCTTTTCACTCCGGTCCCGAAGGGACCGGCAGGCGTATATAGCCGCTTAGGCTACGCCGAGAATACTCATGTGAACAAGTTATCACTTTGGACAATTGCAATTTGGAAGGGTTTGAATTAGCGCTTAAGCTAGGATGATAAAATCCATCACTACCCATTTAGAGGGACTTTGACTCATACTTTAGTCCATTTAAACAATTTAACTGTAATTACCCTTTTGTACAAGCACTGGGTTAGGATTTATATTGAACAGTTGTGATATTGCATTGCTTAGGTAAGTCATATATGGACAACTCTAATATAACATAAGGGAGTGGTCATTTTTTAACAACAGGGGGGTTGGTGGATTTGGGGGGGGACCAAAAAAATTTGGACCCCTTGAAGGGGGGGACCAAAAAAAGTTGGACCCCTCTTGAGGGGGGGACCAACAAAATTGCACCCCTTTTTAGTGAAAAAGCCCGAGGGTTACTATAGCTCAAAGGGGTCGGCCGCGCTCAATTTCAACTTGCCTGAGGGGGGGGACCAAAAAAATGTCGACCCCTCCCGTGGGGACCCGCTCGCGCGAAAATCCACCAACCCCCCCCTGTTGTTAAAAAATGACCATTCCTTAACTTAAGCGGGTGGGGGGGGGGGGGGTGTCAGCAGATTTGTGACATAATTTTCTAGGGGGCGTTGGCTGTTGTGTAACAAAGTGTGACAGGGGGGTGGGTGGGTCTTGAAAATGCCTCAAATTAGTGTGACGTCATTTATGGACGGCCCCTAAGCATGATAACAAGTGCAATTACAATCTTATCATATAGATAAATATCTCATTATTTGCTTGTGCTGTCACCTGGTGTGGAGTTCCTGTGGGTAGCTGGTTAGTAAAAAGTTAGTCATAGTTCAGCAAAATCTTAGTTCGATTTAATAATGCTGATAAGTTAGTGGTTTTGATTAAGATATATTAGCATTGACTAACCCCCAGAATTTTCAGTGCACTGACATTTCTAACATGTCTTTCATTTCATGCTACATAGTTAGTTTATTGTATATTTTCTTTGCACTTATCGCTGAGACATTGTAAGAGCAACACATATAAATACACATAAATATACGACAGACATGTCTCATTATATCGACTCAGACAAGGAGTGTGTAAATGTAGTTTCTCACCACGATTCCAATGAATCATTAGCTGGTTAGACAACACAATATTATAATGCTACCCTCTAACCCTAGTCCACTCATTTCATTGTTATTTAATTTATTATTTTTTGTCATATAAACAGGTGCGCTATATAACAACATGCCTGAGCGATATTATCTCTATGGGAATTAGTATAGAAACTGCTGACTTAGCTATTATTATAAATACAAATTATTAGATGCTTTTGTTCATCTCTGGCTCCTGATATACATGTATAGCACAGGTAAATGAAATGCATTAAAATGATACTTAACATAATGTGGCTAACTAAAAAAAAGTTTTTTTGTTGTTGAAATATGTGTCTATTAGGCGGTTTGCGCGATATTACCACATGCGCTATATTACCCACATTTACCCTATGTATTAAAAAAGGAATTTTATATAAGTTGAAATAAGGCCACTCAAAAAAAAAAAGTTGTTTCTCATCACCGCGCGCATCATAAAAATCATGATTTTTTTTTTTTTTTTTTTTTATATTTTTGATGAAAAATATGCTAAAATTGGCAAAATATTGGCAAATTTGGTATCAAATTAAAGCTTATACTGTCAGCAATGCAATTAGCTAGGTGTAACTTGCATTGTTACAACTTTTGCTGATCAATAAACTCCAAATTACTAAAATGTGAAAATTGATCGCGAAATGTCCAAATTTCCCTATGTAAATTGCCCCGAGTAAAAAAAAAGAAAAAATTGAATAAAAAACGCCCTCGTCATATTTTTCATTGCTTGGTGATGAGAAACAATTTTTTTTTTGAGTGGCCTAAGATGTAATCATACCCACGGAGAAAAATAGATTATCGGTGTAAGAAGGACTCTCTGAAAATGCTTCTGTCATAGCTTAAAACTTCCAATACACCCATGTCTCATTCAAATGAAGTGTAGAATTGGTATACTTATGTTATACTGCCATAGCAAATCAAGTGACAACTGTGTGAGTAAATACCCCTCTTTCTATACCCTAGCTCGATCATATTTCAATTGATAGGCCTAATCATGATGCGATGTAGTGATGACTGGAAAATAGGCTAAAGGCAATACAATGTCATGTGAGAAATGTTGAGGAAGCGGTGCTCCTTTGTGTACAAGAATGTGTAAAATGTGATTGATGCTCAGGATGAGATTGTCTCATGATCTCTTTCATGTCTGATTAGATTATTAACTTCAGCTCTCTTATCTTTGTATATCTATTGTATAATGTACAGATGAATCTTATCTATACACAATAAAGAGTGTTACCAAGAATCAAACTTCATTTGAAAGTTTCCTTAGATGAGTCTATAATTATAGCCTAGATATAGGTAATATTTCATCATTAGAATCAGTCAATTACCCTATAGATAGATAGGATAAGGAAGAAATGTTACCTCCCCTAATCATGATTACCCCAGAGAAAAGATAGGTATCATTTCCAATCAAATCGATAATTAATCAATCGGTTATATCATGCATCATACTTTATTCAACTAGGCCTACATTCCATAAAAATATTTGAAGAGTTTGGTTCCGAAACGCAATAAGCGCCATTTTGAAAAATGACTCCAAGTTTTACCAAAGGTGTATGGCAGGAATAGGTAAATGCAATTTTGAAACTCAATTTTACCTCAAAATTCTATTTTTCATATCTTTAGGTCCTCTCTGGTGTGCACAATATATCTGAGGCACTATAATTTCCAATAACCTATGGCAGCCTTAGCCTACAGAAATCACTACATTCTAGAATGGATTTGTTGCGTTTTGCAATGAAACTCTTCATTAAAATTGAGAAAAGTTCACTTTCCCCCATAATTTATTTTGAAGGGGTGTATGGATATTGGTCACCCATATCCAAGCCTTTCATCGGAAATGTTGTCTGAATGTTGTTAGTGACTTTCCTTTTCATAAAAAATACCCAAATTTAAGCCACTCAAAAAAAAAAGTTGTTTCTCATCACCGGCACTGAAAAATATGACGAGGGCGTTTTTTTATTTTTTTTATTTTATTTTTTTTACTGGGGGCCAAAATACGTAGGGAAATTAAGACTTTCCGCGCACCATTTTCACATTTTAGTAGTTAACAGTTTATTGATCCATACAGATAGTTAAAATGCAATCTATTTCTATCTCTCTGCGTTACTGACTGTAGGCCTATAAGCTTTAATTTGATACCAAATATGCCTATATTTGTCCATTTTTTGACAGATTTTTCATTAAAAATTAAAAAAAAAAAAAAAATTTCCCTGAATCACGCTTTTCATGATGCGCGCGGTGATGAGAAACAACTTTTTTTTTGAGTGGCCTAATTGAGACTACAATCATAATCCTAGGGACTATAGGCCTAATCATATATACCTAGGGACTATAGACATAGTCCTGGGGACTAAATCTTTGGTAGAGCCACATCCAGGCCATCAGGAGGATGTCAGGGACGCGTAGGCGCGTGCATGACGCGTGTTGGACGCGTAAATAACGCTGGCGGCGATGCATAGTCCTCAGGACTACAGTGGCCGCAGTAATCTGTCTGCTGCACGGCATCATGACCTAGTCGCCGTGGAGCAGTCGCCGCATGACAGCTGAACAATGTCAAACACGTTTTTGTTAAATGCTCGACACCTTCTATTCAGATCAGCCTCTCGATGCTACTCTAGTACGAAGACACATGGGGTGAGATAACTAAATAGAGATATTAAAGGTTCTTGTGTTATAGCCGTCATTGACATAGAAACATCGGGCCGAACAATCAAAACCCTGTTTTATCGCCCAGTAGTTTGTGTGTGTGTGTTCTCGTCCTCGATCGCGACTTAGGCCTACTCAGTTCTTTTAAGCTGCTAGATCTATAGATCTACCTTAAAGCTGGCGCACTCAAGCCTACATTTTCCTCATTTGATTCCAATATAATCCTTTCCCTCATGTCAGAGCTGATGGAGAACTGACATTTCAATAGATGTTGGGTAGGCCTACACCGCCTACACCCCGGGGGGGGGGGGGGGTAGGCCTATTTGATTTTTTTCTGATAGGGGTGTGCGGCTGGACCGATGACAATCCTCACCCTTGCTAGGATCATGGATGAGTAATTTCACCGGAAAATTTTACCCTTGCCCGCAACATTTTGGCCAAAAATGGGCAAAAATGGGACATTATGGTGAAAAACGGGTCATTTTGGTGAAAAAGTGATCCTTGCTTGGGAGATTTTGTTGAAACTAGACCTGTGCTAGGGACATTTTTCTCTCAAGTGAAACAGGACCCTTGCTAGGGAGATTTTGTTGAAAAAGTACCCTTTTGAGACTATCTTGCAATTTAGTATTTTGAGACTTTCTTGCAATTTTGAGACTATGTAGCCTGAGGGTTGCAATATACTAACAAAACTATAGTTGCAAGATACTAACAAAACTATAGTATTTTGAGACGTTCTTGCAATGTTGAGACTATCTCACCTGAGGGGTTGCAAGATAGTCTCAACATTTTGAGATTATCTAGCCTGATGTGTGTTTTGAGACTATCTCGCAATTTTGAGACTATCTAGCCTGAAGGTTGCAAGGTTGTCACAAAACCATAGTATTTTGAGACTATCTTGCAATTTTGAGACTATCTAGCCTAACAGCCCCCCCCCCCCCGGGGCCTACACAGGTGACAGGATGAGTTGGATGGCCCGGCCATGCATGGGGGAAGACCACTAAAAAAACGACATGGCGACATGGTCTCTTCTTCGACATTCGACATAATATTGTAGCTTAGTGACATGAGTGAAAAAATAATTGACATAACTTGGGTATTTCTTAAAATCGACATGGGACATGACCTGTTCTTTAGATAAAAGAGGCGACATGGCCATGGGACATGAGAATTTAAGTGACAGGTGACATGGCCATTTCCTATTAATCAGCATGCGACATATGTCATAGACTGATAGAGCCCCCCCAACCATCTACACCCTACCCCCATGACCATGTCACATGGCATGTGCTCGTCGTAGCCAAGACTTTTCTTTTAGTGAAAAGGCATGTAGACTGTGCGTTACTACTGTTTAAATATAGTCTCTTATAACGTCTCGGAGGGTCCCGTGACCCAGGCGACCCAGACCGTATGGTCGGCGACACACGGACAGACATCCCTCCATGTGCTGTTCATTAGCCGCACACCGCGGCCGTTCATGACCCTGTGTACCTTATTTATTGGGCATGGGGCTGGGCTATGGTCAGTTGCACATGAGGGTGAGACTGAGGAATCTCAGAAAGGATAGCGATGCCACTCGCCAGAGGCCGAAGGCCTCTGGTACTATAATTAAAAGGGGTAGGCCGTGATCAATTTTAACCGTCATGGAGGGTGGGGGTTGGGCACAGTCTTGTGTATATTCACCAACAACCCCCACCCTTCTTTATAAAGAATTACCACTAAGAATTACCACCAAGAGTAACCAGTAGCCAAAAGTATAATCCAGTGATTTTGTCACATATGACCCCCCCACCGACTGATTAAAAATCGTTTGCATTTATGAAAAAAAATTACATTATTTTACTCCCCGGGCCCTGATAGGGGTCGGCAACCTCCTTCCCCGTTGTTGAGAAATTAGCACTCTCTAGGCATAGTGAAGCTCGTTCTTCACAGGGGCATGGTAAAATATAACCAAACACTAAATGACTGTCTTAAAGCAATTACCGATAATCAATTATCATGTGAAATGAGTACAGAGATATACTCGAATCTGATTTTGTCCAAAATGACAATTTCATCGGATTCTCGTGAACCTCTGTCTATAAATAGTCAAGTAAGCTCCCGGTACATATGTATAGTATGTATGGCACAAAATTAGTCACATGTGGGATCCCTATATTTTAATTTTCATTATCATACATTTCAGGCACCGAAACCAAAGTTCTGTAGACGCATATTTTCGGGTATCCAACCCACCGGGATTCCGCACTTGGGGAATTACTTGGGTGCAATCCAACGGTGGGTGCAACTCCAGGACGAGTTTGACGATGTCATCTTCAGTGTAGTAGACTTACATTCCATCACCGTACCACAGAACCCAACTGAGTTGAGGTCAGTATTATTTTGATAATAAACCATTTTATATTCATTAATGGGTAAATAAATTATGAATACCTAATATCGAGCCTGGAGAGATACTCGTGAGTCATACATATGTACAGAAATGTCAGATGTTTGATGATTCGGTTTTATTAATGATAAAGATTTTATTTACATTTTAAGAGGGTTATTTATTTTATAGTAGTTTCGATATACTTAAAGATGTTCCCCACGCCCAAAAAACATCCATTTTGAGTCGTTATGGTGATTTTTGGATACGTAGCCCTGGTATGAACCTCATTTAGTGAGTGTCAGTCTCTGCATTTCCTGAATATAACTGGTTTCCAGTAATGGAGAACATAATGTTGGTTTCTCCTTCAGGTCCAACATTCTCGACATGGTGGCCTGTCTTTTGGCTGCTGGTATAAACCCAGAGAAGAGCATCTTGTTTCAACAATCTACAGTAGGTAGCCTTCAGTTTTTTAGTCCCAACCATGAGTCTTTGTAGTAGTTTGCTTAAGTGTATTCAGAGAGACTTTTTTTTCCTTTTGGTCTTCATTAAAGATACAGTATGATCTTCCATGACCAATTTCCAGAAAACGCATTTATAAAAACGCCCATGCTCCCGGATAGCACAGTTACCGTAATTGATATTTCTTAAAAATTGGTTGAGTGGATTATGAATATAAATCATATGTTGAACAGGGCAAACCTACTGTTGCATTCACCATGATTAATCCAAATTGAATATTCGACATTTTGGTTTCAGGTCCATCAACATGCTGAACTTGGTTGGATCCTAGGCTGCCTTACGACCATGCCCAGATTGGAACATCTACCCCAGTGGAAGGTAGGTGCTTTGACCTTTGCAGCGGTTTATGACTTAGGTGCTAATGGACGTCATTGTATATCGCATTCCCAATGATATAAATACTCATTTTGGTCTTACCGGAGGCTTCTTCTAGAAAAATCAGTGATACTCGCGATGGTAGGAATGGGGTGCATGATAGTGGCGCCGCAGTGAGAAACAGATAGAACTGAGATGGATAAGACAATCCCGCCCTCTACAGTCCTGTACTGACAGTACTAAATAGGAACAACTCAGAGTTGATTTATGATAGCAGCTTGACCCTTGACAGTTTAGTGTGCCTTCAAAACATGTTTCAATCGATTTGTTTTTGTCTTCCGTCGAAAAGATTGTCTCTACTGATATATGAACATGGTATATATATATATTAAATTGATGCTATGTATTACCCCTTCAGCAGAGATTCTGAGGACCTTTAAAGATGGTGACATTAACCAGTCAAGAAAGGCTAAAGAATAGCATGCCCTACCATGTACCTTTGCCTTATCATGTCTTATTAAGGCTAGGTTTATCCTGCCCCACTTTCAGTTTAATTTATAATACTTTATACTTTAATAAACACGTTATACTATGACTTTAATGTTACAAGGGAAAGGAAATTGCTTCGGTACTATGGAGCTTTCAGCAACTTCATTTTGACTTTTTTTGACCGTCTCCTGAGACAAAACCTTACAGAAAATAGCCACTATGAGACTCGATTGCTTGTTACATTTTAAGACGGCAGTTCGTTCTAAGGATGTACCAATTATCATAGTACTTTCTTCAATAACTAAAATCATTGGCATTTGATATTTTGAAAAATATCAATTCATATAGATCCTTTTCAATCAGATCACAGGTGTTCAGCGATTTGGTTGACATTTTACACCGGTACTACAGTAGGATTATAGTGTGCCGGAGATACACAGTAACGTCTGGAGAGAATCATGTTTTCTTTATTTGATCCCTAGGAAAAGTCCGAGAAGGTTAAAGAAGGTGGCCTCGGATTATTCACCTACCCTGTCCTGCAGTCTGCCGATATTTTACTCTACAGGTAGGACTTTCCTTCATTGTATGACAATTTAACCCTCCCTATAGGTAGGACTTTCCTTCATTGTATGACAATTTAACCCTCCCTATATGACATCTTTATTGAGCATCTATAAATTAATAGAATTGTATCAGATCTGTACATGTTATACATGGTTACAGATATATGTTTATCAATGTTCTTCAGCTATTTGGTACTTTAATGGCTATGTATTGTGATTTGATAAAAAATGGTTTGTAGTTCAGTCATTCTATATGATCAATCTCTGGAAAGACCATACTCGTGCTGTCTCCAGTCAATATGATTGTAGATATACTACAACATTTTGTAGCGCAATAGGTCCATCATATTATCACGATCACCTGCATATATAATTTAGCTGTAATATCAGTGAACCTAAACAGCCTACACTCAATCGCACACACACTCCTATTTCAGGGCTACTGATGTTCCAGTGGGAGATGATCAGGTGAAACATATAGAACTGACGCGACACCTAGCGGGGAGATTCAACAATGCCTTTGGAAATTACTTTCCAAAACCCAAAGCTATGGTTGGTAAGTCATCATACATGGTTATGATAGGCTATTATCTATTACTAATAGGCTCAAACATGTACATGTATTATCTTCTCCCGCAGATATGTGCACTGATACCCGGTAATAGATATTTCATATAAACGTGATATGCAATCAAATAATGATTATATTTCTTGTAAGTGATTGATCAGCTATCATCAATTATTATATCGCACTGTCGTATCATATTGATCTTGGACTCTTTATGTGCAGTATATATGTGAACAGGCAAGGGAAAAGGGTAGTCCAAGGAAAAAGCCAACTTTGAAATTGATGTCATGAGCTTTCCAGTGATATATTACACTAGAAGATATCATTTCTAGTTTTTGAGAAATTGATTCATGAATATGTGTGGGCATCACCCTTTCCAAAATCCCAATAAGCTCTATGTCTCATATTTTCCAAGATATCCCTATTCAATTAGCATTATCTATGATAATTAGAAATTTATGATACATTTTCATTCTTTAAGTCATAAAATTCGATCTAGGAATGGTAATTTTATTTTGTTTTCACCATTGCAATCCTCAGAAATCATTCTATCAATTTATGTATTAATTTCCTCTATTTGGAATAAAAATCATGTTTCCATGGCAACACATATCAACAAGCACACCCATTTAGGCTTTAAAACGTTCCTTTTACCTTCCAAATATAGAAGCTTTTTACCAAAAATGGAATGTTTTATGTAGTCCTATTGAATTCTCCAGAAAAAGTACCCAAGAGCTATTTTTAGCCTAATTCTTTCATTTTAGGCCATAGTGGCGCCCCCTGGTGGCTAAAATCGGAACTAATCCCGCGTGGACTATCCTTTCTGCTTGGCTGCTCACATATATTCTAATTTTCCTCCAGGTACGTACCCCCGTATACGAAGTCTGCGTGATCCGACCAGTAAGATGAGTAAGTCTGAGGAGGACGCTCGGGGGCGCCTTGAGCTGACCGACTCAGACGATGATGTCCGATCCAAGCTACGCAAAGCTGTCACCGACACGACGTCAGCCGTGACGTATGACCCTGCCACACGGCCGGGAGTCTCTAATCTGGTCGAGTTACTCGCTGCACTAAAGAGCTGCTCAGTGCAAGAGGTGCTCGCGGCAGCAGAGGGCATGGACACACTCCAGTTTAAGACAGAACTGGCTGAGGTTGCCGTCCAAAGGATATCCCCTATTCGCGAGGAGATTTTCAAACTAAGAAAGGATGAGGGTTATCTGTGTCAAGTCCTGGACTCTGGGCGAGAAAGAGCCACAGATATTGCACAGCAGACAATGTACGATGTAAAGAAGATGGTGGGGCTTATATAGGGATGTTTTTGTATTTATGTATTAGTATGTGTTAATAAAGACAATGTGATAAAGACGTGACAGTTGATTCATTATGAGTTGCAGTGAAATGTGCAGTAAACTTGCAGTGTAAATTAATTACACATATAACTTGAAATGATGGGCGTCGGGGATGGGGGAGTTGCACTTAATCACACTGGTGAGGGGGATAACAAATTACATTTTATTTATTTTATTATTTGTGGCCACTCATCAGTCCAACATTAAATCTTTTGCGAAATTTGAACTAAAATACTGTGAAACTAGGTAGAATAAATCGCAAAGACCACTTGGTTTGCATCGCTTGGTGTTTTGTGTTATAACATGATCCAAAGGAGGACCTAGCTGTGATGGGTTGGAATGATTAGGACAAATTCCATTTGTATATATTCAATTTAGGTGTGATGATTTCACCATTTGTTTACAAATGGTCAGGCTGCTCATGTGATTCTAGATAGTTTTCACTACGTTCACAAACTGCCCAGCTCTGCTAGATGAGCCTTATTTTTTACAGTCGTAATTGGCCCGCTCCCACCCAACAAAAATACGTTATTTTGACCCACAATAAACATTTCATGGAGGAGTCCAAACGTTTGTCCAAACCATGTTGTAATGGTCCATAAAGATTTAGATTAAAGAATATTTTGTCCAAACCATGTAGATTTCACCTCGTGTAACACTATCAGTGTTACCGTGGTAACCGCTGAGAAGAGCGGCAGTGCGCATGCGTGACGCCAGACCGAAGCAGCACGTCGTGTGAACAAGACGTGTAGCAAATTGAGAGAGGTAAGTTGGTGTTTTTCACCGGGATTTTCTATCAATTTATAAATTATTTTCGGTTTATTTGTTGACCCTGTGTTGTGTTAAGGGTCGGTTCGTATTTTGACATACTATCTCACTGAGGTATGTGGAAATATTTGCTAATATCTGGAATTTTTGCTTCCAGATTGGTCAACGCGAGTTACAAAAGCCGCCTAGACCGTCCGCCATGGGCAAAGATTCAGACAACTCCAACCAGACAGGTGGGGAAGAACTGAAGTCTACTCGACAAAGTGAACGCAAAAAAGCACACGATATGTCGGATACGGATTCTGTGACTAGTGCAAAGTCCCATAAACATAGGAAAACTTCAGATAAAACGAAGAAGAAAAGCGGGTCAGAGTCGTCTGCTTCGAAGACGCCTCAACCGGAGACCGCCACCACGTCGGTGGCGGCCGCCTCGGTGACCACGCCGCCTGTCAATCAGATCCCGTCCACCTCATGGCCGGCCTTCAATCAAATGGGGGCGGGGCCTGCATATCCCTTCTGGATGAACCCTTACTTCAATATGGGCGGAGCTATGGGTTACGGCATGGGCTGGGGCGGTGGCCAATCAGAAGAGGGCTCCGACTCAGCGTCCGTCTATGCTATGAGTGAGGCGGACTCCGTCGTCAGTGTACAAGTCACCACGAGTGCGGCGACTTCTACTGTCAACACGCTGTCGGTGTCAACGACGCAGAGTGCGGCTGTCACTACATCAGCCTCTACGGCAGTCACCTCGGTGACGGCGGCGGGCAGTCAGGATACCGGGAACACGCCAGCGGCCGGGGTGCCGGTCAAGTCTTTCGATGCCTCAGCTTTTGGGGATAGTTCTCTGGGATTACTTATGAAACAGAAGTTAGAACAGAAGGAGGAAGCAAATAAGAAAGGGGTGGAACTCACACATAATGTGGCGGTCCTCCTGGACTCTTATTTTGAAGAGAGGATTCCGGCTAAGGAATTACAAGGTTTGTGTGCGAAGTACCCACCGCCTCCAAACACAAACAGAGTGGTTTGCCCGGAGATAGAGAGGGAAGTGGCCCTCATTATCGACCAGAGTAATTCGACGTCGGCTGCTAAAGCTATCAGGGATGAGGATACCAAGTGGGCCTATATCCAAGGGGATTTAGTTGCAGCTATGTCAGCCTTTGCACCTATTGGAGATCTAATGATGAGTAAAGGCAAGACAGAACCAAAACTGGACGCTATGGCTGTCAACTTCGCAGAAGGTTCACAACTTATTGCTCATGTGATAAACTTCCTATCTAAGGATAGGAGGGAGAAGATTGCCACCTCCACTATGAAAGGGGAGAATTATAAGCATCTGTGCAGTAAGCTGGATAAAGGGGCGGACCCTAAGTACCTGTTTGGAGGAAATATTTGTGAGTCTACCAAAGAACTGGAAGCAGCAAAGAAAACGGCCTCTTATATTAGAAAGGAGGTACCACAAACCCAGACACAGCAAGGGGGAAAGTTCAAGAAAACAGGAGGTCATAATAGACAACACCCGTTTTCAGGTGGTAAGAACAGACCCCCAGGTGGACAGGGAGCTATGTTTGGGGCCCAAGCCCAGGGTATGAACCACCCGTTCATGATGATGAATCCAGCTGCCTTCTTCAATCCGAGAGGACCTAGACACCCAGGGCACAGGCCTCAGGGTGGTGGCGGTGGTGGTGGACATTATAAGAACAATGGCCAGAACCAAGGAGGAAAGCAGCAAAACAGGCCGGGTTTTGTGAACAGGGGGCCTCGTTGAAACAGGTGAGCCCCCCTTATGAGTTAAAACCTGTGAGTAATTTTCAGGCGGGGTCAATAGCTCGTAGTGTGAATGTTTGGTGTAATCTAACAAAGGATCCATGGGTACTGGGTATGGTCCAGGGGGTAAAAATCCCTCTGGAAGATATTCCAATACAAGAGAAGGTCCCCGTCCCTTACAGGTTAAAGGACGGGGAAAGACTTTTCATGGATGTAGAAGTGGGAAAGTTGTTGGAAAAAGGGGCTATTGTACCGGTACAACATGTTGAAGGTGAATTTGTGTCAAATGTGTTCCTCAGACCTAAACCAGATGGATCACATAGGGTTATACTTGATTTGACTAAAATGAATGAGCACATTGAGTATCAACATTTTAAAATGTCTAGTCTTCACACTGCCATTTCGTTGCTAAGGCCAGGGGCGTGGATGGGGTCAGTTGATCTTAAGGACGCCTACTACAGTCTAGAGATAGCAATTCAAGACAGAAAGTATCTGAGGTTTCTGTGGGGTGGTGTATTGTACGAGTTTGTGGGCATGCCAAATGGGCTAGCCTGCGCTCCGCGTATATTCACAAAGGTTCTTACTCCAATTTATTCAAAATTGAGGGAGAAAGGGTTTGAATGTTTCCCATACATAGATGACAGTTTTGTCATTGCGGATTCTGAGGAAGAATGTAGAGTAGCCACTCACACTTTGTGTATCGCGTTAGATGAATTGGGGTTTTGGATTCACCCAGAAAAGTCACAACTTGAACCAGCTAGGGAGCTAGTGTTCTTGGGATTTTGGCTCAATTCTATAGATATGACAGTTAGGCCTACCATAGAGAAGGTGGAGAAGTTTGATAAAGCGGCTAGCGAGTTGTTAGGGAAGACTAGTTCTACTATCAGAGAGGTAGCGGGACTGGTAGGCCTAATGACTGCTTATTCAGCGGGTGTTTATTATGGGGGTGCCCATATAAAAGGCCTAGAAGTGGAGAAAATTGAAGCTCTAGAGATGTCAAAGGGGGACTATGATGCCCACATGCAGGTGGGGGAACCCGGGCTAGAGGACATAGAGTGGTGGAGGGCTGCACTTCCTACAGCCCTAAAAGAGATAAGGTTAGGGGGCCCAGATGTGGAGATTTTCACAGACGCTTCTGATGATGGCTGGGGAGCTGATTTAGAAGGGGAGGCCTCAGGAGGAAGATGGATAGGAGAGGAGCTAGATTGGCATACCAATATTCAGGAATTAAAAGCCATAGAATTCGCTCTTATTTCATATGTAAAGGAGGAAGGTGTTACAGTGAAAATTCACACTGACAACACCACAGCCCTGGCGTATGTAAAGCACATGGGTGGTACAAAATCGAAAGCTTGTAATAAAGTAGCGAAGGACATTTGGAAGTGGTGTGAAGAAAGGTCAATTTATTTGATGATAACTCATGTGCCGGGTGTGGAAAATGTCAGAGCTGATTACAACTCTAGGCATTTTCAAGATGATTTAGAATGGGAATTACACCCTAGGCTGTACAGAAGGATTTGCAAAGCATTTGGAAATCCGGATGTTGATTTGTTTGCATCTAGAGTAAACAATAAAGTGGACAGATTTGTGTCATGGAGACCAGAGCCATATGCCTGGAAAGTAGACGCATTCACACTTGACTGGTCAACTGATTTTCTCTATATTTTCCCTCCTTTCAGTCTGGTGGGAAGAGTGCTACAGAAACTGCTCAGCGACAAAGCCAGAGCAATTTTGGTGGTACCGGATTGGCCGGGTCAGGCTTGGTATGGCAGGATAGCGTCAACGCCCAGAAAGATCAAGCTAAGGGGCAAAAAGGGAAACCTCCTGCCCCACGGAGATCCAAGCAACGCCAACAGAGTGGGCAAAACAAAGCTATTGGCTTGTCGTTTTTCTTGAGGAAAAAACTGTTACGCAGGGGGCTTGACGAGGACTCCATTGAGTTGATCATGGGTTGTAGAAGAGAATCTACTCAGACCACTTATTCTGTATATCTCAGGAAGTGGGGAAAGTTTTGTTTGTTAAATGGGGTACCGTTTTATTCCCCAAAGTTGCCACAAGTATGTAAGTTCTTGACAAAGTTGTCAAAACAAGGGTTGCAACATGGAGGCATGAACATTGCCAGATCGAGTTTGTCATCAGTGTTAAACCATATTGATGGGTACCCAGTTGGGCAACACCCAATCGTGTGTGATTTGATCAAAGGTAGTTACCACAAGAACCCTGGAGGGGCTAGGTATGATGAGTTCTGGAACATCAACAAGGTGTTTAGGCTCATAAAGAGTTGGGGCAGAAACTCAAAATTGTCGTTGAAATATTTGTCGTTTAAACTTGTTGTACTGCTACTACTGGTCACGTCCCAGAGGGGACAGACAATCATTGGTCTAGACACCACAGACATGTTGGTAAAAAAGGACAAAGTTGTGTTCAAAATGCAAAAATTGCTAAAACATAACAAACAAGGGTCGAGACTGGACACTGTTATTCTAAGAGAATTCCCTGAGGACCCACAGTTGTGTGTAGTGAGGACTGTAAAACAGTACTTAAAGGTCACAGAGCCTTTCAGGCCGGTAGATGACGAGGGAGACATTGTACCAGGACAGTTGTTACTCAGTTATGTGGGTACGCATGATCCCATCAGTAGG
Organism: Harmothoe impar; assembly: GCA_947462335.1. NCBI lineage: Eukaryota > Metazoa > Annelida > Polychaeta > Phyllodocida > Polynoidae > Harmothoe > Harmothoe impar. Next base: position 33,423,220 of record OX381708.1, read on the forward strand.
GACACATTAGCCAGATGGACTGTAACTACTCTTAGAATGGCTAAAATACCGGTACAATTTAAGATGCATTCAACTAGAGGGGCGTCAGCGTCTACAGCTAAACGCCTGGGGGTGGACATAAATCACCTCATGAAACATGCACGCTGGAAGAGTGTGGAGAGTTTTGCAAAGTTTTATGACAAAAACTTGATGCAAGAAGACGATGTAGTAGCAAATGTATTGTTGAGATATGTTGAAGGGGATCAGAATTCATGATCTATTTGTGTTAAAATTTGTGTTGTGCCAAAGACTATGATTGTAACATATACATGTACTGTCAGAAAAGGTCAATTATTGGTAAAGACAATGAATTAGCGTTGTATGGAGAATACTGGATTTACAAGAGTTAATAAAGAGTTTTACTGTTAAAAGAAGACTCGGTCTTGTTTTTCCGGGGATAGGGTTACAAACTTAAAAGTAGCTACCTAATCTCTAAAATTCTCAGTGGTTACCACGGTAACACTGATAGTGTTACACGAGGTGAAATATTAAAATTGTACAAGGCTTACCTTGTAAGGTGAAGTAAAATTGTTATTTTACCGAGGGGAACACTATGTGTTACCGGGGGAACAGCTGCCCGCCCTTCCCTTCCCTAAGTGAACCTTTAGAGTTTTCTTCAGGGATTTTTTATATTGATTGGGATCTTTATAGCTGTTCCTAGTTTGTTGTAAAAGTGTTACAATTATAATATTGTACTTGGGGGGAGGTATAACTCAGGATAGGCTTGACCTATTGTTGGGAAAAATAGACTTAGGGTTAATCAAGTATTAGGTAACTTTAAGTTTGACCTACCCCCTACTCTCAATGCTGACGTCACGCATGCGCACTGCCGCTTTTCTCAGCTGTTCCCCCGGTACCACATAGTGTTCCCCTCGGTAAAATAACAATTTTACTTCACCTTACAAGGTAAGCCTCGTACAATTTTAATAATTAATAACATTTTAGCTACCAACATTTTTTTCTCAAACCCTATACAATAATTCAATAATGTTGGGGAAACACACATGCCCTTTTAAGCCTTAAAGAAAGTAAGGTTAGATAACATTCTGCATAGGAGCGTTTGTATTATGGACTGTATTTCAACATTTAAACAACGTTTTAAAACAAAAATCCTACAAACCGAGATGTGAATATTAAGTAACATCTTTTGTTGAGTGGGCTGTCTATACTTGGAGGTACTGTAAATGTAGAGATATTCTCGTGTATAAATTGCTAAAAAGTACAATTTCCCGTGTATTTAAATTCGCGAATTCTGCAATATGGTAGTTGTAACTCTACAGATAGATTTTGCAATCCCCACAATAAGCCTAACATAGACTAACATTTCATTTAAGAAAGGCTAAAAATTAATCCATTAACTACATATCAATCCCTGATCACAAAATATATGGCCCTTTGGATAAAACAAGACATATTAAATTGAGAATATACCATCCTCCAAATTCACCTGCAGTAGAATATACCTTTATTGGGCTGATTTATTGCTTTGATGGTAAGCTCACCTATTTCCGACCACCTACCATAAGTCGACCACCTAAAGCACCATACTGCCACTACCCTGTACTAGATGGGGGTACATATGCTACTTGAATCACAAGTTGAAGTGTTTATGGTCTGCATAGCATCCATTTTTTTCACCAATATCATTTTATTCATATAAATATATGTTGCAGAAGTGAAGGTGTATGACCTGTTTTTACTACACACAAAATGAAAATTCTTCATAAATGTTTGACTTTGCTGCTACTTAATAATATATCTCAGCTGATGTATGTACTAATTGTGACGTTAAATTAATGGGTACACATCTTGTGAACATAAATCACTTTATTTTATGATAAAACATCCAAAGTCGAGGAAAATGCACACATATTGGGAATATAATGAACCTGAATAATTCACACATTATGCTATTGAGTAAATCCGGTTCATCTAGATATGAATTTGAAATAAGTCATATTGTTTTTATTGAGATAAGAGTGGTCGACTAGGTTAATTTTGGTCGACATTGAGTGAAAATAGACCATATGAGATTTTCAAAAATAAAGGCAATTATCTAAATATAATATTGAATTATCAAATTATCAAATTATCAAACATGATCAATTGAAACCCTATTAGTATCTCCCAAAGTCTATTTCAACAGGTATGACCCAATAGTTGTTTTACTTGACATAATGAAGCATATACTAAAGGTCACGAAAAACGGTGACGGGAAGGGTCGACTTATGGTGAATCTACCCTACTCTATTTTGACATGGACAAAATCGGAAAATCGAGTCCCAAAATCGCGATAATCGGAATCGACAAAAACGGAATGTCAATGACATCCCTAATTCTAACAACCCTGTCTATTTGGCTACTTTGGTGAGTCCTTAAGAAGTGCATCCCCTTGTTAATCGTTCTAACTTGTAAGAAAAGTTAGCAAGAGAAAACAACACTAGAGCCATGCATGATTAATCGTTCCTGCCTATTAAATCTGTTATCTATTTAACTGGTGTTCATTTTGGATCATATTATGAAGTGCCAAGTTAAATGACAGACACGGCATATCTAAATGGGTCTCTAATGAAATGTCCCAAAAGTCGGGTTAGCTCATACAATTTACAGCCAGCCTTTTTTAAGGCAAGTGTTCAACATGCCGCTTGTGGATGCACCCAACTCCCAGCCCTTAAATACTAGTACCACCAGCCTATAGCAAGAAGGAACGACCTCTCGACCCGTGCCTCAACATTTACAAACTATGCATTCTCTTTAATACTCTCGTTCCCAAATCCTTCCAAAGGAAGGCTCTGGGGACAGCCAAATGACCTTGAACTTTGGATTTTGCTGGGTCTGGGCAACCCCTGCTGGTAGGCTGGAACCAGCGAACAGAAACAGGAAATGGAACCAGAATGTATGATGGTAGATTTAGGTAGATTTACCATCAGCCTTTCTGGTTCCATTTCCTGTTCCTGTTCGCTGGTTCCAAGCTACCAGCAGGGGTTGCCCAGACCCAGCAAAATCCCAACATTTGGCAGTTACCAGAGCCTTCCTTCGGAAGGATTTGGGAACGAGAGTAACTCTTTAAAGGCAAATGGTGCGTAGTCTTAATAATTTGCCTGTAGACGACACCACCAACAACACTGACAACGTTCTATCCTGACTGAATGTTAGTAGAAAGGAAGAAAAAGGGGAAGGAAAAGCTGGGGTTGGGAGGGGGCAGAGGCTCCCATGACAAATAACTTAAAATGACCATTCTGCATTCTGTGAAAGGCTGTGGACAAAATTGTATTTTGTGGACACTTTGCGATGGTAGGCTGTGGACAAATAAATGGACTCTTAGGACTACTCAGGTGGGAGACTCTGCTGGACTTTCACTTCCATTAAACAACAATCGGACTGGGCCTCCTTTAATGGTCACATAGAGTTACTCCCTTTTGAGAGTCAGCCTCCTCCTTGACAGACAATTCTTCATAGCAGAGTCAGTCTGACTTTCTGTCCATTCAGGCAATGCGTGACTCTGGGATGAGGGCCACTTAGCCTACGCCTTCTTTTTTGCTTCCAGGATTGGTTCTTGGTGGGTCATGGCACACTATGAGTTATGGAGGTGAATTTCGCCTGGTTCTGTGTCACATTCGGTCAAGCAAGGGTTCAACCCACACCATGTACACTAGTTCGCCCAAACTAGTTCAACTCAGTATGGGGCTAATAGATGTGAATTATAGCTAAATGATAAATCTACTCCCTCAGCTCATGATTATAATGGTTAACTATCCCTCTGAGATGAGAGCCAGACACTGCTGGACTCTTGCTACAGTCATGCAATGCTAGACCCTCTTTACAGTCAACATCAGTTTCAAATGAGGGTGGTTTTAGCAAGACACGTCTGACTCTGGCATATGAGTCCAGCTGGCCTTATTGCGCATTCCACTGAAAGATCTATAACTAAATATCTTTTACAATGACAACTCTTTCTCCACACAGACTGGTGACTATTTTTTGTCCTATGGTGATGCCAAAATGATCCTTTATCCATCCGTAGCTGGGGATTTAGGGCATTGCGGTGAAGTTGACTGTTGCATGTGAGTCCATCTGACTCTCACTTTTTTCTCTGTGCACCTGTGCCTCGAAGGCCATCATCATCTTCTCCCTGTTGCTGCATTTCTAACCTTCACAATTGCTTATCAATCAGTTTTTGCTGCTAGAGGCACCCTTACAACCTAACGTTGTATTGTTATAATTATTGGCAATCAGGGGCTTTCGCAATCATTTCTATACTACTAGGCCCTACTTTATGTGATGCAATCACCAGTGTTTGTCCTACTAAATATGACCAAGTAATAAATAGTGTTTTCTATGCTCACTTGATTACAGTATTAAGAACACCTGTTATACTGAATCTGGGACCTGCTGGCGAGGCTCCCAACTGTGAGGTCATTATGGTCCACATTGATAATATCAATTAAGATATAGACAACACCTACCCTAAGTGTCATTTACAGGCACTAGGCCTATCAATAAATTTGTATCCTCTTGGTTACCACATTTACCACCAATTTTACAACTCACAGTAGGCACCCTTGAACATAGCACCAGCTCCACCCCACTTTTTATTGCCCTGCTAATTCCTTTAAGACATTGGGTATCCAGTCCAGCTGTGAGCTCATTAGGCAAGCCCTTTATCGGCCTCGCCAGCAGGTCCCAGATTCAGTATAGGTCTCAATCCTCAATTCTGATCAGATATCATGTTATCCTACTATCCGCCAATCACGCATTACAATAAGTTATTTAATGTTTCTGAATTTTCGGGGACTGGGGTGCATCCCACTCAGCGCACCAGCCCCCACTCATGAAATACAACAGAGACGATATCAATGGGCGTTGGCATTTGTCTATTTATGCTACAAGAATGTATCGACGTGTATGACAAGACCTGTCAGCCAGGCCTTACTTTGATATGCCACTGAGGTTTTAATGATCCACAGTTCCACTTGGCACCAGTGTTTTGCACTGTCTTGTAAAAATACACACAGATTATAGTTTAAGTTCACTGATAAGTGCCTCGTTAATCAACCTGTCAGCACCAATTGATGCTTGGAACAAGTAAAATACACCGTGAATACTCAGGAGTCGATTAAGTGCGCGCGGGTGGGGAGATAAGATGGATTAAACCTGAAAAATAATCAATTAGAATGACTGTCCCTAAGTTACCACTGGCCTAGAAACACATGATTGACACTGATAGGATGCCAGCCCACCATTATCATCCTTGTTGAGAATGAATATCGTGTATCTGGACCCTCTTTCGTAAAACTAAATAATGCTTATATGCCTTTCGAGATATGTGTAGTTTATGATATACTATTATATTATTGCTACAATAACAAACATTTATTTTCATCTCAAAGGCACATGGCAGCCTAAACATCCCAAGGGAAGGGTCATTGAGATGGTGGATAGGGGGGAGGCATGTTGGACGAAATATGAAGGTAGCTTGCAAAAAGAATGTAATTCCATCCCCACCCTGCTGTTGAAAGAAATGCCACTCCCTAAGTACCGTTAATGACATAACTATTGCTTTAATTAAATGGAAGAATCATCCTATGCGATCCTCTAATCGTATCATAATATCCAAGTGTAATGAGGCTCTGAGTATGACCCGTCTTCTATTCTAAATTTTCCACCCACGTAGCCATCTTGAAATTGAATGAATAACAATGCCTTTTAAGTGTAGTGTATCATCGTGGTATATTTGGGTCTATGAACGCCCACAATATATGGAGCTAGCTTATAGAAGGTGTAAGTGAAACTCAATAGTGTGACTATACATTCAAATTAGTTACTCTAATCAACACTACATAACTTTTAAAATACAATACCCTTGTATCACCAGGGGTGAGAGAACATTATCATGAACTGTTGTTATTACATGCTTTTGTATGCAGCATGTTGAATTTGTGTGAGATATTAATTTTTCAATGAAAATGGGACCCTGTGGAGAAGTTTAGAAACTCACTAACCCCACCTGGTCGACATTCTCAGAATCTTTAGAAATTCAAATACTCCCCCGGTGTGTGTTGGTTCGGGGCGAATTTTTGAAAACATTTTAGTAGTTTCCCCAACACAGCTTTGAATACTCAACCCTCGGATTTAGAGGCAGGCACCCAACTGACTGAGCTAACCAGGCAAGTGTCAGCATAGTCTATTGATGAGATAGTCAGTGGTTCCTGACTATAGTTTAGAATGTACCATTTGGATGATTATGTTGGCTATTCATTCATTTCCTATGTTATCATAGAAATTATAATGATAACCCACACTGATATTTTGATATGTCACAGTATGGATATGTCCCTAACCTATGACTTAGTCTGGGGAGGAGTCCATACACCATTCTCAATAAATGAATGTCATTAGGACAGAACTCTGTCATTTTCAATGTAGAGTCTCAAGGGATTTACATACGGTTTTCAGATATTCCGAATGATCCTTAAATGTGGCAAAACATTTCTGTACCTGCCCCCTCAACTATGAAATGCAATCTCTACAATAACACTAAATACGTAGTTGCAGTGTCATAACACAAGGATGGTCTTATGTGTCAGTTGTGCACCGTAATCCAACGTATCCCATAAGGCATTCAATTCTGTCCACCACACCATTTTATTGGATAAGTTATCAGGGTTAGGGTTCCTGGCTCACATTCTTGAATGGATAGCCTCATATTTGATAAACAGGAAGCAGATACCTTTCATAAATGGGAAGATGTCTGATATTTGATAAACAGGAAGCAGATACCTTTCATAAATGGGAAGATGTCTGATACAAGAGATGCTCTATTTGTTGTCCCACAGGTATTGTGTCTGTATTGGGTCCTACCCTTAATACGATTTATATTAATGACATAGCTCAAGGCCCCTTAAAGTCTAAAGTCAAACTTTATGCAGATGATCTAGCTGTATATACTTCTAACAAGTGTCCTGATATTGCTAGACGAAATCTGCAGAATGACTGTGTCATCTTGCTACAAAATCATAAGAGTATTGGATTGACTGTTAATATTGATGATACAAAAAGCATCTGGTATTGCTCTAGACAAAGGAGGGTAAACTGTCTGGAACTTAACATTATGTTAGATGGATGCAGTGTAGAACAAGTGAAGTCGTTCCTGTATCTAGGTACAATTTTAGATCAGTTTCTAACATTGGAGGAACAAGCAGATACTGTACAGTGTAAGGTTGACCAATCAGCTTTTAAACTTGGCAAAATAAGGTACCTAATTACTGCATGTAAAGTGTATTGCAATTATTGTATTCAAGTCAACCATACTTCCGAGATTGGATTATTGCTCCTATCTTGTTAACCCTCTCACCGCCTGTACACCACCAGATTTCTCTTTAGTATTTTCACAAATTTGAAAAATTAAAGTTAAAAAAATAATTAAATGAGGTGTTGCCATGGGTACTCCTTAAGCATTATTTGTGAATATAAATGGAATGTTTGATGTGACAGAGGATGTCCTGAGCTTTAATATGATACCAAACATGGGGTGCTTTGACTAGAAATTGTGTGAAAAAATATTTTCATCAACTTTGGGTAATATTTTTTCATGTAGCATAGTAGTTTTGATGCTCTGGCCGCTTTAGTGGCCTGCTGGCGGTGGGAGCGTACTTAACGTCTAAGGAGATAATGAGACAACTCAGATCTATGCAACATAGGATATTGAGATGCTGCTTATTGATTGATGATGTACATGATGAATCAATAGATCACTTACATGTACTTTGTGAGACTTCCAAAAAAGTTACTAGAAGGAAGGAAATGTGACTTTCCACTAGGTATTACCGTATTTGACGTAATAAGCGCCCTGGGCGCTTAAAATATTATTTTGAGTGGAAAGATCTGCCTCAAATATTCATTCTAATAAGCGCCCCCTTTGGTTGTTTAATGCAGACTACTGGCTCACCTCAGTGGCTTATAATCACCCCTGTGCCTTTATACTTGGCTTGGCTTAACACCTGCACAGGTGTGAAGTGCTCCATGACACACAAGGATGTGAAAACAGGAACAAAATCGGAGGTATACACATGAAAAAAACTGGAGAAAAATATGGAAAAGGGGGGGGGCGCTTATTAGGGGCTGGGCGCTTATTACGTCGAATACGGTAGATAGATATTTTAGATATTTATTGGCACGAATCGTTCTAAGAGAACGTTTTTCGTCGCACTCGAAAGGGTCCTCACAAATATCTTAGGCTCCTCTTCCGATGCTGAACATTCGCGATTCATGATCCAATTAATATATGAAAGATGTTTTAGCATTGTTCATATGAGCGAGGGATGACATTACACAAGATTATTTATAATACAAAAGGTATGACCTTTATGCTAGCTGCTAGTGCCATGTGGCCAGACGGGGACCTGCGAGCGTTTATCATTGACGAGGCAAAAGCAATGGAAGAGTAGCAATCTTTGCTTTAAACGAATCCTTAGAGGTTATGCGCTGGACATCTTTATCAAGGGTGTCCCAGAGACTTACACCACGGTAGTAAGGAGATTTTTGGTAAAAACTACTTTTTGCCCTCCATTTCCTGAATTTGATTTTTAAGTCTCCCCTGGTGCGGACATTTTGTTGCTTTAGGGCCTCGCCACCATGTCCCTTCTTCCACATAAGCATCAGCAGTTGGATCTTTCGATTACGCTCTAGGAAAGCAATGCTAGCTTCAGCATGAAGGTCTATTACACTTATGGACCTAATTCCAGTACGTAGACATATTCGTAATGCATGATTTTGCATGCGTTGCAACTTCTGCAACTCTCCCAAGTGGGCGCTGCCAATATAGAAGAGCAATATTCTAACGTGGGGACTATCATTACCTTGTAGATTTGGAGACTAATTTTTCTGTCTAACTCGACACCTAAATAGGGATATGATTCACAAGTGGGTAGTTGATTACCTAGCAAGGTAATGACCGGGTCACCAATATTGCTTAGTTTACTATCTGACCCAAAATACATACACATACTCTTTTGCGTATTGACAGTCATACCATTTTTTAGACACCAGGCACCCACTCTATCAACATCTTCCTATTCTAAGTCTAGCAAAATTGTGACTGTGCCCTCCAAAGAAGCTAGAACCAGGGCGAGCATAAAAATAACTTCAAAGTTATCAGACCTATATTACAAAGTTATAAGAAAGACCCCTTATACAGGGATGCTCTACTATGGAATGATCTGAGTGAAGAAATTCAAGCAATGCCAGATACATTCTCTTTTAAAACTTGTACTAAAATAGCTCCAACATGAAAGGAATGTGCAATAAGCTTCTTAATCTCAGAAGGAATAGAAAAACAAGGGCACAAGATGTAAAACAGACCAGTCTGTACTCTTACATATTTCCTCTGAGAAAAAAGAATGGAAGAAAAGAAGCTGAGGCAAAAGAATTGAGTTAGTGATCTGCCTTTATTTTCTGAGATGTGCGTTTTTGTCCTGTGGTTTTCGTGGAAACCTTGTTAATGTCTGATGTGTGTGGCTTATTGTCTGATGCAAGCTTTAATTACTACTTTATTTTCTACTCAACATTGTTATACAAATGAAGAGTTTGGATGCAAAACGACATAAATCCGTTTTGTGAGTTTTGAGATAAAAGGGTATTTCTGATTTCGAAGAACCGGTGAATCAAAAGTCATATTTTTCAATTACTAATGATTAATAGGCAATAAATTAGATACCTAGATTATTATTAACAGAGAAAATAGAAGATTTAATGTAAATTTTCAGGGTTTTTTTGCAAAACGACATAAATCCAAAAGCTGTTTTTCTGTATGTACCCCTAAAGCAGTAGCAGGCATAACATAATCAATTTTTTTAAGTTTCTTGGTCGAGTAGTATGTCATAATTGTCATCCACTTTGTGGATTTTGGGGATTGGGTAAAGACATGAAGTAGCCTGACACCCTGAGTCTCCTGTGATGTAAATCACACGCCTATTGATTTGTATTTGCATCTTGAAGGAGGATCCACATCATATATGATCGGGCAGACCATAGCATTAATATGTAAACATAATTATGAACTATCAATAAAAAAAAAAGATAAAAAAATAACCATTGATATTAGCATTGATATGTGTGTATACTACTGGCTCTTACCGCCTATGGGACAGACGCCATTGTGGCAAACTGGCCTGCCCGTGTCTAGCAATTTGGAACTCTAGTTGTCTCCCAGGCTCGGCCAGGTTGCCATTGTGGTCCCATATTGGGGACAACTACTACCGGTATAGGGTAAAGGCACTCGTTTCGGACAATGAAGAGTCCCTTTAGAGGATGCCAATTTTATTATGGGTTACACCCTTGAATATACTAGATCTAGAAGCGTATATTCTTGAAGAAACTGCAATATATTTCATATCTAAAGTATGCATTAATAAATCGATATCATGTTGATGTCAAAAGATTAAACTGCACCTGAAGTCGGACATCTCAAATATAGGTTATTGGTAAGGGGGCCCAGGGGTACGCATCATGCTCTATTAAGGATCATTCGGACTTCTCTAAATAGTATGTAAGCCCCTTGAAACTTCTTATATGTCATTCACAACATATAATCAATGCTCAACCCAAATATGGAAGTGATTGGCCACATCATATTGATACTGCAGCCTTCCACAGAATGGGTATCTCGACATTGAAAATGACAGTGTTCTGACCTCGTGAGATGACATTTATTAAGAATGGTGTATGGACTACTCACCAGACTTAGTCATAGGTTGGGGACATACCTATCCATACTGTAACTTATCAAAATGTCAGAGTGGGTTTAATTATAATGATCCTGCGCAATTTGTAAATAGCACAGGATCAGAGCCGCGCAGAACGCCAATCTGCGCGGAATACAAATATCAGTGTGGCTGCGAGTACCTGTTTCATTTGTAACTCTCTGAATCAATTTACCCAAAATTAGTTGAAATAAATAATCGGTCTCATTTGCAATTGATGAAATATATGCAATTAGCTCTTTAAAAGGCAATAGGCATAGTAATCTTGATCTACATAAAATAACTTGATTAGAATCTCGCAGACATTTGTATGCAGCGCACAGAGGATTGGCGTTCTGCGCCGATTGGCAAATAGCGCCCAACACTATGATGACTTAGGAAATGAATAGCCAACATATCATCCAAATGGAACATTCTAAACTATAGTCATGAACCATTGACCATCTCACCAGTAGACCATGGTTGCCTGGTTAGCTCAGTCAGTAGAGTGTCTGCCTATAAATCCGAGGGTTGAGGGTTCAAGCCTCTCTAGGGGAAGCTTACTAAAATATTTTCAAAAATTAACCCTGAACGAACACACACCAGGGGGAGCATGTGAATTTCTAAACATTCAGAGAACATCCACCAGGTGGGGTTAGTGAGTTTCTAAAGGTTCTGAACAGGTACATTCTCTAGTTTGACCATAGATTACCAGGGGACTTTTGTCTCATATTGAAACAAGTTATATCAAATTGTCCTAAAATGGACAAAGGTGTTGCCTGACTGTGGTGAGAACAATCAACCTTTGGATATGAAGGCATGCATTCTGCCACTGTGCTATGGAGTCTGTGGTAGTGGGTCTCATTCAGAAGTCATACATAACTAGCCCTCAGTATATTTCTATTACCTTTCAACTTTTTGTTTTCAATGGACAAAAACTTTTGAAATATGCCCGGGACCATATGGTCAAAAGGGATTCTCTAGAGAGGGAACATTAAAACCTACCGTAAATTCCTGAGTACTACCCGCATCTCACGTATAGCCAGCACCCCCAACTCAGGAGAATCATATTACCCGTTTTGGGATCTGAAAATGTGTATTTTAGTACTGTTCTATAGAGATAAAAACCCTTGTATAACCAGCACCCTATATAGACATGTTTGGTATCAAATGGGAGCCCGTGGTATTACGTGGGAATTTACGGTATATCCTGAGAGAGTTATATAGATATTTAGCTACTTTTCACTACTATTTTATGTGGCAAAACACTATATAGGCACTACTCCTATTATATGATACACTGACTTAAGGCTTGAATATCTCGGAAAACAGCTAGAGACCCTCCTATTTTCTCAGCTTTGTTGGAAAGTGTATGCTATTATGGTCTTATGGCAAAACACTGATGAAAATCTAGCTACTTTTACACCAAGGGATTGACCCACCTTAAGGCATTGTGTGCATTTGCTTTCAAGATGCACGTACCCTGAGCCCGGAGAGCAGCTCCAACGATAGTCTATTATAAGAGTTTCCCACCATTCAGGACTATACTCACACGGTCATCATGATGTCCGAAGGACACAGGGAATTGAATGGTGCAATATCCCTCTTTATTTCATGGTAAATACGGACTGTCAAAGCAATGGGAGGGTCATTCCCCAGGGGAGAGTGAAATAACCCTAGGTCGTGTTGCACGCTGGTGCCGTATTGCATGCTCCCAAGGGTCATGTGACCCAGGGAAAGTTTAATTTCATGTGAATTTAGGTAGCTTTTGTGTATATTTTTAATGAAATACAATGAAATAAATACAGAGCATCACTTAAAATTGACCGAGTGAAATAACCATTGACTCGTCACTTTAGTGTGCAGCTCTGTCTATATATCTATTATTTTATTTTTCATTCTAAAACTTACAAATAATGGCTTAGTTGGTATCATATCGAGGCTTATTGCTTCCCATAGTCAATCAAAACGACTTACCGTATAATAGCTGTCAAAATTGGTGACAACCTTAAAAAATGATTCCACTTTTAATCAAAAGCATGCATTCACTAATGTATGTGAAATGGGTATTAACCCTCAGAGGACAGTCACCGGAGCTAACTGTATAGAGTGCTTGGTAAACCTTATACTATTGTTTCAACTATTCGTATTCTAATTCCCAATATAAATACTTATGCCTGTAAACAATAGGAGAGGTATGCGCTATCCAATATGGACAATAGTGAACATGGCACAACAACGTAACAAACATGTACAGTAAATCCCCGCGTACAACCTACATCTCACGTATTATCCGCACCCGCAATTCAGGAAAATCCTATAACCCGCACCTGGGGTATGATCATTCCGACTTTGGATAGTACTGTTCTATGGTTATAGATCATTAGATCATACAATGTGTTTTTGGTATCAAATCAAAGCTGCGTACGGGTCAGGGGTATTTAGTAGATTTAATCATTCTATAACCATACATCCAACCTGATATCTAGTGTACATCTATATCCATGGATGGTATTGTATTGTATTGTATTGTATTACCCTACCTATCTAATGCTCATCAATTACCATTCGGTGTTATTGTATCTTGATTGGTTAATTGACATAAAGTCGTGTGTAAGAGTCTACGCTTCAAGCGCCCCTTAATGGAAATCAGATGATTCTAGCTTTACAAGGCCCGGCATAGGGTAGATTCACCATGAGTCGGACACATACCCTGAGACGGACAGTGAAATTTGAGGTTATTCATGTACATTACGACTTTTTTTCTTTTTTTTTGAAAGAATAGCACTTGAACTTTACGATTATTCCCAAATGATGTGCTTATAAGATTCTTGAATAACCATAAAATCAGGTGTCCGTCTCAAGGTATGTGTCCGACTCCAGGTGAATCTACCCTATAGGGATATAATATGGTATTTTATAGTGATTAAAATGAGCTAACTATAGATTTGCTTCCACGTCATCTGATGGGAAGCTACTGGTACTACCTGACTTGAAACTAACAGCCTGGGACTAACAGTAACACTAATCTGTTTTGTTATTAACATCCACAGTTATGATACCCTACAGCCCGCAGGTATGAGCCCTGGGTATGGGCATAGCCCAGCACACCGAGGCTGAGACCGACGCTTGTTTGTGGGGAATCATTGTGACTAGTTTTGTGTGTCATTAGACGTGATTTGTCGTCTGCTTGCCGCCGTGCAACTCGCGTGACAGTCCAGGTAGCATTCAATATTAACGGGAGTCATTGTCGACCCCGCCGCGCCCACCATATCACCCACATTCCCGGTCGCATGTGCCCAGCCCGACAGGGAACTCAAGAGCTGCATTATTTACACGAGCCAGTGGGCTAGCCAGGATCGTGTCGTTTTGGGCGACAAAACTATGTTTGCTCAGAGCAGAAACAGCCAGCAGGATATGATGCGCATTGACAGCTTGGTGCATGTAGCTTATGAAGGGGGTTCAGGAGTAGTGGTGGGTGGAGGCTCGAGAGGGCCGAATAGGGGTATTTCCCATTGATGGGCCATTTCTGTGTCCACAAGCATTCTGACAAATGCTATGTGTAAACTTCCTTATCATAAACCAATGAGTGTTCTGTAGAAATGTTAATCAAGACGGGTTGCATGAATGTGGTCTATCCATCCTTTTTTGAGGCAATTTAAGTAGATAAGGGCCCGTCATGTATCTATTTATGAGAGAGATACCTAGAAATATCGACCAAACATACCACTGCCTTTTGACTCTCCATGGAATACTGTGTACATACCCTCTTCCTGTTAGCAGGAACTATAATTATTAACATTTCAGCTCCATCCCCAATCTTCAACACTTATTTACAATAGATACTTCATACCATGATATGTCCTTAAATAGCTCTAGTGAAACATAAAAGAAATAACACCTGTTGCTGTTTCTAGTTCTTAGACTATTCCATGTACTAGGCATGAACTCATTCATTGACTGCTATTAATCCAGTTCAGCACACCTAGATACATTTGCAGTTAATTGTACATGTATACAAATATGGATTACGCTGATTTTATATCCAAATACAAATGACATTTTAAATACATTTTACAGCACAGATCATTCAAGATTAGGTACAGTGACAAAGTGCCTTCTGCCCAACCCACACACTTGCAGGAATGGACGGAGGCCAGTTCAATATACATATGTCATACATTGGTACATGCACCACTTGCCATTAAATCATGGTCCGTGTCTATGGGTCTATTCTTACAGCTATGGATACCCATCAGCACCACTCAATAGTCTATATTGGTGAGTGAGGTAGAGCTATACATGTAGTCCTCCCTCTATCCTATCAATCCAATACCAGATTCACATTTTGCAAGAATCATTTTAGTGTTCAGAGGGAAATATGTGCTGCGTCCTTTTAAAAGGTCAAATCGAACAACGATTATGAACAACAATGGTTTCCCTCTAGACCCCTGACCATTCCAGAGCTTATACCTTCCTCCTTTTAACTGTCAACGATGTGTTTATAGTGCATAAACCTCATATGAAATTGCACATGAATTAGAGACACGTTTTTCTATATAATGTACTTCAACATGGAACTCGAACCTGATGGATAACTAGTAAAGGGAAGGGTGCTTAGTAAGTAAGTAATTCTAGTAATTCATCGGATACTAGTAATAATTTAACAAGAGGTATTTGGAAAGTTCTCAATTGGCAATGGGATAAAGACCGCTTGTCTCGTTCTCCCCGAGCCAACACTGCCATATGAGTCCAAGATGGGTCACATATCGGCTCACATAATTATGGGGCCAACTTAGTCTTGACTAGAGCTACCAGGTGAGTCTGGCCGTACTAGGATCTGGGTGGAGCCCAGGTGGGCTACCTTAGTTGAGTGCTACATATTGGGGTGGAGGTGTGTGTGGGGGGGGGGGCTACAAGAGTTTTGGCTATTCATAACTATGGTCACCGTCTGACATTCTCCTAAAGTTAACGACTACTTGTTAAGATTAGGAACTAGCATACCAGTTAATGCCTTCGTTTATAACTACCAGGTATGTCATTTCCTCCCTTCATTCAAGGAAGGAGTAGATGCAAAATATATCTTTGAATCCTTACAACTATGATCACAATGGTGTACAGGAAAGGGAAAAGGGATATCCAACGAAAAGGTCAAGTTTAATATTAATATGTCATGCTTTCCAGTGATGCATCATACAAGAGGATATAATTTCTAGTTTTAGAGAAATGGCTTTATGAACATATGTGGGCATTGCCCTATCCAAACCCCCTATAGGCTCTAAGTCTCATAGTTTTCAAGATATCTCTATCTAATTACCATATCATAATTATGATAATTAGAAAATGATCATACATGTTCATGCTATAGGCCATGGATTTGATCTAGAAATGGTAATTTTATTCTGTTTGGACTGTAGTAATCTTTGTGAATCATTCTAACAATGGGCTTCTTTATTTTCTTTATTTGGAATGAATAATTATCATGTTTCCATGGCAACACATATCAACACCATTAGCATATTATGTATACCAACTTCCATCTGGTATAAATGGACTCACTAAGCACCCTGAGCTGAGGTTGGTCAGTGGGTTTTATGTACTGAACAGTACAAATAAACAACTTCCATCTGGTATAAATGGACTCACTAAGCACCCTGAGCTGAAGTTGGTCAGTGGGTTTTATGTACTGGACAGTATAAATAAACAACTTCCATCTGGTATAAATGGACTCACTAAGCACCCTGAGCTGAGGTTGGTCAGTGGGTTTTATGTACTGGACAGTATAAATAAACAATTACAAACAATCAAAGACACCCATTGAGGCTCTAAAACGTTCTTTTTACATTCCAAATAAGGAACCTTTCACCAAAGTGGAACGTTAATTGTATAAAACTGTTGAATTCTCAGAGAGAAAGTACTAAAAAGCAAATATTAGCCTGTTTCTTCCATTTTAGGCCATGGTGGAGCCCCCTGGTGGCTAAAATTGGTACTAATCTCACGGGAATACCCCTTTCTGCTTGCCTGCTCACATTTTCTTTAACTTGAGTGAAATAGTAAGGGGCCTTTAAGTCTGAGAGTGATACCTGCGGCAATACTAGGATTATGCACTATGCCCAGAGGAAATGTGTCTGCATTAGAGTCCTTTGTGTTTCCCTATTCATGTGAATAAGGGTGTACATAAATATGAATTAACTGTGAAATCTGTTTCATTCTCAACGGTTTTGAAATAATTGAGATCGCATGCCCCATTGTATTTTTTTAACTGTCTACAGGACATCAAATCAACTGTGCTTTCAAAGAGGACATCTAGTTGTTAGTTCAGAAACAATACTATCCCAGTTAGCACAGGGCTATCCCAGCTCAATGTAACCCCTTCTTTTGGGAAAAGGTATTTGCAAAGTAACCATGAAAGCTGTGCTGGTGGAATGAGCCTAGAAAGTTAAGTTGGAGGGCCCACCTGGCAGCCCATGCACATCGGGCCCATTGAAAACCCATGGATAACTGATACCAGTCAGCCTACGTGAAACCTAGGCCGACAAAACAGCATAAATACAAACTTCACTTTATGAGCTAGAAGAACCTCCATCTCAGGTGATATCCATTAAGACAACGTAACATGAAAACTTTACTTCTATTTTGAATTAGAATAAGCTGGAAGGCCATTGAGGATTAGTTAAAGTATAAATTTGCAATCTAAACAAGACGGTTAATTTCTGAGCTCAGCCCACCTGGCAGCCCATTTTGATCCCATCGCAAACAAAGCAACTGAATTGAAGGATTTACAGTGCAGAGGTGACATGGATCCCATGTGGGCGTGTTGGCTAGCCCATGATGCGTGTATCTGGGTGCACTCAAAAAGTAAAATTGTCTCCAGACTCTTCCAAGTGACGGTCATAAAACAAACGAGTCAAAAACTCATCTAAGTGACAAGGAAGTGGGTCTTCTAGCTGGAGATAGAAGACCCACTTGGCATGTGCCAGCCCAAAACCCGACATTTGCCAGCTCCAGATTCTATTTGTGGGATAATAACCTGATAGGTTAGACAATTTTTGACTCGTTTATTTTATGATATTTACTTCGACGAGGCTGGAGACAAGTTTGCATTTTCAGTGTGACACCTACATGAACTCAGAACCCTGTGCAACACTACTTGAGGTGGGATGTTTCCATCAGATACTGAGACACAGATGAGATCAGACAGAGGGAGAAGCCAACCCGCAAGCTTAACAGGTAAGACCCAAGTTGCATGTGAATCCCCGACCACTCCCAAGGAAGGTCACTTTGCCAATTAACCCAGGTTTTTTGAGCTGCCTCTGGGAGAACTCTTGTAGAAGGTTGATTCAATAAATAATAGTTATCTCCAACAAATGTGTTTTTTTGTCTGTAATGAGTCTCATAGGTACTCCTTGGTAATGATGAGAGGGATTGCGCCATATCCCAATTATGATATTAAAGATGAAAAGCTCCATCTATCTATAAGTAATATCCAGAGGTGAATTATGTCATACAGATAAATCTTCATAAGCTATAGAGGAACAGGGAATATATAAGTGAAAATTTAAATACTGTACCAGTTCTCCTATTCTCATCCCCCCCCCCGGCCAGCTGTAGACCTCCTCATGTACCGAGGTACGTCAGCGCCACCCTCGGGCTCTGTGACGTGACACGTCCAATAAACAATGCAGCTTCCCTCAGCCACCCACTCAACCACCCACCCAACCAGTAACACATCTCCCAAAGTCCCCCTCCAGCCTCCGCCCCCATGCTCCTCCATGCAGCGATGTTTCTTCCCGCCTACTTGACTTGCATTAGAGGCCATGTCCTCAGAAAAAGGACTTCACTAAGATGAAATTAAAACGACAGTAAAACATTCACAATTAAAGTCCTTTTGAGACATCCAACTAGCATGTCGTGTAGCTGAGATCCGAAAACATGTTTAATCGTCGCAAGAACGATAGGGATAGGTTTACATATGATATTTGATTAGTAACCCAGCTAGCAAAGCTCATGTAAATTACATCATTTTAACATCATTTTCTGATTGGTGGTGACATCATTGGATGATGTCAATTGTCGTTCCCACGATGTCAAATATGCAAGAAGTTTTTACGTGTCACTTTGCATGGGTATTTTACATAAGTATATTTACATTTTTTTAAATACATATCGATATGTTTGAACTTAATAATAATGACGTATATAATTGACTGGCTGTAAAACATGTCTGAAACGTATAAATTTAGACATGTCAAAAAGGTGTGATATGGAGATATGTCCATGACATGTTGCAGGGATGACATTTATAAATACCAGTTTTGAGTATACCTCCTCCCAGTAGTGATTATAAATCAGATAGGATATTTAAAATAACTCTGAGAGATTGTAGACATCATAATATGTCCATTTTATGTCAATGTATGACATGTCCACAGGCACTCTGCATAGGAAGCACACACCTGCTCTGTTAAAGACACTTTGCAGGTATTTTCCATTCCTTACAATCACATTTATCCTAGCCAGGAGGCCCAGATGTGATATCAGCCCAAAGCCAGAATTTCATCTTATACAATTTGAAAGGACACAACAACCTTACAGTGCAGGTTTAACTTTGACATAGCGTATTCACCATGCAATAAAGTGTAATCACCACTTGCAATTCCCTGTACACAGTGGGGGCCCATTAAGGTATATGGTAACTGCTGTTACCATAGTATGTGTCCCTACAGTTATTGGATTAGGCGTAATACGTGTCCACCCCTATTCACCCATCGCCGGCCTCAATTTCATAGGATATTACTGGTTTTTAGCCTATGATTTAAAGGATAGAGTTTCAGTCCTATTCTCACGGTTTATGTCTGATATGAATCCTATATGTTTCTAGGTATAAGTTATAGCTTACCACTTGCACACAGTCAAAGAAGAAATTATAGATGAGCTCTTCTTGTGCACAAAGGATTCAAAATTCAATAAGAATAACAGCGGTTTCCCATCCTGCAAATCGGCCTTAGGGAGTGATCATTTTTTGACAATAGGGGGTTAGTCCATTTGGGGGAGGGACCAAAAGGATTAGGACCCCTTGAAAGGGGAGGACTAAACTCATTTAACCACCCTCCAGCCCCTGTTGCTAAAGGATTACCAGAGAATATTTTGATGATGTTGTTAGCCGAGATAAAGGTATGTGTAATCCTATGATCATGTGCACCCATGGATTGACAGTTACCATATGTATTTCTGAAGAGTTGAAATAAATGGAGTCATTTGCCGCCAATAATATCTGACTAGAGAGTCAGGCAATGTGCGTCGTTTCGGCGACAGTTGTAGGCATGTGACTCCCTTCTATCTCTCTGTGCACTGTGAATCCAAGTTAATCCATTGTCTATTCGAACCATGTCTTTGTCCACTCCGGATTATAGGTTTATATAAGGTACAGCTTCTACAGTAAAATGACCATGTTGATGTGGCAAAGCAAGCTCCAAACCCTTAACAATGTGCCTTTGCACGATTATGCTTCTGCATGGAAAAGGGGAACAACCCTCTAAACACACTACGTAATTCCAACGTTGCTCACAGGTTTGTGTAGGTTTGCTTCCAACCAAAGGTTTGAACTATGTTTTTTGCAAGGTTTGTGGACGTCAAAATGTTAAGGTTTACTTACGTTCAACTGACGTTGATGTCTGAATTACGTTTTACTACCTCATTCAGACATAAATTAATGCAGTAAATCCACGTCAGAATATGTATTTCAGACGTAAATATCTTAGTGATGCTTCTCATTCATATAACTATACCTCCCCAATATAACACTAGGTGCCAGCACTATCAAGTATGGAAATAATCGTACGACACCTGGGGAATTCTACCACATTTAAAGCAGTAAACTCTTTATGATTATGAATTTAATGTTATGGGAATTAGCAACAAATTATTGAACATTCATATGTGGGATAATATATTAAGATTTGCATGTAATATTCATGCATAAGGCCATTTTACTAATTGAACAGCACATTGGTAGAAATAAAATAAGTACAACAGCCTCAGTGCAGCCACAACCTAGCAGTAGGTAGGTCAACGGATTTTCGAGAAATAATCAGATTTCATCATGTACCACACATTATAATGAGGGAATCAAGTAGAATTCAGAACCACAAACATTATGCCCCTATCATTGATGGATCATTTTCTATGATTTTTTGAAAATAAAATGTTAGCAGACTGTATCTGTCACTCCCTGCCACTCCACTCCTACCGCAGTGTGACCACTGCAGTGGCTATACTGAGCCTTTAGCTGAACCTGTCCTACTGCGTGCTCTAGGGAAATCTCTCTCATTAAGAGACTGTTTCCTCAATCAAGTAACGGTTTTCGGAATTAAATTCTATGGGACCCCACCCAGAACATGATATCAATTCACACATGAAGATATCAAATTTTCTATGAAAATGATAAAGAATAGGGACCTTGATAATATGCATGCTTCAGGAGAGGCCCTGTCCCCAATTTTAGCCAGCATATTCTTAAAGCAAACCAAAAGAATATTACTAACAACTCTGTATTCTACCTAGTAGTGGGGGTTTTGGGGGGTTTTGGGGGGTACTTTGCTATGTGAATTGCCTGCAAAGGTGACCTAACTTAATCACGGATGGTTTATATAGTTACTGTTGTCACAGAAAGTAAAAAAAGATGCCTACACAATCTGCTCTGTCAGGAGAGTCCATATATGTAAAAGACCCCACAAACACAAATGAATATTTTAATGATTATCCCTTTTCTGTAAAGGCAGCACCAATGCCTCCCCTTTAGAAACCGTTCCAATCTACCTGTTTGCACTACAGTTGTATTTATTTGATCAAATTATATATCAATACCTATTGCCCTGACAGCTACAGATGGGTAGGAGAGCAAAAGAGACAGTCTTTTTCTTCCTGTGATATGTGATGTAATATTGTAATATGTCTCATTGCTGAGTAATGATTTTTTTCATTTGGGTTATTTAGCCCTGTGACACATACGGACCTCGTAGCGCGGCTCCTGCTTGCCCTAGCTACTAGCAGCTATATAACATGCACTAAGATATTTACGATAGGGCAGGGGATACTGACAGTTCCTTTTTGGAACTGTCAATAAGAGAATTCTTTTCCCCTTATTGACAGCTCGAACTGTCCATAAGGGAATTATATCCTGGTATTGACAGTTTGAACTGTCAATAAGGGAAAATTATTATGTTGTTGACAGTTCGAACTGTCAATAGTCACGGCCATGTTAAAATGGCAATGGAAGACATCTTGGGTGAATATTCTGAACTATGATGTAAGCTACAGATGCATTATGGACTTCACAATCGACAAGGACAATTTAATCTTTTTATCTAAACAGCCCCTAGCACAACATGTAAAAAGCATTTCAGTATCAATTACAAAAACATGTCGGTATTACATAATGAGGACAATGATTACACAAATTGTGCCACCTGTGTCCCAACCTCATCGGACTGCTCTAAATAACAAGATACAGATGGATAAAGGGTCATTCTGGAATCACATCATTATGGGGGTATAGATGGGGGGGGCCCATGTCGCATGTCCATTTTAAGAAATGGCCATGTCACATGTCTATGTCCCTTAATAATGCTCATGTCCCATGTCGATTTTAAGAAATGTCCATGTCCCCTGTCACTATCTTTTTAAGCCTCACGTCGCATGTCACTAGGTTTCATGTCACATGTCGATTTTAAGAAAAGGCCATGTCGCCGTGTCGAATTTAGGGGTCTACCCCCACCATTATAGGACAACCAGAGGCCTTCGGCCTCTGGCGGGTCGCATCCCTACCCATCCCTTGCCTGCCTGCGTGACCTGACCTACTTGAGCTGACCTACATAGGCTGGCCGGTGACCTGACTTATATTTCCAAATAAGGCAGACAGTTGGTGTCACAGGATAGTTCATGTCTTGGATTTCCCCATGAGTACCGACTGGGCAAAGATTCATTGAATACGTAGTGGAACAAAATAGTCATCACTTTGTGTGGAGAAAGAATTTTTAGATCTTTCAGTGGGGTGCGCAATAAGGCTTCACGTGGACATGAAGACATGTGCATGATATCAAATGTCTATAATGTTTCTTTTGCATTGTTATTTAGATGTATCAGCAATGCATCAGCTTTTCATTGAAAAAGACTGTAAAAGGATTTTTACATGTATTTGGAGATGTCATAATGTGGTCACCTTGATATAAAGTATTAAAGGTATAAAAATCATATAGTCTTTATTTATAGTAATCTTTTGATTACATTTTGCAACTTGGAATATAATATATTGGACAGGTCTGTGAGACATGTTTTCATAAATATGTTAATTGCATATACTTGTATACTTATCAAAATTATATACTATTAATACTCCCTAATAGCAGATGTTTTTCAATAAAAACTAATCAAACCTCACACCTCAACCTCAATTGTCCTCTCCAGAATGTGTCCTGATGCGTCACATAAGACTTTAGGAAGGACCCTGGCTCAATAAAACGGATATGACTTAAACAAGAGATTACTTTACATACGTTGCTGGCTTGGAAAGTTGCTTTTCGGTTAGAAATGGTGTTGAACATACAATGTGAGCTTGTATTTGAGAAGTCTGTATTTTCCTAACGCAAATAAACATAATAGTATGAACAGTAACATTAAAATCTTGCCCCTATGGGATATTAGAAGTGGTTGATACGCAGAAATACATTTGCTAAGTAGTATTTTAACTAATAACTGATATAGTTTGATGTCCGGTTAGAGAATGGCATGCCTGTACCAAGTGTGAGCATTCCAGGGACTGCAGGAAGCCCTATGCAGTGGATTAACTTGCATGAGGGACAGAACCCTGGAGGACACACCTGGTCCCTCCTGTCTGACCCACTCCCCCCTGGGCACCATTAGAGCAGGCACTGGACATGCCAGGGATGATCCTAATGTCCGGCTTCAAATCCCAACACTGGGACAATTCGTGACCAGGCTACGGAGCCAACTAGTTCTACGGCAACCAGTCCCTTTTTTTTTATCTTTACCTACTCCTTATCGTTCTCGTTTCCTCTTATCTCTCTCTTCATTCCTCTCCTTTACTTTCTCTTTCTATCTCATTCATTCTCTATCTTTCTTTTATCGGTGCATGGCAACCATAACATGCTACATATAATAATCTAGAGTGGTTAGGACTACACATTGACTTACTAAAAGGGGGATGTATAGAAAATGTTGGTAAAATAGAAAAGTGGAGACAATAGATGCATAACAGCCACATTGTCTAGAATGGGACTGTGGTGCACATCGACCAGAAACTGTTATTTGAACAAGAAACTTTCTGTTAATAATATCCTAGGTGTACTTGGATCAGTTAGAATAAGGGGATACAATAGAAGGTCTCTGCCTTGGCATATTGCAAAAGGTAGGAGGATTAATGTAAAGGACACCGGTTTCCGGTTACTGGGATTAGACGCGTGCACTGCCCACCTGTGGTCCTCACGCGGGCATGTCCTGTATACCTGAACAGTGGCCGATGGGCATGGCAAAACCTCCACCAAACTGCACTGAAAATCCATAGGTTCAAGGGTTAGTCAGTACAGACTATCATAGGTTCGTCATATGTGTGTTAGTCACAATGGCAAAGTTATATTCAAAAATCACTAAGGGGTGAGTCAGTCGTGGCTAACCTAGGCTCATCATTGGTGTGTTGTATTTGTACACCACTAGTTGGTGCCACCTGTAAGATACTATTATGACCACTCAGTGGCTCCCCCTGGAAATTAAAAGACTAAGGTGGGTTGGTCAGTACTAACCAACCTGACAATAATAACTTACCTAGGTTGGTTGTATAGGGAGCCAAAAAATGACTAACTAGGTTAGGTACTAGTGACTGAGAGATTGGTCGCTTAGGGAGCCTTGGAATATCAGTATGGTTCTGTCTGTAGGACAGGCCTAGCGTGAAATAACAACAGAATTATTCATGAAAGGTACAGAATATAAACAATATTTGGCCAGTAGTAAGTTCACGTCAGGTGATTGATATTTACCTGTCACCATCGACTTTACTTACCGAGTGTGCGTTAATAGATAATAAAATCCCATTACTTATTTACCCATTCTGTATTTACAGTGAGATCATAAATACCAAAGTTGCTGTGTCCTTCATGGTATATCGGCTGTATAGGCCTAAATGGTCATGTAATTTATGGCCCTGGAACTCTTCCGTTTTGGACAACGGTGAGGTCAGCCTGTTGCCAATATTCCGAACAGCAGAGGGTTTTCATGAACTTAGAATACCCTAGAATATTTGCCTGAAATAAGGTATTTTAAATGGCATCAAATAATAATTCATTTATGTATTTCCATGTATGTATTATGTATGTGTGGACAGATGAGGAGAAAGAGCCTTCCGAGGTGAAATGTGTGTTTTAAAATTGAAGCTTTCGAAAGAGGTATCATAGATGGAGATATCAATTTTAGTTTTTGAGAAATTGCTTCATGAATCTGGGATGGTGCTACCCTTGCCAAACAGCCAATGGGCTCTATCTCTTGTTGTTCTAATTGTATTCCTATATCTAATCATCCTGATTTTGCAAAATTTCACTTATTACCTAACCACTAGTTTTCATATTTTTTATCATGAATCTGGATATAAAAGTGATATTTGCCTTCTGTTTTCAGTGTAATAAGGCCAAAAAAAAAAAAAAGTTGTGTTCAGGTATCCCTAGCGACCCTATTTTTTTGGCCCTACTCAAATTTTTTTTTTTTTTTTTTTTTTTTTTGAAGGCATTTTTTTTGTGTTTTTTCTACCAAAAAATACTTTTTTTTTCTGAAATATTTTTTTCCCGAAAAATTATACGAAAATGGGAGGAAATCTGCCTCAAAATCCTTAAAAAAATTTGGTAAAAAAAACAAAAAAATCGACCTACCTACCCTATTTTTTTGGGGCCATGTTACCTGAACACGACTATTTTTTTTTTTTGGCCACATGTATTCTGGAATTCTCAGCACGTTATTATAATTGCAAGCATATTGGCTGTCATGCCACTGTCTATATATCATATAGACAGTGGCATGACAGCTACATCTGCATCGGCACTTCTTATCTTATCTATAGGCACCATCTATATTCACCATCACCCCAAGTTTGGTACCCTTATCAAGGGGAGATTTTTCAAAAACCATACCCTTTTCTAGGAAAGGTTAGTAAAGAAACTTAACCTAATCAAGGGTGACCCTCAAAAGTATACCCAAAGCACGGGTGACCCTGAAAAATACCCAAAGACGTGGATGTGTATACTGCATTCCCTTTTCTGTATCAAGGCTGACCAAGAAATATGGCAAAATAAAGTAAAAATTCCCATTTAAAAAGCCATTAAGATCTGAAAATGTACCCCTTTCTCTAACAAATTTGCTTGAAAAGCACCCCTTATCAAGGCCCTCGCGGGTCCGCGCCTAGGACCCAAAAACGGACCCTTTGCCTTGGAATCGTAATCACACATCTTATTCAAATTTGCGAGAGTAGCCCCGGGGTCTGGGGTTGTTGTATCTCACAAAGCCATAGTTTGGTCAACGTTGATCAACGTTCCCTTTTGGTCAATTGGGCTAACGTTTTTTAACTATTTCAACTTTGATTTAACGTTTTTGTGGACAACGTGATGCCAGAAACGTTGGTTTAATGTTAGAAAACAGTTTGTAAACTAACGTTTTCCACGTAACCTATGTTGAACATTGCTCAACGTTTTTTTGTGGAGTCAAAACAATGTTGATTTAACAAATTGGCTCGACGTTAGCTCAACTTTTTTTTAAACTCCAGTCCGTCTCATCAGGTGGCAGTTTAGCATGTAGTGGAAAGAAACTGGTGGCTAGACAACAGTATCTGTCTAAGATATGCTACAATAATGGTGCTGTATGATAATTAATTATATCAATGACAACTTTTAATGTTTAATCATATTTAGGCCAAATATCTTGGTCAAATTGTAATGTAGTCTCCTAATTGGGGTGTGCAGTATGGTAAACACCCATTTTGTAGCATTATGAGATACATGAATAAAACATGTTCACATAGGCCTGTGAATCAATACACTGCTTATTTAAAGTAAAGGTTAATGTACCTCTTTGTGAAAAGAGTGCGTAGGGTACACATGCGGAAATGTATGGAAAACATAAGAAAAAAAAATTCTTTAAATAAAAGTAAATATCATATAGTAGTACATGGACCTCCTTTGCATTAGAATGTGTGTATTAACTCGACGTTGGTTCACCCATAGCTCAATGTTAAATCAACGTTGATTAGAGTCCACGAAATGGAGTTAGGCTAGATGTATAAAAAACGTCATTTCACTGTTAAAAGAACGTTTTAACAACAGTTACTTCAACTTGTTACCTGGGTGTGCGTCATGCTTACATGATTATGAAACTATTCTTGTACCAAGACATAATTGTTCTCATTGACCATTCAAACCATCGAGTTTGATGACGCCATACACCCATAAGCGGTCCATCTGTAGAATTAATGCACTAAGTTAATACTGACACAAAGATATCTGTGTGCCAGTGTAAACCTGATGATCAAAACAATTAGTGATCAGCTCACCATTGTGTAGGGGAAGTGATAGCGGGGGCACACCTATATATGGTAACTGTGGGCGTTGTTTGGTGTTGCTGTAGGCGGATTGGGCGGCCGTCCATGTATAAACCACTCAGGTAGAAAATACTGTAGGCCCAGGGCTGAAATAACCCCCACCTCTCCCTGCTACCTCTCCCTGCTACCCCCCTACAAATGGATTATTCTTGTCGACTCGTGGCTTATTCTTATCGTCAATACCTATAGAGGGATGAGGGTAAGGGGTCCCCTTGGTTATATTTTTCTACCCGGAAGCAGATCTCGACGAGATCCAGCTGAATAAACTAAGTGATGGCCTCACTACCACGTGCCGTACTGAGGGTGTATATATATGTATAGTCATTGACTTTTTATGGAGATAGGGGAACACTTATAGGCACGTTA